>CM053573.1:27144687-27364100 GCA_028646485.1 Cryptoprocta ferox
CAAGAGACTATAGATGCTGGCGAGGATGTGGAGAAATGGGCACCCTCCTACACTGTTGGTGGGAATGTAAACTGGTACAGCCACTCTGGAAAACAGTGTGGAGGTTCCTCAAAAACCTATCAATATAACTCCCCTTGACCCAGCAATAGCACTGCTGGGGATTTACCCAAGGGATCCAGAAGTGCTGATGCATAGGGGCACATGTACCCCAATGTTCGTAGCGGCACTTTCAACAACAGCCAAATCATGGAAAGAGCCTAAATGTCCATGAACTGATGAATGGGTTAGGAAGATGTGGTTCATCTATACAATGGAATACTACATGGCAATGAGAAAGAATGAAATCTGGCCATAGGTAGCAATGTGGATGGACCTCGAGGGTGTCATGCTAAGCGAAATAAGTCACGCAGAGAAGGACAGATACCATAGGTTTTCACTCATAGGTCTAACAGGAGAAACCTAACAGAGGACCATGGGGAGGGGAAGGAGAAAAAAGAGTTAGGGAGAGGGAGGGAGGCAAATCATGAGAGATTATTGAATACTGAAAACAAACTGAGGGCTGAAGGGGGAGGGGGAAAGGGGAAGGGGGTAATGGTTATGGAGGAGGGCACTTGTGGGGAATAGCACTGGGTATTATATGGAAATGAACTTGACAATAAACTATAAATTTAAAAAAAAGAATTATAATAGACAAATGACAAAGTTTATGAACATTTTTCAAATAAAGAAATACAAATTGTTAACTAGTATACTTAAAAATTTATCCAGTTAAAAACTATAGAAAAAAGTCTACCAAATTAAGAAAGCTGTTTTAAAAATAATAATATTCTATGTTGGCAATAGTATGGTAAAATATTATCTCCTACCGGCTTGCAAGATTGTATGCTTCTTTTCCCAACTCTGCATTCAGTGATATCGTATTGATAGTTTCAAATTGGCTGCAAAGGGAGTTTTACTTCATGTAATTTAGAGAATGCTAATATGAATTAGGCTTTTTTCCCCACTCCTTTAGACAGCTAGTTGTTAACTATTTACTGGCATGTTACTGATTACAACTGCCCTAGCCCTTTAGAATAATATTCTAATTTTCTTGTTTTACTAATTGGTATATAATAACTTGTCCAAATTTGCACAATGAATTAGTGGTAGAATTAGCATCTGGTTCTCCAAAAGTTCTCCAAGAACTTTTCAACTTTAATATGTTGTCAAGGGAAATTATGGTACCTGTTTTAAATCTCCAAACTGAAATAATACTCTTGACTTGCCTACCAAGTTCTGGATGAAGCTTCAGGTGCAATGATGCCTTTTTGATCAATTCTGTCAATATTTACTGTTAAGTAAAGCACGAATTAATCACATGTGTTTCTTTGTACTTGGAAATCTTGCTTTAGATTGGCCCTGGCACAAAGCATCCATATTACTGTGTCTCCTAAAAGTATCCAAAAAAAAAAAAAAGTCCTATGAGACAGTCTAGCATGTCATACTTGCAAGCATTCTGACAGTAAATCACAACTAGATTTGCAGAATATCTTTGTATCAAAATGCGTAAAGTTTCATTTTCTTAGAATCTCCACAGTTGTAGTTCTTAATACATTGACACACTAAACAATGAGACCGAGAATTTCCATCTATCCATTCATCCAACAAAAATTTGTTGAGGGCCTATGCTGTTGCTGACCCAGAGAGCTTGTATGATTGATTGATCCCGGACAGAACCCCCTTTTCTCACTAATTTTCCTTAATGACTTTCATGCCTGCTGACTCCATCCTTTAAGGAGTTGCTTTTAGGGAGCTACATCTTTTAGGGAGATTTTAGTTTGAAAATAATCTCTTTCCTTCTTATCATGATTATGATCCCCTGCAATCTCTTTAGATGCTACCAAGGATTTATTTTTCTTTCCAAAAGTCTTTCTGTTATTCACAGTCACAGTCCCAGTCAAGAGAGAAATTGAGTTTTGGGCTCCACTTCAAGGTTTCATGATTTGGAGACTTACCTTCTATCATGTTTCACCATGTTAAAAACTTAAATGTGCATTAAAGTTACTTTTGTTAATTGTGTTGTTGTTAAATCTCACTTTCCGAAGCCTCCCCCCCTCCCTGGGTTCTGATCCAGTAGACCTGGCATGGGTCCAGGATTATGCATTTAGTAAATCCAAACTGCAGAAGATTCTGATGATCAGAGATTTATTCCCCCAGAAACTCTGCTTTCTAGCAAGTTCTCAGTGGATAGTTCCAAGATGGATCAGCAGAGAGCTCATATACACTGACAAGCCTAAGTCACCATCAGGTGACCAGATATTCATGAGCCTTTGTACTTCACTTTATACCAAGTCTCAGTCTAGAAAGAATTATGTGCATGTGAAAATGGAAGATTTGACAGTTTGATTGGTAATGTGAAATTTGAGATGTGGACAGTTTTTTAATTCCTAATATATTTAAATTAGAAATCAAAAGAGGACTTGAGAAAAAGAAGTATTTGAAATGTTCAAAAATAACTTTAGATTTTACTTGTTGCCTTTCATGATGATTTTAGTGGCACTTCATGTATGTATATATTATTTTATATTATTTTTAAATGTTTTTATTATTTTTACATTATATTTTTATCTTATATATTAAAATAAAATACACTTTAATGTGTAGATATATTAAATATTTATATGCTATATATATTTTTCATGTATATATATATTATATACATTATTTTTATTTAAATTATATTCTATAATTCCAATTAATCTTTAGATTTTAAATTAAAATTCAGTGAGGATTAATCCTCATTTTTGATAAATATCTCTAAAAAATAATGAATTTTTATGCATATTTTAGGTACAATTTAAAGAATATAAATAGATGTTTTTATCGAAAGCAATTTAATATACTTTCACTATATTTAACTTCATGATATAAGAATTCTTTTTCACTCTGACTCATAAATACCAGAAGTCTTTAAGCCTTACCATTACATTACTGATGATAGTAATCCCAATAAGTATTTAATTTTACATGCTAATACCTGACCTACTTGCTAAACATGTGCAAAAAATACTCATAAGAAAATAAGCTGTGGATACACGTCTGATATTCAAAATGTGTCAAACAGTTGATAGAGCTAAATATTCTTATTATTTATTTGAAAGATGAAAATATCTGTTAACAAAGAACTGATAAATTCAAATAGTAAAACATGGATCCACAAAATAAGGTCAGCTGGAGGATATAGCTCCCCTTCTATTTTTACACTTTTTTTTTTACCTACTTCATTTCATCCTTCAAGTTTCAGCTTAGATAATATTTACTCTTTTCCATTCCATACTTCATCCTTTTGGAGGACTTCTCATATCCAGTTGTAACTGCTTCTTTTCCCATCAGTGCTCCTTTAGATGGAACTATACCTTATTAACTTCTGTATCTCTGTGCCTCCTACAGGCTCTGGTAATAATTGTTATTCTATAAACAATCATTGGACAACATTTAGTCAGAACTTTTCAGCATTTCTGACAGATAGTAAGTCTCCTGAGGATAGATATTCCATGCCTACTATTTAGCTCCCCATGAGAGGCACTTTATAAATATTCTGGAGCTAGTGAAAAAAATATAAGGGAAGTCAACTATGGCATCCCCCAGAGGGTGCTAGAGCCCCAAGTCTTATTCGCTTATGACTTCTGCCTTATTAAAATTGCTCTCTACTGTTTTAGTTTAATCCAACATTTATTTATTCTTCTTAAAGCTTATTTATTTACTTTAAGAGAGTGGCGGGGGGAGGGTAGAGAGAGAGAAAGGGAAAGAAAATCCCAAGCTGGATCCGAGCTGTCAGTGCAGAGCCCACTGTGGCGCTCCATCTCATGAACTGTGGCACCATGACCTAAGCTGAAATCAAGAGTCAGAGGCTTCACCCACATATTCACCCAGACACCCCAACCCAACATTTATCAGGTGCTGTGGGTTTCCTGAGGATTATAAAGATAACCAAGACTCATTTCTTGTTCTTGATGCATTTAGAAGCCGTTGTGGCAGCTACTGCAGTTGACAAATTACACCAAGATTGTCCACTAAAAGCAAAGCACCTGGCCTTTTAGACATTAGTAATTTAAGGGGTGTTGCAGTAAGAGCCAAGGCATTTACTTATAGGCTCTGCCAACTAACCACCACAGACCACCCTGGATCACTTGCAACCATGCCTTGGATTCCCTCGTTGTTAGAAATTCCACTGAAGGTTGGGACAATTCCTCACCCAAGCATATCAAGGATTGATGAAAACTTCAAAAGATCTCTAAAGGCAATTTTCTATTTCTCCCCAGAAGCAGGTTCAGGATTGGCCAAACCTAATTAGCATAGAACCTCACCCCTTTTGGTCCTTTAAGACAAATTATAGATCATTTGATGGTGAGTAGATACATTTAAATTAATGGTCACATGCATTTGGCCATATGCCCAGAAATTTGGGCACCACCAGAGGTACCTGTGGGTATAATGACCTCTTCCTGGCCATGGCTTCTAATTGCAAATGGTTGTAATACCATAATCTGAACTGAGGTCAAAGGACTGCTGGGTGAAGTTTCCCATAGTGCAATTGCATTTTTGTTTTTCCTGGCAATGATCAAAGGCTTCCAGTTGTGCCTAATTAGAGAGATATGGTATTTGAGTGACCAAAGCTTCAAGTTTATTACCAACAAAACACATATCACCTGTTCCCTAAACTGAGTTGGAACCTATAATTCTTCTGGGCAAGAAACCAGTTTGCAAACTTATTTTAAGTGCTAGAAACTTTAGAACAGAGTTTTTATTTTTATTTTTTGAATGTTACACTGGGAATTAGATAGAGTGGCAATTATTAATAGGAATTGCGTGGCTAACTCCCTGTGTCTCACTGAAAATTTACACCCTAATATTAGCTTTTGGCTAATGTATATTCAATGAACAAGATATAACTGCTGTTTTAGTAAGGACCCCCGTTGGAAAGAAATGGCCATGGGAGGGTCCCAATTTATATCCACCCTTATGGCACTGTATCCAAATTGAAATATAACCTAAAGAGGTGAAATGATAAAGGATTAGAAAAGAGGGAGAAGTTAATGCATAATGTTACCTGTGTGAGAACCAGGATATTCTGCCTTTTTCATTATGCAAAGAACGAACACAGGTGTTTATAAATAATGGCTGGTTTAACAAAGAATGTGTTCCTTTAATAGCAAGAGCCATATTTTTGTGTTATGCTGGCTCACCACACAGTTAAAATTGACATACATTGGAGCACTTCAAATTTATATCTTCATTTCAGCCATTCATTTAGTAGGTCAAATCATCATTATATTTCACCAGTCTGGTGGATTTTAATTCATTTAACATTTTAATCTTTCATCAGTTTTTCATTTAAGAGGATTTCACAGCATATACGGGATTTGTATAAATTTGTGTGCAGTAAATTTATGCTTTTAACAGTTTTATTCTTTCATCAGAAATTCATTTAAATGGATTCCACTATATATCACTTCCATTTCCAGTGCAGCTTTAGGTCAGGCTGTAATTGATGCAAAAGCAATGAGGTATTAAAAGAGATAGGAAATATCTGAAATTGGAAAGAGTTCAAGAAGTGGGCCATTGTAAGGGCATTACACTCCTCAGATAAGGTGGGGAGGGGAGAATAATATGGCATTTTGATCTGAAGCCTTGCATGCTTTATAATTTCAATTCTCAACAAAGTCAGAAAGATCTATTTTATCTAAGCTTGTGTCTTTAAAACAAAATTAACTGCTTCAGTGCCCTAAAACAGCCCCCATATGGCCATGTGAATGTGCATGCTTGTCTTTACCATCCATTTGAATTAATGGCACAGCTTCTTTCGGTGAACGTTCTATCTCCTCCCTCCCCCCTCCCCCCACCGACATTCATTAAATGACATCCAAGTGATAAACATTAATATAATAAATACAGTAGCTCTGGAAATAACCCAGGGAAGAGGTGCATTCTATCATGTTTTCATATAGAACTAGATGAAAATCACCAGTAGTGCATTATAGTTGGTGGCAGAAAACTGCAGTTATGAGAGATGCCTTTACCAGGAGCACAGGTGCTGGTGTTTTCATTGTGTGCATCGGAAAAGTAAAAGGTGACCTTGAGAAAGTCCTCCTTGCTCTTTAGGTCTCTGCAAAGGGAATAATTGCTTTTATGACATCTACTGTTATGAGGGCATTGTTGTCTTTGATTGGTGAGTGAAAGATACTAGAGAAATGATAGGTGGAAATCAGTATTTATATTTGTTAATGTGTCTTTGGGATGACAGTACCTCAGGAAGAAATGTTCTCACCATACAAAAGAACTGATAATTCTGGGAGATGATGGATGAGTTAAACTAACCCTACTGTGGTAATCACTTCATGAATATATGTGTATGTGTATCAAATACACAATATATGTGTATCAAACACCATGTTGTACACCTTAAATTTACACAGTGTTATATGTCAATTAAATGTCAATGAAGCTGGGGGAAAAAAGAAAAAGAAAAAGAAGGAAGGAAGGAAGGGAGGGAGGGAGGGAGGGAGGGGAAAAGTGGAAAAAGGAAGGAAAGAGGGAGAGATTTACGTTGTGATATTGTTGTTGTATTTAATATCCTCCTGTATCAGACTCACAACTACTTTTGTCTTCCTCTGGTTTTATTGGCATTATAGAGTTCCTTTCATATCAAATGTCTCATAACTGTGAAATTGAATTGTACTGAATTGAGAGAAAAACTTTTTAAATGTTGGAAAGCTGATCTAAGCTCACTACACCCACCATTCCCTACAACTCCACAGTATAATCTGATGTTAGGAATATGGAACCAACTTACTTATCACTCTGTTCATAGAGCATGATGCTTTTCTACATCTGGCTAGGGACAGAATGTCGCTGAGAAAAAGAAAGATTGCACTCAGACTAAACATCTAAATTAGTATTTCTAACAAAAATGATGATTGGTCCTGAAAGATTGCAGGAGGGCTCTAGGAAGAGGATCATACATTATTTCCACTCTAACGTCATGCTGACCTCTCCTGTGGCTCCTCTTATCAAGTTACGGGAATGCCTAGTTCAGAGCCAGCCATCTACAGATCTGTGGCAGTTTGTATACAAGAGTTTACATGTAAGTTGGGGGCAATTACTGGATTTCTCTCTAGGTACAGCATCGCTCTCATTGGTTCTAGAACCCACAGAACATCCTAAAATTTTGATTGAGAAATACAAAGTACATTGTCCAGCATATTTTCATCTATGTTTAAAAAGAAAAACTTCACTTTTCTACAATGGTCTGGGGGAAAAAGCAAGAGACAAGTTTTTGTTTGTTTTTGTTTTGTTTTTTTGTTTTTTGTTTATGGCTTTCAGCATTTTAGTGGACTACATGCTGTATGGTCTGGTCAACAGGCTTTCTGGTCCATTTGGGTGAGGCCTCTGATCCTTTAAAAGGCACGATAGGTACCAGGAAGTTTATTATAGTAATTTGAAAGCATCTTATTGAAGACTAATTTTATTTGGATCTAACTTATCAACCTTGCTGTCAAACTACAACTGAGAAGGTGAATGTGACTGTGTGGACAATTTTATAACCTTTCAAATGATAATTGCCTGAATTTTTATGCAGGCATATATTGATAGAGACTGACAGATGTTGAAAAGAACAGAGCCACAAGCCACACCATAGAACTGAGGATAAATATCATCTTTTCACTTGTTCCTCTTCTATTGCTATTTTAGTACTGCATCAAAACTGTTTCAAATGCAAAACATGAAGCTGGGCTCTCATTTATCTAAGTGATCTTGCATATGTGCTCCCTTTAGCTTTGGCTGTTTTTCTGACCAGCAACCTCCTGCCAGCAATTTCCTATCAGTGTGCTCATCTAGATGGTTTTCTAGTTATTACTGTTTTAAAAAATATATTTTTTTTTATCCTGACTTAATACTTGAGTAATTTGGTTCAGGAAGAGCCAAGAAAGTCTGCAAATCTTCATAGTTCATAAACATGGGGCCCCACGATACATTAGAGTATTTGAACATTATGAGTATGTTAATAAAGAAACAATTCTCTCTGAATTTTTCTTTTAAATTCAAGTCGTGTGGTGTGTCTTTTTTCCATCCTTTTCCTTGCAACTCACCTGCACTGTTTTTGAAGTTAATTTCTTGGAAACAACATACAGTTAGTTGGGTCATTTTTTTTTAATCCACTCTGCCAACTGTCTTCTAATTGGTGTATTTAGATCATTTATACTGAGGGTAATTAGTGAGAGGACAGGGCTTACAGTTGCCATTTTGTTTGTTTTCTGTTTATTCTCATACCTCTCTCTTTTCTTGCCCTCCTCTGAGTTACTTGATCATTTTTTAGGATACCATTTTAATTTTTAATGATTTTGAGTATACTTTTTCTATAGTTTTCTTAGTACTTGCTCTAGATATTATAATATACCTATTTAACTTATCACAATGTACTAGTCTTGGTGTTTTGTTACTTCCAGTGAAATGTAGAAAGCTTATTCCCACTTAGATCTCTTCATCTTCCATCTTTGAAAATATAATTACCTTAAGTATTTTCTCTACATATGTCGAATAGATGGTCTTATAATTTTTGCTTTAGTGATCAAAAATGATCTTTAAAAAATCATGAAGAGAAGAACGGTCTACTTAATATTACTTTTGCCCACTGTGTTGTTTGTCCTTCCTTTCTGGAATTTCAAGTCTTATCTTGCTGCCATTTTCTTTGTTTGGGTACTTTCTTTATTCTTTGAGGATAAGTCTGCTGATGATAAATTATCTTAAATTTTCTTCATCAGAAAATATCTTTTTTTTTTTGCACTCTATCCCTGAAGGATATATTTGGGGTTGACAGTTCTTTTCTTTAATTATTTGAAAAATGTCATACCACTCTTTCTGGTTTTCATGGCTGCAGATGAGAAAAGTATCATATGTCATCCCCCTATAGGTAGTATATTGTTTGGCTACCTTTTCTCTGGCTGCTTTCAAAATTTTTTCTTTGGTTTTAAAACTTAATTTTAATGTGTCTTGATGTGGATTTCATTAAGTTTTTATTCAGTTCGATGTTTGCTCAACTCTTTGAATCTCTATGTGCATGTATTTTACCAAATTTAGGAAGTTTTTAGCCATTATTTCTTTAATATGTTTTCAGCCCCATTCTCTTTCTCTTCTTTAGGCACTCTGATGACATGAACATTGGATCTTTTATTATTTTGCTTCTGTGTGTATGCTTTCCCTCTATTGTTCAGATTGAGTAATTTGTTATTCTAGTTTCAAGTTTACTGATTCTTTCCTCTGTCACATTCTTTCTGTTATTGAACCTATCCATTGATAAAAAATTTATTTCAGTTATTGTGTATTTTAGCTCTATGACGTTCATTTGATCTTTTTTATTTTCAGTGAGATTTTCATCGTTTTTCAAAGATATTTATAATTGCTTGTTGAAGCAATGTTATTATGGCTGTGGCAATATCGTTGGCAAATAATTTCAATATAGCTTGTTTTTCTTAGTATTGGCATCTGTTGCCTTTTCCCATTAAAGTTGTGATTTTCCTATCTCTTGTTATGACAAATGATTTTCGTTGTGTCCTGGAAATTTTGATTATTATTTAGGGATACTCTGGATTCTATTTAAGTTTTCTGCTTTATCAGTCACCTTCTTCATATTTTCTATGTCTTCTCTGGTTTTCTATATCTCATGTTCTGGTTTAGCATGTAGGCCCTGACCTATATTTTATGGGCTATGTTTGCACTGACAATTTACCTTTATGAGCTTCTGTAGTCTATTTTTGTCTATTTGGTTTGCCTGCCTGGTGCCAGCTACAAGGCCAGGTACTTAGAGTCTTTAGGTGTTTAAGGGAAGGGAAACTCTTGCTCATGGGGTAGAGATAGTTCCATGGGCTTCCTATTGTTGGCAGGGTTCCCACTTAATCAAGGCAGCCTATGTCTCTGAGTTTGGAGGTGCGGCGTAAGATTGGCCATGGGGCAGAAAACGAAAATCCATGCTGATTGTTTCAATCTGGGAAAGGAATTCAGTTATTTGGATCATATTCTCCGATTTACTTGGGGACCAGAAGATGTTAGTCCTGACTCTCTGCTGGTGCAAATGGGGACAGGAGAAGATCAGAAGATGCCAGGCTACTATGTTGCTTTGGATTCTTAAATTTCTAGCCAGTTCACCTTCCTCTTTTCAACTTTCCCAGTTGCCTCATGGGTTATTTTCAGAGTTTTTAGCTGTACTTGGTAGGAAAAAAATGGTCTGTGCCATCTTGTTTCCCTTCTGCATTTTTTCAAAGTTCATTTACTATTTATTTATTTATTTATTTATTTATTTATTTATTTATTTATTGAGACCTCCAGCAACGGAGGGGCAGAGAGAGAGGGAGAGAGAATCTCATGCAGGCTCTGGGCTGTCAGGACAGAGCCCAATGCAGGTCTCAACCCTACAAATTGTGATCTTGACCTGAGCCAAAACCGAGTTGGACCTGCAACTGACAGAGTCACCCAGGCACCCTTGCCTTCTGAATTTTTAAATGTTCTTCTAGTTTTTTTAATGTTTATTTACTTATTTTGAGAGAGAGAGAATGCACACACGAGTGGAGGAGGGGCAGAGAGGGCGAGAGAGAATCCCAAGCAGGCTCCACACTCAGCATGGAACCAATGTGGGGCTTTATCTCACGACCCTGGGATCATGACCCTAATTGAAATCAAGATCCTGATGCTTAATGGACTGAGCCACCCAGGTACCCCTTAAGTATTCATGAATACATATTTTGGTAAGCAAGAAGTCATCAATTATGTTTTAATTATAAATTTCTGTGTTTTTATGTACTTAGTAACTTTGAATTAAATATTATGAATGAATTTATTAGAAAAATGAATGAGGAAAAAGTCATCAAGTATTTTTAGTGATTTTCTTTTAGTTGATGGGATTGTGGTGATTCATATTTTCTGCTTATTTTCTGTATGTTATATTTTTTTAAATCAATGCACAAATATTACTTATTAGAAAAAATGTTATTTTACAAAGAACAAAAATGAATCATGAGAAGGAAATATGTATTAAATATGGCTAAACTATAAAACAACTGAAGAATAGTGGAAATAATAGCATCATTGTTTTTTATTTTCAGAAACTGGGCTCATGCTTTTCTGTGCACCAATACTTACTGGGAAACATCTTCAAGACTCTCATTAGCTAGCTAAAAAGAAGAAAAAAGGAAAAGACCTTAAAAATCACAGCAAAAGTAGCCCTAAGGATTAATGGGGAAAGGATGGTCACTTTAATATCTATATCTATATCTATATCTATATCTTATCCATATCATCTATATCTATATTGATCTATATTTTAATTCATATCTTTCAATTACACACAAAGTCAACTGTAGATGAAGTAGAGATCTGCATTTAAAGGTAAAACAATGTCTTCCAGAGGAAGAACTGAAGAACACCTTCAAGAAGTTAAAGTAAGGAACTATTTCTTAAATATGACCTCAGAATCAATAACCATAAGAGAAAAATTAATAACTTGGATTTTTTTAAGAATGTCTGTTAAACAGCACCATTTATAGAGTGAAAATTAACCCACAGATTAGGAGAAAATATTAGTAAACAAATAAAAAAAGACAAAATCCAAACATAAAAATAGGCAACAATTCAGAAAAAAAAATATTAAGATGACTAACAAATATATGATAAAGTATTTAGAAAAATGCAAATTAAAATCACAGTTTGCTTTAACTGCATGCCCGTCAGAATGGTTAAAATGAAAACAGTCAACATCAAATATTGGTGAGAATATAGAGCAACTAAACTCCCATAAATTGCTGGAGGGAGTGTACATTACTACAATTACTTTGGAAAATATTTGGCAACTCATACTAAAGTTGAACATAGGTATATCCTGTCCCAACAGTTTTAGTCTTATTCATAAAGATAAAAATTTACATATATTTACCGAAAAATACATACAAAAATATTCATAACAGCACTGCACATAATAGCCCCAATCTGGAAACTACCTCGAATACTATCAATTGCAGAACTGATAAATACATGATAGTATAATCACACAATGGAATTCGGTAGCACAATACGATGGGCAGACTACAACTACAGCCACATATGGATGGATTGCATAAACATGGCATTAAGTGTAAGAAGCAAGACACAAAAAGTACACACTATTATTTCATTATACAATGTTTAGAAACAGATAAAACTTATCTATAGTGTTAGAAGTCTGGATAGGGGTTATCCTTTGAGGGAGGAAGTGCCTAGAAGATGAGACAAAAGTGGTTGGTTCAGGAATGTTAGCAATGTTCCATTTCTTTTCTTTTTTAAAAATTTTTGTTAATGTTTATTTATTTTTGAGAGAGGGAGAGAGAAAGAGAGATAGAGAGAGAGGGAGAAAGAAAGAGACAAAGAGAATGGGGGAGGGACAGAAAGAGATGGAGACACAGAATCCAAAGCAGGCTCCAGGCTCTTAGCTGTCGGCACAGGGCCCAACGCAGGGCTTGAACTCACAAGTAGTGAGATTATGACCTGAGCTGAAGTCGGACTCTTAACCGACTGAGCCACCCAGGTACCCTGTCAATGTTCCATTTCTTGATCTGCGTTCTAATTACATAAGTATACTCTTGCTTGTGAAAATTAATTGAGCTTGCATTTATGTTTTATATCCTTTTATGTTCATAAGTTATTGTTTAATAAAAAACATGACTATGTTTTCACATATAATAGGATTTTATTAAAAATAAAATCATATAAAACAACTATATTTTAGACAGAGTTTGTAATCAAATTTAGATTCTTTTTTAAAATACTTATTTATTTATTTATTTTGAAAGAGAGAGAGAGAGAGAGAAAGAGAGAGAGAGTGAACACAAATGAGGAAGGGGCAGAGAGAAGAGGGAGAGACAGAATCCCAAGCAGGCTCTGCACTATCAGTGCAGAGCCCAGTGTGGGGCTCTAACGATGTGGGGCTCGAACTCAGGAACTGTGAGATCATGACCTAAGCCAAAATCAAGAGTCAGATATTTAACCAACCGAGCCACCCAGGCACGCCTCAAATTTAGAATCTAAGCAATTTCTGCTTCCCCAGGCCACAGAAAGGGAGATGCCAATAATTAGAGTTGGAAATTGGTGATAAATGTTCCTCACTCTCTAATCCACTACCCTGGAATGGGCCAACTGATGGCTTAGGAAATATATCTCATGCTTCCCTTTGACTTTGGCTACAAAACAAAGACTATTGTGTTTGATATTAGTACACTAGCTCTAGCAATTTTTTCATTACTGTTTGCATAGTATATCTTTTTCCATTCTTTTATTTTCAACCTGTTTGTATCTTTGAACCTAAACTGTGTCTCTTGTAGATAGCAGATAGTTGGATCTTTTCTTTTTTTTCTTTTAATCCATCTACTAATATATCTTTTGATTTGAGTGTTTAATCCATCTACACTTAATGTAATTGCCCATAAGGTAGCATTTACATCTACATTTTAATGTTGATTTTCTTTGTCTTATACTCCTTTTTTCCTCTGTTCCTCCATTACCACCTTTTTTTGTGTTAAAAAGATTTTTTCTAGTGTACTATTTTAATTCTCTTCTTATTTCTTTTTATAATACTTTTTGAATTATTTTTTAGTTGTTGCCCTAGAAATTACAGTGAACATTTAATTCATATCAATCTAGTTCAGATTAATGCCATATTAATTTCAATTGTTTAAAAAACTTTGCTCGTATAGAACTGTTTCCTCACCTTCCTTCATGCTATCATTGTCTTACAACTTACATATTTATCCGTTTTAAGTACATTGACACAGTTTTATATTATTACTTTATGTGGGTGCCTTTAAATCAGATAAAAGAGTCAAAACCAAAAGTACATACTTTTATATTTACCTATAAACTTACCTAAATCAGTGCTCTTTCTACTTTTTTTATATCACCACCACCACCACTAACAACAACAAAAACCGTTAACCTATCATTAAAATACATATTCAGTAAAGATTGACTCAGAGGTCAAGCTCAGAATTGTCAGAGATGGGAGAATGGGAATCCTAAAGGCTGGCCTCTTTCTGGTACAGTCTAACTCAGTAGGGAGGAAAGTGTAGTATTTGACAGCTCTCACATTTTCTATGGCTCCTGTTGTATCACTTAAATCTAATTGCATTTGAACTGGAATCTGGGTCCATGGTCTGTAATGTGAGGATGTTAAATGTGTGTCACAAGGAAAGTATTTAATATGATGCTATACATCATAATATGGTACTAAATATTAGAGCCAAAGAAACCAACATCTATAATTATTAGCCTTTGTGGGAATTGTTCTATTTAATCCATTTTTCTTTCTTTATGGTCCTTAATGAAAAGGGTAATTTACACAGAGGGCTTCAATCTACAACCCTTATTTTTTATGAATGAGCCTTTTTTCTTTATGAGTTTTTATGAGTGTTTTTTCCTTTATTTCTTCATGTGGATTAAAGTTACTGTCTAGTATTCTTTCATTTTGCCTGAAGGCCTTCCTTAGTATTTCTTGTATCAGTAGTGGTGAATTGTCTTAGTTTTTATTTATCTGAGAATATCTCATTTTTGAAATATAGTTTTCTTGGATATAGAATTCTCAGTTGACGTTCACTTCTTTTGCATTGGAATAAGTCATATACCACTGCCTTCTGACCTCAGTGGTTTTTAATAAGAAGTGAGCTGTTAATCTGAATGAACACATCTTGTACAGGAGTTATTTCTCTCTTGTCACTTTCAAGAATCCCTTTCAACAGTTTGATTATGATGTATGTAAGTATGGATGTCTAACATTGCCAATGATACTTGTGCAAACTTTACTGATTTTACTATGGAAATAAAGTCTGTTACCAACAAAGTTCCAGCTCTTTTCATTAAGTTTCCCAAAGGGTAACTTTACATTCCCTTAGGCCTAAGTACACATATACATCTGTTTCTTCCCTCATGATGTTGAAATAGTATCTGTCTGATCTGACCACACCTGTTGGCTCAGATGAAAGCCAATCCTTTTCACATATTACCTACCATATGGGTTACTCTTCTCATAGGATTATAACTGCTTTTATCTTTTTTATTCTTTCTTAGTTTCAATAAGATGTTCTCCAAACTGTTCTTTACCATTCTTCAAAGAGTCAATAGTCCTCATATGAATAAAACCCTTGGTGTCATACACAGCATTATGGATGACTTGATTTTCTTTCCTCTCACTAACCACCTATCTTCAAGTTCTTCCTTACTTGAAAGAAAATGGTAACTTCAAGAACTAAAGGAGCTATTGAAGTGATTGAGAGTGCTTAATAGGATATAACTACTTTGTGAAAGAGTTGAAAATGCATCACAGTGGTAAAGAGACATGAATTAGGAAAATTCAAAGGGCCATCTCTTTCTCTTCTTACCAATAAGGTCATATTCTGGTGAACTATCTTTCAAAATAACTGTGTTAAGTGATACATCCAACTTTAAAATTTACTCTTCCATTTGGAAAGAGATTGATTGTAGCAATATAGTGACATGGGACTTTGGTCAAAACTGAGTCTCACAAATGGAAAAATAAACAGATTTTGATGAATTTCACACTAAGCCCTGATCTTAGGTGTTAGTTGACAGAGCATATAATTCTTTTTCACTTTCCTTGTGGAAACTGGAGAGTTTCAGATGGCTAGTACTCCCCATATATAAAGAAATTGCCTGTACAAGGGAGAACAAACAACACCCAGGCAACTGAATGAAGAAGTGTGTCAGGATATATCTCACATCTGACTCTTTTGTGTTTTGTTTTAACTGCAATAAGGGCTATTTCTAGGAATATTAATTGGCCAAGTTGTTGATAAACTTAATAAAAATTGGATAGTAAGAAGTACCAAGCAGAGGTTACCACACTAACCCAAAAACATAAATCATAGTGATCTTGTGTTCTTTTATTAGATGTAGTATTCTTTTACAGAATAGATGTGATTACTGAGGGAAAAGCCTGATATGGCTGGGCATCAATAGTTGTTCTCAGACCTGGAAGACTTGTATGTATGTTTTTATAGTCCTACTACAGTAAGCTATCAAATATTACTGCATTACTTCTTGTGGTTAGTGAAATGCTTTGTTGCCAAAACTAAAGAGAGCCTCATTCATAAATTTGGTACATAAACCAGAAAGATTTTAGGAACTATTATCACTGACTAGAATGATTACCCATGATTGCAATTTGTCATTTTAGAAACTACAGATCTGGTATTTATAAAACTGTCCTGGTGTTTGTCATGAGAGTAAGCTAACATTTAAAAGTATAGGCAAGAAGGAGCATGTCTTGTGCTCCTTGAGTATATTTTAGTCCTTCATCAGATGAATATTAGGGGTTATAATATTGATAAATATGTGGATAAACTGAGGAGGATATTGAAAAGAGAGATGAAGGTGATTAAAGGGATGAAAACAGATCTTATGTGTAAAGATTAGAGGAATAGGGAATATTTAGTTCGGAGGTAAGAAACCCAAGGGAAGACTTGATCATTACTTTAAAATTTATTAAAGATTTTTTGTGAGGAACACACATAATAGTTATTCTTTCTGTCCATGGAGGACAAAATGAGAAAATAGATTTAACTATTTATTATTATTATTTAATTTTCTGATTAACTGCTCAGCTAGATATTAATGGAGTTTATTTCTCATTACCTAAATCACTCCTTGGCAGTAATTTGAACCCTAAGGGTTATACATTAATTTTTTCAGAGCCCAGGGGCAATATTTAGTACTCTTGAGCATAGTGCTATGTACTAAATAGTACAGAATAACCTGATGATAGCTCATTGATCTTTTAGTTATAGATCAAAAAAAAAAAAAAAAAACTTTAAGAGATTATCTGACCCAGGCTCCTGAGGAGAATAATGTATCATATGAAGCATAGGTTTTACTCACTTCTTGAAGGTCTCCAGGGATGGACATTCCACTCCCTGTCTCATTAATGAAAAAGAGACACATACATATACTAACAGACACATAAATACATTACATACATTTATTGACCTTATGAAAGCTTGTATTAGATGCTGATAGTGAGAGAATGGGGAGTGGATGGAGGTGAGCACAAGAGGAAGTCATTAATTCTTTTTAAAAACAGACACTTTAATAAATAGTGAATACAGAGGAAATGGTTTATGAAGCTCAAAAGTCTAATTGTGGCTTTTTTTGCATGATCCAAATTAATGTAAGTGCTTTAAGAAACTTGAATTCATAATTAGTTAAATATAAAAGTTATATGCTTTGCCTGCATATTTCCTTAAAGTGGTCAAAGGGACAGATTAAGTTCAAATAGCAAAAATAACTAACGTTAACAAGATTAGTAGTAGAGCTTCAAGGAATCTGGTAGATCTTCCTTCTGAAGAGAGTTGAAACACTGTATTTCATTTTATAAATCATTAACACTTCTGTTTTTCCAATATGATAAATGTGATATTAATTTATGGTGCAAGAGAAAAGTGAGTCCTGGTGAATTTTTAGTCATATTTTTAGTCATAAATCTTTTTTTTCATTTAAATATTATTTGGAATCTTTTGCACTATAACTTCAAAACCACTGTTCTGTGCCATTATTATTTCTTCTATTTATGAATGGATGTAGGTGGTATCTATAATTCCAACTTTCTCTTTTGGGAATTACACCTCCAGGCTGATATGCCATCTCAGGATGTCAGAGAGCGAGTTCCCAGCTTGCTGCACTCAATTTCTTTCTGACAGCCAAGAAATTTGATTTTTATAATGAGGCGTAAATCACAGAAAAGGGTTGTCTATAAAAGACTTCTTCAGAGATAAGAGCAGGAGTATAAGAGTTTATGTCAATGGTGCTGAGGGTTAAAGAAGAACATCAGAATTAAGGGCATCATCAGAGATTAAGGGGATTTCGGCTTACATGTGTATTCTCTATCTGCATTAAATATACAGTGAAGGTAAAAATTAGTCATGGTATATTTCATGTTTGGATCAAGGTTTCCTATGATGGTAGGCAAGTGGGCTGTCTAACGAACAGAGGCATGACACAATGCATGTGATAATCTCTGACATCCTGCTCTAACTTCTCAGAAGGCAAGGAGAAAGTAGGGGAATATTCTGCCTTCCAAATCACCCTACCTTGAGCATAATTATAGTGTGACGTCGTTGAAGACTCTAGATCTGTAAAATGAAAAAGGAGAGTTTAGAATTCTAGCATGAAAAGTAATCTTTACTGAGGTAAAAAAGTTGCTTGTGTTCTAACAGATGGAGAATAAAAAGGTTTTATTTCAGGATTTAGAGGTGATATTGGCATTTTTAGTGTTTATTCAGCTTTTTATTTTATTATTATCCTTGCATACTTTTTTGTATTTAATATCTCAGAGAGTGGTTAGAAAAGAAATGAAAAATGAGATGTACATCCTGTCAGCATTCTTATCCTGCCTCCTTCCCTAGCCCCAGTGAACTGTTATTAGATAATACTAGTTTAGCACCTACATGGGGTCATTGTAGACCTGAACACTCTTGTCTTTAATTTACAAGTTGCAAATTACAGCATTTATTCATAAATATAAATGCAACATTATCATGGATATACAATGTTATTGCTAATAGTATAAGAATATTATATATAATATACCAATATAAGATATTGGTCCAAAATGCATATTTAGGTATTTGTATACAAAGTATGAAGCACTCACGTGAGAGTGACAAATTTCAGTTAAATATATGGATATTTTACTTATATAACATGAAACATTCAGATATTTAAGAAACATTAAGATATTAAGAAATATTTAAGAAATTTAAGATATTTTTAAAAAATCTAACTGATTAGATGTCTCTGTATTCCATACAGCTATTTGGCAATATTTATTGATATATTTGCTCATGTAACAATTACATGGAGATATGCAATTGTTTATCATTGGAGATAAGTTTGGGTAGCAAAAGGGTCATAGATCTTAGGAAATTATATATATTTTCTCTTTCCATTACATATGTCATGTGTTTCCAATTGTTCTTTCACCATGGTCAAGTTTTAAGGTTAATGTTCTTTTAGTCAAGATTAAGGCTAGATACTAGAAGTGGAAGTAGATCATGGATATAAATGTATCTTCTACTCCTGAAACCAGTATTACACTATATATCAACTAACTAGAATTTAAATACAAATTTGGAAAAAAAAGGTATCTTCTATCTTCTGTTAGGCTTATATCATTACTTGGACAAATTTCAAGTTCATTGGCCAGGATGCTCTATCTGTAGATTTATATGACTTTTAAATAACAATTTGAGAAACTCTAATATTGCTGACGAGGCTTACAATGACAATTCACACACACACAAAAACCCCTATTTGTTTCTCTATATTTGCTTGTTGCACATCATTCCTCCGGTTAGATTAGTGAGCGGAAGGAATTGTAAAACCACGGGGGAACGGTTTAAATGGGATAATGCAGACATTAAAGAATGATTAACAATAATTTCACAAAGGTGGAAGGTAAGCTGCTCATTTTTATGGAATGGAACAAATGTGTTTGGAATGATTAACAAAATAAGAAATGAAAAAATAGAAAAATGTAACCACTCAATTCTATTTGGGTAACAAACCATATGAGATATAAATGCAAATTCTCCCCCAAATTCACATACTTAACATTATTTAATGTTAAACTTCAGCTATACTGTGGCAGACAACCAGCATAGAACATAAAAACCACAGTGCTTAAATGCCAGCCATCCTACTCAGTTAAAAGGCAGTTTATGTAATGTGTACTTTTCTTAAAATTTTTTATCCTACATAGGCCAGCATAACTTACTGCTTAGCCATAGCATTTCAATAAAGCCTAATTGACTAATTGGTCAGACAATAACTTCCAAAACAAATGGGTCAGACAAGTCACTTAAATTCTGAAAGCTTATAACATAAAGAACATTCATTTATTCATTCATTCATTCCATATATGTTTAACCTCTTCTATGCAGAGCAGTCTCTTTGATCTTGTGAAGCATAGAAAAGGAATCTATATTAAGCATTTTCCTATGGAAGCTAGGTGATGAGATATCTATTGAAAATAAGATTGTTACTATCCACAGGCACTTGTTTCTCCATCATTCAGGCTAAGTTGTGATGAGCTTTAACTTCTAGAGAATGGCTACTTCAATTTTCTGAAACAATTTCCAATATCATCCAGCTATGTTTTCCTCTTTGCTTCCTTGCCTCTGTTTAGGGGTAAATGAACCCTTCTAAGAACTTTTTGAAAGCAATGTCTCTAGACCTCCCTAATGCAGCACTCTACATAGTTAGCCTTGCTCCATCTTTAACCCATTCTGATCCATGGTTCTGAAGAACACAATGAGGGTGCCCTGGAGCTTTGGTATTATGAGAGATACTGAGGTTCAGGATTGTTCTTGAACCTTAAGGCTTTGCTAAAAAAGAAAAAAAAAATGTGGTCCATGGTCCAGTTATATGACTATCACTTGAGAGCTTCTTAGAAAAGCAGGATATCAGATTCACATCAGATGTAATGAATCAGAATATGCATTCATATGCACTTGGAGGTTTGAGAGTCACCATAATAACCTATCGAAAGATAAATGAATTGGAGGAGCCCTCATTTATAGTCTTAATTTGACTTCAGATTAATTAAGGCACAGTTGGTCAGAGTATGGTTTAATGAAGTCTTGTATTTAATATCATACAGGCAATTTAGGATAAGGATTATATCTCTCAGCAAATGTTTCCCAAATGCCCAGAACAGTATTGACATGCACTAAATAGATATATGTTGAAAGAATTTATATATTCTGCCCAACATCAAGTATAGAGTTCTCTCTATGCACAGTATATGATTGTTGACCACTGATTTGCAGATAGAACCTCCACTTCCCAATGCCTAAAAATCCATTACCTTCAATATGATGATGAATTCCATTCAGTCAATCTGTAATATTTCTTGACCTTTACAACTATTCTCTTTGCCAGCAAGTTGGAATTAAAGAATTAAAAGGTTTTCCTTGCCCTCAGGATATTTATAGTCTAGTTCATTGACAGTTATAAAAATATACACTATGCATATATTTGGATGGATATATAAAGTACAACAGAAATGGAGGAAGAGAAATGTAATTTTTCTAGAGTACATCAATAATGGCTTCACATAAAGCAATGTTTGAATTGGGACTTAATGGATGCATAGTACTTAAAGTCAGAAAAGTTTGAAAACATTCTAGGTGAAAGAATCAAGGTGTAAGAGAGCTTATAACATAACTTATTTCTGATGTGTAAGCAAAAAGGAGAAGGAAGGGGACATGATACTGCACAGAAAGTCAAGGGTCTGACCAATCAAACCCATGGGTGGCTAACTAGTGAGGCTGTATATCACTGAGCAGACAGTGTGGGAGTCATTGAAAAATTTTTAACAGAATGTGATGTGGCCAGATGTATACTGTAGAAAGTATGGAGACTGAAGAGGAAGAATCACAACCAGAGTCAGAGAGACTAATTAGAAAACTATTGCAACAGTCTACATTAGAAATGATAAGAATTCAGATTATGACAGTAACAATAGGAATAGAGAGAAGGGAAAGAGAACTGTGCTCAGGAGGTATAAAGGTAAGGAGGACTGTAGAGTTCCCAAATTCTTTCAGCTTGGGCAAAGTGAGAGTAAATTGCTCTTAGCAGACTTATTTTCACTGCCATAATGAATAATTACTTGTCATTTTAATAAAGTAAAAGGAAAAAGTGGCCTTCTGAGGATCAAAGTTATATTTGGTCTAAGAACCTAAGAGAAAATTTCAGAATCCACACAAAATGGAGAGACCCAAGGCAGAAAAAATTATCCTAAAATGCACCAAGACTAGCCTATAATATAAGCTAACAGACTATGAGTTATGACTGATTTATTTCCTTTACAAAGTGAATAAATATGAAGAAGACTTTTTTCACATGTAGATAGATTTGATTATTGCTTACATGATATGATTTAAAGAACAAACTTAAAAAAGCGCCTCTGCCCCTGACCTTACTGGTGTCCAAAATTCTCATCACTGTAGAAGAGCCATGCATTTGGGGTAAGAAGTTGCTCATGTCAGGGGAAGACACTGAAGATATCCCTGGGCTCTTGAGGCACAACAGAGAGACAGGAAAGGTGAGGTCATATCTCTTGCAGAATTACAGAAATGTATATGAGTATGAGAAGCCCATTTTCTGAATTTCCAATTAGAGTGTGGTTTAATTAGAGGATAGCTAGTCAGACTATGGCTTTATGAGGTCTAACTCAGAGCTTCTCAAATGTTCATGTCCTTACAAAACTCTGAGGATATTATTAAAATTCAGGTTGTGATTCAGTAGGTTTGGGATGGGACCCATCTCAGCAAGAGTTGTATTTCTAACAAGTTCCAGGTGATGTTATGCTTCAAACACTAGTTTAAAACCAAACACCCGGAAATGAGGAATAAGGAGACCAGAAGTTCACAAATGAATTACCACCATGCCCACCCCCAGGGCTCTGAAGGAATGAGACACAGGGTCAGTAATTTGGGGTGTGAGGGGGTGTGGGTAGAAAAATTTATTTGCCTTCATATTACCTTCACATAAAGGATGCCTCTGAAAGCCATTCATCTAATTTATTTCTATGAACATTGCCAACAGGTTATGTAGGGCATAGCTTGTCATTATGTACTCTTAGAAATCCTCACTTTTCTGAGAGTAGGGTCTAAAGGCAGAGGCAACTCTGCCATGCATGACCAGTTTGTAAACAAATTGCCTCAAGATGATTTTAAAAGAATCTGCAGCCAGATTTACAAATCCACAAACCGTAGGAAATAAAAAAGAAGACAAATTACTTACAAAAGTAAGTTAGAAAACTTGAGACGATTCCATAGAATGCCCATCTCAAAACTACCTCATTCTGCACTACCCATTTGCATGTTTTCAGCTGAACTTGCTCTTATTTTGTAAACAACAGAAATAATTTTTCACATTTTCCACTTCATATAGACACATTCTGATTGTAATAGAGAAAAAAAAAATACCTCTGGTTGAATATAATCCAAAGCATAGAGCTGAAGTACAGACATTAGATATAGGTGACAGAAGACATTAAGATACAATTAAAAGATTGTCTCTGGCTATATTTATCATTGTCCTTTCTTGCATAAAAACTAGTCTTTCATTTTTAATGAACAATTAAAATTTTACTAAACATTGGCACTTTGGATAGCAACAATGCCAATAAATGGAAACTTTATTTGGCCTGAATTCAGCCTATAAAAATCTCCTAATTGTTGTTTAAGAGTAACAGCTACTTTATCTAGGTCGGTTTATTTAGTTGGTTTATATTTTAAATATATTAAAAATATGTGAGCACATAATATTACCTGGCTTTGAAAATTAAGCCTGTGGCTCTGTACCTTCTGTGTAGCAATTCTCTAAACTTGTTCCACAAGACAGGCAGGTATAGTATAAAAAGAGGATTAAAACTGTTTTCTGTATCCTCAATTTTATCAGGGATAACACAGAAATCCCCATCATTCATACAGCCTAGGGAATTCTAAAGCATTAACAATTTATCTGGCTTATACGCTATAACAACTAGAAAGTGTATATTGTTAAATCAATCATCAAATGCAACCATAATGCAAAAAGGTGCATTGCAAATTTGACTGGTACAATTCATGCTAAATGAAAAAAATAGGGCACACTCTTGGAAAAGCTGGTGTCCAATAAGTTTGACAATAAAAATCTCATCCAAAGGGGTTAAAGAAAGGTATTTTGAAAAACATACTGCTTTACAAGAAAGGTACCTTCTTTGATGTGTAAATATTTTTTTTTCTGAATTTGTCAGGATGAACAACATAAGGCATTGGCTTTTGCAAGAAAAAGTTGTTAACAACAGTTTTAGTCATGTATATAGAACTTTGATTACAATGTTCTTGGAATTCTTTCATCATCCCTTATCAATGGTCAAGAAGAACTGCTCTTTTTTTTTTTTAATGATTATTTATTTTCGAGAGAGAGAGAGAAACAGATCACAAGCCAAGAAGGGGCAGAGAGAGAGGGAGTCAAAGAATCTGAAACAGGCTCCAGGCTCCAAGCTGTCAGCACAGAGCTGTGGGCTCTGTGGGCTTGAACCCACAAATTGTGAGATCATGACCTGAGTGCAAGTTGGATGCTTAACCAACTGAGCCACCCAGGCACCCCAGAAGAACTACTTTTTAAGAGCTTAGTTCAAACAGGGCTTTCAGGGGTGGCCCTAGTCAAGAAGGAAGGTTTGTTGTTCAGGAACCTGTACTTCCTCTCCACCTTTTCCCTTCTCTTCTCTCTTGCTGGCATTCAGTGTGTGTCTGGTGTAGGCATTCTGTTTTTCTTTATTTCTTACACAAAAACAAAGGTTTGTTACAGGAAAGGAAAAGCTATTTCTGATGACATCCACATAGTAAGCTAGTTAACAGAAGCATCTCCTAAAACCAAATTAATATTTGAAAAATCTATTACATTTTCTTCAGGGATCATTATGCAGATTGCATAACAATTGAGTGTAATTCATTATTAGTAAACTAATATTTCTAGAAATTCTTTTTTTTTAAGGAAGGGTCTCCCCAAAGCCTGGTTAAAACAAGTTCTCAATACAAGCACAAAAAGTCAATATATAAGGTAAAAGTAATTTATCACTCATAAAATAGAGAGAATGTGATAACAGAAAAATAAATTTAGGTAAGATGAATTCTCTCTTCCTTCCCTTTCTTTCTCCATTGGTTTTGAAATCCTTAAAGTATCAAAAATACACAAAAAGAAAAAGAGGACAGCCAAACGAATACAAAAATAGTCAAAAGAAGTTGAATTTGAGATGAAATGGCCACTGAGGAAATTGATCAATAGTAGAAATAGCTGTAGGTGACTAGACTTTAGATACCATCCTGGATTCTAAGAGGGTGGTCAGGAATTTTTTTTGCCTTAGTATCACTTGCCAACTTATTGGATAGGCAGGTGCCTGAGCCCTGCCCCAGACCTCTGAATCAGAGTCTTTGGAAGTTGGGCCTTTTTTTTAATGGCCACAGATTTTTTCTTTTTTCTTTTTCAATTTTATTTATTTTGAGAGAGAGAGCGAGAGAGTGTGAGCAGGGGAGGGGCAGAGAGAGAGAGAGAATCCCAAGCAGGCTCTGTGTTGTCAACGTGGAGCCCAATGTGGGGCTTGATCTCACCACCGTGAGATCATGACCTGAGCCGAAATCAAGAGTTGAATGCTTAACCAACTGAGCCACCCAAGCACCCTAGAAATTGGGCCTTTAATCAGTGTTGTAAACAAAACCCTCTGAAATTCTTGTGTACATCATAGTTTGAAAAACTCTATATGATTGGAATCAACTGGCCTTGTGTGCTTGACAGTGAGTGACAGTGTCTAAGGCTAATGGTCTTCTTTTCCTTGCATTGTAAATGTACAAAAATGTCATGTTGCTTCTACAAAGTAAAGTTTACCTATTCTCAAGATATTTGCCCCTGAAAACTCTTCATGAACCAGGAAGATGCAACTCTGTTCTCACCAAGAAGTTAATTTCCTGAATTTGTCCCCAATGTTTTATGGTATTTCTTAAATCAACTATCAGGTATCAAGTCTCTAAAAAATCACACAAAATATGTTGACAAACAAAGCTGAGTTTGTTAACTTACCAGAGTAAGGGAGAACACCACCTAATTGAATCTTAATTGTGTCTAAAGAAGGCAAATGTCATTTATAGGATGTTTATAGGGTCTGGAGTCTGGGATAAGTAGGTCTTAGTGGCGTAGTTCAAGGTGGGGAGCTGATTGGACTTGGGCAATATATGTGACATAACAGTTTAGTACTGGTGGATTTAAGAGCACTGGGCCTTAAAGTGAATCTTGATTAAGTAAGCTGACGTTTGACAAGTGAATTGTTTGCCCAGGGGAGCAATCGACTGTCCTGATAAGACAGCCAAATAATTGCCCAGACAAGTTGGTTTGTAGGAATTTTCCTAAAGCAAACAGCTAAGTTATTTATAGGTTTATAACCCTATCTTCTAGGGCAAGAATTTCCTGCAACAGGTAGTTGAGTCATGTTAATGCAGATAGCTTTATTTCTCACTAAACATTGCTATCTGTAGATAGAGGTGGTCTCGTTTCTCAAGCCGATGAGGATCAAACAGGGCTTTTCTGACATCTCTTTAACTTCTTAGAGAACTTCATTTAACAAATGTTAATTGAATATTCAGGAAAAGATGGAAAGGGTAGGTGCAGATACTGCTATTGTTCTCCCTTCACAGACATACCAACTGCCCATCATAAACATTAATAATCACAACATTCCTTCCCATTCATCTTGAACTCGACCTCATGATCTTTTTCAAAGTAGCATTTAAGGCAATCATTTTCAATTCATCAGAGTAGTCACTCAGATTGCAACCTACCAGACTGTGTTAGGCATTTGGGGAATATGAAAGTGAATCAGGCAGACATTGTGTTCTCAGGGAGTTTGGAATGAAGAAATCATAGCATACCCTAACAACATCACTATGTGTCCGGTTAGAGAAAATGCACATGAATGTGAGTAATATAAAGTAAGTCCAGATAGAGAGCTGGTGGCCATTATTAAGTGATCTTTAAGGTGAAAATAAGAATGTGTGACACTTACATGATAGAAAATGAGGAGTAACTGAATCAGGAAAAGCTGGTAATTTAAGAATCACAACTGTATTTGAAGAAGATTATTAATCTGCAAATAGACAAGAGATTTTACAAATGCAGGGAACATGTATGAGACTATTGCAAGAGTTTTGAAATAACATAAATATAAGACTAGATCAGATCATTTATAGGTACATGGAAAGGAAGGGGTAGGTGAGAAGAACATGTTAGAGAGAATGAATTGACCAGTGTTGACTGCAGTGGTTAATTGTAGAGAAGCAATCAGAGGGAAGAAATGACTTTTGAAAATACAAATTTCATATTTTGAGCACCAACAAAAATTTAATTGTTAAACTTTGAACAACAATGAAAGGGAACGATCTCAATCAAAAGTCAGTAATTATAAGGAGAAGGAGGTTAGAGAGAGGTTTGAGAGGGATTTGAACATTGCAGTGGATATTTTCTTATTTCTGTCTGCTTAATTCCTCTTCCTTTGAGAAATTACTTGTACTCTTCTCCATGTGATTTTTTAAAGTTTATTTTACGAGAGAGAGAGAGAGAGAGAGAGAGAGAGCACATGTTGGGGAGGAGAAAAGACAGAGAGACCCCCAAACAGCCTTTGCACTATCAGCACAGAGCTCTCTGTGGGACTGTAACTCACCAACTGTGAAATGATGACCTGAGACAAAACTAAGAGCTCGATGCTCAACCGACTGAGTTATCCAGGTTCCCCTTTCCCTGTGACTTTTCTGGAATAAAGTACAGACCCTATCCCTCTTCACCACAGGGTTGTTGCATATCCCACACTAGACCAATTATTGTCACTCTATGGGGAATTTGATCCCTAAGGTGGAACACTCAGGAATGAAAGGTGGTAGGATCATTAAATAAATTTTTTTGTGTTAATGCCATTGAATTCCCTAAGATACCCTAGTTCTTATCTTTTTGGAGAATTGATGGTTTAGTTCTTTTGAGCCTATGAGCTATTCAGTGAGAGCTGGAGCCAACACAAATCCCAGTCCCTGGATGAGGCAATACTGAGATCCAGCAAATATTACTTAGCTTCTTGCTCCAGGACATACGTGTTCCTGGAAGATAAGATTGTGAACCAATTAAAAACAGGACTAATAGCTTACTCATCAAAACTCATTTCAAGGCCCTTGCCTCACTGTGCTCATTTAACCTAAAACCATTATTATATTATAAATTCTGCCCAGATAATTCCCTGACTTGCTGACTTACTTTACAATTATTATATCCAGACCCTAAAACCCTATAAATGTTGGCCTTATTTAGTGTAGTAGGTCTAATACACCTGGATCAGCAGGTGTTTCTGGTGGTCTTTTGGGGAGCCAAAAGTCAGTATGAGTAAACAACCAATAAATTCTTTTTTATTTTCTGGATAAATCAGATAAAATTAAATTATGTTGTCTGCAAGTAAATGTTGCTAATTATGCCCCATAAAATTAGACTGTCAATTTCTGGAAAGCAAAAAAAAATTGTCATATTGAAGGATAATATTAAACCATCTAAATTATAAAGAAATAGGGGTGCCTCGGTGGCTCCGTTGGTTTAGCGTCCAACTTTGGCTCCCATCATGATCTCATGGTCTGTGAGTTAGAGCCCTGCGTCAGGATGTGTGCTGACAGCTCAGAGCCTGGAGCCTGCTTCAGATTCTGTGTCTCCCTCTCTCTCCACCCCTTCCCCATTCATGCTTTGTCTCTCAAAAATGAATAAACATTTAAAAATTAAAAAAATAAAATATAAAGAAATAGACAAACTTACTCTTCTGTGCCATCCCCCGTCTCTCAGTTATAGCATATTGCCTTAATAAAAGTAGATCCCCAATATCTATTGTTTGACCATGGCTATATCTATTGTGCTAATTCAATAAGGTCCATAACTTTTAGATAAAATACTACAGTAGACATTGTTGAAGTGTCACCCATTACCTTGTGAATTCTCTTTTCATTTCAGTGGAAGGCAGCCCCTGATACCTACATCACAGCATTACCATCGTTGTCTCATGGCTGCCCTAGGGAATTTGTTGCAGTGGCAGCCCTTAACTAATAACTGATGAACATAGAGAGGTAATTCACCAAAGTCGTCTGAGTTTCTCAGATGGATAAATTTTAGTCATCCAATGTGGTAACTGGCTTAAATAACACACTCTTTATGGATTGTTTTCCCTCTACCACCTCTCCACTCTCCAGTTGTATGGGGCGAGTTATACACAAACATGACATTCTTCAAACAAGCACAAACATGACTCAACAACTTTTTGTTTGAAAGTAATGGAAATTGATTTTGTCTAAAGTATCTAAATAAGAAGGATTTACTTGTGGGTTACCGGTGCTTACTCCCTGGATGACCAGGAGATCAAGCACACATAAGACTGCACATACTCCTTCCTTCAGGGTCTGCTTCTGGAGAGACTTCAACTAATACATGGAATTCTTTGAAAAGCATGTTATTTATATCCTTTCCTGGCAAAATAGTTCCTAGAATTGTACCAGAGATAATTTCTGGTCAAGAGTCAGCTAGACTGCATACTCCCTGATAAGAATGATGTCTGATTTGTCTTTATTTGTTGTCTAGCACAGTGCCTATCACAGAGTGGGTAATGAATAAACATCTGCTGGATGAATCTCCATGGTCTAAGTAGCTTGTTCACTGGGCCTGATAATTCCAGGGATATGGCAATTACAGCAGACTAGAATTAAACCATACTGAAGGGTGAAAGAGGAATTTGTTCTAGCCAGTCCATACCTCAAAACCAGGAATGATTCTTAGGCAACATGCACTGGGATCATTGGACCAATTGTCCATGGTTCTCCATCCTAACATCTGCTTTGCCTATTGTGATTGGTATGGGCCCATGTTCTCCCACTTATTAAATAGTTTCTTATTATCAATGTTCATAACCATTTTCAACTACTTTATTTCAGATGTGATTAAATCTTCCTCTTGAAATCTGGAGAGAATGCTCTCATATTCTTGGATGTTCTTTGTTTTATATCTCTTCTCACTATTTCCTTAGCACATCAGAGAGAGAGAGCGTCTTGGCCAAAGTCATTGCCTATTTCTAAAGCAATGTGCCTGAGCATGCACCCATATACATATTTGCTTTCCTCCTTAGGAATTATATTTCTTATCACTGATTGCATTGTCCTAGTACCAGTCTCCTCTGTGCCATATTAGACAGCATAAATATTAGTTTTGGTTGATACCATAGAATATTACTTATGATAACCTGGACAGTTTTAAGTCAGTCTTAAAACCAATCATCAGAAAGTAATGTCGTAGTATCTAATTGGGTAAAGCACTGTAAAAGTGGCAAAGGGGATATACAAGAATTCAATAACGATGTTTGCCTTCTAAATATATAATTTATACCAATCCAGGTCTGGTACACAGTATTTATAGAGCCCCAGGCAATTAATTTAACCCTTGTGTCTCATTTACTTATATGTAAAATGATGCTAATAACTACTATGCAGGTTTGATGCAAAATTTTGAACACATAAATGCTCCTTAATGCATAATAGGCACTCAAAAATGGCAACTGTGAGAATCGTGTCTAATTGCGGAGTTGAGATGTAAAACACATGTAACAGTCTAAAATACCACATGATAGATATCAAAAAGCATTTTTCACCTGTATAGAATCTATAGTACTGTGAATTGAGGGGAAACAGCCATTCTGAGCTGGAAAAATCTAGGGAAGTCTTTCGTAGTAAGTGAAATTAGAATTGGTCTTGGAGAAGGGGTAGACCGAAAAAACATGCTCCCTGTCTTAAGAGGAGACTGTAAGGTGTGTGAAAGTCCCTGGGCCAAGTGCCCTAATCATACTGTATTAGGCTTCCGGGCTCAGGGGCAGTGGACAGGGGTAAAATAAGCCTATGAGTCCTCTCTTTGATCATGTAGAGATCAGATTAAGAAAGTTAAAATTTGGCTGTAATCACAGAATAATGACTGTAAAAAAACAAGATTGCAATAGGCTAAATTTTGCAAGGAAGCAGGCAGGGTAGGGGCAGAGGCTGGGAACTTTGCTGATGAGGTCATGGCTTATTGAAAGATTAGATGAGTACACTCAGTATCTACTTTTTGAGAATCAATATTTCTCTTTTTCTTTTCATTCTCCCTAGGATAAGCATAGCCAGAGTGGTCAAAATTAATGATGAAAATAACTTGCTTTCTTATTTTTAATTTTATTTTAAAATAAGTTATGAGATCACACCTATTTCAATAATGAAGAATCCTTTCCTAGCTCTTTGCCCAGGTCATGCAGGACTTTTATGTTTTTCCTGCCTTGACTGTATTTATTAGTAAGAATACTATTATAAATTATAACTTCATGGAATAGAAAAAATATTTTATATTTTATAATTTTCATTTGTCTTAAAATTGACCAGATTTTTATGAAAATATATTTATATAGAGTCTATCTAAAAGAAACCTTTAGAAATGCGACTAATGTAAAAGAACAAATATGCTCTAGACATATTCCTAAAATCATCATGTGCTATGTAGAAATGAAGGTGTTAACTTCGGTCTTCAGGTCCATTTTTATGTTACCGATGCGTCCACTGAATTATAGGTGTGAGAGCCATTATCTCTCAGGAGCACCTTGAAAAAGAGATGTCTAATCTCAATAATATGACTTTCGGCATTAAATAAATCCAAATAAATTGTTCTTCGTTCTTAAGAGAAAAAATGTCTTATCCTTCCTCCCTCCCATTCACCTCTTCTTATCTTAAAAAGAAAAAAAAAATCAAATAAACTTGAATTTTTACTAACCAGAATTGATGTTTCTTTCTACTTAGTATTCTTTATCACGTGGTGCCTGGGGGGGGAGGGGTGTATGTGCACGCATGCGCATCTGTGTGCATGTGTCTGTGCGCGCGCGTGTGTGTGTTATGTAATGGATGAATTAAACCCAGGAGATTCCATTTGCTCACCAAATGCTTACCATAGAAACTATTTTCCTTCATTTTGACTTTTCTCTGTATTTCTTATACTAAAGTATATGCTTATGAAAAAAAGCAATTTGCCTAATAAGCTTAGTTTAATGAGCAGACCTCTGAGGTAAATCTTGGGCACTGACAAAGAAAGTATTTAGGATTTTGAAAGGCTCAGGAGGCTTTCACTTCCGCTTTGCAGATGAGGTGCATTTGAGGAGCATCCTGCAGGGGCTTTAGTTTCCTTTAAAAAAATCTGCTCTACATACTTTTGACTAGTTCTACACTAATAATAATGTGTGACTTGGCATTTGCAGGAAAGTTTCTGACCAAAATCTATTCAATTTTGGCATCAATGCTATGTCTTTTCCCTTATAATTGCATCAGATACGGTTCATGGATTATAGAGAATGATCACTTGAGCAATAGAAAGTAAAGAGAAAATTTAACTTTAGATGACTTCTCTCTCTCTTTACCCAAAACAGGATATCCATCCTTCACAACCCTCATGTTCCCACAATGTCTTCAATGAAACAGGAATAAATATTGATATAAAAAGAACAAAGGAACAAAGGTAAAATGACATTTTAGCATTTCGGTGTCTTGATTTACTGAGTGAAAATAAGTTTTTATTTTTATTTCACTTATTTATATTTTGACTATTATGGAGAAGCATGCAATCCACAAACATATAGATATATCAGTAATGCAAAAAGATAAACATTACTGACTATAAAGTATTTTTAGACACAAGTCTTAAATGAATGGCATGTACCCTACTTCATATTTTAATTTAGATACAAAATTATTTAGCTTGAGAAATCCAGAGACAAATTTCCTTCAAGTCAGAATTTTAGAGCTAGAACGGACTATCAAGATTACTTAGTCCAGCTCTCTGTATCAAAAAAAGGACTACAGAGATAACTGGCAGTTGGTTCTAATTAAGGATAGAGACAAGGCTAGAGTCCATATCTTTAGTCCATATCTATAAAATGATCTTTCTTTCCCTTTAATCACTACCAAAATAATATCCTCTTATAACACTTTATTGTAAACACAGATTACAAAATCTTAAAAATTTAACTCTGCAGGGTTTGACCAATTGGCATGATCACCCTCGTCTGTATGCCACTCTGGTATTTACTGGCTGAATGTCAGCTCTGCTTGGTAACTATTAATGAAGATTTCTTCATGTTTCCTGACACACAGTTCTTGTATTAATACAGTTAAGAATTGTGCTTCTCTTAGTTAAAGTGCCATGTTATTGTGCCAGATTTCGAGTGGGGTGAGATCTGACCTCAAATACCTCTCTGGCTTAGATAAGTCAGTCTAGCTCTCTCTGGATATTTTCTTTTTTCTTACCTAATGGCCGTGAGCAGCACCTGGCACTATATTATTACTTCATCCTATTTAGACCCACAGGCTATTTCAGCTTATAAAGGTCATGTCTTATTTTAGCCACTTTCAGCTAATTCATAGCCATCAGAAAATGATTTAGAGAGCAGATTCACTGAAGACTATCTATACCATGGCCAAACTTCCATTTGATTCAGTCAAATTGGTAAAAATAGTGCTTTGCTTTTTTTAAAAAATTAAACAGCAGATTAATTTATTGTGTTACCTTTCAATAATAGTGCTGGATTGTTAGTGAAAAACATTAATATTGTATAAGATTCTAACATAGGTGGAATGCCACCGGAATTTTGACTGCTTGATCAAAAATATCCACTAGTAAAACTCCTCCTTGGGAATGACCCCTAGCAGTTTTACAGTCACCTGCTGATAATTTGATTTAAATCACATTTCCCCAATCTGTTGGTGAGTACCATATGCCATTTAGGATAGGATGAAGAGCTGTATTTTGGTGAGACATATTGTGTCTATTTCCTTCTCCAACCTAGCAAGTTTGTCAATGTAATAGAAAAAGATTATTTTTATAGCTTTTTAGAACTTGGTGTTTGAAAGCTTTTCTTAATTGGGTTCAATAATTTTTAACAGAAGCCACATGGTCGACAGAAAACTGTCGTGACTAACTTGAGCATGATAGAAAGTAAGGTTCTTTTAAATAATTAATAGCTGCTAAAAGGTCCCATGCATTATGGAGAGAGGAGGGAGAAGACTAGATTTAATCAGAAGATTCAGGAAGGAGGGTTGATGAGAGAGATTAATCAAACCAGAGCATGGTCATATAAGGGACAGGATCAGATGATTCACTCACAAAAATGACTAAGAGCAAAGGAAGCAGAGGGTGGAGGGAGAGGGTGACATGATGGAGAAGGTCGCAGATGTGGTGGTAGTCAAATGTCAAACCTCATTAAAGAAGTTGTCCACAACATCTCTAATGAGCTGGAAACAATGTGTGACAAACGTGGTTAGAGGCTTTTTTGCACAAATTCAAACTCAGGCCAGGTTGCTCAATGGGTCTTCAGAGAAATGACAAACTCTGGAGTGAACCGTAGCCAAGGAGAGCTGCGTTAGCAGACTTTCCCTAACCACATAACTTTGGCAATTGAGACAAAGATAAAGATACCAGTTTACCTCCTTGAGGTAATACTGATTTGGCTTCACCTATATGTTGCCACTTATAATTGCTACAGAAGGTATCAGGCTTAGAGAAACTAAAATGAGAACAACAACAAACAAGGCAACACAGTTTTTCTAAAATGTCAGGATCTAGCAAGGCCAGGGGCCAGATATCAGTGAGCAGGAGAAGGATTTGATGGAAATCTGTGTTCCTCTGCCAAAGGAGTTAACTACACTGAGCCACCTAAGCCATCTGTATATGCAGAATGACCTTGGCAGAAGTGGAACACATTATTTGTTTCCATGGAAGGTTGTTTTTTTTTTCTGTTTTTCTTTTTTCTTTTTTTTTTTTCCTAAGTCAGGCTACATGGTCTAGTGCAGAGGTGTCCTCACTTTTCCTGCCAAGAACTCCTGGGCATCTGAGGAAACGTTGTGAATTTCTTTCAAGTTTTTGCTCTAAGTTTGTCCTCCATGTATGCTTTAAAATTAATGGATTAAAAAAGTCATCAGACCTCACCTCATTTTTTTTTCTTTTCTTCCTCCAATTAGAAGGAATTCCTTCCTGTAGAAGGAATGATCTTCTGCAGTCATCTATTGATTATGTCACTCTCTTTAAATAACTTTAAAAGAACTCCTAGTTTTGATTTGCATCAAAATAAAATGTTTGACTCTCTTCCTTTGTCCATCCTGTACCGTAGTGTTCTTTTGATTCTCTCCTCCCTTCTGCAGCCAGACATAAACTCTTTGCCATCTAGCTTCCCTTATTATTTTCTTCCCTTAAGATTTGCTATTATTCTCACTTAAGGTATCATCTACACTCATTTCCATTAAATCAGGTCACTTATTTCTGTCCAGACTTTAACTTTTACAGTGCTATTGCAACTGTCTTCTGTTGTATGTATACCTATCTCTATACTTTTAAAAATTCATATGCATTTATACTGTTCTTTTCTCCACCAATAGTTTGCATGTTCCTTAAAGACAGGAACCCCGTACCCTTCGTTTTTGTCATTATCTTAGTGTAAGGCTTATCAGTGTCAATTGATCATTGGTCCTATTTAAATACCAGTAATACCATGCTCCTTTGCTCACCGCGCAAGCTGGGGAAGACTATATTGCTTTGTGCTCAGATTAATCGTCTTTATTTTTTATTTTTTCAGGTTTCTATGTCAAGTCTTTAAATCTTTCCCTTGAAATAACAGGAGTTATCTCTATGAGCACACTGTAGATGAATCCAGTGTACCAGGTCATGCTTTGGAAGGCTGAGAGTAAGGCCAGTAACAAACCCATCACTCTCTGTTACCTGACTCTGTGTTTATGTGCATAGCAGTAGGTTCTCACTCACATCCTCATCAGTAGCCAGTGTGCCTGCTATTCTGTTTACACTTAGAGTCATACCAGAAGTATCACTTTTCTGTTGATTAATTGATATTGTCTAAGTTCTTTAGCATGTTGCTATGGTTCCAGTCTCTCTTAATTACTTAATTGTGACAATAAAGCCACCAAAAACATTTTCTTTAGCAAAGATTTCCAGAGGGAAAAAAATGTAAAAGCACATTGTAAATGATGCCATTTTCTACCTAAACCTCTCTCAAGTCCCAGCCAGGATCATGTTACTTGTTAAAATAGATCTGCTGGCAAACAAACTCTGAGGGGAGCACACTGAGACTCGGTAGACCTCTAAATGTGAAGAATTTAGGCCCAAACATGTGTTCGTGAGCATGTGCAGTATCCACTTCTTTCTAGGATGTCTCAGACTGACCCCTAACAACCTTTTTATGGAATCCTACCCTAAAGGACTAGTATTAGTTATATAATTGCCCTACTATCAGGGTGTAAGCCTGACTCTGAGACCATAGTTCTAACTTAAAATATTTGTTAACAGCAAGTAGACAGACTTAGGATATATTGACTACACTCCTACTCTAGGAGGCTAGAAATTTTCCATTGTACCAAAAATGTCAAATTTAGCCCCTCACTATCTCTCCCAAAAATTATTTTCCTATCAAATCTCAATAGCAAAAACAAAACAAAACAAAAACAAACAATAATTGAGAGAAAGAATTGAGATGGCCCAATGAGAATACTGCTTTGAAGTTTTATTACAATTCTAGCCAGGATAAAAAAATATATGTATATAGTGCTGTTGGGATCTCTGTGGCATATGAATTAGAGAGTACTTATAAGAGAGCTTTGTGAGGTGTGCCTGGGGAGGAAAGTTTGGATTAAATAATAAAGAAAGATGACACATTGATCCAAGCTATTATTTGTATTTTTAATTTGCACATTATGTAAAACCGCCTCCCTCAGATTTCGGGGGAGCTTGTTAACAATGCCCCACAGGCCTGCTGGGTTAACTCCTCTGGAGGTTATGTTTAGAGAATCCACCTTCTTAACAGGCTATTGTAAGTGAGGCTCTGGTTCAGGGAACTTTGAGGACCACTATGTATGCTAAAATAGTAAATAGAAATATTCATTGAGTGCTATGTGCTGTACCGGATGCTGAAATATAAGAGTAAATAAATCAGACCCACTTTGAGAATTCCCAAAGGTAAATTATAACACCAAAGAAAGTGAACACAGTTTTGTACCTCTATAGAATTCATTCAAACTGTACCACTTGAGAACTGAGTTTTTAAGTAGGTTAGTTTTAGCTACTTTAAGTGGAAATGGATTTTCTTATCAATTAAATTAATCTGAATAACTTATATAAAAGGTTCTAACTATTACAGTCAGAAAGTTTTGAAAAGTTGTCTGTCTAAGCCAAAGATGTTTTGGCAGAACTGCTGGGCAAAGTTGTGTCTTTGGGGCCCTGTATTCTCCTTTCTCTGTCTCTGGCATTCCCCCTGATGTTTCATCAAGGCTCCCCTGACCTCCTGGCCCTTCCTTTGCTCTCCTGTCAAAATTGCTCAAATGATATGGATATAATGAGAGTGCTAAGATGGTAGTCAAAAGAAATGGGTCTGCACTGTGCCTCTGATACTAAATAAATTATATGGCTTTGAGCAAGTTCCTTGAACTCTCTTTGAGTTTTCTTACCTGAAAAAAAAAATGAAGGGTAGGAGCTCTGATATGTTTTCCAGTCCTCTTTCTATGATTCGTTGAGTTGTCTGTGCATTGCACTTTAAGATGGGGGTGGAGGTCTTCGTTTGGCAGGAGGAGACACTGCATGAAGAGGAGTCACGGATGTATTGCTTATGAGTTTTGGAGCAGAGATCTGAGCAGGGTCCTAGTGAAGAGCAGCTAGTGAGGAGTCAGAGCACGGGGTTTGAGTAAGCTTAACTCTACCTGTGACTTGGTGTGTGAATTATGAACATATCCCCTGGCTTCTCTGTGATTTATTTTCCTCAATTCGGGGTGGAGACAGCCATGATAACCTTTCTCCCCGTGTCATTGTTGACATTACCGAGGGGATGAGCAGATGTGTTTAAGGAACATGGTGGGCGTTCCATAAATGTTTCTTTATTCACTGTGAAGGTGCAGTTTATTCAATGCCTCGCTTTACCTTCCCAAAGTTGGTTTATTTAACAAGCACACAGAGAACTCATAATGTCCTAGGAACTAATCTAAGAGCTTGATTTTAATAGTAACTCTATTAATCCTCATAACAAAACTGCAAGGAGCTATTATGATCCCATTAGACAGATAAGGAATCTAAGACTCAAAACTTGTCCATGGTCTCCCTCCTAGCAAGCGAGTCTGGGTCCACAGCCTGTGCTTTCAATCATTATTCTCCCAGCTTAGACAGAAGGTCAGAGAACAAGGAATGGAATGGAATGTGGGCAAGCCAACTATGTTATTTGTCAAAGGCTGCCTAAATTTGGTGTATCAGAAAGATAGAGTAATTTAGAAAACATCTAAAATCATAAACGTTAACATACCAACAGTCCAACCATCAGGTGTTGCTTTTGAAGAGACATTAGTCCCTTATCAGGAATATTTACAAAGCATTTTAAATATGTATAGCAACCCCTCACAGAAAAATCAAAGGATGAGGACATTCAGAATCTTGAAATAGGAGTTGCAACATTTCTTAAACATTTCCCACATGTCTTCCCATGTCACTTCTTCTTGGAGTGGTACTCACAAAGAAGGTCTCGCCTGCTGTTCTTCTAGCTCCTAAAAGTCTTCCCCAGCTCAACAGAAACAACATCCCACCTGCAGCCTTAGGTGCCTTACCTTCTCTCTATGATTTAGATCATTATGCATTATCCTGTTTTCTTAAATCCATTTTAAGAGATTTAAAGGATACTCTAAGAGAGTACAAATGTAACATGTTGCAGGGATATATCTTGTTATAGAAGTAATCACTAAGGCCTACTGCTTACCTAGTTTCCCTTCTCTTGTGTGTAGAATCATGATTGTGATTGTCAGGTTTCCTTTAAACTGGAGATTTTACTGGGGCTCCTGGGTGGCTCTGCTGTTAAGCATCCAACTCCTGATTTCAGCTCAGGTCATGATCTCACAGTTCGTGAGTTTGAGCCCTATGTCAGGCTCTGTGCTGACAGCGTGGAGCCTGCTTGGGCTTTTCTCTCTCTTCCTCTGTCTCTGCCCCTTCCTGACTCACTCTCAAAAATAAATAAGAATTTAAACTGGAGATTTTAAACCAACAAAGTGATTCATTAAGAATAACTATGGGTAAGGAACTATTGTAACTACAACTTAAGATATAATAAAACCCAGCACAATTATTCACAATAAACTGAATGATCATTATTTCTAATATTAGGTTCCAGGCTTGTCTTGGGAACAAATGGCCCTATTTAGCTAATTAGAACTGAGAGAATAATTCTGCATAGGGTTGGTTTCAATTGTTAATTTTTTTTCTACTGCTCAAATTCTGCCAAACTTCTTGGGTAACATGAGATTTCACCCTGAGATGTTACTTCCTTATTTCAGGTTCCTTTTGCTACAAGCAGAGCATTGCTTGGCCTCTGCTTATGTAATTGTGCAGAGGAAACTTTTAGTACAAACTTTCTATCATTCATGTTTCTAATGGGGTTCACTCCCAGCAACATACTCTGCCAAATGCCTACTATTAATTACTTATTGCCCGGGGTACAATTTCCCTTGATTGAAACATGGCCCTGAAGCTTTCTGTCTCCATCTGAGTTCTCCATCTTCTTGCTCAGCTGCCTTTATGTTTTTCATTCTCCAAACTTTGACTGAGTACCACTTATGCTAGACACCTCTGGGCACTAAGATTACCAACACAAATAAAAGAACAGCCTCTGTGTTCTGGAAGCTCACCCTTCACAGTGGGACAACTGTATAGATGGATACCTAGGGTATTATTTGATAAGTGCCATGATAGAGCTAACCAGGTACCATGGCAACCTAAAAGAAAGTTATCAATTGCATGCTAGCAAGGTGGAGACAGGAAGGGCTTCACAAAAAAAGGGATCTCTAAGTCAAGTTTTGAAAAGGAAGTTGAAATTAGGTAATGAGTGATGTTGGAGAGGTGAGGGCACTCCAGAAGGAGAAGTCAGATGTGCAAAACATGAAAAAGTCAGAGGGTTGGTGCATTTATGAAATTAAAAAGGTATCTTCTATGACTGAAGATATTAAGCTTGATTGTATTTCAGGCCTGTTTCAGAATTTGAAGGAAACAGAGCAACCTCTGCTAAGAAAAAATGAACATTCACACAGAAAAACTCAAATTCATGCAGATTTCAGAAAGCTTTCAGGTCTCCATATTAAAATCCATTGCTTTAGGTGAAGAAGAAGCATGGACTTAAGTTGGAGAGAGGTATGTCCAGATCTCTCAGCAGAGGAAGTTGTTTGCTGGTGCGGTAGAGAGTGGTGTACACAGAATACCTGGGGTACAGACTCTCAATTAAGAGATGGGTGCAGAGAGCCTGGTGAATAATTATGAAGGCATACACTAAAACACTGGTCTTTGACATTGAACAGAAGTGATTGTGGCCTCGGATTTGAGGCCTATTATGAATGTAGTATTATTAGAAAGTATTAATTAATTGGGTATAGTGGAGAGTGAAGTGGCCCAGAAGAGGTGTAGAATTAACTGACTTCAAAGCTCCACAAGAAGTCATTTCAGTGTAGCCCAGACTGAGGCGTTAGGTAAGTCAGAAGCTCAGAGTTTCACTTCAGAATTTTACCCTTTTGTATTTTATTTGGATTTCCGCCCTTGCGAAATTTAAGGAATGGATCCCATCCTTCCTTCCTTTCTTCCCACCCTTCCTTCCTTTCTTCCATCTTTCCGTCCTTCCTTCCTTCTTTCCTTCCTTCCTTCCTTCCTGTATCTGTTTTCATTAGTCTTGGATGAGGCCAAGTATCTCCAGGCTTTAAAAAGTTTCCCAGGTTCTTCTCATGTCCAGTGAGGGTTGCATAGCACTGCTTTAACATCTCTCTATTCAGTATCAGTATTCTTCTTACTCATTATTTGCTTGGATTTGAGACAGCAGGCTGATAAAAGACTAAAAAACTAAGATCCTTGGCCAGTTCTTAAAATGGCAGGTATTATGCTGTCTACTGAAAGGAGACTCCAGGAAGCAGGTGCCAAGGTCTTCACGCAAGTTTTACGTTCTTTCTATTACACCTCAAAAGGCCTGAGAATCTACAGATTAGATCAAGATATGCCCTCCCAACACACAAATAAGGTAATTCATTGAAAAAAATATTTCTACTTTATTGCCCATATTTCTGCAAATTGATGATTTGGATTTTGGCTTCAAGAGGTTGTGTTGATCTATTTGCTCTGACAGTAATAAGCTGACAAACCTTCCAGAGATGACTCCTTAATATGATCCAAATGCTCCTTGCTATTGCAACATTCAGTTTTTGCATGATCTGTGTATTATACATTTTACCAGGACCCCCAAATCCATCTCTGATCTGACAGATCCATACTGCTGCCATCATCTAACTAAGAAATATTGCCAGCCCCCATCAGGTGAGGCTGCCCAGGGTCATGAGTTCCTTTTGGGCTGCATTACCATTTTGGTCTGTGTAGTGTAGGTGTGTCGGGGTGGGAATGGGGGCTGGTCAGTTATCATGATATTTTCTATTGCTGCAATTTTCTTATTATTTCATAAAAGTGAGTGTTTCCAAAAGGCAAGATAGAATTAGAAATTTTATGAAATGTTTTAACTCTCAGAATGGAAGTCTTCTTATAATGTTTAAGCCTGTTGCTTAACTATAATATCTTTGAATTTTTCTTATAGCCTCAGGAATTATTTTTGTTAAACATAGTAAATCTACATAGTAGGCAACTTCATTACAGTTATTTACCTAAAATAAATCATCTTATTTTCTATTTGTAGTTTTGTGACCTAAGTTTACTGCTCTAGTTCAAACAACTTATTTAGTACTACAGACAAACATATAACCTACGGAGAAGTGTTCAAAGTTGTAGGACTGATACGTGTACTGTTCACAGTGGGGATTCAAGGGAAGCATTGGTTAGTACTTGTGGGAGTGTCAGGACCAGATTAATGACAGAGATAACAACTGAGATGATTGTTAAACTGTCAGGTGTCAATAAGCAAAGAAAGAAGTGCATTCTAGAGAAGCATAGACCAGAGCAATGCATCACACAAGATCAAAGTTTTTCCTGATGGTTGTGAGCATTGTGTGCAAGAAGGAGAGGCAGGGTGACACAAGAGGTAAGTTAGGAAGATATTCTGTAAAGAAAGTAAATGACATCTAAGCCCTTTGTAGCAGATGCTGTCAGAGCCTCGCTCATCCGCCTTGTACCTTAACCAGCTTACTTTGTTCTAGTGCTGACTTCAAGCTGTGCCTGGGGGTTTTACTTGGTCTGTGAAAGGTCACTTTGGCCACTCCTGGAAGGCCAGAAGTGCAAAGAGAAGTGAAATCCCCATCCCAGGAGCAGATTGAATGAAGTTGATATGTATGCACCCCAGCAAACTCCCCCCTACAGTGGAATGACTCTGAGACATAAGTTTTTCAGAATTTCCCCAACTATTCCAGCAGGATTAAACTTCAGTCACCCTGTCTTCCTGTTTCTCTATCCATTCCTCATTCCCTTACTTCTTCTTTGTCTCCCAAATAAACTATCAGCACATCAATCTTTATGTCAAGATCTGCTTCTGGAGAAATTGCAGCTAACACAACATGATAAGGAGTGCTAGGAAGGGGTTTAGATGTTTTAGATTAAAAAAATTTGCGAGATCACACTGACAAGAATGAGATAAATGAAGTGGAGGTGAGAGAGAGTAGAGGCAGCAAGACCAGTGAGGAGAGAATTTGCTAGAGTCTGAGGAAAGATGGTAAAGATTGAACTAAGGCACTATGAGGTTGGAAGGTGGAGAGAGATGTGATGGCTGTAGATGGACAGGCAGAACTGAGGTCTGAGGGAACACTGAGAGGGAATGGTCAAAGGAATAATAGACCAGGAGAAGGAGTTAGTCCTTCCAGCAGGGAAAGAGCAATCAACTGTGCCAAGACCTGCAGAGTTGATATCACAATCAATGATTCTATTGAATTGGGAAATTTTGAATCATAATAACCTCTGCAAATCACTTTCCATCCGAAATGATGGTGTGAGAACTCCGGTTGGAGCAGATTAAAAAATAAATGATATGACCAACTGATTATAAACTAGCTTTTGGAAGAACTTGGCTGTGAGATGAAGGAGAAAGAGAGTGATGGTTAATGGAAGGAGACTTAGGGTCATAAAGGGTGTTTTTAGAGACAGCATGGCTTGAGCTGCTGTACAGACTACAGTGATAGATCAAGTACAGGCGAAAAGGCTGAAAATACATCAGTTAGTAACATAAGGTCTTTTTCTGGAAGAGATGGTGGAGCAGGGATGAAAGCATGAACACAGCAAGGAGTTTAACCTCACACTGTCAAGTTAAAGAGCAATTGTTCATATGCCAGATGCATGAAAGAATGAAGGAAGTCAGGAACTGGCCTAAGAGAAATGTCATGTTCAAAATTCCTTCTTCCAATCATTTGGATAGGGATTCCTGAGAACTCACATTCATGAAGAAAGTCAGAGCGCTTTTGCAGATGCAACCCTGGGTATTTAGCTGTGCGCCAAAGAAACAGAAGGGGAATATAACAAGGACTAGGAGTGGGGAAAGAAGGGAGCCAATTTGGGAAATGGGACTGTAAAGTTTATGATGCCAATGATTTTTAAACATTTTTGGAAGCGATGGAAAGAAGAATGCAAATAAAATGAGTTTACTTTCTCAAATGCTTTTTTTGTTGTTTTGTAATTTCCGTTTGCTAATGTCATCTAAATTGTGTCATCTAAATTTTCTATATTTTGAAAATAGGAAGACTACATCATGTATGTAGATTACTACTCATCACTCCAGCAGCAAAATGTCAATGGATGCTCTAGATTTTAATATAGCAGGTTGTTACTTTACACTAACTTACTTACTTCTCTACATTCTACCTAAGATGTGTACACTCATCACCTTAACATCCACTCCTGCAAAAACAAACCAACCAATCAACCCAGAGCTCTCAATATTAATCCTGAATATAGCTCTGCCTGACCTCTGTCTGCTATGTACAGGCTTAGTTGATTTTAGTTTTTCAGATCTTCTTTTTGGTGTCTAATTTCCTAAAGTTCAAGAGACAGCTGTCTGGGGCCTGCAAAATAAGATGATGAACCTGCAGATATCAAGGAAATGGTTTTCTTACACCAACAGCTCCATTTATATCTGAGCATTTCCTCATTCTTGTCTGACAGTAGAGTTTCCTTAGGTATAATATGTGCTGAATTCAGACATGTTCTTTCTTACTGATGGGGATGGTTAAAGTTAACTTCTCTAGCCTACTTTAAGTTAAGTAAGACAAGATTTAATTAAAGTAATCTCCAGATTCCAGTAGTTTGACATTTCAACCATGAATCCTATAGAAAAGCAGCATGCAGATATATATAATTTACACCAATGGAAAATATTAAAACTTTTTTTTTAGTTTTCAAAGAAGGCTAGCTTTTATTTCTGGGCAATGACACTTTCTATTTTAGTCATTGTTTCCCCATCAGTCTAAGAAAAGTAAAGCATTTTGTCTTCTCTTATAATTGAGGTTTCTAATAAGAGTATGCTACTTTTCTGCATAATAAAACAGGAAGCACAGTTGACTAGTTGACTGGTTGACTGACTTCCTTCTTTTACTAGCTAACGTTTGGGCTTCATAAAATTGAATCTTTATGATCCAAGTGAAATTGAAGGTGAAGAGATTAACCACTTAATTCAAACAATGTTAACAGTTAATCCAAGTAATTTTAACATTAGGCACTTTCACACCCTGAATTATTGATGAAGACAAATCTACAGGGTAGAATATTGGTGATGAGCCAGTGTCAAATTGGGTCATTTAGGAAATGAAGTGGACAGTTCAATTTCCAGCATAGAGTATTTGTAATCATACTGGATGACATATTAGCATTGTCAAATGGCTAATCTAGCAATCTCCAAACATTTCTAACTTGCAATATTATAATATTGTTTGATTTTATGACATTCTCTGTTACTTCTATATTCTATATGGCACTTTTGCATTTTAATAAGTGACTTTATACTTATAAGTGAGTTTAGTTAAGCAACTACATGCCACTTTACATGTAGATTTTCTTTTTCTTTGAGTTACCTAAAAACCTTCCAATTTGCCTTAAAGGCAGTTTTGGAAACCATTGCATTAGAATTAGAGAACGGTGAGGAGTCCTAGGGACCATCTGGTCCTCATCCTTATTTTAGAGATAAGGAAACAGGCCAAACGAGGTGAAGTGAACTGCCTAAAATCAAACATCTAGTTACTGGTCGTGATGAACCAGTCACAAAATGGTTGTAATTGTCCTTGTCACTTGTGTCCACGTCCATTACGATGTGACTTTGTAGCTTCTTCCATTAAAAGGAGGCATCTGTCTCCACACACCTTGAATCTGGGCTTGCATTTTGACTTCCTCCGGCAGACAGAATGCAGAAGAAATAAGGTGCCAGCTCTGCTACAATAGATAACTAATACATAATTTAGTTTATTTTACTTTTTTCTTTTTAACTCTCCAACTATTCTAGAAAATCAGTGGTACTCAGATTTTTTTTTCTCAACTCTTGCTTCTAGCTACTTGGCAAATTTTCAGGTATTTGCTTTCTTTGCTTGTATATTGTGTAATTTCTTTTACATCGTCTAGCTCAAAAAGCTTTGTAAGTGTGTTCTTTCTGTTTTTGAGTTTTTAGGAAACTCTTCGGCTGAGGTGAAATTTTTGACTGTGCTTTGGGCATTACTTTGTGGCACAAAATTTTAATCCATTTAACAGCCTTCAGCACATGTATTTTTTTGGCAGGCAGGTGATGCTGTCAGCTATGTCCATACCAGCTGGCAAATTGCAGCAAGCAAGCAACTCTTGGAATGAGCAAAAAAATATCTTTAACCAAGAGGGAGGTCAACTAGCTGTGTCTGATAAATTTCAGTTCTTTGTTACCTGAAGCTATGCACATTAACGTAAGACATTATCATATATGTGGCCTGAAAAGAATCATATTATCTGAAATCCTCTATTTTGGATAGTTTATTCATTCTTATCTGGGGGTGGTGGGGGTGGTATGATGTAATAAAATGAGCACTGAACTTTATGATTAGCATCTTGTGTTTATATTCTGGATCATCTACCCATTAGCTGTGTCACTTTGGGAAAGTCATTTAAAGTCTCTTAAATCTAATTTTAGTTTCCAATGTGCTTAGTTTTTGCTTGTTTGTTTGTTTGTTGGAGAAAAAGGTGAAGCATGTAAAGCATTTTGTAAGCTGTGAACCACAAACTCTCATCTCTACTCCCTTGAGCTCTACACATTATTATTTGCATATTGGACATTCCCTGCTGGGATGTCCCACATCTAAAATCTATTTTGAGCTACACAACTCAAGCTTTTATTTTCTCCTGACTTCCATAATTCTGTAAATTGGTACTCCCATTTTGCCATTTTCTAGGTTTCAAATCTCCAAAAAGGTTTTTGATGTATTTATTCCTTGTAAGGGATTTATTTATTTATTTTTCTAGGAAATGCCTATTAATTACCTGCTTTCTTTTCTGCTGTGGCACTACCTCCGTCTTTCAGTCCCATCCCTGTGTTTCAAGCCAGACCTTGCTCCATCTTACCTCTCTATTTCAAACTCTGCTCTTCTGGATTTGGCATCCATCTTGGATCTCTTAGCCCAGACCTTGACCGGATTTGATCCTTTCTTTCCTAAGTCTTTTCTCCAACCCCAGTGTCTCTTGTCTCTGGTAAGAATATCTTATTTCTAGTCTGTGCCCTTTAGGACCTATCCCCCACCCCTAAACTGCCAGGTATACCACTAATCCAATTAGTTCCCACTCCCATCGCCCTGATGGGAGAAGAGACTCAGACACTGTAAGTGACACTGAGGGTGTTATCAGATTGTTATAAACATTTCCTCAATTATGAAATGAGAGGGATACTGACTACTTCACTAGGCCACTGCGAAATGAGATCACACATACGACTGGCAGAGAGGAAGCACTCCCGACCTTTCCTTTCCAACAAGTTCTTTCCAATGACCTGGATATGATTGTGTAACACTAGACACAATGCTCCTCATTGGACAAATCAAAATAAAATCAGCTTAGAATCAAATTAGGGAGATGAGAACAAAATGTTGAATGCAAGTTGTGTATATAGATAAAATATGAAATGTGGTGCAGGTGGATGAGTACAAAGCGGAAAGATAAGAAGTGTGAAATAGGGTTACTCAAGGAAGACAAGCAAGCAGTGAATTGTAAAGAAACCAATAGATGTGAACTAGTCAAAAGAGAGCAAGACATTGTAGGTGTGGAGACTGCCATAGTAAATGTGCAAGAATAAAACAGTGTGACACCCTGGTGCTAGCCTGATAAAATGAGAGATGGGTTTGAGGTTAAAGATCGTGTTCCGAGTGGTAGGGGGGTACCAGTCACAGCAGACTTAAATTCTTGTCCTAGTAATGGAGAGATATATGTGAGCTGAAGTCCCTAGGAATATCCAAATTTTATTTGCAATAGAAGCTGTGCATTTTGCGGTGTCATTCTTAAAGGGTCAAGTTAGGAACTTAATGAATTTGTAAATTCTTCGGTATTATATTAAACGTGTGGTCTCTCAACCCACTTTCAAATGTATTATTATAAATGTAAAATAATGTTTGTGGAGGGAAAATTTGGCTGTGTTTAAGCAACCGTAGTTCCAAAGGAGGTTTCCTGTGTTTTATTTATGAACATTAATTGCCTTCCCTTTCTGTGTGAATTGGGCTAGAAAATCACAAATGCAAAAGTCTTTGGGTTTGTCCAATCCAAGACCTGCATATTTTACAAATGAGGAGCAGAGAGAGGGAGGTTAAATGTCTTTCACAGGGTCATAGCTAGACAGTAGCCAAGATGAAATTTAAACTTCTGTCTAGATTTTCCATCTAATGCTTTAAAAAATATACTGAAGGATCTGAGAGCCAAGGCAATATTAAAGAAAAAGAGCAGTGCTGGAGTGCATCCACTACGAGATAGCAAAACTTGTGCTAAACCTAACATAATTAAAAAAGTAGGGGCACCTGGGTGGTTCCATAGGTTAAGCATCTGACTCTTGATTTTTGCTCAGGTCATGATTTTTCAGGCCCTGTGAGATCCCCTGCTCCTGCTCTCTCTCTCTCTCTCTCTTTCTCTCTCTCTCTGTATCAAAATAAATAAACTTAAAAAATGTGTAAATATTGGCACATAGAATGTGGAATACAGTAGAGATTGGAAAGGCATATCTCCACTGAAATGGTGCCTTGATAAGATGTGGTATGGAAGCCATTGCACTTCAATAGAGAATCAATGGTCTTCCCAATACATAGCACTGGGTCAATTAGATATTTCAATGAAAAACAAAAACTACAAACCTTGACTCCTACCTCACACCAAACATAGAAATTAGTTTGAGACAGATCACAAACATTACAAATGAAAACTATTAAATTTCTGGAATGAAACATGGAGAATATCCTTATGAATTTGAAATAGGTAAAGATTTCTTAACTAAGACACAACAGTCACTAACCAAAAAGTGATAATAACTAATAAAAATTAATTTAATTGTTTAATTAATAAATAATTAAAAACTTCTGTTTATTAAGTGTTAGCATTAAGAGGATAAATGTCAAGCCACAGGCTGGTAAAAGATTTTCGTAATATTGCATCTCTATATATTTGCCAAACTTCTCATTAACAGAGCATAAAGAATGCTTACAAACAAATAAAAAGGCAAATAATTAAGAATGGGTTAAAGATTTGAACAGATATTTCACTGACAAAATGGCCAACAAATATGAGAAGTGGTGCATCATTGTTAAACCTGCAATTGAAACACATACACCATAACCTTAAGAAAACTAACAATACCGAGTTTTGATGGTGATATGAAACAACTGAAATTCTCCTTCATTGCTGCTAGGAGTGTAAATGGGTGCAACCACTTTAGAAAATTATTTGCTAGAGTATACCTAAACTATGACCCAATTTTGTATTCTTAACAAATACAAAGGAATGAGTGAATGCAGATATCCACCAAAGGACCTCTCTAAGGATGTCCGGAGGAGCTTCATTCATAACAATTGAAATGGAAACTAAAACAAAAACATAACAAAAGCCCATTGCCCATCAATAGTACATGGGTAAATAAATTATGGAATATTTACATCATGGATTACCACACCATAATGAAGAAGAAATATTACAGCATGCATGAATGTTACAGACAAAATGTTGAATAAAAAGTCAGATCTACATTAAAATAAAAAACAAGTGGAACTAATATATGATGACAAAAGTTAGAATAATAGTTACCTTGGGGAATGGTGAAGAGGATACTCCCTGGGGGGGTGGGGGAGTGGGGAATACAAGTTAGCCTTGTGAACACTGGGGGCTTGGTCTGATGTGGTGGTTGTTGCATGAGTGTACACATATGTAAAAATGTATTGAGCTGTATTATATACTTGTGGCTTACTCTATATACACTGTATCTCAATTTTTCAAAATTGGCAATGATGTTCCTCCCTGAAACAAATAATTCACCATTAAGAAATCTTGGAGAAAATCTTGCCTCATTTCTTTTAGGCTACTAAGTGTTCAAACATTTACTCCTGTTCCACCACCATAATCTGATGACATTCCTTGTTTCATCATGGCACACATAGATAATGCTGATATTTTTCCAGTAGACTGACACTGTACACAGCCAGTGGAGACAGGTCCGGAATCACAAGCCCCTCCAGGGCCTATCTTGCAGCCTGGAGGCATATCAGTATTCTGGTTTGGCCAATTCTGTGAAAATCTAGACTGTTTTAGCATTATCAAACAAAGCATTGGCATAAAGGCAGATATAGTCAGGTTGTTCTCAATAACAGGACATAAAAGCTACATAAGCAAAATGAGATGTTCAACAAACTGACACTGGTGGCCTTTTAGTGGCATATATTTTCCTTAATACTAAATTTGCACTGTACCTAAAGCAAATAGATGTTACAGTAAACAGCCACGTGCACTTCCTAGTGTCATCATATATTATAAAGGAAAAGTATTTCAATTTAGGTCAGACAAATGCAGTATTCCAGACTCTCAGCACCATGTACCTAATGTGGAGTGCTCTCTGAGGCTAGTGATAAGGCTTCTCTTGAAATCTGTGGGCAGAAGATAATAGTTTGCTTTTACCTATCTATATCTTTTCTATTAAATTAAAACTTTAAAAACTACTCATTTAAAAAATAATAACTGCCGGGGTGCTTAGGTGGGCTCAGTCGGTTGAGTGTCTGACTTCGGCTCAGGTCATGATCTCACGGTTCCTGAGTTCGAGCCCTGTGATGGGGCTGACAGTTTGGATTCTGTGTCTCCCTCTATCTCTGCCTCTCCCCCACTCATGCTCTCTCTCTCTCTCTCTCTCTCTCTCTCTCTCTCTCTGACTCTCAAAAATAAAAAAAAACATTAAAAAGTTATTTAAAAAATAAAAAATAGAAAATGACAACTACATTTACTGTCATAGTCTTTGAAATTAAATAGATGTTTTCACTTAGTTTAGTTTTGTCTGATATTTTTTAAACTCTAACTTATCCCAGTTTGCTTACAAAGTAAAGTCATCCTTCATTCATTGCAGTTTTCTATAGAAATTTGAAAAAAATCCTGAAGAATCTTACAATTACCCAGTTCTAGGCCATATGCTTTACAGATGAAGTTGGGGCACACATACATCATGTATGTAGTCTTTGTCACTGGAATTCCCTTCAGTGAACATTTTTCTTGGGGCACGCAGGTGGCTTATTCAGGTAAGTGTTTGACTCTTGATTTTGGCTCAGGTCATGGGCTCAGATCATGATCTCATGGTTTGTGGGTTTCCTGCACTGGCAGCATGGAGCCCGCTTGGGATTTGTCTCTCTGCCCCTCTCCCTGACCTGCTCATTGTGCGCTCTCTCTCTCTCTCTCTCTCTCTCTCTCTCTCTCTCTCTCTCTCCCCCTCTCCCTCTCAAAATAAATAAATATTAAAAATAAATAAATAAACATTTTATTTCTCTACCACATCTGCCAATCCTTCCTTTCTAAAATAAATCTTTTGAACTTCCTAAGAGTTTATTCCTTGTCGGATTCTACTTTGGTTGCAATAAACATTAAAAACCTTTACCAAATAAAGTTGAAATTTCAGCATTGCAAAATCAACACATTTCCATAAATGTTTATCAACTAAATATGACTCTTCCTAGCATTCCTTGAAAAGCAATCAAGATACTTATTGTCTATAACAAAAATGTATATATTGTTAGAGTGCTCTCTCTCCTTCTTTTCCCTTCGCTCTGTCTCTATCTTTCTCTTCTTTACACCCCCTCTCCCTCCCCTCCTCCTTTCTTTCATTGACACTGGATGCTTGAAAACGGGGAAACAATGTTATCTGTGTTGACTAGCTAATAGATATGATAGATAATTTCTATGAATTATTTCTAAAATGATGAGTATTTTAATGTCCCACTATTCTTATTATACTTCTTCAAAATTTTTACTTTATGCATATGCTTCGTTTCTGAAAATTCAGAAATAGAATTGAGAAAATAAATGATTATTTATCAAGCTAAGCTATTTCTTTGCAATGAACAGGACGGTGTGATTTAGAATTATTTCAATTTCATCTTAGAAAGTGCCCCCTGGAGATACATGGTGGGACTTCAGAATTGTCTATATGATAATTTAATGCAGCGGTCCACAAGATGAGAATTGAAACATTAGATTTACTTCTATGTTGCTTGAAGTGTTTTTCCTCTCCCTCCATTTTAATTTTACCATTTTCCCTGCCCCTAAATACCATCGTGAGTATCATGAGCTGGAGAGACTTTAGATTCCTCCAGCTCAGAGCTTGCCAGTGGTGTGTAGTGACATGCTGATATGCCAGCAGTGGGTACGGATGTGTTGAGATATCATCTCCTTGGAACTTGAAAGGACTGGTAGAGCCTTGAAGAAACTTCCATTGGGGTGTGTGTGTGTGTGTGTGTGTGTGTGTTTATGTGAAAAATGTTGAGAAAAACTTATTCTATCTCTTTTGTTTGGTAGATGAAGAATTGAAAGCCTTTTGAGTTTTGAAGGTTTTGTTACTGAGTTCCTTAGTTTTAGGGCTAGGTGCAGAATCCAAATCTTGTGGCTTTTGCTCTGACACACTTTGGCCAGAATAAATTTCCTTCCTTCTTTTTGAGTGAGACAGTAAAATTTAGTGTCTGCTCTTTGTAAACAGTTTCATTGGAAGAAGTAACCAAACTAATTCATAATAACAGTTTGCTGAATTCTTCCTGGAATTCACTTTATATATATATGTTGGTATCAATTTATATAAGAAGACTGTATGGCATATTCTGTTACCACTTTTCTATAGAAGTGGACATTGGCATTCAGAGAAGTTAAGTGACTTGTTAACGATTTCCTAGTAAGTTATTGAATTCAAATGCAGAAGTGTCTGGTTCCAAAGCTTATGCTCTTTGCACACTATCATGATAACTAACTATTGGAATGAAAAGTAATTGTCATCTTACAACATATAGAAATCCTGCCTGCAGAGGAAATAGATAAAAGATAGTTAATTATCAGCATATGAGAGGAGAAGAATGTGAGAAGAAGAAATAGGGGCATCTGCTGTGCCTACCAGGACCTATTCTCTTCTTTAAATTGGAAATGGCTTTGGGGGAGTGGGTGTTCTCATATGCAATTCCTTGGAGACCTTTTGCAAAAAGAATCTTAGGATATTTTATTGTTTTTATTGCTTCTATGAGGCACATAAATCAGGAAACTTTCTTTTTAAAAATTTTTTAATGTTTACTTAAATTTGAGAGAATGAGATAGAGTTTAAGTGGGGGAGGGGCAGAGAGACACAGAATTACAAGCAGGCTCCAGGCTCTGAGCTGTCAGCACAGAGCCCAATGCAGGGCTCGAGCTCATAAACTGTAAGATCATGACCTGAGCCAAAGTTGGACACTAAACCGACTGAGCCACCCAGGTGCCTCAGGAAATTTTAAAGCTGAAGAATAAGCGCAGAGAAACAAATTTTTACAAAGATTTAAAAAGTTTGATACTGCAGTATTATTTTTAGATTCTGTCAATGACCATCTCCTTCCTAATGGCAAGAGTCCACGGAACAAAAGGATTACAAGGAGCTATCTCTGATTCTCAGTTGTACAACCAATAAGTAGTTTGAAGAGATAAGTTCTCTCATCATGACCCATCCATGGTGCTAGATACATGGGAAATAACTGGTACCTTAAAACAAGGAAGTGAGGGAGTGCCTGGGTGGCTCAGTCCATTAAGTATCTAACTCCTGATTTTGGTTCAGGAGATGAAGCCCCAGCCCTGCTTGGGATTCTCTCTCACCTCTCTCTCTGTCCCTCCCCCTTCTTGCAGATGCATGTGCATTCTTTCTCTCTCTCTTTTTCAAAATAAATAAATAAACTTAAAAAAACAAAGCAAAACAAAAAAAACAAACAATTGAGAATCAGAGAGAAAAAAGAAGAGTGAAATATCATGGCACATAGATTTGGCCTTTCAGAAACTATCAAAAGAGTTCAGGCTTTCCTTGAATGGATGACTCTAGATTGAGGAAGAAAATATACAAAATGAGCCTAGGACATCCTGTTGTGATAGAATCCAAGCAACTCAAAAAACCATAAGCTGTTCTTAGCTAGAACACATTTATTGAAAGCCTCTTAGTGGCTAAAGATAAGACAAAATTGGGCATCAAAAAGAATATGGAAGCATTAATTGAAACACATTGCATATACAAAAGTCTAGAATTTCATAATGTGAGGGTAAAGAGAGAGAAGAAGGAGGAGAAGGAGGAAGGGAAGAAAAATCACTGAAGAATAACTAAAGCACTAATTCCTTAGTCTGAAATTGTCATCCAATATTTTTTGCTACATACTGTCTTTTTGGTTAAACATAGCCCTAATTGGTGAGAGAAATTGCTACTTTACAAAAATTTCCAGCTGACTAATGTGAGTTGACTCATATAAATAAAATTATTTTGTAGCTCCTATCAAGGTTATTTATTTAAGTTTGAGTAATCAATAGATGAAACTGTATCTTAGTATCAGCAAAAGTGGGAAATATTGAGTGCCTCCTGATACTTCATAATATATAGCACCTAGAACCATCTATGAAATGTTCTTGGAAAAAAGTGGCTTCAGAATCTAACTAATTTCCATTTGTAGGAAAAAGCTGATATTCATATATAGGAAATACCAGAGATGGAAGAATAAGTTCAATGGTACACAAAGAAGCAAACAGAAAATTTGGAATGTGATAAACTTCATAGGAACTAATTTCTGCAACAAGTTAGTAGCAAGGAAGAGAAAAAGGCAGATAGGAAGAAAGTGAGAGAAAAACAAGTCCTAGACTAAAGTGACTTGAGTGACATGATAACCAAATGTGACATGTGGTCTTTTTTTGTTTGGATCATAACTCGAATGGTGCAAATGAAAAGATACTTTTTTTTTCCCTTAAGATCATTGGGGGATTTCATTATGGAAATGCTTTGGCAATCTTGTCCCATAGTGGACTACTTAATGGCTTAAAACAATTTATTTTCTCACCATTTTGCAGTCAGGTCAGGTCTTGGGGATAGCTCTCTGCCCTATTGTCATAACTAGGGTGGCTCATCTGGGACTTGAGGATTTACTTCCATGATGGTCTCACTCACAGAGCTCACATACAAGTGCTGGTTGTCAACTTGGACAGCAGCTGGAGCTGTTGCTAGAACGCTTGATGTTTTTTCATGTAGGTCTCTTAATGTGCTTCTTGGGCTTACTCAAAATAAGACAGCTGGGGTCCAAGAAGGAGGAAAAGGAGTCGGCAGTCCTCTTAAAGGCTAAGCTTAGATCTAGCTCAGTGATATTTCTTCCATATTCTATTTATCAGTATAGTCACAGTTTCAGCCCACACTCAAGGAATTGGAGAAATAGATTCTATCTCTCTGTGGGGGGAATGACACAGGGAGGTATTTGAAGTTTTCAAGGAATAATTTTAAAGCATAGCAATGGCACTCTGATTATCTAGGAAAATGACAAAAAAAATTTGGAGATACAAAGTGAAGTGTGTAGGAGTGAAATGACATGATGTCTGGGGTTTAAAATACTTGCACAGGAAAGAAAAATGATAAGGATAAAACGGGATAAATTTAGCAACTGTTGTAATAGTTTGATAATTTTTGAATATGGGTGATGGGAATGAGGAGGGATTAATGAACTCTACTTTTGAGTACATATGAAAATCTCATGATCAATTTTTAAAAATATTCAGACTCCAAATAATATTAGAGTTCCTAAAAGAGAATCAAAGTTCTAGTTTCATCTGGTCTTGATTTTGATTAAATTTTAATATTACATCTTCTCAAAACACACCTGAAATAATATTCCCCAAAAGTGCTAACTTGAGAAAGCATGCAAAAATGGAGACTCTTACAGGGGTGCTGTGGTGACTTTTGGGAAGATTAATAGCCTGCAGCCAAACACAGAGGGCTGCTTGACAAGGGTACCCATGATGTGGTTTTTTCACTTGAAAGCTACTGTGTGAGGACTTCATGCTTTGAGGTTCTGCATCCATCTTCAGAACATGAAGGGAAGGCAAGGAGAACTAGAAAATCACCATGACTCTGACCTCATTGACCCTTTACATCAATACCAGCTGTTGTCAATCCACAAACAATTCTTATGTGAGAAGAGTAACTAGTCTTGAGTAAGCATCCTAAGATATGTAGTCTGGTACTTGGAATTCAGAGCATTTCTTTAAATATTTATTTTTTAGAGAGAGAGAGAGAGGGAGAAAGAGAGAGAGAGAATCCTAAGCAGGCTCCATGCTGTCAGTGCAGAGCCCAACGTGACTCTTGATCTCAGAACTGTGAGATCATGACCTGAGTGGAAATCAAGAGTCAGATACTTAACCGACTGAGCCACCCAGCCGCCTCAGAATTTAAAGCATTCTTAACTTACAACATTCTGTGAGCAGAACATGCCAAGGTATCTCTCCAGAAATCTTGAGTTTAAGAACAAGGGACAACTGTAGATGCACTTTCTGAGGGTATTAGAAATAAATGTTATTTAAGGAAAAATAAGTGCAGGACCAGATAAAGAAGAAGCATATTTGTAAGATCAGAATTCAACTTTCCAGTAATTCCATCTCTGGGTATGTATGTACTCAAGAGAACTGAAATCAGGGACACACACAGAGATTTGTACACCCTGGTTTATAGCAGTATTATTTCTGATAGCCAAAAGGTAGAAGCCACCCAAGTGTCCATCAACATATGAATGGATAAACAAAATGTGGTATATGCGTACATATATACATACAATGAATATCATTCAGCCTTAAAAAAGATAGAAATTCTGATCCATACTACAACATGGGTGAAACTTGAAGGCATTATGCTAAGAGAAATAAGCCAGTCACCAAAGGACAAATATTGTATGATTTCATTTGGATAAGGTACCTAGAAGAGTGAAATTCATTGAGGCAGAAAGTAGGATGGTGGTTGCAGAGGCTGGTGGGAAGGGAAGAATGGGGAGTTAGTGTTTAATGTGTATGAATTTTCAGTTTTGCAAGATGAAGAGTTCTGGAGAAGGATGGTAGTGATGGTTGATGACAACATGGATATACTTAATGCCACAAAATTGTTCATTTTAAAATGGTCAAAATGCTAAATATTGTTATGTATATTTTACCACCATAAAAAGTACTTATTTTGGCATCATGTCATATAAAAGACCCAACCTTTTTTCTTTTTTAAATTAACGGAAGGGAATAGAGGAATGAGCCTGGGGAAGCACATGAGACACAGCCTTGACCTACCACCTTTGAAAGGAAGGTGGTACTTTCATATTGAAGAATGATCTTTTTTTTCAAGGTTTGCTCCATACTTTCTATATAGTCAGCTAGGCCTAGAAGGTTGTTTTCACTGCAATTTTCCCTCCGATTTTAGTAATATTATTGCCACCTTCAAAATCTATTCACACAAAGTGTCGTGGCAAGTCTCATTCTCTCGTTTTATTAGTCAAGCTTCCTCATTAATTTAGAAAATTGTTCAATAAAGACCTATCTTCCTTGATCATGGTCTCTGAATCCTCTGGATTAGGGCAGGGATTTTACTTTGTAGTAATCTCCCAGGAGAGCTGCCCAAACAGCTGTGAAGGCAGGAGAGAGCTATAGGGGTGATCACATTCTCTCAGGCCCAGCAACAAGGGACGGAAGCTGACCAAAATGAATCTTTTCTGCTTTTCACTGGTGAGTTTCTTTACATGCATCATTGGTATCCTCATCAACTAAACTAAAAGGAATGGAGTTAGGGTATGCCCTAAACTTCCTATGTGGTGATATTAAATAATATATTTAGGGTCTTATAAGAAAGTCCACATCAGAAAGAGGAAAAAGGATGTTTTTATTAAAGCACTTAAGCCAACTCTGTTCAGAGGCAAGTAATTTATAAAAATATATATACATTTATCTGAAACAATTACTAGTTATTTAACATTTTGATGCTGAATCTCTAAGTATCATACGTAAACTATTTTTGAGGAACTATTTTTTTTATTTACTATAAATATGAGAAAAATTTTGCAAAATGCGCTGCATTTGTGTTGCTTGTTTAGCTATGGGACATCCTAGGAATTAAAATGTCTTCTCTATTGTTTGAGTAATGAATTCCGTTTAATGTTGGCTTTGTTAAACTACCATAGAGGCAGCTTTCTGAGTTACACGGTCCCGTAGATGGAAGGTACAATAGATTATTTCAGTCCTGCAGATGTGCTCATTCAAGGGTATAAGCACTTCTCAAATTCTTTTTTACATTATTACCTTATTTTTTAGGTTAGTCTGAAGTAGATCAGTGAAAGTTAGCAGGTAGTCATAGATCTGGAAATAGTTTATAACTTGAACCTGCAATTGTGACCATCTGCCAATGCTAAAAATGGATTTCAAAAATAATTTTATTCATTTCTATCTGTGTTTACAGCAGGACATTATGCCTATTCATTGGTTTTTCAAGATGTGGATGGGAGATCCCTGTCATTTGGGGAAATAAAATGGTTTACTTTGATGTTTGTTTTCTTTCCAAATTGCAAATAAGATTAACATAAGTGCAGAGATGGTGCTGACATAGGTTGTAATACCTAAACAGGAGGCATTTTAAGCCAAGATAAGGGATTTAATCTTAGCGCATCTTGAAAAATAAAATGCAATTGTGAGTTGTGGCAGGCTGAATCATCGAGTTCCGATTGCCTATATAGCCCCAATTTACAAAATAATTGCCGGTGCTCAACTTTGCTTTATGCCTTATAAATCTGACTGGAGAAATCCCATTTCAGGTGATTTAAGTGGTATTGTGCATTCTTTTCTAGTCAATCTAAAAGAGCTATCCGTGGTTTATATGAATATACATCCCAAGGAAATAGGCAGTGTAGCACCCGAGAAAACTGCGTTCTGAAATCACGCTAAATGGTTCTATAATCAATATGCTAATGTTTCTAGAACATAGCATGGCTCAGCATAGTGTGGCATACGTTTGTAATCCTGCTAGTGAAGACATATAACCATATACTAAGCATGATTGTCTTTCTATGTAATATAGGAAAAGGAGGGCATACTCAAAAGGCTGGCTTCAAAGCCATGCCTCATGGACTCAATTTGACTGCAAGTCTTTTCCATGTTTTAAAGTCCTTAAAAGTTTACTTGTGCAGAACAGATTTGATTACATTACACCATCGTGAACACTTAAATATTTTGTTCAAGCATTCCAAAGTTTATCGAAATTAATTGCTTTATTAATAAAATATCCACAAGGTACTTGGGAAAAAGAATCAAACTATTTTAGGTGTTTTTTTTATTCCTTCCTGTGAAGTAAATAAATAAAATTATTTAGCATATGGGCTTTCAACCAGGGTGTTGAGACACCCCACTGTGCTATTGTGAGCTGTGAAAAAGGGGTGGGGTTACAGTCTTCCCCAGGAATTTAAACATATTTTATCTGTGCATGTAGGAATGTGAACATATGGGACGTGCATTTAAAAAAAAAGATTAAAAATCACTGATTTAGTGGAAATAAAGATAGTAGAATTAAAAAGTAGCAGTGTATATAAATACATTGACCTTTAATTCTGTAGGAAGGAGGTGGTTTTAAATATTAAGCATCCCATAAAGATTGCCACTAAAGAAAGCCAGAGAAAGAGTTAAATATTCCCTTATTTAAGTGTAGGGGGAAATTGTAAATCTTTTAGTAAATGGGGTTTTTAAGAGAAATATAAAGCAAACTTAATGAACTACCCATTCTGAACCAAGGATACTATAAATAATCCATTAAATGTGATTGCTATTATTTTGGATCTATAAACTCGAAATGGGGTCTATCTTTCAAAAGGGAGGCAGGGATATCCTTTTATGCATGCCACTCTGACTCCAGAATTTTTCTTACAGTTTTACATTGTGATTAGGCTTTCAGAAGCCTTGCTCATTAGAAGCAGGATGATTTTCTTGTTGAGCTCATCATATTGTTATTGAGTTTAACATGACTTTGTAACCCAGTAAGGTTACAAATCAATTATCCCTGCACCATTTCTTCAGTGATTTGCAATGCTACCTCTATTTTATTTGGAGTCTATTCTATCCCATCGGTTTATCTCTACCCCTTTCTTTATACCTGTTCTTTTACATACCTATTAAGATCATTCTAATGCTAAGTAGACATCTTACTCAGAAGAATACCCTTTTTTTCTGTCCTTCTTCAAAATTTGGACTGTTTAAGTCTTGGTGCTTCTATGTAAATTTCAAGTTATATGAAAATCTTTGATGGAATTTTGATTAAAATGGATTTAATTTTATATCCTCTTTAAGGTAAATTGACTGAATTATAGAGTTGAGTCCTCCCATCTACAAACATGTGTAGCCTTTCATTTATTCTAATTTTCTTTTATGGACTATTAAGATACTTTGCAATTTGCTCTATAAGTTCATGCATGTCTTTTTACTAAATTTATTGCTAGGGGCCTAAGAATTTTGTTGCTGTTGTGATTATTTTTTTCTTAATTTATTTTTGCTGATTTATAGATACATTATTGATTTAGTGATATTGATATTGCAAGTAAATAATTTTGTTGAATTAGAATTCTAGTAGTCTGTGTTTTTTTCCTTAGATTTTCCATGCAGATAATCTGTAAAGTTTCCTCTTCTTTAGTAATCATATCATTCTTAACTTTTCTGTCTCTTTTGTAACGTTGACAAGAATGCTATATAGCAGGTATCCTACTCTTGTTTCTAACATTCCCGTAGTTACTACTAATTGAGTCTTCGTGTGGTTTTTAACAAATAACCCTAATGAGGTTAAGGAAGTCCTGTCTTTTCCCAATTTGCTTAGATTTTATTGCAGATGAATGATAAATTTTTCAAATTTTATTTCTCAAATAAAATAAATTTTCAATAAAAAGTTTTCCAATTTATTATTCTAATAAATTTTCTTTTTAATATTGTAAAAAGGCATTTAAATGTTCAAATATCCTCATATTCCTATATTAAATATTAATCTACCATGGTATATTTTTATGTACACTATTAAATTTAATTTTGTTAACATCACCTTTAGAATATCTTAAAACTATTTTATAAGTAAAATAGGTCTGGAGTTTTCTTGAATTGAAAAGAAAATTCTGTCATTTTATTTTTCCAGAATTCCAATTAAATTTATGTTGTAATATCTTACTATATACCCTGTACACTTTTACCTGAATGTTCCATGTGTTGTCTATTTATTCTTATATGCTGCACCATGGGTAGACTCTTAAGCATTCTATAATTTTTTTTCAGAGGTCTAGAGTTGATCCTATTTGTTTTATTTTTAATATAAATTTCTATGACTATATTACTCATTTTCAAGAGTCTTTGTTTTTTGTTGCTCTTTCATGATTCTTGTTTAATTTCTGCCAGTTTGGTTTTTGATCATAGATTATTTAAAATTGGATGTTACTTTTTCATTTGTTCTATGAAGAAAGATCACTTTCTTTCTTTAATTATTTCTCCATCCATTTTATGATTTCAGTTTTATCTGGAATGAAATGGTTTTATTTTTAGATTGTCAACTCAGTTGGCTCTCTTTTTCAGCATTTAATCCCTTCATCCCTTGGTTAATGTCAAATGACAAAATTCTTTCTCTTTCCTCCCTGTGCCCCTGTAGCTTCCTCTCCCTCATCCTGCTTCCCCTCTTTTTCTTTCCTCTCTGGCTTCTTCACCTTTCTCCACCTAGTTGTGAGACAGACATCTCCAGTCTCCTGAGGCTCCAGTTTAGAACCAAGATGCAATGCTCGTCCAGGGATGTTATCCCACGGTGATAGTTGGTGTATTACCCATCCAGTCACTGAACCAGCTGACTGCTTGTGTTGTTAAACACATTTTAATGTGTTTAATGTGTTTAATGTTTAAATCCCATTTTCCTGCCTGTGTTGTTAAATTTTGCTTTCCTGGCCTACACATTCCTGGAAGCAAGGGTCCCAGCAGCTATTGGGAGGAGTTTTCTTTTTTCCAGTCTTCCTTCTAATCATGAATGCAGCTGTAGCCTCTGGATTGCAGCATGGAGTTGTTTTATGTGGAGATGTCTCCTGCACATTACCCCACAAAGCCTAAGATCTGGCCAGTGCTACCTGTTTGTGGATGGGTGCTTAATAAGTCCAAAGTTTTACATTCATTCTCTGCTTCGTGTTTCAGTTACATTTTCAGTCTTCCTAGATGTTTAGAGATTTTAGAGCATATGTGACTTTGTTCTTACTTACGTCTTTAATTTTCCCAATAATTTCCCATGTGTTTTGAGCGGTAGTTATTTAAAATACAAAACTATAGAGCATTTTAGTTTAAAGTTCTATAAGTAGACAATGCAAATACAATTCAATCTTAGTGTACATCTTAATAAAATTCATTTTTAAAGATGAGATACCACACTACAGATTTTTACTCATTGTTTCAACCAAGGAAAATTTTTCAGAATCCAATAGACCATTATCGGCATCACCAGTTACTATAGAAATTTTCAACATACTATATGTATACCTCTCTCCCTTATGACTGTTTCCAGATGATGTCATAACTAGACCAAGTTTGTCTCAAAAGAAGAAAATATAACAAGTCAACTCAGTTAATAAATTTGCCTCCCAAATATAAGGAAAATTCATAGTATAGTTCACAATGGTTTTAAGTGCAGACTCATACATCTTAAAGTTCATGATTCCATCAAAGAATAAAAACAAATAAATACTATTATTTCTTAATATAAATACTATAGACATTAATATTAGTGCCTTTATTATACTTGTGAAATACTTTTGCTGTTTCCAAGCATACTCTGTCTATTCATTTTAACCTGACAGCTCGTTTGTAACATGAATGAAAGTGCTGCTTTACAGTTGAGGAAGCCCAAGTACAACAGATTGTGTTTCTTACACAGGGCGTAATACTAATTAGAGGGATATGTATCTCTGAAACCTGTGAACTGACACCCAACACAGTTTGTTGCTGTCCAAATAGGCCTTTATTTGGTATCTTGAACTTGATGTCTTCATCATGCTTCTTGAGAAACTGCCTCACTTTGTGCATTTCTCCCCAACACTTAAAGTCCAGTTTGAATTCTTGGCTCTGTAGGGAGTGATGAGGATGCCTTTTTCTATTGCCTTGTTCAATGCCGAAAATTGGCCTACCATTAACTCTTAATCTCTATGCCCAGGAGAGTTTGGATAGGTTACTTTATAAAAGTGGGTAGATAGGGTAGATAACTTTTCAAGGGAAATATCATTTTGTTGTTTTTTGCCTCATAAATCTCTTTTATTGCAGGAGGGCTCTATGGATAGCTTATATGAGCCAGTCCCAGAGCAACAAGCTATCCAAGGAAACACCTCTGTTGGGACTGGTTCTCTAACCTCACCCTTTGGGGAGAGTGGAAAAGCACACAACAATCTCTTCATGGTGAGTGAAGCCTTGAGTTGAGTGGATTACTTCTCTATTATAAATTGAGAATTATTTGCTTAATGATATCTGTTAATACAGTGAAAACCACTCTGCTCAGAAAGTTCTTCATTTACTTTTAGTTTCTGATTTTCTCTTCATTGTTGTCTCTTTCATGATTTTCAGCTTATTACTATGAACTATCATTTGTAGAGTATGTATTAGGTGATGACATAAGTTAAGTTACTTCATCCTCAAAGCAGCATTATGACAAAGAAATAATTATATCTTATTGGAGATGAGTGAGGAAACTGCAAGAGAGAAAGGAAAACTAACTTGCTAATGGCTCTAAATCATGAAGTGTTAAAGCAGGCATTTAAATATATGTGAGTCTGCATCAGTAGTTTTTCAGTAGTTTATTGGTACACCAGGTGTTTGGGATGGGTTGGGGGGACCCCAAATTTGTAACATTTGCCGCTTGTCACGGTATATATGTTCCTACAGTGGTCATTTTCAAGCTACCAGAGGTTTAACAACTGGCTTCCAATAGCTGAGTATTTATTTGTTCATTATCTCTGGTGCCTACTTCAGCGTACCGCTGGTGGCTTTAAAATCTGTGCTAACCACTTTCGTAAGCTGCCCCTTAAATTTATGGGCACACATCATGATCTCACAAAACTTGAGTATGACTGGAATGCAAAAGTAGATCGTTTTTTTTTGAATTATCTTTATAATTACTAGAGGCACAGAGTTCCCTGTGTTCTGCAAAATTGTCCCTGTCCCTGTTTAACAGTGCTGGCTGTTTTCTTAGTTGATAGTGTTGTATTTAAATTAATCCCATACTCACAAATTTATTTTGCTTTTGTTGTGGCTTCCATTGTGGCTTAGTATTGTACGAAGTATCCTATGTCTGCTACAAATGAACTTTTTAGGCACCTGGGTGCCTCAGTGGGTTACGCATCCAACTTCGGCTCAGGTCATGATCTGACCTGACCGGAGGTCTGTGAGTTGGATCTCGAGATCTGTGAGTTAGTGCCTCACTTCAGGCTCTGTGCTGACAGCTCAGAGCTCAGAGCCCACAGCCTGCTTCAGATTCTGTGTCTCCCTCTCTCTGCCGCTTCCCCGCTCGTGCTCTGTCTCTGTTGCTCTCAAAAATAAATAAAACATAAAAAAAATTAAAAGAAAAAAAGATTTTTTTTTATTCTTTTAGATTTAGATGCCACCTTCTGCCCTACAACCATACTTTTCCCCAATAGCAACACAAACATTAATATCTGCTTCCTTTATGTAAGGCACTGGAGCAAGCGTTGTTACATGTGACATTATTTGTGTTGATCTTCACAATAACTTAACCTTGTTGAGAAGGGTTAAGTACCTTTCCCACCTAAAAAGAGGATGACCTAGAATTCAAACCCAGATCTTTCTTTGCTCTAGAGAAAGGGTTACAGTAAAGTACTTTCAAGTTTTATATCTATAAGATGTAAGCAATGTAATGTGGGTTAGCAAACAAGTTCAGTAATAAGTCTCAGTAGGTAAAAATAATCCACAAAATTTTTAGTGTATCGTAAACTCTTCCCTCAATCTATACCTTTTTCAATATCCATTAAGATGTTGATGTTGACAGATATGCATAAGAAGAAGCAACAATACATTTTACATATTAATGCGAGAGACAGAGACTTACACACAGACTCTCAATTGAGTTCACAAAATGTTTGTGAGCATTTTTATTCTATAATTAAAAAGAAAACTTGAATAGGCTGAAGAGCCTGAAGATATTTCTTTAAATGTGTTAGTTTAATAAATATGCATGAAAAACAAACAAGTCTATGGCCAAGCACTCTACTAGAATTTTTATTCAACTTCACTTACATTGTAAAAGTAGATGAGAATAATAAAAACAATTTAAATTGCTACAACCCTATCTATCCACACAACACACATATAAATACATGTATATCATATAGGTATATATGACTCCATATTTAATTTAAAAATACGTGCATACATACAAACATAAATTTGTGTGTGTGTGTGTGTATGTACACTGAAAGGCAGCCAGTTCAAACACTGATTCTAGTATTAATTGTTAAATTATATCAGTCCTTTCAAATTACCAGATATTTTATTCCTTATAAAAATTATTCCACAACTTGAATAAAATAAAGTCAGTCTTTTAATAATGACATTTAGTGACTTGGAAATTTTCCTCTGATCCTCTGAAGAATGGATCCTTTTTTCCTCTTAGTATTCTCGCTTACTTTTTCCCCCCTAATTCAAGGGGGAAAAATAAGTTTTTGACTAGTCTTGAAAGTATCAGGAAAATGTTATTCTCTTTGGATTCATGTTCTAGAAGTACTATTAAAACACCCCTAAAGTTTGTGAAGTTATGTCTCAAGCTCCCAGTACTCTGACCTTCCCAGAGAGGAGAGATACTCTCATATTTAAGCTCTTTAGAACCAACCAGATAGCATATATAGCTGTTATAGTGGAAATTAATAGCCCATACTAAAAAATAATATCATTTGTCACATGAATTGAAAAGAAAGCTCAAAATGAGAGGGGAATCGTAGGCTTCCTGACTTCCCTTAAACATATTTTTATTTATTCCTATTTATTAGGAGTTTTATGATATAGAAAACACTGTTTAAAACAAGGTTTGATGTTACATAGATGAGAATAAAATAATCCAGAGTTCAGAGAAGATAACCCAGTGTAGATTAGCTTCACATTTAAGAGTCAAATAGATAGTAAAGGGAAAGAAGTTTATTTGGGGATTTTTAAATTAAAAAAATTAATTGAACTATAGTTCATATATACTATAAATTTCAGGTATACAACAGAGTGATTTGACAATTATATACATTATTATATGCTCACCATGATAAGAATAGTTACCATTTGCCACCACAAAAAGTTATTACAATATTATTGACTATATTCCCTATGCTCTACTCCTCATCTCTGCAACTTATATTATACCTGGAAGTGTATACCTCTTAATCCTCTTCACCTATTTTGCTTATCTCCCATCTTCTTCCCCTCTTGTAATCACGAGTTTGTTTTTATATTTATGAGTCTCTCTTTTTGTTATTGTTTTTGTTTGTTTTCTTTTTTTTAGATTTCACATCTAAATGAAATCATATTTGTCTTTCTGTCTGACTTATTTCACTTAGCATAATACCTTCTAGGTCCATCAATGTTGTCACAAATGGCAAGATCTCATTCTTTGTATGGCTGAGTAATATTCCATTGTGTATAAAAACCACATCTTCTTTATCCATTTACCTGTCAATGGTCACTTAGGTTGTTTCCATATCTTGGCTATTATAAACAATGCTACAATAAACATAGGTATGCATATATTTTTTTTCAAATTAGTGTTTTCATGTTCTTTGGGTAAATACCCAGAAGTGGAATTACTAGAGCTCATGGTGTTTCTATTTTTAGTTTTGGGAGAACTTACAGACTGTTTTCCACAGTGGCTATACCAATTTATATTCGCACCAACAATGCATAAGCGATCCCTTTTCTCCACATCTTTGCCAACAGTTGTTATTTCTTGTCCTTTTGAAACTAGCCAATCTGACTGGTGTGAGGTGATATCTCATGGTGGTTTTGACCTGCATTTCCTTGATGATTAGTGATGTGGAACACCTTTTCATGTGTCTATTGGCCATCTGCATGTCTTCTTTGGAAAAAATGTCTATTCAGTATTTTGAGATTTTAAGTGAGGAACATCGGAAATACCTAGTTTCCATTTTAATTGCAATTCCAGGGAGGTTGGTAATGGAGAGCTGGTCCAAAAATAAATCAGTTTAAAATACAAGATTTTATTAAATTTTGTGAAAAGGAATAATAAGTGATCCACTTGTATATTAGCAAAGCCAGAGAGTTTGGGAAAGCCACTGCCAAAAAAATGGGTAAAAAGTTTTATAGAGTGAATACTGATGCAACTAAATAAATATGCTGAAAGAAAATGTACTAGTATACTAGCCTAACTAAGGATTGACTACTTTATTACTATATTAGTTAAAATGCAGGCCATTACAGCTTGATTCTGTACCTATTTTAGTACCTCTTTATCATGTCTGAAGCTAATAAAATATCTTGATTTAGAAATAAAGTGAGAACATAAAATATTTGTACTTCTGCCAGTTGGGGGTTACCTGGATTAGTCTTGAATTATCTGATTTGCCATCTATATTGACTGAAGTAAGCAAATAATTGTCAGTTTTCACTTCATTTTGTAACTCACAAGTTAAATTGATAAGAAATTTGAGCCTTTTCAAAAAGAGCATTAATGTGGGGTAGGGGCAATGTTCCTATTATTTATATGTTGAACATGTTATTTACATATTGCACAAATGTTCATTCAATAAATATTTGTAAGCTAATGAATGGATCAGTGAAGTTCCATTAATCACGCTAAAGAAAGTCTTATAATGGAGTATGTATGTTCAGGGTCGAAAACCATGAGCTTTGGAGTTGAGCAAATGAGTTCTCATTCTGGCTCTGCCACTTGCCAGCTATTTGATTTGGGAAAGTTGCTCAAATTCCCTAGAGCTCAATGTCCTTCTCTATAGATTGAGAACAATCCTTTGCATAGGTTTGGCTGGGTTCTGTTGCAGGAAGACAATCTCCTCTTGTTCCTTCTCCTCTCCACAGGTGGGAAGGATCCAGCACAGAAGTTCAAAAAACATGGGAAGGGCTGATACATCACACTGAAGCTGAGGTTGCAGACTTGCAGCCCCAGGGGCCTATATTTTATGACCCATGAGCTAAGAGTACTTTTTGCATTGTTAAAGGTTTGCTTAAAAACAAAAACAAAAGTGAAGAAGACTGTGCTATAGAAATTGTATGTGACCCACAGAGCATAATATATTTCTATCTGACTTTTCACAGAAAATGTTTACAAACCCCTAGGTCTATGCAGTTATAGACACAGGTGGAAACTGAGTGCTTGAAAGGGGGCTAGTTCAAATGAGGATGGCAATAGGGGTAAAATGCATGCCATATTTAAATCTTTTAAGTTTATTTATTTTGTTTTGAGAGAAACAGAGACAGCATGAGTAGGGGAAGGGTAGAGAGAGAAAAAGAGAGAGAAGTTCCCAAGCAGGCTCTGTGCTGACAGCACAGAGCCCGATGTGGGGCTTGAACTCACGAAATATGAGATCATGACCTGAGCCAAAACCAAGCGTTGGATGCTCAACTGACTGAGACACCCAGGTGCTCCAATTAAAGACTTAGTATGAAAAAAGCCTAAAACATCTTATTAACAGTTTTTACATTAGTTGTTGAGAATCTTTTAGGTATGTTTGGTTAAATAGAATTTCACTAATTTCTTAACATGGTTACCAGATTGTGGCTTCCACGTCACATCCCGCCTTTCAGATGTCACATGGATGTTTATATATTCTGCCCAACCTAAATTATAAATGTTATTCAGACTTTAGGAAACTTGTATAATGTAGTTTTTAGCCTTTTGGCCTCTGATAGATAGAGGTACACCAGAAGGAAGGCGAGGATATGTTAAATGTCCATCTACTATGTCCACCATCCTTCCGTCAGAGTCTTTCATCTTTCTTATCATTAGTAACTATTAGTAACTTCCGGCAGTTCTCAACAGTATTGAGACAACAAAGTTACCAGGTCGTATCATACCCCACTTCACTTAGGGAAGTATAGATATTAAAGTATAAAAATACTTGATGATAGACATTTAATTATATACTTTTAGACATAGATGAGACAATAAGGAACATGTGTGTGTTATCCAGTGAGAAACTTGAGATTCATAACTTGTCTGAAGAGACAGATGGATCAAGATTGGAGTTCTGGCTTCCCAAATATTAATCTTGTCCTTTGGACCCTCTGCCAGAAGTGTGCATGAGTGTGTCTGTGTGTGTCTGTGTGTGTGTGTGGTATGAATGTGTGTATGCAAGTTAGAAATTGGGAAAGCAGGAGACGGGTGTGTGGCAGAGTGCTTTTGGGAGATAAGCAGTGAAGAGGAAGAGAAGATAGGAGGATAAAGAATCCGACCTTATAATATATATGCTAAATATAATCTGATGATAGAAACATAGCAGAAAGAACTTGAGATGGGCAATGTAGTTAATAGACTCGAGTTTTATTCCTGCTCCCCAGGCGGCTGAGAAATGTGTGTCCTTGAAAATGTTATTGAACTTCTCTGACCCTAAGTTTTCTGAGCAATAGAATGTGGATAAAAATGTCTGTGTCTTGGTTTGTAGTGAGGATCAAATGTTATAACACACGTTAAGCACCTGGAATAATGCATGTTAATGTTCATTTTCCTTCCTTCTGCAACCCATCACACCAGGGCAGAGTGATCCTTTAATTTAATATCCTTGATTAAATGACTTTAAGTCAAACTCTCACTTGAGCTCGGATGTCGTTTTAAAATAGCGGCTCAAAAATAATTTGTAATCAACACTCCTTACCTAAAAGCATTGATTTTTACTGGGCTGGACAAGAAGAAGCAACAGGATTTATTGTTGATGTGCATTAGAACACCCAAGATTTTAATCTCCACAAATTGCCTCAAATCATGAACACTCAGGTTGAGTGCAATGTTTGACAATTCAGCCCTAGATTTCCCATCATGTGTAGACAGCAGTGAACAAGAAAATCTATCACAGTGACTCTTGTTTGCCTAATTCCTATTTCAGGGTTTTCATAGTTGTTGTTGTTGTTGTTGTTGTTGTTGTTGTTATTTCATTTCTTGGGGGGGTCCATCTTAACTTAAATATTAGTGAAATGCAAGTTTAATTTTTTTATATACTCACTCATCAACATTCTGTCCTGAATAAAGCACTGGAGAAATAAATTAAATTGTTCCCAGCTACCAGATGTTAATCAGAAAGTAATATAGCAGATTCAAAAATAGCTTTAAAGACAAACTAGGGGCACCTGGGTGGCTCAGTCGGTTAAACATCCAACTTCAGCTCAGGTCATGATCTCACGGATCTATGTTCGAGCCCCATGTTGGTCTTTGTGCTGACAGCTCAGAGCCTGGAGCCGGCTTTAAATTCTGTGTCTCCCTTTCTCTCTGCCCCTTCCTCATTCATAGTCTGTCTCTCTCTCCCCTTCAAAAATAAACCAACATTAAAAAATTAAAAAAAAATAAAGACAAACAATATGATATATGTCTAACAGTTGGTTAGAGTTCAGCAGTAATGAGGCCAATGTTAGGGGTTTAATCCCCATATGGCTAGTATTTTTGCTGTGTTCCATAGCCACCGGCAGCACCCATGACGCCAGTCTGCCGTCTTGCCTATGTGTGCCATTTGATCATTAAGGAATCTGGGTTGGAGGATGAGGAGGCACCTGCACAAAAATTTACCCACAATGAGAAGAGCAATCACAGGAAGAACAACCTTGCTGACCAGTAGCTCATTTGCCCATGAAGAGTTTCCTTCACTATAATCAGTCTTAAGGCCACCAATACAACTCTCAGCTTTCAACTTAGGATAATTCATAGGTCAATGGTAAGAGCATTATGAGAGAAAGCTGGGTTCTTGCCCTGGCTTTGTTCTTAAATAGTGCTGAATAAGTCCTTACACTATCTGGATCTTAGTTTCCACTTCTACAAGATAATAGGATAAGACTAGATTGTCTTTAAGGCCCTTTGCTGCTCTAAAATGTTTCCTTGAATACATTTTAAGTTATTTTGGAAGGGGACTATTGTCTAACATAAAATACTGCTATTTTCCTTTTGGAACTGTAGAAGACAGACTTCTAAGATGACCTCTAATGAACCTGGCTGTATTAGTGAGTGTTCCCTAGAGAAACAGAACTAAGAGTTTGTGGATATATGAAGAGAAAAAATATTTGAAGGAATTGGCTTACGTGATTATGGAGGCTGGCAAGTCAGATTTTCAGGGCAGGTTGGCAGGCTGGAGTCTCAGGGAAGAGTTGATGTTATAACTAGAGTCCAAGGGTGCCTGGGTGGCTCAGTTGGTTAGGCATTGGGCTCTTGGTTTTTGGCTCAGGTCATCATCTCACAGTCATGAGATCTAGTCCCACGTCTGGCTCTGTGCTGACAACGTAGAGCCTGCTTGGGATTCTCCCTCTCTGTCTCTCTGTCTCTCTCTCTCTCTGTCTGTCTCTCTTTCTCTAAATAAATAAATAAACTTAAAAAAATACCTAGAGTCAAGAAGTAGTCTAGTGGCAGAATTCCCTCTTCCCTGTGGGAGACTGCAGTCTTTTTGTCTTAGATCTTCAAGTGATTAGATGAGACCCATGCATATTAATGAGGGTAGTTGCTTTACTGAAAATCTACTGATTTAAATGTTAATGTCTTCTGAAAACTACTTTCATAGTGACCTCTAGGCTAGTCTTTGACCAAATAATCTGATCTAACGACGTTGAAACAAAATTAAGCATTGTATTTGCCTTCTGATATTTAAGTCCCTGTGTAATCCCCACCCTTGTGTATGATTTGATTCCTATAAGACTTGGCAAAAGTAACAGGAAGTCACTTCCATAATTAGGTTACAAAAGTCCCTGACTTCTGTCTTGCTGGAAGGCTGGCTCTATCACCTTATTGGCTTGAACACTATGATGAAACAAGAGCCCATCTAGAGAGGCCCAGGTGGTAAGGAACCCAGAGCAGCATTCAGCCCACAGCCAGAAAGGAAACATGGCCTTTATTTCAACAGCCCTCAAAAAACTAGATGCTGCCAACAATCACTAAATGAGCTTAGAAGAGGAGATTTTCCCCAGCTAAGCTTTGGATGAGACCTCAGACCCTTGGACCGACAACTTGACTTCAACCCTGTGAGAGACCATGAAACAGAGGACCCATCTAAGTCATTCCCATATTCTTGACCCACATAGACTGTGAGATAATAAATGTGTACTGTTTTAAGCCATTAAGTTGTGAAGTAATTTATTGCACAGCTATACTTCACTAATACAGGAACTTAAATTACTTCGACAAGTTATTGATCAGATGTATTTGCAGATAACCAAGTCTATGCTAGCTGATTTAAGCAGAAAGGGATATATTACAGGTTAATGAGAGCTCAGAATCATTGGGAGGTTGAAGACAGATACCTAGCTGAGCTTGCAGAAGTACTCCAAGAAGCAACTACAAAACTCGTCACTGAAGAGATTGTTGCTTCTGTCACAATTAGAAAGTGGTCAAATCAAGAAGACACTATCACCGTGACTGCTCCAGAACCACACTGTCTCTGCTGAGATTTGTTTCATTAAAAATGGATGCCCAGACCTTAGCTATTGCCCCATGTTAGTTTTGTATCAGTGTCTTCGGGTGGTGCATGGGGTGGACAGGACACCATGCATCTTATTCTCATTTACAAGAGTAGTTTCTTTCTTTCCTTCTTTCTCTTTTTCTTTCTTCTTTCCTTCCCTCCTTACTTTTTCCTTCTCTTTCTCCCTTCCTCCTCTTCTTCCCACCTTCATCTATACATTAATTTTAGGTTTAGTGAATGAGGGATGTCAACTACAGCAAGAAATATGTATACCCAACATATCTAGAGAGAAACATAAGCAGCTATATAATTAAATGCCTTACTGTAAGCATCAAGCCCGACTTCTATAAGAATTCTCAGAAGGAATTTCAAAAAAATATATAATGTAGTTGTCAGGAGCACAAAACTGGGGGATCAGATGAATCTTATACAAACCCCAGCTTTGAAATTTACCAGTCATGTGATCTTGAACAGGTTCCTTAAACACTTCAAGCCTAGTTTCTTCTATCCAATGAAGGAACTATTTGTTATTCTTATTCATCATTTTAGAATAAAAAGTAACAATATAATTAACATTATTAGTATAGCAGTTGGCACAAAATAAATAAACAGGGTGTTATATCTAAGAATGTAATTGTGGTTTGTGGTTTAACGGTGCCAGTTCCATGGAGGTGAGATTTAAGATTTAAAGGAAGGACTAGGGTTAAAAGTGGTGAAAAGAGGCAGTTAAGACATTATCGTCACACGCTGTTCTAGCATCCTTCACAAAAGAGCTTAAAAAGCACTTAAAGCCAAGTGTCTTATAAATGGATAAAAAGACACACTGAAATGTGACATGTCATTTTAGAATAGATGAGTAATGGAGAAGTCAAGGCAGGTGACTCTCAGGTTGGTATTCTAACCACTCAACTGCATTTCTCACTTGCCTCCAAACTATTAAAATTGGGAGTTTTTGTTCTGTCTCCATATTAGCATCAGCATTGACAGAGCTATTAATAACATAGACGCCAAAGGAAGAAAATGAGATTAACAATGGCATCCCATCAACTAGGTCTTCATCAAACTATGAACTAGAGGAGTCAGTGTCAAAACAGTACATGTAATCCTTTTCTTGCTTTCTAGATTGTAAAATGACTCCTAACAAGCTGACATATCAAACATAGATTACCTTCATTAAAAAGATTGCACTTTTCTTTCATTTTTATTTTTTTACCCATTATATCTATGATCACATACAATATTTCTGCCACCAATTCATGTGCGAACCCTATCTGGTGGTTTTAATTAGTTTCCTCTCGTAAATAGAGATTTATGTTAAAGTAAAATGAAATCAATAGATTAAGGTTAATTATGCCTTATTCTCTTTTTTATTTCCTAAGCTTATGATACAATTACTAATTGAATCTAATGAAAGCCATGGTTCTCTCTTTAATCATGTTTTAAAGAAAAAGCGGTAAAGCAAAAAAGCCCATTCTCACTTTAATTTTCTCTTAAAAGCTTTTGTCATCCCTCCTGATTTTAGATTGAAATATTGTAGATTAGGAACCATGACTTGTTTCTACTGGAAGAGATTTTAAAGTTCTGTTCACCAACCTCATTCTACAGATGCAGAAACTAAGGTTCTGTGAGGATTTTTTGGATCTTGCTAATTTAGCAGCAGACCTGGGGAAGCGAGCCAGCTTCGGGAGTGCCAGTTCAGTGTTTTCTCATTGTGAGGATGGAGTCTGATATTTTTATCCATCGCATTTCCTATCACACTTCGAGCAACTTTGTTTGGCTTGCTCTTGTTCCATTTGGGGCTATGAAGACTAAAGAAGATAATAAGTGACAGCAAATTAGAAACTTAATAAACATTAGTTGCCCTTCCCTTTTCTAAAACCCTCTGTAAACATAATTTCATAAATCGTGACACATTTGAAGATGCTGAAGAAAAGCTCTCTTTTTTAAAGAAATCTGGAATGGAATCTTTTTGTCAAGGAAGAATCTTTTATAATGCAAATAACCATCCCCTAGGTAACTTGTTTTGTCATCCCAGATATTTATAGCGCTGTGAGAGGAGTTTGTTAGTTCAGGATTGATAGAAAGCTCACTTAGCACACCAGTAGAGAAATGGCAAAATTTTATGTGATTTACCAGCTCTGTCCGTGATGGATTAGATACGGTACCTGTGCACTCTCCAGGCACTACCAGCTATGTGATCTGCCCTGAGATGACGGGCCATGTGGGGATGCCATCCACCACCTGCTTCTCTTGAGGATATCAGAATTCATTAGCTATATAGGGTTGTTACTTTTTGACAGGAGCTGGACAGGCTGGCAAGAAAGTCTACTTTTCCCATCAGGATGAGCTGACATTGCTTCTTCTCCTTCAGTGCATTCTCATGGGGGGATGAAATCTGTTCTCTCTGAGAACCGTGACATTATTGTAGTAATATTCTGGGGGACCTCCTATGTGCAGACTGTCATCTAAATTCAGGGGCTCCTGAAGTGCCCACTTTTAATTAAATGTGCTGTTATAAATTACTGGACATTCTCTCATGATGATGGCAGCATCCACAAAATGATTAATGTCTTTAAACACATCAATGTGCTGTCTATGCACTTGTCTTCAAATAATACTAAGTTATTAGTATTAATGCTTTGATAAGGGTGTATTTTCTGAGTTGTTTGTTTAGTAGTGGTGAATAGTATTATATTTTCTCTGTTTTTTCAGTCACTCTCCCTCTGGCCAATAGCGCTCATTTGTGAGATCTGTGATCTAGATGGCAGGTGGAGTCTGTATCTGTGCAGTCACGTATAGAATTAGAATTGTGTACAAATTAAGACATCAAGTATAAAATACCAGTTTTACCACATATTAGTTATGTGACCTGAGGCAAGACTTTCCACTGCTCTGTGCCTCAGTTTACTCATCTGTGAATTGAGGATAATTATAATATCAACCTCACAGGATTGCTGTAAAGATTAAGTGAATTACTATATATAAAGCATTAGAATTGTGCTTGATGCTACAGGACTGCTCTGCCATTATTGTTCTGCAAATGTGTTAAAACAAGAAATTAGAAAAGGAGTATGATTTAAAGCCTTATCATTCTTAGCAATTTGGTTTAACCAGTTGGGCTCAGACTAGCTACATCTACTAATAGTCCTCTTTACTATGTGATCTATTTTATAAATTAGGAGACTCCATCATGGGATTTTTCTCTACATGTTTGCAATAAGATGTCAAGGCAAAGTAGAAGAGCTCATGGGCAGTAGGACCCGTTTTTACATGGGTGATGGTTTGTTATCCAGTCACACAAACGTCCTCTTTGTTTTGAGAACAGAGCTGATGGTTTGTGTATATATGTGTCTGTGTGTGTGTGAGTGCGTGTGTGTGCGTACACACTCTCTTTCTAGTGGCTTTAGGTGTACTGCAAAATTACTTTATTAATTTTGAAGCATCATAATCCTCTTTGCCAGATGTCTCTTAGAACTTTTTGAAAAAGGAACTTCCATTAACTTCCATGTCTTTTTTGAACAACTCTGGGAAATTTACTGAAGGACAGGAACCAAAAAATGTCCAGAAACAGCCTCATCCAGTTTGGGTGTGACATTATTGGAATTGCAGTATTTTAATATTAGTAAAACCATTTTAATTATGCAAGTGAATCATCCTCATTCTCTCAAGAGAATGAGTTGAACAAAATAGAATTTGGGTTAACTCATTTTAAGGAGAAGTTATATGTATGCATACAAATATATGTGTATATGTGTTTATGTTCAACTCTTGCCTCAGTATTAGAATTCTATATAACTAATAATGAATAATTAATTTAATGGGAAATAACATCTATGAGTATCTTCAATGTGTTTGGCATCATGTAAGGATTTTATAAAGGCTAGCTCATTTAAACTTCAAAGTTAAGAAAACTGTGAACTCCAACAGGATTCTGAGATCAACAGTCATTGATGGTAAATATTTGTGAGAATAACACATAATTCTTCTTTACATCTAAAATGGTGTCTGGTCCATAGTACAAACATAAATATTTGTTGAATGAACTGTGAATGTGTCAGTGAATGAATTATATAATTAAAAAAGAATATATTAAAATTTTAAAAAAGGACTAACATTTAATCAAAGTCGAGCACTGTATGCATGACCCTAGACAAGTCAATTTACCATTTGGGATCTCAGTTTATATATCTGCAAATCAAAGGTCAGATCTCATCAGCCCTATAGTCTTAAAAGTTCACCATGGGATTTACACCATCATTTACTGCCAATCAATTTTCTCTGGTGCAGAAACACCTTTCACATTTCCATTAGTTAGGCAACAACAATTCCTGATATATTCACTTCATTTTTCCTTTTGACTTTGTGATTTGAAAGCAAGATTTAAAAACCAATAATGCAAGAAACAGACACATATTAGACTCAACCCCAAAGGATAGTCAAGCATAACCAGCACATGAAAATAGAAATACAGCATTTAGTATCCAAAATTTCTCTTAAGTGGCCCCCTCTCTTTCTTCATTTTGAATTGTTTTTTTTTAATTTGACCTAATTGACCTTGTTTCATAGTTACGTAAAAATGCTTTACTCCTACAGTCTACTCTGATCTACTTGAATAATAATACATTTTGGACATATTCTTCAGTTTCTGCTGGCCCATTTGTAATAATTTGCCTGTATTTCATCTTTTATTTTCCTAACAATTGCCAGGGGTAAAAATTAAATTAAGCCACAGACTCCCTAGTGAATGAAACATAAGACTAATGATTGGTGCTTGATTTAGGGGATAATGAAATGAAGGCTAACAGGAGCAAGTTTTACTTGGTATTTATGGCAAGTGTCAAATTAATGGACTAGACAGAATCATTTCATTGACTCTCTGGAATGGAATCTTCTTTTTGGAGTTTAGAGTAACACACACACACACACACACACACACACACACACACACACTCACAGATGTAGTTCTAAAAATAAAGCTATATCTAGGCTTTCTTTGACTTGCCCCTCTAGGAATACAGGGTCTGAACTCTGAATACATAACAGTCTGCTTATGTAAGCAGAAGTCAGAATGGAAAGCAGCTGCTTTGAGTCTGGTACACGCAGTACTAAAAATTGCTTTACCAATTCAGTAGTAATCTATAACTAGATAACATCCAGGGAACAGACACATTATTAATTAAGTAGATGTTGCCTTGTTTGAGTAATCCCTTTCCTTCATATAAGCACACTTCAGACACACATTTAGTGTACTTGACTCTCCCTACCCTCTTGTAGGAAGGAGGTTACAGAAGCAAAATAACATTAACTCTTAACATCTTACTAGGGATTAAGTGAAGTTTGAACTAAAACATTTTTTTTAGCTTTTATATATTTAAATAATCTCCACTCCCAACATGGGGTTTGAACTCACAATCAAGAATTGCCTGCTCTCCAGACTGAACCAGCTAGGCACCCCTCAAAATCTTTTTCAAAGTGTCCATTACAAGAAAACTCTTTGCAAAAAGTCTCCAGTGCTTGCTTTGGCAGCACATATACTAAAATTGGAATGATACAGAGAAGATTAGCATGGCCCCTGTGCAAGGCTGACATGAAAATTTGTGAAGAATTTCATTGTTTTAAAAATGCTGATTCAATGGGGCACATGCACACCAATGTTTATAGCAGCATTATCAACAGTAGCTGAATTATGGAAAGAGCCCAAATGTCCATTGACTGATGACTGGATTAAATGTGATATATATACACACACACACACTCATATATATATATATATATATATATACACACACACACACACACACACACATATACATACAATGGAATATTACTCAGCCATCAAAAGAGTAAAATCTTGCCATTTGCAACAACATGGATGGGATTTGAATGTATTATGCTAGGCAAAATAAGTCAGTCAGAGAAAGAAAAATATTCAATTTCACTCATATGTGGAATTTAAGAAACGAACAGATGAACACAGAGGAAGAGTAGGAAAAATAAGATAAAAACATAGAGGAAGGCAAACTATAAGAGACGCTTAACTATAGAGAACAAACTGAGGGTTGCTGGTGGGGAGATGGGCTGAGAGGGTGATGGGTATTAAGGAGGGCACTTGCTGGGATGAGCACTGGGTGTTGTATGTAAGTGATGAATCACCAAATTCTACTCCTAAAACAAAAAAAATCACAAATCAAAGTAATTCATTACAAGTAAAAATTGGATTACTCAGTTTCCAAATAAACAGAATAAAATAGTCCCTAGAGAAGGTTGTGACAATATATGTCCTAAAAATAACCAATCTCTACCCCTGGTCTTATGAAATCCTTCTGTCTTGATCCAGATGTCTCCAAATCTCAGCTCAGAGCTGTGTCCCTTTTACCACAATCCACAGCCACATATATTTGACCAGTTTTGTGTGGGCCCAATACCTAGTTGTATTAACTTAGCCAAGACTTTACCCAAGTGAAACAGGAAACTATGCTTGAACAATACACCCCCTGTTCCATACTCAAACACTTAGGGCTCAATTGCACACAAGTTTTGTTAGCCCTCTGGAGTTAATCTCTTTGGTAGCATTTTTCATGTAGCACAAAATAAACTCTGGCATGTAAAAAAATAAAATAATGAATTACTGATATAATAAGTTAATTCAAAAGTACTGTGATTGGCATGTTTAAAAAGAAAAAAGGGCACCTGGGTGGCTCAGTTGGTTAAGCATTGACTCTTGATTTTTGCTCAGGTTCATGAGATCGAGCTGTGTGTCGGGCTCTGCACTGGCATCATGGAGCCTGCTTGGATTCTCTCTCCCTTTTTCCCTGTCCCTCCTTCACTTGCTCTCTCTCTCTCTTTCATACACAGTAGATAAGTAAATTTAAAATAAGAAAACAGGGCACCTGGGTGGCACAGTCAGTTAAGTGTCTGACTCATGGTTTTGGCTCAGATCATGATGTCACATTTTGTGAATTTGAGCCCCACTTTGGGCTCCTTGCTAACAGTGTGGAGCCTGTTTGGGATTCTCTCTCTCCCTCTCTCTCTGCCCCTCCCCTACTCGCTCTCTCTGTCTCTCTCTCTCAAAAATAAATATATAAACTTAAACCAATTAAAAAAATGAAACAAAATAAAACAAAAAACAAAACAATACAATACAATACAAAAGATATCTAATGTTTCCTATCTTTCTTACTGAAAATCAACATTTTGCACTGGTTAACTCTAGACTAGATACCTCTCTTATACTAAAAAGAGTTGGAATATGTTTTGAAGAGTCCAGAACTTGCAATCTAAAGAAATTTACCTAACCCCATACAACAAATTCATGAGACTCAGAACAGTAGATTCTGATTATTGAAACATATTTGGCCCAGGTTTTGTAGATTCTGTGAATGTGAAACTTGCTCCTTCCTACCTAAATTCCAAATATATGTGACAGAAAAATAGAACTACAAAAAGATAAATGGGGGTCCTCTTTCCTAATGACCCTCACAAAGTTGGTGTGGTTGCTGATTGTGGTGAAAGGACCACAGTTGGCTTTTAGGCTGATGTGTGGAGACATCTAGCCCAAGGCTGAAAGAATTTCATAAAAAGACCATGGATAAAGATGGATTATTTTTAGGATACATGATGACAAAGCATAGAGAATTAAAAGTGGTCAGTCTGATCATTAACTCCTCAAAGGTCTTTTGATATCCCAACTCACCTCAGGCCTTGGTACATGACTCCCACAAATTTACCTCCACTTCCACCTATTTCCTACCAGACATCATCCTTTGGGTGATCCACAGGCATTTTAACTTGGCAAAACGTGTTCCTCAAGTTCAGGGGCTGCTGCGTTTCAGCATAGGGAATTTTCAGTGACAGTCTACTCAACAGTGGATTCAGGTAATTCAAATGATCGCTGAGAGTTAAGTCTTGATAAAAACACAGTAAGGGTAAAGAAATGGCCCCCTCAGTTACTCTGTAGGGAAGAAATTATCCTGGGTTGGCAGTGCTCAGACTAACACCATCCACCGTTGGAATAATAAAACCAATTTTCCTTTTTCTGATTTTCATTCACTACTCTCTCCTACCTCTGCACTTGTGTTTTTCCCTCTATATGGAACATTGGTTCCAATATTCTTTATTGCACAAATTCCTTCCACACCGATCAAACTTCTCTACAACATGCTCTGTTGCCTGTGACATAAGAGATATTCAAAAAGCACTTTGAACATCAAAAACAATAATGGTTTTTGAGTGAAGGAGAAGATGAATGATAACAAGAAAATCTGGAAGCTTCTTAAAGGTGCCTTGGAGCAGTGTAAGCTCTTTCAAGGATGGTGAAAGATGTGGCGACATATTCTTCCCCGGAAAGTGTAAGGGATTTTACACAACATTCAGTTGCTCTGAAGAGAAAGGCCAAATGAATCACAGGTGTATTTCAACACACTTGGTGTATTGTGATAGGTCAAACTTTCTTAAAAGAAGGTACTATGTGACATAATTGGATACTCTGGTGTGTATATCTCCCCTTGGTGTCAGTAGGTTGATGGGGGATGGAAAGTTGAGGTTATGAGGATTTAATTGCATGTTTTTACTTAAAAGACCTGCTTTATTAACTGGCCAGGGCTTAGACTAAGGTATAAGCCCTAGTTAATAAAGGAAACACTCTACATTTCTCAAAGTTACAAAGATAAAAGGAGGGGAAAACACCTTGAACCCAGATTCTATGATGTAGTATTAAAAATACAAGGGAGGAACACCAGTCATTTTAGTAGGAAAGGGAAAATGAACTATGTTTGGATTATATTCAAAGATGAACCATACTAGCATTCTTTTTCTGATTTGTTAGAGTATTATTTTATTTTATTTTTTATTTTATTTTTCAGGAAGTTTCTAATTTTGAGAATGCAAAACCGAAAAGAAAGTAAGTCAAGTTTACTTTGAAAACTTTCTGTTCTCTTAGTTCTATAACATTGAATGGAATATTTTAGTGGTTTTCCTGTCAAAGTGCACTTTAAAAAACTGTCGTGTACAAATCTAGATAGGTTTTACTTTGCTACCATTTCTCTGTTTATGCTGATGCATAGGAAACCTGTGCTGTGACATTCCTGTACACATGGATGTGAAAATTCAATTTCCAGAAGAAATGTGTTTAAACTAGGCTCAAATTAAAGTGGTAGCCTTCTCCAAAACATGCTTCAATTGGTGACCTATTAATCTTCTGAAGAGTTCTTCTAATCCAAATAAAAATGTGTTTGCAAAGAGATTTGGGTTATTTGGGTCAGGCTTGGCTTTACATTCAGTACATCAAGCTGCCGGAGGATGTGACACACACATGTTGCATAAGGTAATGGGATTTTAACTAATAAGAAAATACATAGGGGCCGGAAGTTGGTGTATGGGGAAATTTCCAGATTGGTTGCTGATGATACAGAATAGCTTCCTTGCACTCTGGAATGGTCTGAGACCAAATTGTTAACAGGTGAAATTCTCTCTGGATGTAGTCATTCTGGACAGCCTTGCTCTCCTGCCCCCAAGGCATTCTCTGCTTTCCTATGCTTTCCTCCCCTTCCTGCTCAAAGCTTTCTCCCAGAAAGGATATAAAACACATCCATAGTAAGTAGGTAATTGGATGATTAACAGCTTACAGCACCTGCTAGGCAAGGGTAGTTGTATTTTAGCCACAGTTAAGTACTTAAACTATGGAAGTGGCATTTTAAGCCTGAGCTGGAGTGAAAAACGAGGTTTTTTTGGCAGTGTTCTCTCAGGCTTAAAAACTGCCGTGCCCATGTCGCTTTTTATTCTATCCATGAATAAGAAACTCACCAATTCCAAATAAAATACTTAAACAAAATTACAGCTATTGGCTTATGATTGATGTTTCTATAGATTAGAGGATACCAAAACATGGAGGAGTGGTTGGGGAATGGATGAGGGAGGTTCCTGATGCTGACTGAATTAGGATTTTCCAAAATCAGTTAATGTGCTCCTCGGATTCCAACCACATAAAATAAAACTGAAGACTCTTGAGTTTCTTAATTCTTTTGTCCACCACTCCTCTAAAGGGAACAACATCTCATGTTGTTATGCACCTACTTCACCTTAGGATAGTATAAATAATAGCTGTTTTGGAATACTTACTATTTGCTAAGAGGTGCCCTCAGTATTTGTGAATTAAAAAAATAAACAACAAACCAAAATAAAATGGTAAAGAAAAAATTATATATACAGGTTTTTTTCTGAGCTTAAGAAAAGGTAAACTTAGCTTTAATTTAATGACTTAAATTAAATAGTGGAGAACACTTATAGCAAAGTTAACTATATGTACAGAACATGCATGTGTTCACCCAGTGCACAAAATAATTAACATGATTGAGTCAACATAGTCTTATCCTCTCTGTTTTAGACAGTTTATTATGGAGATTTTCAATTATACACAAAAAATGAGATAATAATGAACTCACATCACCAAGCTTGAACAAGTATCAATCTCCAGTCAAACTTGTTTCATTTCTACCCATTTGACTCCCCAGGCCTTCAATCTCTACTATTTTTTTAAAGCCAATCCCAGACGTGTAATTTCATGTTTTAATATATATTGTTAAAAAGCAAGCACTGTATTTTTAAAAACATAGCTATGGTACCACCACTGCACTAGAACAAAAAAAGAAAGATTGCATAAAAGGACCAAATATACGGTCAATGTTAAATATTTTCTGATAAGCGCAAGGGCTTTTTTTTAATAGTTAACTTGAATCATTATCCAAAAAGGAATCATGCAATGCATTCAGTTCATGTCTCTTAATTCATAGGTCCTTCTCCATTGATTTGTTGAAGAAACTGGATTGTTTGTTCTGAGGAATTTTCGTATTTTTGAATTTTGCTGATTGCATCATTGTGGTATTAAAAAAAAAAAAAACTTGTTCTTTTATCCTCTATGTTTCCTGTAAATTTTTTAGTTAGATCTCGAGGCTTGATAATGTTCAAGTTTGATATATGTATATATATTTTAAAAGTAGGTCATCAGTGACTATATATTTCCTGTTGCATTACGTTGGAAGCCCGTATATCTGGTTGTCTCTATTTTTATGACTGAATTTGCTTAGTGGGTTCAGATGGTATCTAGCTGATCCATCCAGCACAAAGTTGCCCATCAGCCTTTCAATTAAAAGTTTTAACAGCAATTGTTGATTATTACCTAGATCTATTGTTTCATTAGGATTGTATATGATTATATTCAATTTCTATCATTCTTTCTGTATTTATTGAACAGAATTATTTTAAAAAGAGCTTTTCTACATTAACTATTTATTGTCCAGTTTGAGACACTTTCATGTAAAAATGGTCCACTTTTTTGTGTGTGTGTGTTTTATGAATGTTGAATGGAAATTTCCAGGCCAGGATTATACTTATATTAACTGCACCTTGGCAGCTAGGTTCAGAAAAATTCGGGGCCATATACAGCCCTTAGTTAGAGGTAGAATTTATTTCTGCTCTCAAAGGTATTGCAAACATGCCTAGACAATCTAATTTCTGTCTGATTAAAAATGTTATTTACTAGATGTAAACTTAAATATCTGTTTCTTTTATTCTTATAGGTCAATCCGGAGATCTATGTCTGAAAGCAAAGGATTTGGTTAGTAATTTATAAGATTAGTAATGCAGACAATATGTTTTGTTTCCCCAAAAGTTCTTTTCTTCCTCTACTTCCATAAAGCAACAATAAGTGATTAATGGAAGTCAAATTGAGTTGTTTTTGAAGTCTATAGAAGAAATTTTTTAAAAAGGAATATGGTTCCACTCTAACTGTAAATGACTAAGACAAAGAAATCATTGATTTATTCATAATAATTTCCTTTTACATTAAAAATATAATTCTCTTTGATGGTTTATTGGCTGATTATCTTCCAGCTTCCCAACTTAACTTGCCCGACCATGGTCAAGGTGGCCTCTTCAATATCTTTTTAGATATATGAATCTAAGAGTGAATAAAAAAGAAATAAAAAATGCTTGTATTACAAAAGACTCTTCTAACACCAGAACTTTTCTTTAGGTTTTGTGATTACACTATCTGTAGTAGTAATAAAGGCAATTGGCTTGATTTGTATTTTAATTCTGAAGTAAATATCTAATTCTATTAATCACTTTTAGAAAGCTAATGGATAATGTCTCTCCTCTTACAGAATATAGTGTTGCTAATTATAAAATAGTCACAGTGGCAAAACATCTGGATTATTCACTCAAGAATTTATTTTCATGCACTATGACAAACTTGTGGGTGCCTTTTATCCCCACCAGATTCTAGGAGCAGATACTCAAACTCCTTTCCCTATCTTTACAAAAACCAGTCTTCTAGGTGGATCTGTAAAGCTCATTCAGACCGAAGTGATGATCATCAATGGATGCAACTTCCAAGGGTGTCTGCATTGTAATCAGGTCTCACATTCTTCCAGTGGCAGCATCCACACGGTCTATGTCCTATCTCACTAGTGAAGACCCTTGTAGGCAAATAGTTATTTTGAATATCAGCCCTGATTTAAATAATGCACAATCTTAAATGAAAGGAAGTAAGACACAGTTTTGTTTTCCATCCATATTTATTTTCATAGCATGCTATGCAGTTTGTAACACACAAGGCTATAGGTGTTTCCATCCCAATATATTTCTTGATGCTAGACTGCCTTCACCATAGTCAAATATGAGAGTAAATAGTGACATTATAAACAGCACAGATATGCTGCCTTTGTTTCCACGTGATACTTTGGTTGCATTATGTCAAATTTACTTTACCAATATGATAACATACATGTGGAATGATTAGTCTTTGGTAAGTAGATTAGAAGGGATTCTAATTCTTCATTTTGGTACAGTTCAGTTCTTCACAGCATGCCCAGGCCCTGTTCTAGGTGTTGGGAGGACAAGGCTGAGAAAGTCATCATTCTTCCACTCAAGATCTTAGATGTACTCTCTACACACTTAGTCATTTTGTTAAAAATGATGAGGAATATGGAGGGCGTATTTCAATTTTTTTGAACTTAGGCGTAAAAAAATTTAAAAAAAGAAAAAAAGAAAAAATACTTCAAAGAATAATGTAATCAGAAACTATCAACAAGTATTTCAATAGCAGCATTCTACCATATATGCTTGGGTGCTTATGTAGTTCATGTAAATAAATGGGAGCCTACAGGACACTTGGGGTTGTACATCAGGGACTAGAACTCTCCATCCTGTAAAGCTCTCTCATCACTTACCAAGTTACAACTGTGCTTATCTTTTTTGATTTTAAATTTCTTACACTTACTGGACAGATGTTACTGTGAATTCTGCTAACCAATCCTCTGCTTTTTTAGAAAGGAAAATGGTGAATGACACAATCTGGCAAGAACCCAGCAAGGTAGAGAATGATTCCCACATCAGAAGGCTCTGTCAGCTAAAAGGTAATTGCTAACTTTAGTTCAGCTGATTTTGCATTTTCCCAAAGTAGTTTAAAAGGAAGGTAAGAAAAATTTACATCTTTTTCTATTAAAATAAGCCAGGGATTAAGGTCCACTTAAAAAGGAAAAACAACTAGAATAAAAAGTATATATTATTAATAGCATATACATGTGTGTCTGGGTATGAATAGATACATACAGACATATAGAAAGAAAGTGGAATCTAATTAGATTGCCTGTTTAAGCAAAGAATCAATTGCAAATAATATTTGAAAGTCTTTAATGTCTAAAAGAATTTTATAATGTATTAAACATCAACACATAGAAAAACCCTCTAAAGATAACATCTGTATATTAATAGTTGTTACATTTAGGTTTTCCTTAAAAAATACAAAAAGAGTAATCTTGATTATTAATAAAAATTATATCATTTCATAACTTAAAAATTCCCAAGAAGCAAAAATTAGCAGCCTGGTATAAAAATGTATTAATAATAAATGACTTCATAATTATAATTATTTAACTTTGGGAAGGTAATGAATAAAACAAAAAGTCTTAAGAGTTCACGAAGATGAACAACAGCATAAAAACTTATCTGCTTGATATTCTCCTTCTGATGTTACTGGAAGAAGAAATACTTGATTATATTAGTTACTGATTATTTAAGAGTTTCTAGTTTTTAATTAAAAATATTTTTAATATCTTGGGACAAAGGAGATTATAATGCATTTTTATCATTAGGAGTTTAGTGATTTGATTATATATTCTCTTCAGATCTTACCTTTTGTTTAACACTGCCCTTAGATTCACAAAGTAATTATTTATGAAAATAATTTATTTTGAAATGTTTCAGTTTTATTCAAGATTATGTAATATTTGGTGAATAAATTTAACTGAATTTTTAAATATTTATAATTTTTTCTATCATAAATAAATAGATGAAACATTTGGGGTTTAGATATTTTCTTCTTTTTTTTTTTGACCTTAGCCATAATCAAGCATCAGATGCTTAACGCACTGAGCCATCCAGGCACCCCTTAGATATTTCCTTTTAATCACAACATATGAAATGTTCTAATATCATGTTTTGATTGGATTCTATATTCACCCCAAGGATGCCAGCTATCTTCATTCATACTCTCTGTAGATTAGTCAAACATTCATCCACGTCATCCATACATCCAGCCCTTTAATAAACACATATGATTTTTAGATTGTTCTATATCGATCTATGGATCAAGAAGTTATACTTGCACTATAAATTATTTTTAGTTATAGATTTTGCCATAAGTTTCTTCAAGAATTCTATTGACTAAAACTGCCTTTCTGAATTTTTTTTTTTTTTAATTGAGGAGTCATAGGCAAGTGATTCTATTACAGCTACTCCGACAAAAAATCTTGGCTTAAGGTGACGTGTTTCTGATTAGTGATCTGTTCTTTGTCAGAGAAGGAAAAAAAACAAGAAATCCTTTACAGAAACCTTTTCAGTTTTAGTGATTTCTCAGATTCTTGAGCTACCCTATATCCTGTGTGTGTGTCTGTGTGCGTGTGTGTGTCTGTGTGCGTGTGTCTAAATGTTCAGCAGGCATTTCAGCGGTAGCAGCTGAGTCACAGGACATTTCCTAGGGATTAATGCTGTGCTAGGGAGAGTTGATGGCCTGAGACCAAGGCTGTCGGTGCCACTGTAAATTGAGGGGAAAAATTCAGTGGGGAGGGAGGGCCACACGTTGTGGATTTGAATTTTATAGGTGGAGTAGTTTCAAGCTCAGAGTATTTCTAGGCAATTAGTGCCCTACACATCAACCCATAATATTTCTTTCTCATTTTAAACACTACTTTTCAACTGTTAATTGCATAATTACTTCAGAGAGGTTTATTGTGTCTGAGGATAGGCAGTCTGTGAGGTTTAGTGAGATGAAGACCAGAAGGTGCATCATGGTTATCATCCAGAGCCCATTATTTTATTGAACACGAATGATTACATTTTAAAGACAGCCTCAATAAAACATAAGAAAATATATAGGGGATTAAATGGTAGGAGTGGCACTAACTCCTAAAGAATCTGTTACAAACTCAAATACAAATAAATAAATAAATAATAAAATTAAAGGCCATTTCTCTCAATTTCAATTTCAAAATGGCATTTCTACATGACATATATTAGCAGCATTTTAGGCCTAAAGAGTATTGGGGCCTGATGAAAGCAATGTCCACAGGTTATGTTTAGAAAAGGATTTCTGCCTGGTGTTTTAATCCATAAAGATATTCACATAGCTTGATAAAAGACTGTGTTATGTCAGTTAAGACAAAATTTATCAGAGTAAGTTGAGTGCCAGAAGCATAATATTTTTAGTTTATCTAGTCCATTTCCTTCTTATAAGAAGAGTTTTATCTAAACCTCCATCTGTGCTGGTAAAAGAGACTACATCTGTAAAATAAATGCAGGATAAATTGAGTGCTTAGGACTTTATGACGGAAGCATTGGCAAAGTGTAGGTATCAAGGAAAATTAATCTGTAATTCATATTAATTGTATTTTCAGCATCACAAGCAGGCAGAATATTTATAATATACATATTTTAGTAAATTGAAATCAAGTTTAAAGTTTTAAAATTTATTTTGGCCTTAGTTTTATGAAGGAAGTAAAAGTCTGAAAAGAACAAACTTTGAAATCTGTGAATTGGACTTTCCATAAGATCAAGTTTTGATTTAAATAAAGACAGGATCCAGAACAAGGTTTTTATATTTAATGTCAGAAAGTACAAACAATAAAAACAAAGCAATTTTTTTAAATAATAAACAGGACACCGAACATATTTAGAGATTTTTCAAACAGCATGACCATGACAGAATATTCCATAAAACAGAAAATATGCCAAAAAAATTGACCTTTTAGTAAAGGAAGTAAGGGCTTGGATTAGGTCAGGAAAGATGGTTAGTATTGAAAGGAATATTAGTTTCACCCATACTGCTGTGAAATTATCTTAAAAATACCTTTTACATATGATTTTGATGAGATTCATTATCAAAAAAAAAAACCTAGTAGAGAAGGGATGCTGTTAAGGCCTTCCAATTTAGCATTTGAATTACCATTCCTTTGAAACCTTCTTTCTTGAATTCTAGTCCATATTATTATTTGGCCAGCCTCTTCAGAATAAGCATATAAATATTTTGACTTAATTTTTCCAAACCTTATTAACTCTCTTTCTTTGTTGGCTTGATACCCTCATTTTCAAGATGGCAAATGTATAAAGTAACAAACGTATTTACTATTCTGTTTAATGTTCAGGGACTACAATCTAATTTAAAAATTATTTCCTGGGGAGGCTGGGTGACTCAGTAGGTTAAGCATCTGAGTCTTGATTTTGGCTCAGGTCATGAAACACGGTTAGGGGGACTGAGCCACACATCAGGCTCTGCGCTGACAGTGGGGACCTTGGTTGGGATTCTCTCTCTCTCTGTCTCTCTCTGTCTCTCTCTGCCCCTCACTCCCTCTCAAAATAAATAAGTAAACATTTAAAAATAAATAAATAAAAATTGTTTCCCAAGAGCATGTAATTTAACTCTGGTTAGACTGGATTACATGAGGAGTGACAGAGAGAAGCCCTCTTTCACAGCTGAACATCTATTTGCTCATCCTGTGGGAATAAACTCCCTGAGCAAAGGCTGCTATGAGCGGGCCTCTTACTTCCAAGCAGGTCTTTCTGAGTCGAGTGATGACAACATTCAGCATCCTGGTGTTTTGTACAAATAAATCTCCCTTTAATTCTTTAGGGGAGTTTTTACTAGGATTATAGTTGCCTGAGTATGGTCAGAAATATCTTCATTAGAATCACCTAAAAGCTGATTAGAAGTATTGCTTTTTTACCTAATCTCATTTCTTCCTCATATCTGCATGTTAGGGATAGTTGGAGTCTGAATGTTTATGTTGAATGGTGCATTCCTATGTACACTGTTGCTTGTAACCCTCTTATGCAGTTTATGCATATTCTGATAATCTTGTTGCTGCAAACTACCCCACAACATTTTTTTAATAAAAATATTTATTTATTTATTTTTGAGAGTGGGAGAGGGGCAGACACAATCCCAAGAATGCTCTACAGTGTCAGAGTAGAGTCCCACCTGGGGCTCAAACTCACAAACCATGAGATCATGACCTCAGCTGAAATCAAGAGTTGAATAACGAACTGAGCTACCCAGGCACCCCAAACTATCCCAAAAATTAAGGGCATCAAACAACATTTTATTAGGCTCGTGGATTTTGCGGGTCAAGAATCCATTCAAGGCAAGTGCTTTATGATATTTGAGGCTTCTTCTGAAAAGACTTGCCTGACTGGGGAGGACTTAAATATCTGGTGGCTGGAATCATCTAGAGTCTTGTTCGCCTATACATTTGGCACCTGTTCTGGGATAACATGAAGGCTGGGCTCAGTGGAGACTTTCAACTGGAGAACAATATGTGGCCTCGCAAGAGACATAAGCTTCTTTCAGGCAAAGAGCTGGGTTGCAAGAGGGAGAGACATAACGGGATCTTCACACATCATGGGAGGAAGTGTCTGGAGAGTGAGCATCCCAAGTGATCAAAGCAGAAGCTGTAAGACTTCTTCCGACTTAGTTTTGGGACTTACAAAGGATTATTTCCATTGTATTGTCCTGTGACAAGTGAGTTACTAAGACCAGCTCAATTCGGTAAGAACTGTGTTTCTTGATGGAGGCATGCCAAGTTCATATTGCAGAATATGTGGTATGAGAGACATTTTGGTGGCCATCTATGGAAAGTACAACTGCATATTGCTTAATTCATTAATTGCAACTCTTTTGGTACTTAGGACCAAATTGCTTCTGTTTTTATAAATATTCTCTTCTTGTAGGGTAATATTTGGGAGATTACAAATATATAAAATGTATCAGACCACAAAACAAATGGCTAATCTTCAATAAAATACCAATTTTATGGTGTCTCTTCCTTAGTCCAAGACCTGCAAAGGTCCTCTATTGTCAGCAGTAGAGGCCAAATACTGGTAGCTGTGTAACTAAAGTTATTCTGAGAAAAAGCCTGTTTGGATCATACAGAATTTTAAAAATCAGGAAATTTTACATTCATATCCATGTATTTATAATCTCTTGAAAAACACGAGGGAAACCGACAATCCTGGGCTCAAAGTCTGAGGTGATTTCAGTTGGGAAAGCCAAGAGCAATGGTGACTCTTCAGCTCATCACACGTCTTCCATTATCTCCTTGACAAAATTCACCTCATTTAGTTAATTTACTTATTTGAGTCCTGCCGATATACTTATATTTGCAACATTGGTCTACTAGGTTATGTCCAAATTCCTTGACCTGGCACTCAAGACCCATTAAAATTTTACTTTATTCACCCTGATAGGGAAAACCTGCCCTAAGATGGCTGACAGGGCGAATAGGAAACAACTGTCCCTGATTAATGAGGAATGATGAAGTAACTGGCTATAAATTGTTCCCTCTGCTAATGCTCTGGACTCAGACCTCTGGAAAATGATCTCCTCTGAGCCCACGGGTATAAAATAAACCTCCTCCCTTCCAAGATCTCTGAGTGCTGCTTGGTTCTTCCTTAGGGTGATCCAGACCAGATTTCGTAACAACCCTTCTAGCCCTATGTCCTCCTATGCTATATTCAGAATTGCCTGCCACTTGACCAATTTCAGTCTCTGCACTTAATTAAATATGTTCCAGTTATTCCACACTATATGTGTCATAGCATTGCTGCTACATTTGTCATTTTTCCTTTTTTTCTACCTTTCCAAACTGGACCCTACCTCTTCCAGGAGTACCCTGAGTCATAGTGATCCCTCCTCAGAGTAGCACCTGAATCACTCATTTTAGTACTTCGCATTGTTATGTAAGTGATGTAAATGCATTGCTCCTATTCCCCTGCTGCTTCCAGATTCTAAAATACAGGTGACCACTTTAGTGTCCTTTTCCCCATACCCAGAAGGATAATTACAGAGGGAGTTCTCCAAAATTCACATTAAAAGAATCCAAAAAGGGAAGAGATGAAAAGGAATGAAGGAACAGAACAGAGATTTTTTTTTCCTGAATACAAAAACTTAAAAAAAGAAATAAAAGTTGCCTGAACTGCTTCTCGCATCCTGACACTGTAATGGAAGATCTTGCTTCAAAGAGCCAGCTCACAAAACCAGCTCATTTTAAAATTTAAGTATTTTCTGGAATCCTGTGTGGTTACTCTGATTTTAAATATTGTTAGTGATGTAAATAACTCTGAGACTGAGCTGGGAATTTAAACTATCTTTTCATGAGAGCCAAGATGGGGATTTGGAGGACAACTTGCCATGTTTTTCACTGTGTGTGGAGGGTAGGTCTTGCCTGCCACTTTCTCCCCAGGGAATATGAGAACAAGGAACAGTGGGAAACTGAAGCAGTAATTGCAAGTGAATAGTGAAGATGGGAGGGAGTCACTGGCCTTGTGGCCAGGTGGTTTCTGTGGTCTATTTCTTCATCTAAGGGGCATGGATTAAGTGAGGTTTAGAGGGCAACCTTCTTTTAGTGCATGTGCATTTCAGATTTAAATAAATGGAGTCCCCTTTCCAGCACCTGGAAGGGAAATGCTGCTAGGTCTCATAGCTGCAAGCTAACAGATACCACATTCCAAAGCTTTTACAAAAGCACGCATAGAACAGTTTCAACACAAATAATCCATGTTGAGAAGACATAAGCTAATGAAGCTCAAAATGCGAGGGGTGGAAAACATAGTTTAACAGAAACAGGCGAGGAGATCACTTCATGGAATCCTAGCATGTTGCAGTTAGATGTGGCTTTAGTAGCTAGAATGCTACTCTTTAATTACTGAAAGGAAAACTGAGTCCGACAGAGGTTCCATGGCTTGCTCAGACCCACAGATGACCAGCGACATTCTTCATTTTTGTTGTTGTTGTTGTTAAATTTCTATTTTACTTTGATCTGTTTCTTGTGAGAAATAACCTATCTTTAAGAAAATGAACATTTATGATCTAGACAATGTAGTACCTTAACAGACTAAAGAAAACTATAATGAGTGTTAAATTGCACTTAAACTTCTTAAATCCTATAATTTCTGATGACCTATATATAATATTATCTCTTTTCATAGATCCAAATGAAGATGATTTTCTTTTGAGTGATAACATACAGACTTTTCAAGGAATAAGGCCACAAGGCATTTCCTATCAGGTAATGTGAAAATCAACACTTGGTGTGGTGTTTTGTGAATATCCTCTTGTTATTGAGCTCTGTAACATTCTAGATGTAGTGTAAAATACTTAGCCTTGTAGCTTTTTTGTATTTAGTTATTGTAGGTTGTTTTGTAATTGATATGCTTATATCTCTGTGAATTGGAATATAAATGAAAACATTCAATGATGACTTGAGTTGATAAACCATTTTGATTATGCAAAACATCATGCTCTACAGCCTTTTGATAAGTAACTCTAAGCTTGTTACATTAATATGCTGGGATTTTCTCTGACAAGACCTATGTTAAGTGCTTAGAACTGTCTGGCAACCTTTAGTGAGGGGCATGTCCTTCATGTTTTAATGTTTGATATAAAAACACAAACCATTTTTCCTGACATATACCTTATAAATTGCATTAATTAGCCCAGGAGTTCAGGCAATTAAGAAAGTCTGAACCTCAGGTCTCTCTAATAATAACAATATAACATTAATTAACAGCCAAATAGTTGCTATTCACCCTGTAATGAAAAATAGTATATGCATCAGAAGGGCCAACTCAAACATCATACTGATTTTTGATATTTTTCTGACAGCCATGAGATTCTCTTTAATCATTCTGATAGTTTTATTAGAAAGTTAAAACTGGCCTTCCTTTGTGCAGTAGGTTGATCAATAGGAAGGCAGGATACGGCATCTGAATTGTGAGGGGCTGATTTGGTGAGCAAAGAGAGCTTGCATTCTTCTATCCAGCCTGGTATCTGAGACGGTCGGAGGCCCTCTGATGGATTAGATAGTGGACCGTAACTTTTGATCAACCACAGTTTCTACTGGCTGTTCTGATGCTGCCAGAGTCACAGTCCTGTGCTCCCAAGGGGCCACACCACATTGCCTGAGTACCTTGAACCAGTGAGCTCTCCAGCAGTGCACCGCGGAGAGCTCTGAAAACAGAGCTCTGAATCTTAGTTTGCTCCTTAGTACCTCTGTGATTTGGGACAATTTACTTAATCTCTCTCTGCCTCAGTTTTCATGATCTGTAAAACTGGTCTATAAAGAAGCTTTATCTGATGGCTGTCAGGAGGATGAAGTGAAATACTTCATTAAAGCACTTAGCATCATGGCTGACATTGAGGAGATGCTTAAAAAATTCTGTTGTTGTACCAGGAGGCTCCTCTCTTCCCCTTCCTCCTTTTTTACTTTTTGCAAGGGATTGACATGTTCACAAGTGCTGCTGGGAGATTATTTCTGAAATATGCAGTCTCATTCTCCTAAATTTAGATGAGGCCTCAGATACAGCATCTAAGTGAAATGTTGTCTGATAGCCAGGAGGAAATGAAGGCTGATTTACAGTAAGAGTTCCCAGACGTGTGATGTGCCAAGAGAAGTCCTTCTTTAGGTTTTCAGCAGGAAACTAGAACCATGTCTTAGAATGAAGAAAATGATGTAAAAAGTTATTAGAAGAAAAGCATTCAAGGTAAATCTTTGCCAGTCTTTCTGGCATTTTCATTGGCTAAGAAATGATCCTTCTAGAATAGTCACTATTCACTTGTAGTACGTAGTTTATCACTAGAGATCAATTGAGGAAATTCATAAGCAGTGACTGATGAGCAGGAGATATCTAATCTAGAAATTCTCATTTGGGAGAGTAGGGGTGGTCTTATCCATCTTTAGTATATCTCTTCATATTCATGGTGGCCATTCAATTGAACTTAACTAATTAAGAAACATTTTTCTGTATGACAGAATATTTTCCTGTAATGAGATACTATTAAGTATTAAGAAGTGTTACACAATTTATTAATCTTTTAACTCCTTGTGACTGAGGAAAAGTCAAAGCAGTTTACCCTTTGGAAGACAGGGCAGAGACAGGGACACATTCTCTCGTGTGAAGGGGCAAACTGGCCTGTCTGTGATGTCCATAAGAATGGACTTTGGCACAGGCTGTGGCCTCTCGTCACATGAGCAAATAACTTATCAGAGCAATGTGTCTCCAAATGTGGCCTGGGGACTGTCTGTATCAGAATCAGGATACTTGTTAAAAATGCAGACTTGTGAGCCTCACCCCCGTCCAAACGAATTATCATGCCTGGGGGCCAGGAAGAGGTATTTTTATGAGTGTCCTGATGATGCTAAGTACATGAACCATGAGGCTCCATGGCATCCAGACAGTTGACGGGCAATTGTCTACTGATATGATGCCCCTTGCAATTTCACTTTACAAGCCCAAACTTGGCTCATGTCTGGTATGGGAAGACAGTAGCCTCATGGAAAAACTGAAGTTGATTTTTGTTTTATATTGTGAGAATGATATATATTCATTATAGAACATTTAAAGATCACATAGAAGTAAAAAAGATTTAAAAAATGAAGGGGCGCCTGGGTGGCTCAGTTGGTTGAACATCCGACTCTTGATTTCAGCTCAGATCATGATCTCACAGTTCATGGGTTTGAGTCCCTCATCAGGCTCCACACTGATTGTGTGGACCCTGCTTGAGATTCGCTCTCTACCTCCGTGTCTCTCTGTAACCCTCCTCCACTTATATCCTCTCTCTCTTCTCTCTCAAAATAAATAAAAAAATAATGAATAATATCTTAACAGGGTCAATATTTTCATATGGCTGGCAATTTTACTGAATATCGTTAACATGGGATAAAGTTCATAAGATGTAAAACATATTCATAGTTATGCTTATCATGTGACTAGGCCTGTGAAATATATTTTAGACAATAAAAACATTCATAATAAAGAATTTAACATTAACTGAATTCCCAATCAGAAAACACTCAACTAGACATGTTTCCTTCATGTTCTCAAAATAAGAGGAAAGATCTCAGGCATAGAAGAAAATGCGAGGAACCAAGTGGTAGGAGGTAGGGGCAGGAAGTGTTTACGGAATGCCGTCTTCAATACTGACTTAGTTCCATGAATATTTCTGTCTACTTGGCCTGGGATAAACTTGCTGGAGAACCCAGCTTGCAGGACAAGTGCTGATGGGGAAAGTTTGAAGCAAAGCAGACTGCCTAGTAACTGTGATCATTATCTCGACCATAAAGAACATCTTGGGGTAACTTGACTCCCAGCATTTATTTTTGTATCCTTGTTCTTATTTGTTCTTTCCTGGCAGCATTCAGTTGATGGCTCAGACCTTTTGTAGCATATTGAAAAGGGTATAAACTATGCAGTAATACAGACTTTGGGCTAATATATTTTCAAAAATGTTTCATGCCTCATTTCTCACGTAAATTCTTAGGTTGCTTTCAGCCTTCAGAGCGTCATTCATATTCATGATAGAAAAGAGGGATAACATTTATTACTTTCAGTGCCGGTGATACTAAGCACTGTCAAGCACCCCCACTCAGGACTACACCAAAACATTCTCCCTAAGCTCCTTCAGTGGAAAAAGTGTTGCTGAGTGAATTAATTTTTAAAAACATGTCTTCGTATGTATGTGTGTGTTAGTTTCTCTTCTAAGGCTTACATCACTTCATACCCATTTCAACCAATTTCTTTTTTGATGTCCTTTGCTATGGAGACTGCAAGGCTAGGTATTTGAATTCTCAGCTCCCCCTGTAGTTAGGGAGGTCATAGGATCCAATTCTGATCAATGAATTATAGCTAGAAATGCCTGGAGGGGGGGATGGGAAGGTTCTTTTCAGGCAGAAAAAAAACCAAAGCAAATCCTCACGAGGAGAAAACATTGCCCTTTGCCCCTCATCCTGCTGGAAGCTGGGACATGATATCTGCTGAGTTAGCAGCTTTCAGTCATAGGGCCAAAGGCAGATGTTAAGAATGGTGGGAAAAAGGCATGGAGCCTGATTCATCAGTGACATTCTGGAGTTACTGCATCTCCATTGGACTGCCTATATTGGGACTTCTTGTTGTGGGGAAATGTAAGACTTACACTTGTTTAAGCCACTGTGATTGTGTTTTCTGTTCTTCAAAGCTGAATGTATTCCTCATGAATGCATTTTATTAGTATAATCTACGTTTGCTAGTTCTGAACCCTGATTACTCTAAGATATGCGACCAAACCTTGCCCACAGACTTAGATGGTGTCTAGACTCAGCTCTGAGTGTGCAATCTAGACTAGCCTCCTCCAATTCGCCTGCAGTGTAATCAGTATCTAGAGTTGAGGGTTAATCATTTAGTCCTTAAGATGAAAACTGGATTAGCAACAACAACAATCACAAAAACCTCTTGGCTATATACAACCCACTATATACAGACTTAACACTGTATCCAGTGCAGCACACCATTGTTGGAAAAATATGTAGATTGGATCAAAGTGGGACTGCTTTTTGGTGCACTTAACTGAGGTCACTTGAGAACAAGTGGCTGGGAAAGAACTTTAAGGTTATGCCATGATCTGTTAATGAGCAGGAGAGGTAGGTCCATCATTAGCTTTCATCAGCAAAATTTGGGGTGGTTCTAAACAAAGGTTGTGAACAAGCTATAAGACAGGAAAAAAAGACACCAGAATGACAGATTGTTTAATAGCACGTGCAGTGTCCACCAAAAAAATAGTTTCTATGTATGATGTAATAGAAAAATGAACAAACTTTGTTATGCATTAATGTTACTTTCAAGTACTTCCTTATCCATTATACAACTTTGTTACTATCTTAGTTATCTATACCTAAATAGCAAATTACTCCCAAAATTAGGGGTTTAAAACAACACACATGTATTATCTCATAGTTTCAGAGCTGCGAGTTTGGGGATAGCTGGTGATTCTAGCTCAGGGTCTTCCATGAGGTTGAAATCAAAATGTCATCTAAAAGCTGCCTGTGGCTGATGGATCTGTTTTCAAATTCCCTCTCCCTACTATATAGCCAAGGGTGTGTGCTCCTTGCTCATAGCTGTTTGAAGGAGTTAGTCTCTCATCTTGTTGGCCTTTCCATATCGCTGCTTGATTATATCATAGCATGGCACTTGGCTTCCCACAGGTTGAGTGATCCAAAGCACAGAGTAAGAAGGAAACCATAATGTCTTTTAAGACTTAGTCTCAGAAGTCATACACCATCACTTTCACCTTATTCTATTTATTATAGATGAGTTATTAAATCCAGCCTATACTAAGGAGAGGGTCATTACGACCCACCTTTTGAAGAAAGCGGTATGAAACAATTTATGAACATATTTTAAAACCACCAGAGTTACCTAATAATATTACGACATTATAGACGGAGGAGTTTTCCAATATCCCAAGAGCAATATTATAACTCATTTTTCAGGTAGAAAGAATGTAGAGCTCTATTTGTTATAGAAGAAAAATGTAACCTCTTTTTTTAATAGAAGATTTTAAACAGTGGCTTTAGTTGGTCTTAAAGGAATATTGAATGTTAGTATGAAATCCACATCTTTGTCTCTGGTGAAATGAAATTAAAATTAGAATAGATTATCTTACTTTAGTATCCAAAGTCATAATCTATTATCTATTATCTATTATCTATCTATCTATCACCTATCTACTTATTATCTCTCTCTCTCTCATCTACCTATCATCTCTCTCTCTCTCATCTACCTATCATCTATCTATTCCCTCAAAAAACAAGGAAAAGAGGTTAAGCAGTTGCCATTTTAACTTTTAGTTTACACAAGGAAAATAAATGCCTCGTTCTCACACATAAATTTTATGAATGAACTAACATAAATATATATAGATATTTTCCCATCTTGACCACTTTAAAAGGTTGATAGGAATTATTTGGGTATTCCTTAGCATTATTCTCATTTTTAAAAGAGTTCTACAACTCAAAAAATGGCTCATAAATACATTCTAGTAACTTGTACTGTGCCAGGCACCAAGTACTAGTTGACATCATTAAAATGTAACACAAACCTGAAAATGTGGGCCTAATCCTCTAAAATTCCACATACTACACCCAATGGCAAAAAAAAAAAAAAAAAAAAAAAAAAAAAAAAAAATCCAAGCACTCAGTATGAGCTTCAGTCCCTTGAGCTATTTTGTATTTCCACTTCTTGCCTCTCGGTCCTTGGCTAGGTAGGACTTATGGGACTTCTGCTTAGCTTTGAACCTTATAGTAACCAAACTTGCTTTACCTTTATATGAGTTATAACTTTTGATTTTGGACTTGTTTAAATTCTCTGTGTCTCAGTTTCCTTATGTGTATGATGGTGATGAGAAAAACTTATGATTGTTAAAAATACTAAATGAAACAGCATATGTATATTATCCCCAGAAGATGTTCGATGAACATTTGAAATCCTCTCCCTAAGTTCCTTTTAATGACCCTTAAGACCCTACCCTCACAATAAAACTTGAAATTCCTTTCTATTCTGTTACAAACCCCATCCAATGCCCTTTGTTTAATACCAGGTACATGAGTTTTTCAAGTAGATGTCAACAGTAAGGAGATTACATGGACAAGTACTAAATCTAAAATATCCTGTGCTATGATTCCAAATATTACCGAACTCCAAATATATATCTGGTTTGACTTTACACTCTATCAGAGGTTCAAAAAGGATGCCTATTGTGTACCTAATAGTGAAGGTCAGTAGGGGGATTAAGGTTTAGATTACTTCATAGGCCATTTCGTTGATTCTTACTCATTTTCTATCAACTTCTGGGTTTGGATGATGTGTTGGGACTGGAGAAAGTGAAGGATGGAAAGTGAATCCACTCTATATGTAACGTATATATGCTATATATATGTATATATATACGTATATTTATATATACGTATATATATACACACACCTGCACACATAGATTCATCTTTATATGTATGTATTTGATGAAACATTAATCAGTGCACTTTGATAACTTGATGATTATTATAATTGAGAAAATGGATCCTTTCCCCACTACTTTGGCACCTTCTGCAATTTTATTTATTTATTTTTTTAAAAAGAATGTTAACATCAATCTTCTTTTTCTAATGCTAAAGAGGGTAACCTTTAAATGGTGGAGTCCCTCTCACGATCAAAGACATGTAAAACTGGGGCACCTGGTTGGCTCAGTTGGTTAAGCCATTAAGCTTCTGACTTCGGCTCAGATAATGAACTTGTGTTCATGAGTTTGAGCCCCGCGTTGGGCTCTAAGCTGACAGCTCAGAGCCTGGAGCCTGCTTAGGATTCTGTGTCTCCCTCTCTCTCTGTTCCTTCCCTGCTCTCTCTCTCTCTGTCCCCCTCTCTCTCTCAAAAATAAATAAAGATAAAAAAATTTAAAAAAGATCTGTAAAACCCACTGCCAATGAAATGGTAGGAAATTTCTCCCCAAGTTATACTATTTTTTTTCTATCTGTTTCCTCATAATTTTAATGCAATGAACATTGTTTTCTGTAGTTATTTATTACATTTGCCACTTGGAAGTGTTTTTAAAGAACATAAAAAAGACTTGTCATTATTGAAAGGCTTTCTGACTTAAGCATAAAGCAGTACCTTTAAAGAAGGATGAGTTTTTAATGTAAAATAAATTCCCCCCAATTTAGCAATTTTTCCTGAGATAAGGAAAATTTTATAGTGTTGAACAGTGTATCATTGTGTGCCAACTCTCTCTTGTATTAAAATCCTCAGACCACATTAACCACCTTCCTCTCCTTGTTGGCCATTGGTAAACACAAGTTCAGGGAAAGGACATGTTTTAAAAGGTATGGAAAATTTCCAGGACACTCATGTACATAAGCACGTCTCATAGTGTTATGGACCTGAATAAACTGTAAACCCTCTTTACAATTATTTTTCTAGACTTGCTTTGGGAACACCGCAAGCTAAATTATACATATTTATTTGATTATTATTTCCTAAAATGTAATATAAACTTGCAGATTCTGTGGCAAATAACTACTTTCAATAAATTATGTTTCTTGATGTACATATGAATATGATAGTTTCAAGGCATATCCTTTCACAACACTCTCTTCCCAAAGATAATTAACATGTTAACATCTGAGGTTCTGTAATAGTTTTCTTCTCAACAGTACTTTTTTTTTTTTTTTTTTTTGCCTGAGGGATGATAGCTATTCTAGGTAGGAAGAAGTGATGAAAAAGTACTATTTAAATATTACTTCTATTTCCTGAAAAACTAATGTACTCTGCCCTTGCTGACTCCCAGGCCTTCTAAGTTTTTAATAACAAATTAAATATCAAAGAGCTATAGGAAAAAAAAAAAAACAAATCATGATGAATCCAAAAAGGACTTCCTAGATGGAAATGAAGCTATGCATTTGGGAAGACTATGAAATAACTGAATTAGAAACAGAATCAAGAGAACCTGATCAAGAGATCGAGAGCTACCATTATGCTTTTAGGCTACTAAATTCACATTTCTGTGCCTCAGTTTCCTTCTTTTGAAAGTAACGTATTGGACTAGATGAACACGAAGACCTCTTTGGGCTCTAATAATCTGTGATAAATAGTAGCTCATTCCTAGTTTTTCCTTAATATTCCTCTGAGGTCCAAGAGGTTACATAAAGTAACGAAAGAAGATACTTATCTAGCTTCATGTCCCTAAACTTATTAGAAGAACAATGAATTCCTGTGATCCAAATCCTCATTTTATAGAAGCACAGAGAAGTGTAGTGGCTCCTTCAAGTTCCCATGGCTAGTCACAAAGCAGAACATCAGAACAAAGCAGTCACTTTGATGTGGAAATGTTGGGGTTCAGAGCCAACAGCAAAGAAACAATTCTTGACACGTCTTCAGTGCAAAAAAAGTGGTTTTATTAAAGCATGGGGATAAGACCCATGGACTGTAAAAGTGGCATTGGGGTTGTGACAGGTGACTGATTATATATTTTCAAGTTGGGATGGGATTAGGGATATCCTAATTCTCTAAGGAATTTTGGAAGCAAGCTTTCCAGGACTTTTAGGAGGCTAGCTATTGTTAGGAAAAGGTCATTTATTACTATTTAGTAAAAACTCAATCATGAGACACTTCAGATGTTTATCAGTGGGCCATATGCTTGGTGGATGATTGCTAGCAGAGATTTGGGGGGTAGAGATAAAGGAAGTTTCCAAAAGAATTTTTATATGTTGAAGTAGACTTACAGGATCCTGGGGTGGCCAGGCTAATGTTAACCTAAGATTGCCTAGTGCCCTTAGCAAAGTGTCATCATCAAGGCAGCTGAGTTCCTAGAGGAATGTCACTCTGCCTGTCTCCAGGACTTGTCAATGGGCTATAAATTGTAAAGGAAATTATTTTATTTTATTTTATTTTATTTTATTTTATTTTATTTTATTATTTTATTATTTTATTATTTTATTTTATTTTATTTTATTTTATTTATTATTTTATTTTATTTTATTTTATTATTTATTTTATTTTGCCTGTGTTTCCCACATCAGCTTATCTGCAGACCAAGGCTGATTCTATCAAGTTAGGGTTTCCCTGACATTTTTGTTTATTTCTTGTATAGATTATAACTTCTTGATACAAGGGTTGTATCTTTTTCTATGTAATTTCCTATACCCATAGCTCTTTGTACGCTAGGAATCTAGTAGATGTTTAATAAAAATTAATTAATTTGTGTACTGGCACTTATATTTCCTACTGTGTACATTTTTTGGGACCAGTCAAAGAATGTACCCAAAAAGAGAAATATTTCTATGAATAGCTCTAGAAACTTCTTCAAAATTTCAGAGCAGATGATATTACATGGAAAGTAATCTCTGACTTACGCAATCCAGGCAGCTCCAAGTTAGCTTTGCAATGTCTCCCCATCAAAAGACTGACTCCAACCTGTGGGTAAAGGAGCAAAGAGCAGTCTTGGCTCCCAAACAGAAGTGGGGAGAGAGGGCCATGGACTGTAACTTCCTTGTGCCATGGAGAATAGAGCCCATGTGGCACGTTATTCCCAGACCAGAGCTGTGAACACCAAAACCTACCTGAGAGGAAGCAGGAGCCAGAAACCTGTATTAGAACTTGAGAAGGAATTTGTATTAATATAGTGGTGTAAAACTGTTACATAGGGGCTTTGTTAGACATGTGAAATCACACTGCTTAGCTGTTCAAATGCCTGTTAATTCTCCAGAGAAGTGCAGTTCCCTCCCTACTATACCTTACACAATCTTTCTCTCCTGTGAGTAACCATCTCATTTTATTTATTATTTAGTTATTTATTCTCATAAATAAATTATTTATTTATTTATTTATTACTTCTCACATAATACACATTCTCATTTATTTATTTATTTATTACTTCTCACATAATACACATTAACCTTTTCCTCCAGATGTATTTTTAACCAGCTGTTCAGCTGACATATATTTATTGAGCATATTAGAGACCAGGTTTGAGATGTGCAAAATAACTCTAGAACCCCAAAGAGCTCATCCTTTTCTTGGAGGAAACAGGCATAGAAACAGACTACTGATTTTTTAAATCACTCATACTAAGCAATGAGCATCACAAAGCAGACAAAATATCTTATTCTTTTTTTGTATCTCCCAAAGATTATGTGCTCGGTAAATGTGTGTTGACTGAATAAATGAATATTTTATAAGTCTTCTAAGAGACTGTATTCTATTTCCTTAATTCATTCAATTGTCTATTCATTCAATGGACTTTTTAAAAATTGTGCTTGACCATATTTTAAGTATTGGTCTAGTGTTTAATCTTAATTTCTATTACTGAAAAAATAATAAATTTTGTAATTACAATTACATAAGAACACCTAACATCAACATGACAATTTTTTCCACCAATTATTTTTTCAATCAGTATTTTATTTATACAGATGAAATGTTTTCAAATTGCCTTTTTAGTTAGTTGTAGTTGCAAGAAAGCAGTAAAATAATCCTCTGAAATGAGACTTGTTTATTTTCATATGTTTGCATTGATTGATTCTAGTTTATAATTCTTGGTTTAATTACTGTTATAAAGTGTTATAAAGTGTTCATTGATCACTGTGACCTCACAAATTATCTTTTTAGAGTATGCTTTAAGTCATAAATAGATGGTAGTCACTTTCATATAGAAGTGAATGGATATACAGCTTTGAGGTTTTAACAATCTCACCATTTGAAACTAATTCTTTTTGTTTTTACCATGAAAATAACTTTCCCCATTTTTACCCAGTCCCTAGGTATTTTTTTTTTTTTCAAGTGGCTAGGAATAAATTGACAGTAAAACAAACAAACAAACAAAACAAAAACTAGGTACTTATGTTCTGCTTGGTGGAAATAGATTTGATTATAAAAACCTGTATTCTAGGGGTACCTGGATGGCTCAGTCAGTTAAGCGTCCAACTTCAGCTCAGGTCATGATCTCACAGTTGGTGGGTTTGAGCACTGTGTCAGTGTTTGGGCTGACAGCTCAGAGCCTGGAGCCTGCTTCAGATTCTGGGTCTCCCTCTCTCTCTGTCCCTCCTCCTCTTGTGCTCTGTCTCTCTCTGTCAAAACATTAAGAAATAAAAAACAAAAAAATGTGTATTCTAAATATATTCTTTAAATTATAGAATTTCTCTCAGTTATAGGAGTAATATGTCTTTATTGTAGAAAACTTGGGAAATGCAGAGTATTTAAAGAAAGAAAAGAAAGGCACTTAGAGTGGTGTTTATACTTTTTATACAAATTTACATACTGACTTTTCACTTAATAGTGTATTGTGACCATTAAAAAAATCATTTCTAAAACCTTAAAACTGACAAATCTTTAGTAACTAAGTGAAGAGTCAGAAGAGTCGGGAGATCAGAAAAACTGTCAAAGCAAAATACACGAAATTATCTGAGGTTTCATTTCAGAGTGTTCATTACAGCCTTCCTTTAAAATAAGCCAAGATAATTAATTTTAAAAGATCTCTGTTTCCCATGTTGAAGAAATTATGTGAAATAGACATCAAGTGATCAGGCTTTTTCTATGTGAATACTTGTCATGAGAGAGGAGCAATTTTTTTTAAATCAGAAGAACAAAAAAAAGAACAAAGGGAAATTATTTTACTTCATGCAAAGTCTATTATGTTACTTTCCAGCTTCCTTTTCAATTCAGTTAGGTGGTCTGGATTTAGTTAGTCTCCATAAGTCTAAATTTCTCCTGTGTAAAAGGAAAGGATACTATTGTGAAAAAAATTAAATTCCCTTGTATTGAAATATGTGTGTGAATGAAGGTGTGTGTGTGTGTGTGTGTGTTGTGTGTGTGTGTGTGTGTGTGTTTGAGGTGTTCAATATATTTATGTATGTATATCTGTATATAAATATATAATATATAAATAAGATAAAAATAAAAGATGTATTTATATATACATGAAACAGGAGGTATATATATAAGAGAGAATAGACCTATAAATCTGAGAGTTATCTACCTGATACTTATCCTCCACTGAAGAGTCATATTTAATTTATAAATCAAAACCTTGAATTTGGTTGGTCTTAATTTGCTTTCAATCCTAGATAACTAGTAATTATGTTAGCTTCTAAAAATCTTGTGAGAAAGGACTTTGGATTAAAAGTCAGAATATTTGATTCTCATTCTAGCTCTATTATTAATGAATTATCTTTCTCTGGATAAGCCACTTAGCTTCTCTGGTTTTTCTCATTTTTTAAAAGGCTGGTAGACTAGGTGTCCAATAAGTTCCATCCTAGTTCATAAAATATGGTTGTAGGACTAAGCCAGTTCAATAATTCATTGATGCTATTTTCTAAAAATTATTCTATCATCCTAATAGTCAAGAAAGTGTCAGAATGAGGTGTATTTAATCTCACACTTCTAACCAAATTTTTACATTATTTTAAGGAATGTGAGAAAAATGAACTAAAGGATATGTATATTTATATATGAAAGATATACATAGTAAAATATACATATGAGAAATATTTAATTTATAGTCACATCTAATTGTCTTTAATTGGAGAAAATTCGTAAGTAAACTAAATACAATAATTTCTTCTCTCTTCTCTAATTCTAATTCTGTTCTTTGCATCATTATATTTTAAAGAAATATATTTTACCAAATCAAGTCTTCATCCATTTATTCATTCATTTATTTCATATCATACTTCAACTAATTCATATAGAGTACCAACTATCAACAATATTATAGGTATTAAGGATACTACATGGTACCTATATGGGAGGTTATGGTTCCTGTCTTCTTCCTTTAGTTTAGAGTCTATGGAGAAGAAAGACATTTAACCAATGATGACAAAAATATAAATCTGAAACTATGGTGAAAGCCAAGAAGGTAAAAGTATGGGGACCTAATTTGGAGTTGGGAGTCAGGAAAGATCTCTCTGAAAAAAAGACATTTAGTATGAAGTTTCTGGGGATGAGTAGGAATTAATTAACCCACGAGAATGAGAATAAGCATTCCAGGCAGAGGGAGCAGCATACATAAAAACGCGGAGAAAAAAGAGCTCTGGAGGTTGGGAATCTAAATATCTTTATCTTGTGAGTATGAAGGGAGCCTGGAAACTCAGGTCTTAGAGACCCAGTCAAGTACTTTGGATTTTATTTAAAGAACACTGGGAAATTTGGAGTAATTTAAGCAAGATGGTAATATCACCAGATTTACATCTTTCAAATAGAACTCCAACATTTTATAGTGCATCAACTGAAAAAAAGCAAAAGTAAAAAGAAAACCAGTTAGAGCTTTGACAGTTGGGTGGTAACAATGGAAATGGTGAAAAAAGAACAGATTCAAGATACATTTTGAAGAACAGATCAAATTCAGTAATGGAACAGAGCAAAGTTAGTAATGGAATAAATATAAGTTGACAAAAGAGAGGTAAGTGGCTAAAGTGATAATCTTATTTATGGAATGTGCAATATGGTGGAGGACAATGGCATTCGCTGAATGGAAGAAGACCAGATGAGAATCATGTTTGGGGGTTAGAGGTCAGTCTTGATATGGCTTATAATCATTTTAGATAGACAGTTGAGTATGTGTGTCTGAAGATCTGAAGGAAGCTCCAGAGAAGTAAATTGGGAATCATTAGCATTTAAGTGGATTAAGCATATGTGTGTGTGTGTGTGCACATGCACGCGCGTGTGTAAAGAATGATGGTGATACAAGAAGAGGGCCCAGAGCTAGCTGTAAAGGAATTTAAGCATTTAATTTTGAGAGAAAGGAGTTGTTAGCATATACGGGTTAGAGAAAGAATGGCCAAAAAAATTGGTGAAAGGAAAACTAGAGAACATGATTTCACAGAAGCCAAGAAAAGAAAGTTTTCCTTGAAGGTCACCATGGTCAGTATTGCTGTATATCAAGCAGTAACTCAGTTTGGGAATGGTTCATTGGAAAACAAAGGCAATCTAAATGGAATAGCAGAAGCACATGAGGTGAGTTGAAGGGATGAGAAGTGAAAGGAATTAGAGGAAGTAAACACAGTTGACTTTTCAGAGAAGCAGGCATGGGAAAAGGAGCAGAAAGGGTGTGAAATAAAATATGGTAAATTAAAGATGGATAAGATCAGAGCATATTGGAATGCTTTTGAGAAAAGTCCTATAAAGAGTAAAATGATCACAATTCAATAAAAAGGGAAGATGAATAAAAATGTAAACCAAGTATGTCACTAGCCTGATTAGAACAAAATACATGTTTTTCAGCCTGTTCTACAAAGGCCTCCTTGAGGGCCCCTCATCAAGTCTCTGGCTCATCTTATGAACTTCTTCCCTTGTTTCTATTCCTTGGGGCATATGCTAGGAATTCTTCCTGGAATTTCAGCTGTAGAACCTTTGCACAAGTCTTATCTTGAAGAGGAATTCTCTTCCCTCTGTTTTTTGCCTGGGTGACCCTTCTTTGTCATTTAAAACATAGTCCTGGAAGTGTCCTCCCTCACTTATCCACCATAGTGGATTCAAAACCATCTCCAAATCTTCACATCTGAACTGAGGTTCAGCCCTCAGGTTTGGTGAACACCCCCCATCACCCAATGTAAATTAGTAACCCTCCCCCCATTTACACTCAGTCATGCTGTTCTTAGCATAGCATATGTCACATTTTCTTGTTTATGTACTTGTTTATCTGATTATGGTATGTCATTTCCCCCTATAATGTAGACTGTATGAAAGCAGGGGTCTCATTTCACTTGTTCGGTGCCATATCCCCAGAATGCATGATGATGTTGGCATATTGTAGGTGCTCAATAAACTTTTGTTGATTGGTTGAATGGTAAGTTCAATTTATGAGTCAGTCTTCTTAGAAACTATCTGGGAATTACAAAGCATGTTATTGTAAATTTTAATCAAATTTAACACAAATATATAGGTAACAAATTAGGAGACTATAGTGAATAACATTATAATTTTGAAAATATTCTAAAGGATTTCTTTTTAATATATAATCTTAATGATTCTATATCTCTTATCATAATATTTATTCTAACTTTCATCACTCAGCTATGCACTTCTTAATAGCAAGAGAAAGCTTTTTGGAAATACTTTGCTATTAGAAAGTAGCCAGTCTAGTGTAAAAATTTTACTGTGGATAATCCATTTGGTAGATAAAACATATGTATGAACTCGAGTGTATTTACATTTAACAAACATTTATCAGGACATGTATTATCCTAGACATATGGAATTCAAAAATGAATAAAATGCAATAGACTGATCTCTATTAACTCAAAAGATCTGTGAGTGATTAAAGATACAAAAATTAACAAGACTGTGCTTTAGAAAGGCTATAACACAGTTTTGAACAAAATAATGGGAGGTCAGTTTGTTTTAACACCTCTAGGCCATGAGATCTCACTTATGTAAGTTTAGACACTATACAAATGCTTCTCTTCCTCCTAGGGGCAAATCATTCATATGGAATTCAGTTACCCTGGTATATAACACCTTTCCCCATATCAAGTGAAAGTCGTTTTCACAAAAAAGGGGGAGGAAGGAGGCTATTTTTGACGCCAGTGTTTTAGTGAAGCAATTAAGCATTGGCTGGAATAGCAGGAGGTCGCTATAAGAAAAGAAGCACAACAAAGAAAATGATTGTGCTCAATGGTTGTGCAATGTCAGCTTATTATTTCTGGAAGGGCCTAAAGATTAGAAAGTGACTCTTCTTGAGTTATACAGGGCCTGTATAACTGAGTAACTCAGAAAATACTGAAGAGGAATACAGGAGAAAATGATACAAAAGTAAATAGCAATAGAAATTGCGTTGAGCTGAGCATGACCTTTGGAAAGAGAGGGAAGATTCTGCATATCTAAGAAAATCTCATCCCAGGCCTTTCTGAAAGATTAAAATGATTTCAATATTTCCCCATTTATATTTATTTAATGCAAACAGGTATGGCTTGCTCTGACAAAACATCACATTTCCTACTTAGGTGCTATTATGCAGAGACAGAACATCAAGTTTATATTGGCTGCTCAAAGTCATTCTTAAAGACCAAGAATAAGTGCTGAATCTAATGATTAGAAATGTTTGTATGCCAGAGAGCTTTTTGTTGCAAACATTTCTTTGGGTCTCTCTCAAAGGATTGGAAAACACTATTAAAATATATCTCATTCAAACATTAATGAGGAAGCAAGTCATTCATGTTTTGCAAACTGTAGTATCTATTTAGATGTCATTTATCAGCTGTTCAATGGAAAGGATAGGCAAAAGCAGAGAGAAACATTTCTTAGTCCAGCAATTTCTGGATGAGAAAGAAGTATTCCTCTATGTATTACTTCATATCTAATTAACATCAAAGAATACAACTATTTTACCAATTAGTATTAAATTTAACACATAAAGTATTACTTTCCAAAATACTGTGAAATTTTTAAGAGTAAGCTATCTTAAATATAATAAGTAAAAACAGTATAAATACAAATTTACTAACATTAAACTTATGGGAAGCATTTCTGTATCTTCCAAAGAAATTCTGAGTCATTAAGCAATATTAATTCTTCTATCCATATTTTTTGCTATAATAAACCAGTGACACTTATACACGAAAGCACAATATAGAATGCTGTGCCTGTTTCATTGTATCTAAAAGGCAAGAAGCAATATGTAAAGAAAAGCATATTATTTGAAAACATTTCATACTTGAAATAAAATTTTGTTTTACCAGAAATCTCCAAAAGAAAAAATGAAGAAAATCTGAATTCTGTTTTTGTTTTTTTGTGCATACCAGCAGTCCAACAACTCTCAAGTAGCAACTTTAAACCTCTTGTTCCTTCTTTGTTATCCCGCAAAGACCTTGTTTCTTTCCACTATTCACACTGAGCACAAGCGACTCATTTAAAGATGGCTCCAGATTCAATCCATTTTGTTGCATTTTGAAGTTAAAAAAAAAAAAAAGGTAAAAAAACGCCCTACTTTAGTATGACTGGCTGGTTGTAATATATTTTACAAGTTTGAAGCCAAAAAATTGTCTGCTTTCAAGTTATTGCTTAAAATTGTCTCAGGCTACAAGTTTTAAGGTCACATTATTAATTTTCTCACATTAATGATCTCGACACATTTTATATTTAATCTTTTGTGAAGAATAATTTGTCTTTACCTTGAGCTGTGTTTGTGCTAGGCTGTAAAATCAGGCGGTGACCCAGTGGAAACAATGGGGACGTTAAAGAGACTACAGAAACTGATTTGGACCAAGAAAACCAGGGTGCCAAGTTTGAATGAGATAAAACCTACATTAATACACCTCGGTAAGTAAGAAGTCAAAACGCTGCCAAAAATTCTTTGAGAAAGAATTGAGGTAGCATATATAGAATGAAGGTTGTTTTGATAAAGTCTTAAAACAATCATTAAATGTTGAGGGTTTTTAAATTAAGAATTTATTTGTGAAACAGATATCCTTAGCCTATTCCTGAATTTTACTTCATACCCCATTCTCCTTTCCTTCAAGACAAGACGTGGGAGAAAGAGATAATAAGGGTCCAAATTGTTCATTATTCCCATTCTTTGGCTACAGAAAACAGTATTTTTCAATTTTGATGTGAGTGCAGCAATATGGCATGTCATGACATGCAACTTTGATGTTCATTTATTTATTCACAATTACATGCTATTAATCATAATCTTTGGTTTATATCAGTTAAACATTTGAACTGAAAGAGATTCAGTGATACAGTACAATTTATTATGGGTCACATGTATTTCTATTTTTTGTAATTGTTTTATATATTACTAGAAATTTCATTAGACCCTTCACCATATGTAAATATATAGGTCTCGCTAATCAACTTTATAGTATTAAAGGTATACCTTCTTTTTGTTATTCTCTCAGTCTTGTTCTTCCTTTTCCAAAGTATTTCACCATGAGAAACACTGTATGCATAAATCTCTTTATAGATTGATATCAGAAAAAAATTAGATACCAATGGGATTCAGCCCATGTCCACTGAAATTTCATTTTTTAATTTATGTAAAGAGAATATTTCATTTGCTTTCTTATGATGCTCTCTATACACAGTATTTCCAAAAATTAAACAAAATAAAAATACAAGCACACCGGGGCACCTGGGTGGCTCAGTTGCTTAAGCGTCTGACTCTTGATTTTGGCCCAGGTCATGATCTCATCATGGCTTGTGTGATCGAGCCCCATGTTGGGCTCTACACTGACAGCACAGAGACTGCTTGGGATTCTCTCTTTCCTTCTCTCTCTCTGCCCTTCCCCTCACCCTCTCTCAAAATAAATAAATAAACATTAAAGTAAAGAATACAAGCACACCATAGCATGTTTATATGATATGGAGAATTTTTTAATTTATAATTTTTCTCAAATATCTTTCAGTATACTATTTGCATGTGGCTTTCAGTCATTGTAGTCATACTGTATTTAATCCATACTTACAGCTTCAAAATCTTTTAAGTATATCTGTTTTTACAAAACAAATAATTTACTGTACAAAAGATTACTCTTTCAAGAATTGTAATTATAAATTATTTTGTGAAATAAAATGACTTCCTGGTTTATCCTGTGGTGTTCATTCATTTCTACTATATCAAAGGAAGTATAATATTCATATTATATTCTTAATTGATTTTTCTTTGTCATTCAGAAGACGAAGATGAAACATTAATTTCCTGTATGAAATTAACGAAATCACAAGAAAAGAAAATTAGTACTGTTAGCACAAGGGGAAAGGAAGAAATGGAGATACCAGATACCATTTCTGCATCACTGGTTAGATCCAGCATTTCTAATGGATGCAATATGGCAGAAATGTTATCCCACAATGAAGGTGAAGTTCAGATGTGGAACAGCTGGAAGCCTTTTCCAGAAAACCCTCTCTGGACATGTGTTGATTTTCAAATTGCCCAAGTTGGACCCTGGAATGACTGTTCCCAGTGCACTCATCACCCACAACTTAAGCCTTCTTGTACAGATATGGATCTCCCACATTCTTGGGTAAGTTTGTAAACTAAGGAAGTATACTGTCTCATCTCGATGTTTGTACTGGCAGGAAAGAAACAGATAACAAAAGTGCTAATCAGTCAAATGTATCAGTGTCAGGAAAGTTACCAAAACCAGAGTTGTCTTCCCAGAAAGCAATGCAGCTCTTGTGACTCTTGCTATCACGTTACTATCGTATATATATCTTCCTTGTGTTCAAATAAACTACTGTACAATATTTTTTAGATATATTTTTTTAGTTGAAGGAAAATTTTGGATGTTGACTCATCTCAAGAAGGTGTGGATTGAATCATCTAAATCACTGCTGTGGTCATGAAGTTTCTGCGACAAATAATAGCTAATTTAAATGAGCGTTTTCGATGTGCCTGCCATTCCTCTAAGTACTTTATTATTTTATTTACATCTCACAACAATCCTGAAAGGTAGGAAATGTTATTTTAATGCTAATTCACCCATTTTATAATTGAGACAAATGAGGCACAAAATGATAGCAACAGGTACAGTGTCACAGAGCCAAACAAAAGTGGAGCCAAGATCAATGTTACGCAAAGGATCCTGCTTTTAGCTAATATAGTGTTTCCCATCTACTGAACCAGGCCCTAAGGCTTTATGGTGCAAGAGAAAGAGCGTGGATTCTGTAGTTACACAAATTTGGGTTTGGATCCAAGCTCTGATATTTGTTTAGCTTAGGCACATTATTAAGACATTTTCATTTTAATTTTATCAATTGTAAAATAGAAATAGTAATAGTAAATTCATGAGGTAATTGAGAAACTGAAATTAAATAGTACAAATATTCTAGGACTTAAGAGTAATTTTTTTTCACCTTGATTGTAAGTTGCTTAAGGCATGTATTGTATACCTTTATTTCTCTACAGTTCATGGTCATTTGAGGTTGTGGTGAGTGAATGGAACAACTTTGTGAATCCAGGAACCCTACTCTACACTACTTGGCTTTAAGAATCAGTGTCTCATTAGAGGCTATATTTCATGGTGCATTAGAACTCTCTGAAGAGGCTTGGAGTCCTTTTTCCCTTTTAAGATTTGTGTATTAAGTTAGGTCTTTGCAGACTAGTGCTAAAGTAATCTGTGTTCAAAGTACCACATTAAATATTACAGGTGTCTAATAGCAGACTTGGAACTGATAAAACTGTCCAACATCAATTATTTTTAGGAATGTCTCTCCCAATTCCTTAGTCTTCATCTTCTCCTTTGGGGCTGCTGGGCTTTGTAGGCTTCTTCCTGGAGCACTTTCTTAGAGAGCATCTGGTAATATAAGTAGGAGCTACTTTTGAAGACTCCCCTTGATAGTTTCAGAATCAGGATCAAGAATAATGACTACTTGGCAAGTAGCAAAGCTGGTGTATAGGAATCTAAATTGAAACATTCAGAGCTTTTTTCAAGAGTAAAATCTGTATTCCCTAACTTGGCATTTCTGGATTTTAGCAGTCTGGCCTCAATCTAACTTCTCCACTTGGTCTACAACTTCCTTATGGATTTCCTGTGCTGGACTGCCAAACTGAATGATTTGCTTCTTCCTAATGACTGTCGTGTTCTTTCCTGCCTCTATCTTTGTGTTTGTGTTGGCCTCTGCCTAGCATGTTATTCTTGCCTTTAACCATTACCCTATACCTCAGATTACTTTGTCCTTTAGAAACGGTACCTGGGTCATGCCAGATAGAAATAATTGCTCCCTCCTTTGAAATTTTATTATTATTTTTTATTTATTTTTTAAAATGTTTTATTTATTTTTGAGAGAGAGAGAGAGAGAGAGAGACAGCATGAGCAGGGGAGGGCCAGAGAGAGAGGGAGACACAGAATCTGAAGACAGTCTCCAGGCTCTGAGCTAGCTATCAGCACAGAGCCCGATGCGGGGCTCGAACCCATGAATCGTGAGATCATGACCTGAGCTGAAGTTGGACGCTCAACCGACTGAGCCACCCAGGCGCTCCCCCTCCTTTGAACTTTTAGAGAGCTTAAAGGCATTTTTCTTTCATTATATATTTATAAAACATATTGGCATCACTTGTATCAGTTCACAATATTAGACACTGGGGACACAGAGGCAAACAATACATACACTGCCCCTGTCTTCATGGAGCTAACCATATTCTACCTATGGGGGAATTACTTGAGGATCTGTTTATTTGCTGTAAGTAATTGTCTTTGTATGCTCCTTAGTCCCTAGAATATTAATGGAACTCAATAAATACTTGAGTAGCATTTGCTCACTAAATGAATGGAGTTTTAGAAACCAACGAACTTTATTTCCATAGACCTATATAAAACACTTATCCTCATTCTTCTAACTATTCTCATATTAATCCAATTATACATAAACTCAGTTACCCTGCCTATGTGTTTGCAAATGTGTGTGTAGATCTAAGTATATATACATGGTAGCATTTTTTCTTTTCTTTTTGGTAGTTCTGTCTATTATAGTTCATAACTAGATGATTAAGTAAATGAGTTTTATCTGCAGAAGGTCAAACATATCTACAGAATACACAGAATTTCAGATGATAACGTTCAGCATTTGTGACAGGAAATCCTCACTGGATTTGGAGAGAGGGTTCAAGAAAATGTTAGAGTTAAATTGGTTTGGTAAACTTAATGAGACCACTTACATTCAGGGGTTTGAGATATAGAATGAAAGGAGATGGATGAGTGCAAATTATTATTTTTATATTCTACACATATATTCTATAATAATACCAAGTGAAAAATACCCAGTTTCATTTTAACATGGCTGGTATTTTTTATGTAGTAATTGCAGGGTTATTATCTGGGTTATACTTTAACTTTCATTCTATAGAAGGTACAGAAGGCAAATAGTGTTGAGGGAAAAGTTTTGCTTCTGAAATGAGTGTTACTTACCATCAACGACAAGTAGTTAGAGGTGACACCTTTGCAATTTTAAAGGGTAAAAGTGTGACCAGATTTTTAAAAAATATGTACCAACATATACAGATATGCTGGAGCTAAGCCAAACCCCCACCTTTCAAGAGAAATGAAACCAATCCACAAAGACGCTAGTTTCTCCTTGACTGCAGAAATTTCAGCAATAGTAGAATCCAGTGCCTTTGATGCCATTATCAAAGCAGAGTTTGCAGGTGGCCTGAAACTGACTTGTCTTCAAGAAAGTTTTTAGTCATCCTAGTCTGACTCTTTGCTAAGCCCTTCAGGCTCATACTCTCAAAGCTGGTTCTGATAGAACTGGGTTTAATACCAGTTCTGACATCACCAGCGGAGTGAGCTTAGGAAAATTCTTTACCCTCTTTAACCCACTAATTCCAGTTCTGTGCATTGCTTTCCAACCCTGCTCATCCCCTTTCTTCTGAGTGACTTAGTGTGTACTGAAACCACCCATTTGTAAAACAAGATTATTGACGTCTACCATGCAGGGCTGTTGGGGAGATGATAGGAAATCATGCCAGGACTCAGTTGATAGCAGGTAATATTTATACCCAAACCAAAGAATCTAGAGGCTTGTGCTAGGCTTGGAAAGAAGCAACATTTTATTCAGTAGAGATACCATAAACAAACTGAAGCCAGACAGGGAAATGTATTATTTGTGAAGGGCTTTTCACAGAAGTCAACAGGAGAGGAACGAGACATACACAGATATTTAACGCGCAGTTCAGTTGTTTGCAAGGTCTGCGGGATCTGGGGCATGGGGAAAGATATGTGATTATGGAATTGATATAAACTGAGAAGGGTAACACCAGATTTATGAAAGTGTATCCTCCACAAGAAAAGTGTGAAAAGAAAAACTACTTAAGGATGCAGGGCTTTTTTTTCATATCCAAGATGAGTGGTGTAGAGAGGGGATTTCAAATGCATTTAAGAAAGGTAATAGTGAAGTAGCCAAAAATAATATTTGAAGCCAAGTGTTTACAACCAATTTACAAGAAGAGTGACTGAAGGGTACTTATGGTGAAGCTCTGCATGCTAAGAGCTTGAAACATCTTAACAAAAGAGGAAAGTGAGTCAGAGACTTGGTTGGGAAGAAGAGCAAGAAAGAAATAAAATTTGTATGTTGCAAAGAAGATGAGGCCTTCCTTGAATATAATGTCATGATAATAGCAAACGTATTTTTCAAAATCTGAGATAATTTTTCAGATTTATAAGAAAGATAAATTATTTTTATAATGTTAAGAAATGGAAGTAATCTTGACATGAAAAAGGGGAGACATATTTCTCCCTTCATATGTCTAAAATATTTTATAAAAATACAATGATATTTAAAAAAATTTTTTTTAATGTTTATTTATTTTTGAGAGAGAGACAGAGCACGAGAAAGGGAGGGGCAGAGAGAGAGGGAGACACAAAATCTGAAGCAGGCTCCAGGCTCTCAGCTGTCAGTGGGGCTCGAACTCACAAACCATGAGATTATGACCTGAGCTGATGTCGGACACTTAACCGACTCAGCCACCCAGGTGCCCCAGAATGATATATTTAAAAAGGGATAATAACAAAAGCTCTTTCAGGAATAAGGAAAGTAAAGGCCTGAAAGAACAGAACAGACACTCAAGTACAGGATAATTCAAGTGCAGTGTGGATAGAAAAATAATAATGAGAATTAATAAAATTCAAAGAAAAATGAGTGAAGTTTATATACAGAATCTCAAGATGAGAAAATAAACAGAGTTCTACTTAAAGCAACTTAAAGTACATAAGAAGAAGATGAGAAGAGTGGAGATCTAAGGTCTTGTTGGAGTAGTATGTGAACCTGTCAAAATTGTGCCAGAAGAGAAAGTGTGGATAATGGAAAATTTCTTTATGGAACTGTTTCAGTGAGAGGAATAGGGCATCTGCGAATGCTCACTGAGAAATAAAGGAACAATATGTTTTACAATGAATTGTTCTATTCAAATGGGGAGTAAATATACTCTAATTATTGACAAGGGAAAATGATCTTGGCACCCATAGACCCACTGCTAAGTGGTATAAGAGTTTTTATACTGACCAAGAAATCTACTGATCTGTGAGAGAGAAGTGACCAGATATGCTATTTGTGCATGTCTTCCACTTTCTTTATTCTCAGCCTTAGTAATCTCTCCCAGTCTCTCTGACCATAATCTACTTCCTTCAGTCAACATGACACGTCATTACCAGATTAATCTACCAGATTAATTTACTCGACTACCTGATTAACAATTCTAAAGCTCAAATCTAATGTTACTTCACCCCTCACAAACCTTTAAATATCTTCCCAACACCTACAGGATCAAATGCAAACTCACTCACCTAATCTGCCTTCTTAACTAGATCCTCACAAGTCTCTTTCACACACATACTCTGCTTGTGGGCACGGTGATACCACCCTTTGCCAAAGACTGATTTTTCTCCATCTTCATAGCTTTACTTATACTGTTTGCTCATTTAGCCCTTCCTTTCTTTTCTATCTATTTGATAAATAGTATGGAAGTTTAAAAGTATTGATGGATCAGGGTGTCTGGGTGGCTAAGCCTCTGACCTCAGCTCAGGTCATGATCTTGCCGTCTGGGAATTTAACCCCCACATCGGGCTTTGTGCTGACAGCTCAGAGCCTGGAGCCTGCTTTGGATTCTGTGTGTGTGTGTGTCTCTCTCTCTCTCTGCCTCTCCCTTGCTCACAGTCTGTCTCTCTCTCTCGAAATAATAAATAAACATTTAAAACATTAAAAAATAAAAACAAATAAAAGTGTTGATGGATAACTAAGAATCCATGGTGTACAGTTTGAAGAAAAAAATATATATGAAAAGGAATGAAGCTTGAGAGGACCAGTAAAGAGAGAGTAAGGAAACACATGGTTTAGAAAAAAGGCAGCAATAATTTCATAGATTCTATTATTTTCTTTGTACGCTAGTGATGTTAGACTCCTACCAAAAAGCCTCTGTGATCCCACTGAATAACACAGGCAAAAAAAGATTGCTCACATATCCACCCAGAGGGAGGCAAGCTATGAACCATCCATGCATAATTTCTCATAGTTTCATGCCCTTGTGTTCAACTGTGACAGCAAAAACCATTTAACTTTTATCTGCTAACACTGGAATTATGGTAGTATGGAAAAAGAATACGATTCAATGAGTAGATTTGGACAACCTGTAAAACAGAAAGCAAAGTAAATAATCTGTACTGAGAAAATAAAAGGAAAAGTAGAAAAATGTGATACCAAAATACCAAAAGATACCTATATTTACTACACTCTGCACTGAAATTGATGAACTTGAGTATTGAGATTCTAAAAATAACTTTAAAAGCTTAAATGAACAAGAATAAATTACTTACACATATTTTATATGACAAATTTTTAACAATAGCCAATATAATGTTTGGTGGAAGGAGAATTAACATTTACCCAAGAGAAGAATTTGAAAAATAGGAGATGCTGTAATAGCTTATTGATTCCTTTTTTCCTTCATTCATCCATTCATTCCCTCATTAGCAAATCCTTGGTAAGTACCTAGCAAGGCTGTGAATGTATGAGCTTAGAAGTGTATATGTGGGGAGATGGCCAATCTACTATTTCATATTTATAATGAGAGTTTATGGGTTAAAAGGAAAAGTTAAAAAAGAACAGAATACTCATAATCCTTGTGTGAAAATACACTAGGATGGCAAATACATTGCAGTAATTGTATATAAAATAATCCAGGAAAAGAACTTGTGAGGCATGTAAACAAATTTTACATTAATAAAAAAAGAAGAAACAAATCATGAGATATCGTAACAGTGCAAGGTATCAGATTAATGGAAATGTTTTAGGTTGAGTGTGAGGAAAGCAAGTTGTAAATGTGTATAAAATATTTGAGTGTCTTTCTAATAAAATTATGTATAATAAAAATAAATATAAAATGAGAAAATGTAATTGCTCTGTGTGAAGTATTATTCTACAAGTCCAGGATAACCAGAGATATTAAGTTAGAATTTTGAGGCAAAACAATGTAGAATGAAAACCAGCCTAATTATTTGGATTGGTGTGTGGCTTTTCCCATTTACACAAACCTCGTGCATATCTGTGAGAATAACAGACCTGTGATCTAGTTCTAAAACTGTTACAGAAACCAAGAATCCTTCTCCTTCATGAATTGCCCTAGGGTTTTGCCCCACTTTTCTCTTGGTTTGTTTCTGGTTTTTTGTTTTTTCTTTTTGTTTTTTTACTCTGTGCTTGTTTACTCATATGCATCAAATTAGGGAGAAAGTTGAATTGGTACCCCCCAACACAATAAAATATTTTTAGAGTCATCATAAAATATATGCCATTTAAAATAGTTCTTGTGGTAATGAAATAGGATCCACAATAGTCAATTATAACTACATTTTGGTTTCCACAAGAAAGTTGAAATTTGTTTCATTGGATCTTCAGATGAAAGGAGGACAAAGAGCATCAATCTAAAGAGGAGGCAATTATGCTCACTGACCTTGGGAGACCTAAATGTCCTTTTTTTTTTTTAAGTTTACTCATTTATTTTGAAATAGAGGGGAGGGGGAGGGACAGAGAGAGAGAGGGAGAGAGAGAATCCCAAGAAGGCTCCACGCTGTCAGTGCAAAACCCAACAGGGGGCTTGATCAGTCAAACTGTGAGATCATGACCTGAGCCAAAATCAGTCGTATGCTAAACCAACTGAGCCACCCAGGCACCCCTAAATCTCCTTCTTAATTAGAACCTAATTATTTTGCATGGTTCAAAGAATAAAGAAATCACTAAATCTGGACATCAATCTTTGAGAGTAGAGCCCGACTATTAGAACATTGTATATAATATAATTTAATGAGCCTTGGAAAGCACTCCAAATGTTGGTAGATTTTCTTTTGTGGCAGAGAAAGTTCTTTTTTATAGTTTTTTATTCTTTTAATGTTTATTTTTGAGAGAGAGAGAGAGAAAGAGAGAGAGAGAGAGAGAGAATGACTGGGGGAGAGAGAGGGAGACACAGAATCCGAAGCAGTCTCCAGGCTCTGAGCTGTTAGCACAGAAACAGATATGGGGCTCAACCCACGAACCATGAGATCATGACCTGAGCCAAAGTCAGACACTTAATTTACTGAGCCACCCAGGTGCCCCAGAGAAAGAAGTTCTTAACTTGCACTTTTGGTAAGCAAGCTAAAGATAAAAATCATATTCTGAGTATGTAGCATGGTATGTCAGAGGCCTGGGTACACATCAAAGGAGCACAGGTTGAAACCAAGAGAGTCACATGTGAGTTCAACTCTGTCACTTACTAGAATCACTGTGAGTCAGGTTGCTTAATCTCCATAGTCTTCCGCCTCTTCATCTTTAGAATGAGGGAGAGATAACAGTTATTTTTAAGATCTTATTTTATTTTATTTTATTTTATTTTATTTTATGTTCAATGTTTGGGGCTATGAGGACACACCAAGGATGATGAATTCTATATACAGAAAGGTTAGTGAGTAAAGATTTTTCTCTCAGATTTTTTAAAAGTTTCAAGTTTATTTATTTATTTTGAGAGAGAGAGAGAGAGAGAGAGAGTGAGCAGGGGAGGGACAGAGAGATAGGGAGAGAGAGGATCCCAAGCAGGTTCTGAGCTGTCAGCATGGAAACCAATGCGAGGTTTGAAATCATGAACCATGAGATCATGACCTGAGCCAAAACCAAGAGTAGGATGCTTAACAGACTGAGCCACCCAGATGCCCCTCCTTCAGTTTTTTTTTAAAAGCAGCTCTTTTCTCACTCTTCAGATGACCATTATTGACCTTATTTCTACCATTTTTTTCTCTTACATAAGCTATATTTTAGTCTTGGGTTTTGTTTTGTTTTTTCTTTTCCCTGACCAACTGCACTACCTCTGTCCCTGCTACTTCCTTTCTCCCTCATGTTCTGAACCAGCAACTGTGTATATGAATATTGACTTCACTTGGGATATAGCCAGGTTCTACTGGCCATGAAAACTTCTTCATGGACCAAAATGTTTACATTTCCATTCTCAGAAGTCAAGAAGGCTTCTGCCACTCACAAAGAACAGCTTCTAAAAATCCTTTTGAATATAATTTCAGAGGAGTGAATTATGCTTTGAAAAATGGGTGAATGATTAAGTAAGATTGTAGAGGGGAGCAGAAAAGCAGGGGCTATGCAGGGTAAAGAGTGCTGGGATGGAGTGAGGCATCCTCTTTTGCCACCATCACCCACCACATACACACACACACATGCACCAGGTGCCACCTTGAGTATTGTGTGCCTTGAGATCTTGTTCTGACCATGCAGATATGTCAGTATAATGATGAGCATGGTTTCCATTGACTTAGCACTTGAACGTGTTTAGGCACTTTTATATAGGCTATCTTTGTGTCATGATTCAGTAAGGTGGTGTTATTACCCCCATTTTTATGATAAAAATCTGAAGCTCAATAAGGTTAAATAATTTGTGCAATGTAATGGTAGGTGGCAGACTGGATTTTAATCTCAAATCGATAAGAATCCAAAGTTTACTGCAAAGATCATGGCTCTGTAGCATTTGAGACCAGGCTAGCAACTTATCTGTGCCATTTGTAAAAACAAAGACATTAGTTCATGATTTGCAGTATAAAACTGAAATGAAATGATCCATGTGAAAGTGTCAATTCAAGGTAGGGGCTTACTAGCTTAATAAATAGAGCCTCAGCCTTCAAGGTACAGTATAACTTTCCCCATATTTTACCTTATACTTGCTCTATGAATTAGGCAAAACTTTATTGCCCTTTTACACATGGAGACATTGAGGCACAAGAAAGATTAAGTGAATTACCTGAGGTTCCATAGCAGATGATGACAGATACTGAACATAAGCCTCCTAACTCTCAGTCAGACTTTTCCTACCTCTAAGTTGTCTTTAAGTCGTTTTTATTTTTCAGTAGAAAGGAAAATAAACATACCTGTTCAGGGGAAGAGTACAGGGTAGAAATTCCATGAGTGTCGGAGCCAAATAAGCTTAGTCTTTAAATTGTAACTTCACCGCTTACTGTGTGTGACTAAGTCACTTGATTTCTCTGAGTTTCAGTTTCTTATCTACTAAATAGACATAATGAAGATTTCTTTGTGGAGCTCTTGTGAGAATTGGATGTAAAGTGTTTAACTGTACCTGATACCTAGTTGGAATTTAATGAAGAAAGGCTACTATTTTTAGTGGAAATTATTACTATTTAATTATAATTTACAATTATTATGTGTTTGTAATTATTTATCCTTCACTCAATGAACACAACCTAACGTCTACGACATCCGGTATTGTCCTGGGTTGTGGGGCCGCAAAGATGACTAAGACATGTACTTTGCATTGGCATCTCACCATCAATAATTCTTCGCAATATCATATGAGATAATGTTGTGTTAAATGTACATTACTAGTTTTCACTTATTTTTAAGATTTTTTTTACATATTTTGCCCAATTTTTTCCCTGGGGAAAAGAAAGCCAGAACTGCCTAGTTCAAATATACACAGTACATGTAGGGTGAAACTCTGATTTTAGCTTCCTGGGGTTACTCTAGTGACTTCATGTCTGTGACTATCTGAGGCAAGTAGACAGACAGAAAGTGGGGCTGGGGGTGTATGTGCTGGGCTACCACTGCCCTTTTTGGACTTCTCAAATTATCACCGTTACTTATATAAAATTACTTTAGCTTTTAAAGACTCCTTTCCTGTATTTATCATAGCCATATCACACATGCATTTTATGATATTTATTTCACAGTCAGGCTATAATTCTCAGCGATAACTCACATTTTTTAAGAAGAGAATGAAAAATAAAGGAAAGAAATTCATGCTCCCTCCCCTTCCTAGAAAGTTGTAAAGTAACTGGTTGAATTCACTCTAAAAACTCATATGAATATTCAGTGTAAGATTTTTGTGCGTCTCATGGTTCCTAGTTATTAAATATAACCATACTGATAAACAGTTGGATTAGAAATATGGCTTTATTACAGCTCACCTTAAGGCCAACCCAAACTGAAGCCCACATCTCATTTGTATAAGAGGATTTTTAGCCAGGGTGCAAAATGTATGAAGTTCAAGAAGTCATTTATTCATTCACTGAAAAATTTGTTTTTGGAATATTTACATCATTTTGAAATATTTACATTAGGGAGGATAAAATGTTGGGCAGAAACAGGCACCATGAACTCACAGTCCAAGGAGAGAGAAAAAAAGAAATAATTACACAAATAAGCATGGAATGAAACCTTTGATAAGAGTTAGGAGAGCTCTGTGGTTCTGTGGAAGCAGATTTGATCTAGTCAAGGAGTCAGGGAAAATTTACAGGGATAATGATGATTGAACTCAAACTTGATGAAGACAGTGGAGGTTAATTAGCCAAAGCCAGGGAGAATGAGTTAATGGTCAGAAAAGCTGGAAGAGAGCAAGATGTGGTACAAGGTAAGTTTGTGGAAAGAGTCATACCACTTATGGTTTAATAGGTTATCCTAAGTTTTGTTGTCCCCTAAAAGCAATGGGAAACTACACAAGAAGTGTTTTAAGCCAATGGCTTGGGGTTTGTGTTTGTTGTTTGTTTGCTCCTTAGTTGTTGAAGGTGTGAGATATGGGCTTAACTTTATATTTTTAAAAGAACACTCTCCATAGTGACAAGACTGGACAGAAGGGGAAAATCAATGCAAGATGATGGTGATTTGAACTCTAGTGGTAGAAAGAAGAAAAGATTAATGAAAACTCTCAGACTCATACACGTATGTCCCCAATGCATACCTTTCTCCAAAGTAAGGAAATGTCAGTTTTGAAAGACATCCTTTGTGATGCAAACCGAAAAGCCCCATTCATTTTAGGACATATGGTCACAGATGACAGCAGAAAAGTGACACGGTGACATGACTGCACATTCCAAATCTGTCCTTTAATTTTTAAAACTTAGAAGCTCAGAGCCACCACAGTGACTTAATGGAATCATTACCAACGGATAAGGAAATGTCATCCATTTGCTTCCCCTGATTCCACTTGGACATAGGCCATTGTTTCCACAAAGAGTGGCTTGGAGCCATGCAAGGTTTCAAGGGAAATTGGCCTTTCAGAGGGGCATACGAATAGATAATGCATATTGCCACCATAAAATCTCTAATGAATATTAAGGGTGGCTTTCATTTGTGGTGATTGAAAGGAACTCATAAATTCTCTCTCTAGGATGCGGGAATTTTTTCCTCCCTGTGGAGAGATTTAATGGATTTGCAGCATTCTGAATGATTTGGCAAGAAATCAGAGGTACCTGCGCAGTCACCCACAAAGGGCACTTAGTTTCTTGCATGTGATAGTCACCACCACAAAATATTTTCTGTAAGAACCCAGAATGATTGATGCAACCCACCGTAAGTCATGACAAGGTGTCACTGAAAAACTGGAGAAAGAAATGGTTAAAGACATTGCAGCTTTAAAAACAAATTTGACTTTTAGAGAAGGGTTATTTCCTTTTAGAAAAAAAAAAGTTATACCTGCCACCTTCAAGAAATTTAGATTAGTTGTTTGTGGCGTGAACCATCATATTTTGAAGCCCCTGAGAGCTCCTACTGCTCTCTGTATGGAGTAAACTGCTCCCACACAATGATAAATATATCGCAAAGAGCCATAACAGGAATACAGTAAGTTGTAGCAGTTAATGGTACAACTTCCAGTTAAAACAATATTCTTAGGGTTTCTTTGGCCAGTTCCCATTTTATGTGTGCTATTTTTTGATAAGTTAATTTTTTTTTTTTTTACATTTGCAGAATCAATATCTTTTAAAGCTTTACAGGATTGAAGAAGAGAATTAGAGGCATGGGTTCCAGGGAGTTTTGCTAGCTATGTGGTCCTGGGTTAACAGGACACATTTTGAAAAGTGCAGAAATAATCTATAAAAACAGGAGATGAGGATTAAGATTAAAAATATCATCAGCTCTAAATTTTCCATACACATGGAAGGAAAATGGGGAAATACTCAAAGCAGCAATTACCCAAAAGGCATTCATATTTTACTATGGGATGTGGCAGATAATCTCTTTTGACAGAAAGTAACTTTTTAACTCTTTTTAATGCTAAATTTTCAATACTTGAAGTCAAGTATATATATATATAGTAGATAATTCAATTTTCCAAGAGAATCAATAAGGCTCTGAGGATTAAGGAACTTCTACCCAAGCTCTGTTCCAGGGACAAGCTGGAAGTTCAGTCAAAGTCTTCTGAATCCCATTCCTATAAGATAGTTACATCACCTTATGGACCTCATGCTCAGAGCACAGGAAAGTAATGCACTAGAAAGCCCTTGGGAATTCTCAGTACTCAAAGCCTTTATGATCAGCCTGCATGAAAGTATACAGAGCCTCTAACGGGTACACCTGATAAAATCCCCAGAAGAAGTTTTGTGCTTTCCAAAGTGACTTGGTTAAAACTCCTGTCAGAGAGTGTTTGGGGCTTTTGATAAATCACAGAGCAGAAAAATCCCCAGATAAAGGATATAACAAACCCCAGAGATCTATGGGTTTACCATAAATCTCCCAGATATTACAAATTACTTTTGAGTATAAATAACTCTTTGATTATGGCATAATCATAATTTTCTTTAGCAACTGTGTAAGTAGAATCTGATTTTCTTAGTTGGATCATTGTTCTGTTCTTTTGAGCTTAACATCCAAGTTGGATTAAAAACCATTTGCCCAAGTCATTTTTATGACTTTCTTCAATTTATGGCAGTGCTTCTTTTCTATGCTGCCATTTTCAACCCTCTTTTCTGCCAACTCCTCCTTAGTATGGATGTTTTATTGAGTTGCCTTCCTATGGTTCTAGTGGAACCATGGAACCATGGAACTCTCCCAACACTTTTGTGTGACTTAAGGCCCCTAACACAACATTCTACCCAATCACTGAGGAGCAAAAGTCATCCCCTGTCAGAGGATTAAAGAAAATGTCCAGTATCATTATGCAACCCACTTACTTTAGTATTTCCAATCTCATTTGGTCTAATTCTCCCTAAATCTTAAGATGTTTGAACCAAACTGATGGGTTTGGAACTGATCTCAAGGCAGTGTGTGTATGTATACGTGATTATGTGGTTCTTTACATCAGATAAGATTAACATAACTTAAAAAGAAACATGTGAGGGGCTCTTGGGTGGCTCATTCAGTTGGGTGTCCGACTTTGGCTCAGGTCATGATCTCATGGTCCGTGTGTTGGAGACCCGTGTAAGGCTCTGTGCAGATAGTTTGGAGCCTGCTTCGAATTCTGTCTCCCTCTCTCTCTCTCTCTCTGCCCCTCCCCCACTAGCACACTGTCTCTCTCTCTCTCTCAAAAAGAAAATAAAAACATTAAAAAATTAAAAATAAAAAGAAACATGTGAAAAAAGTTTCCTTTGATTCATCATGACCAACCTTCTTCTGTCTTTATCTTTATTCTAAACCTGTAAATTGTAAGTGGCATTATATGATGGTAGTTGTATATGATGTAGTAGGGTTCTTCTTTTTTTATAATGTTCTTTTAAATGTCAGCATAGGTTGTGGGAAATGAAAATCATTGGTGTTAAATGGCAACAAAACTGATGATTTTAAAATATTTATGTTAAAAGGCTTTTTGAAACTGAGTACTTAGCTTCTGTAATGTGCTTTTCCTGACAGTCTGCACCCCTTGGATATCCTTATTCACCACGATTAGTAAATTTGATGGCTGTATTTATTGTGCATTAATTCAGTTCTGATGAAAGTGGAGAAAAGTCTCCCTTGTCTAAAATACAATTGAATTTAAAGTCAACCAAAGGAACCGCAGTGCAAATGTGGTTGCTGCCAACGAGTTGTCAACCAAAGCAATAGTCTGACCTTTGTATCTGGGAAAATTGTTAGAATGGCTAGGTTACATCTTTATCAGTAACAAAAACAGGACTAATTAAAAAGTCAGTCTGCATATATGTAATTGGAAGTGAATAAATTATCATATGTCTCTGTTCTTTCCATTGTCTAGATATGTGCCTCACTTCCCATCCCACTGACAAGGAGATATGGTACAATGGTTTGCCTCTTGAAATTAAACATATCAGCCAATCGCCAATATTAATTAAAGCCCTAGTATCCATAGAACATTTTTGCATTTTTAGTGTGGCTAACCTTGTACTTCGAAGTTTTGTAGCATGGGATAAGGGGAAGGCATTAGACATTAATGGAAGGAATCCCAACTTTAAATTTGGAATCCATCGCATATACAGTCACATTACTGTCTGATCCCCAGTTGCTTCTTCTGCATGGTGGGCAAAATATAGCCCTTCTCCCAGACTTATTGCTAAGATGGTAAGAGATATTTTATGTGAAGATGCTTATTTATCTCTCTGTCTGGCATATAGATGGTGACCCTAAACCCAAGAACCAATGTTAAAATGAAACAAATGCATATTTTAGAAAGCTGCATCTCAACACCAGTGTGGAAATTATAAATTCAGGTGTAAATGAAACATTTTGTTGAACTCTTTGACTTGCTTTTGAACTTTAATACCATCTCTAAATTTCTCAGTATGGCTGCTGGTGTAAATGTTAACATAATCAAAGAGGGGCAATAGTTGGAGATACTTTGAATACAACTTTGAAGTCTTCTGTATGATACACATAGAGTAAAATGTGTTTTCTTGTTAGCTTTACATGCTTCATGGTGCAGCCCTTCTGTTTTTCTCCCTTTTGCTTCTGCTCAATTTCAGTAATGTCTCCAGTTGCGTTTAAATCCCTTCGAAGCCTGCGAGCTATATGGTAGGTTTGTGCTTGCTACAACATCTCCTGGCTTGATTTTTTTTTTCCTGACTTGATTTTGAGTTTACCCTGCTTTGGCTTCAATTTCCTTCTGTAACTGCTCTTAAAAAATATTCCACTAGGGTCTTAGGAGGAAGGGGTAGTGTAGCAAGGCCCTGGAAAAGGATTGCAAAATGTAAGTGGGGAGTGGAAAGAGACCAGAAGAAGGTCCAGAGTACAAAAGTGAGGAGGTAGCCCATTCTCTAGTTATAAAACCAAGGTTTATATGCACAGCTAACTGCTGAAGAAATGAGTGGTGTTGCTTTTGGCAGGCAATTTTCTCCCTTAATTTGCTTTGAGTTTTATTTTGCATAAATGGTTGGCTCTGTGGTATAGTGGAATCAGACATGACTGCATTCAAATCTCTACTCCTTGTTGGCCTTTTGACTTTAGGTGGGTTAGCTGATTTGTGCCTCAGTTTCCTCTTTGTAAATGAGGGGATAATAACACTTTATACAGTTGTTAAGATTAAACGAGATACAGTGACCTATAGCTGGGTATCAGTAAATATTTGCTTATTTAGTCTTCGAAGACATCACTCTTCTTGTCTATTCTGTACTTTAATAACAAACTAGGCTGAATATGTGAGTATGGGGCATTGTGGCTTTTTAACTTATAAACAATATTTCTCTATCTCTATATCCACATAACTCTTCTTCCAAGTCAATATTTTAGAGGCATCTAAATTCCTCTTTTAGATTATCTGATTTAAAATCAAATACATGGGTTCAGAAGTAGTCATTTTCTTCCTTCTGAAGTCCAGATAGTGTATGCAAATCAAACATTTTTTTTTCATGGCAACATTCTCCAGTGCTAGGTACATAGTAAGCACTAAAAAATGGTGTTTGGAGAAAGGAATGAAAAAAATGAATGAATACCAGTGGGTATATGTATCTAACGTGACCACCCCGTATAGATATATGGTATTTTTTGTTTACTTTCACTTCCATTCTTAATTGTGCCTATATCACTCATCCACCCTTTCCTTATTTAGGTATTTCCACCACTACTGATACTGACACAAATACCAATTACAGAGAGACAGGACACCACTTTATCCATATGCATGTCCATAGCCCCTCCCAGATATTCTAGATCTGTTTTTTCCCTTGGAGAAAATGTGTTTTACAGGATAAAAAACTATCACACCATACTGATTAAGGCTTCCAACCTCTCTAAAAAGTAATTTTGTCAGAATCATTAGGTACAGAACCTCTGTTGTTTGTGTACCCACAGTTTACCACTGCAGAAGAAGTCACGTGATAAGAGCACAGGTCTATATTTGCACCACAAGTGAAAAGACTCAGGCTCTAGATCACTGCTGCCATTAGCTATCTCCATTTCCTTCAATCAAGACTCTTCATCTCTCTGAGCCTTAACTTTCCCAAAGGAATATTATAATTTTCCTTTATTATGGAAACTTATAAACAATATTTCTCTATCTCTATATCCACATAACTCTTCTTCCAAGTCAATATTTTAGAGGCATCTAAATTCCTCTTTTAGATTATCTGATTTAAAATCAAATACATGGGTTCAGAAGTAGTCATTTTCTTCCTTCTGAAGTCCAGATAGTGTATGCAAATCAAACATTTTTTTTTTCATGGCAACATTCTCCATGTTGGCATGGAGAACATACTGTTGCCATGTTGGCATGGCAACATACTGGTATGTATACCAGTGTTCAGGACATCCAAATACTAAGTTGTATACACAAGTACACAAGTTTTCATGTTTATTTAAGAAGAATCTTAATTTAACAATCTCATGATTTTTAAATTTATCATACTATGTACTTTGTATTTAAAACAAAGGGAAGTCATGTTAAATTGCTCCTTCAATATAATACAATCAGAAACATATATACTTTACATGTTTGGTTATGCTATAAAATTTATATATATATATATATATATATATATATATATTTTTTTTTTAAGTAAGCTCCACACCCAATGTGGGGCTTGAACTCAACAACCCCAGGATCAAGAGTTGCATGCTATACCAACTAAGCCAGCCATGTGCCCCAAAATTAATATTTCTGTAACATCAGTTAAGATATTCATTACATGAAGGTTATTGAGACATGATTTATATTCATTAAGTTATTTACTCATATATACAAGTACAACATGTTGTGTCTCAGGAGATTATGAAGAAATGGCAGAATGTGAATCAGAATGCCTTAACAGTGTCTTCTTGCTCTCTAGTGAATTTTATCACTCTAGTAAAGATATATCACTTGTAAAGTGTGTGTGCTCACTTATGTTGCTTGAAATGCTGAAAACATATTCAAACCTTGTGTATTTATAATAGGACTATTTAAACCATTTAATATTAGAAACAGCTAATGGGTATATAGCCTTAGAAGTGTCAGAGGTTTGAATGCCACCTACTCCAATTAAAAAGTCATTTGCTTATATCATATTTGCCAATTATCATTACAATTCATGATATTTCTAGGACAGAAACAGCAGGTGTACTCCAGCATCCGTAGTATTGATCTTAGTGGCAGTATGTTTCTTCACAAGTTTTTACTTGCATAGGAATAGACATTTCAAAATATGGATATAAATCAGTTTCTCCAATTAAGATAAAGATCAAAGAAAACCATTCTGGGAACTCCAGAACTGGCTTGCTACTGGAAAATTAATTTTATTCATTTCATGGTTATGAGATTTTCAACTGAATTATATTTTTTATCAATATCAAAATATCAATATCAAAATCATTTAAAGTGTCTGTATCATCATATTAGTTCTACTATCATTTTTCATTGTGACCTTCCCATCACTAAATAAGGTAGTCTGGCAGGACTGAATATCAAAGTGTGCCCCCTTCCTTATCCAGATTTAACATTATACGGACAGGCAAGCTTCACTGGAACATTTTGAACCAAACTAAGACAAGAAAAGTGTTCTTTTCCCCATCTTTTTTGTTATGTTTCATAGATGAGGAGATCCTAAGTATAGCAGTCAAGAAGCTTTGGAAATTTTGCAGATTTTCTCCATTCCCCTCTCCAGTCTGAGCTCCACATTTCAGCCAGAGCCTTCTATTTAACATACACATCTGGTCGTGTCACTCTCTTGTTTTGGCAATAGTCCTTCAGTAATTCCCACCCCATACAAATGTATCCTCTCACTATATTCAATCTATACTCAAATCTAAACTAATGTATGGTGCATTAGTTTTCAAGGCTACCATAATAAAGCAGCACAAACTGGGTGGCTTAAACAACAGATATTTACTGTCTCACCGTTCTTGAGGTTAGAAGCCACAAATCAAGGTGTTGACAGGGCCATACTGTCTCTGAAGCTTTTAGATAAGGATTCTTCTGGGGTGCCTGGCAGACTCAGTGGGTTAAGCATCCAACTCCTGATTTCTGCTCAGGTCATGATCTCACAGTTTGTGAAACTGAGCCTCCCGTGGGGCTCTGTGGTGACAGAGCCAGAGCCTGCTTGGGATTCTCTCTCTCTCTCTCTCTCTCTGCCCCTTCCCCACTTTCTCTCTCTCTCTCAAAATAAATAAATAAACTTTTAAAAAAAAGGAAGAAGAAAAGGATTCTTCCTTGACTCTTCTAGCTTCTAGTAGCCTTGGGTGTTCCCTGGCTTATGGGAGAATAACTTCAATTTCTCCCTTCAACTTCACATGGCCATCCTCTCTGTGTGTGTTTCTACTTAGTCTTTGCTCTGTGCATGTGTGTGTCCATATCTCCCTCTTCTTTTAAGGACACTGGCCATATTGGAATAAGAGATCACCCTACTCCAGTTTTCAGCTTAACCAGTTATATCTACAACAACTTCATTTCCAAATAAGGTCACATTTTGAAGTACTGGGGGTGTGGACTACAACATAGTTTTTTGAGGAAAGATACAATTCAACCCATAACACATGCCATCCAAACAGTTCATGGTCTGGCCTTAAACCCTCTGCCAGCCCCTCATTTCTCTATCTCTTTGTTTACCATACACACTGGCTATAAGAAATTGCTCTTCATATCTACTCTACAATAAACACTCTCATGCCTCTGATTCTATCAAATACTCTTCTTATTGCTAGAATGTTTTTTTCCCCTTGTCTGCCTAGAAAATTCCTGTTTGGCTCACTATTACCTCAAGCATTGCTTTCTTAGTGAATTATTTCCCTACTTCTCCAAATTATCAATATTTTTTCTCAATTTTTTTCTCCACACATTGCAACTTGGATTGATACAGAATGTGCTACACTGGATTCTCACTGTCTCTTTGTCTGCTTGTCATCCCACTAAACTGTAAATTCTTGTAAGAGAGTGCCCAGGCCTTCCCATCTTTGGACACCTGGCAGAATGCCAAGCCCACATTACACATTCAATAAATACTTTTTAAACAATTAAATAGGAGGGGCTCTCCTCCACATCTTAGAATACAAGAATGGTGAGAGAAGACCAAAATGCCTGTGAGGATTAAAATCCCACTCAGTCTTCTGTCTACCTAATAGAGGGATTATACCAAGCCCTCCTCACCAGTGTAAGAGTCAGTCACAGGAAAGGCCTTAAAGTATATTAAGGTTTTCCAAGATGGTGGCCATAGGTGCAGTGACTTAAAGGCCACAGATGCCTACAGTTTCCAGATTGATACCTTCTTGAGGTGGTACTGTGTAGTTTCTATTCACCTACTGATTTACAGAAGAGAAGAGGACCCTTGCTGGCTAATATAAAGAAGTTGGTTTTGCACGAACTATGTGACATATTTACTGATTGCACTAAGGACTAGATATAAAATCCACATTTTTCCCCTGAATATTTATCATGTAGAGGAAGTTTGTTTTCTCTTTCAAAGGAGAAGTGTTAGTTTTCAAAAGAAGCATCTCCACAGGATGAGTTGATGAGTTGTCAAGCTGTAAAAGTCAGAGAATTCGAGGGCCAAGATTTTAGTGGAGAATGAGACCAATATAATTTTTTTCAATACCTTGGAAGGACCTATTTCATTTCAATGAATGTTTTGTAGGAAAGCTCGTAAGCTCAGTATTAGAAGTCCTGGAATCAGGAGTTGAGTTGATAGAAGAGGAAATTCAAATAATCAGTTTCCAATATGCATAAAACAGGATAAGTACTTCATAGGAAAGCTGTTAAGGTAAGATAATTTATGTTAAAAGGTGCTCAAGCTTTAGGAAAGAATGTTATATAAATCAATAACAGTCATTATCATCGTTAGGAGGTATGTTGATATATCTTATATGTTTCTCCATAAAGGAGAAGGTATTTTATAAAGTGGTCAAGATGTTTTTCTGATAATGTCTAGTTAAACAATTATTCTGCCTGCCATAGTCTTTTTAGGGCTATGAATTCTGAGATTTTGATCCTGATATTTGTTAATGCAAGGAGATGGCCCCTAAACTGTGCAAACCTGTTCAGTTTAGTTTGTTCATTCATCCAAACAAACACTTCCTAAGTTTCTCTCTGTGCCAAGCTCTATGCTAGTGCCAGAAATAGGCCTGGCCTCTGCCTTCAAGGTAACCAAAGCAAACAAACAAACAAATTCAATGGTGTCCAAACATAGAGAGAAGACCAACATGGCCAAGTCAGAGAAAAGAGGAGAGTGACATAGATAGGCAAAGGCCGGAGATGTTCAGGGGAACACTCCCATGTTATGGTCATGGTAAAAAGTATGAAATTTGTTCTAAGTGCATTTCCAAATCCATAGTTAAATGCTCATCCCCCATTCTAAGTGAAAGTAGAACTGAATTCCCCTGTAGAAATTTCCCCTAGTTGTTGGCAGGGGATAAACAGCATACTCAAATATCATTATAACACGTGACAATGAGAGGACATCAAGCATGGGCTTTGCAAATCAGAGGTTGAACATGTTACCAGGAAGTTGGATCACACTGTGACCACATCCCAGCATGAGGGTGGGGCTTGAATCCCTGGGAATCTCATGCTTTTCTACCTTTGTACTTGAAGGAGAAAGAATGAAACAAGTCTTTGTTAAGACCTTCTTGTGTTGGGAATTTTATACATATTTTCTGATTTAAACTACCAACTCTTAAGAGTAAATATTATTTTCCGCTTTTACCAATGAAGAAATTGAAACTTTGAGAGGTCAATGGTTTAGCCCAAGTTTATACAGCTTGTCTGAGTTCAGACCTACATCAGTTCTCTAAAGGGCACATGTTCTCGGGGCACCTGAGTGGCTCAGTTGGTTAAGTGTCCGACCGGCTCAGATCATAATCTTGCAGCTCATAATCTCACAGTTCGTGAGTTCAAGCCCCACATCTGGCTCTCTGCTGACAGCTCTGAGCCTGGATGGAGCCTGCTTCTCTTTCTCTCCTTTGCCTGCTCTCTCTCTCTCTCTCTCTTTCCTCTCTCTCTCAAAAATAAATAAATATTAAAAAAAAATTAAAGGGCACATGTTCTCATCACACCACAGTGCCCCCAAGATGGGTGGTATAAGGAAAATCAGACCCCAAGGCAGGCTTGCTCAACAGAGGACTAGTCACCAGAATGTGTAAGTGCTGTAGGGGCCACTTTGGGTGGTTAGAAATCTGTGCCGTTGAAAATAAATGGGGAATCCAATTTTCTCTTCAACTAGATATTAGTTTCCAGTTAATCCAGTAGTTTTCTTGGGCTACTGGGCACAAACTTGACTATTTGGCTCACCAAATACTACTGATCAACAAGAAAACCAGATTTTTCTTTCATTTCTTAAAAGTATAGCTGAAAAGTAATGGAAAATTTTCTTGATAGAAAGAAAAATAGATTTGAGCTGTGAGTAACATACTTGTAAAATCCTGTAAATGATCACCTGATTTTTCTTTTCCTAGAAATGACAAATTCAGACGCTTTAAAATTAGAATGCAGGGGGTTTCTGAAGAGCCGTGCCTCACTGTGGCTTCACACTTTATGTGGAAACCTTATTTCATGTGTGTTGGGTCACACACACACAATGTACTTGATCTCCTAAGAAGCTCTCCCATTACCCTTTGTATTAAGAGGAAAAGAGGGAATTCCATCCAAATGAACACACACACACACACAAACACACACACATATCATATATACACATATACACATAAAATACATACATATAAATGCAAATGTATGTGATGTGTGTATAAGTATATATATGACTATGAAATTTGATTTTGCTGTGGCAAACATTTTTACATTAAAAACATCCACCGCAATCACGTTCTATTTATTTCTTTTGTAATTAAACTGATATGCAATTAAAGTATTTCATGTTATACCGTAGCCAAAGTTGAGGAAATGAAGATCACATAAGGGATTTTGATTATTTAAATAGATAGGGTATACAAATACTATCTCCTATAGCTTTACAGTTTTAGTGCAGTTTCAAATGGTAAGGTCCGAAAAACTGTCTGGTCCCTCTTGAATTTGCTGTAAATTTTTCTGATGAGTGAAGGGAGAAAGGAAATAGAAATGACTTTGTTCAGTTTAAGAATAGCTTTTCTGAGTAAAGGAACTCACATATATCTCTTCAGCAATATTTTATTAATTGCATTTTTCTTCAGTAGAAAAGACAGGAAATCATGGTCTATTGATCAGCACTGTCTACCTTCCTCTTGTGCTTCTGGGGAAAGAAGTACGAATTAAGCAGGGGATTTTAACAGCACATGTGAAGTATACGGTGTTCAAATAACAGTTAATTAGAAACACTTTTGTGCAAAGTTAGCTCAATTTTTTTGGTCAGATTTTGGCCAGAATTTCCTTTTGGCCAAATGAGGTATGATTCAGGTGATACTGAATTATATTATTAATTTAAAAACACTTTGAAGATTTTTAAATGAAATATAAGTTTTTTATTGTTGTTTTATACCAACTATAAAGAATTAAAAGGCAAACTATTTCACAAGATGCTGTACGTCTGCGCTTATGAAAAGAATCTGAAAATGTCTAGAGAGCACAAATACTGAAATGTGAGAATGGACTTGACATGGAAAAGTTTCTTGTTTGTGGCCTGGCTTCTTCCTACCATGTCACACCAGTAGCCATGTCCTATGTCAATCTTAAAATTTGTAAGGTAGAAGCGGTAGTGACAGGGATTTTTTTTTTTTTTTTTGTAATTAGCAGTATGTTCCATATAATTAGGAGCTTGGCAAATAAGATAAAGAGATTCAAATGTTTTATTTATTTATTTATTTATTTATTTATTTAGATGGGGGAGGGGAGAAAGGGAGAGGGAGAGAAAGAATCTTAAGCTGACTCCTCGCCCAGCACGGGGCTCGATGAAGGGCTTAATGAGGGGCTCAATCTCAGGACTGTGAGATCACGACCTGACTCAAAATCAAGTCAGATGCTTAACCGACTGAGCCACTCAGTCGCCCCAAGATGCAAATGTTTTAAAGGACAGAACGAAAGAAGAGAGTCAGAGGTGATAAAAGTGTGAAGAAACAGAGTTGGCACAACTGGACTTTGCCTCAATGTAGTATGTTGTCTCTATACATTTATCAAAAAGATGAAAACCCACATCAACAAATACACTTGGTAAAAGGATGTGAGGAGAGATGCCAGCTAGTGTTTGGGACAATGGCAGATGAATGGAGGACTGGGGCAAGTGTCAGCCTCCTGGCTTGCAGTAAAGGATACTGCAGTGCAGTGAGGCAGGGTGCACCAAAGACTGCCTCAGAGCTTCAGCACTTTAAAACTGCAGGGAAGCTACTTCCTCTCACCCACAGCTGATTTTTACCTGCCAAACCTGGATGGTCTCAGAGAACAGAACTCTAGAAACTGCCATCTGGGGGGGGGGGGGGTCTTCTGCTGAAGAGGCTTCCTTGCTGCCCAGTCACCTCACAAGCCTACCCATTTACAGAGCTCCAATAAGGATTTTTATACCATGCTTAGTGATGTACCCGTAGCTAAAGATAGCTAGACATTTAAAGAAAGCCTCAAAGACGAAAGACAGAGATCAAAGCAAACAGAAGAAAGACATCAGAGAGAAACAAAGACAATGAAAGGGACAGAAGGAAAAAATGATAATAACCTCAGAAAAAAGAACATATTCCATGTATGTATTTAGTTCTTAGTGTCTAGTACATGCCAGACACTCTTTTGCACTAATTTTATAATAATGTCTCACTTGATTGTCATAGTATTCTCTTTGAGGTATGCACTCCTATCATGTCCATTTTATAGAAAGGCCAAGTAACTTTCCAAGGACATCCTACTAAACGTTAGAGCCAGGATTTGAAATGAGGTAGTCTACTAGGTCCAAAAGTACACCCTCTTACCCAGTACATTTTACTACCTTACCAAGAATTAAGAACAGAATGTTATTTCCCCACTTACTTTAGTCAGTTTTAGTAATATATTATTATTAAAATATACCTATGAAATAAAAGGTAAGACTGCAAACATAACCTGTATCTATCTATGCTGCACCCCTCCCCTGAGTGAGTCATTATACTAAGTGCTGTGTTCCTTACTCTTTCCTTTTTTTAAACTGTGTGTGTTTTTTTAAATAGTATCATACTATATCTAGTTCCTTTGGAAATGTTTCTTTTCATGAAATATTATATTTTGAAGATTATCCATATTGTTGAATGACAGTTGACTTCATTAATTTTTACTGTTGTATGAAAAATAAAAGAACAGAATGTTATAAAAAGAACAATCAGAAAAAACTTCTGCAAAATAAAATATTATAGCTAAAAACTTTATTAGATCATTGGTAGAAAAAGTAATGGAATTTCCTAGAAAGTAAAAAAAAAACAGAACAAAAGAAATAAAAAGAAGTAGAAAACAGAGAAATATGAAAGAATATGTGTACCAATACAGGATACCTAACATTGGATTAATTAGATTACCAGAAAGAGAGAACAAAGAGAGAGAGAGATGAAGAATTTATTAAGGAAACACAGACCAGAAGGTGTGTGTTTCCATTTTGGAATGCTTCATGAATTTGCGTGTCACCCTTGTACAGGGGCCATGCTAATCTTTTCTGTATCATTCCAATTTTAGCATACTTGCTGCTGAAGCAAGCACGTGTGTTTCCATTTTGAAAGAACCATTGAGTGAACAGTATGGGGATGAAAAAATAACCCATATCAAGGTACATAATATGAGATTTTAAAACATACCAAGCCTAAAGGGGAAATACAGATAGAGACAGAGAGTCCATATACAGTAAACCAGGAATCAGTGGCATTAAACTTTTCAATAACAACTCTGGAGGTCTTCTAAATTCTATGGAAAAATAAGGGTAGAATTCTATTTCAGGTCAAAATAGCATCCACATGTGAAGGATCTACAAGGACCTAGAACACTGTCATTTGGGAGGTGTGTTTTAGCAAATGAGAAAATAGACAAGTACAATGATGTGAGACTCAGGCCACAGAGTATCCAAATCAAGAGAGAATGGAGAAGTTCCATTACTGCCTTAGCCCTGTATATTTAGAGAATAATCAGACCCTTTTGGAACAGAGAAAAAAATAAACCTGAAATGTTTGAACATTTGAAATTACAAGTATGATGTCTATATTTAAATATTCAAAACTAATCAGTTTATAGATTTGTTGGGATATTTATCTTGGATATATTAACAATTATACATAGGGAACCCATTATTAAAAAAAAGGAAAGTAATCATGAGTTCTAGAAATGGACAAAAAATTAAGCATAAAGCACTAAACAATTTGAGTTAGCTACAGACAATATTTATAAAATAATAATGACTAATAATTTAAATAATTATAAGGGAGTTGAGGAGTGAAAAGAATAAAAAATCCTCAAGGATAAAAATGGGAATAAACAGGTAATGTTTAATACTCAAGAAAGTTTGGGCCTATCCTGTAAAAACATGAATCTAAACAATGAAAAAAATGGTTTTAATACTAGAGGGAGTCAGGAAAAGAACTAATAGGAATTCTGGGGGTAGAAAGGGAAGCTTTTGTTTTTTTAAGTTTTAGGGTGATCATTTTAATTTTTACAAAACTTAAAATGATATTTAGATGTGTTGAAGGGAGAAGTATTATAGGAATGTGAAAATAATGACCATAATTTTGATGTGACCTTGAAGCAAGCAAAAAATGGTCAAATTAAGAGTCAATGATTAAGAGAATAATACATAAATTTTAGAAACATAAATTTGGGAGCTATAGCTCCAGATCAGGGAGTAAATAGAATGTGCTCCTGGTAGTATATTCACAGATAGTGTAATTTTATAGATGAAAAGTATCAAAAGGCATCATGCGTACTTCAGAACATAGGGAATTCCATAAAGTGTGGACGAGTTTAATTTGTCCTCCTACCCTGATTTTTATAAATGTGAAATTATTAATAAAAATAGTATTGAGGGGCTTCTAGCTCTTCTTAGATTCACAATAAGGTAGCTTGGTTTGGAGAAGGAAAATGAAGTGGTAGCAGGTATCCCTGTGGTGCTGAGTCTTAATTAAAGAGGGTTCTAGACGGGGCACCTGAGTGGCTCAGTCAATTGGGTGTCCAAGTTCAGCTCAGGTCATCATCTCACGGTTTGTTAGTTCGAGCCCTGCATCAGGCTCTGTGCTGACAGCTCAGAGCCTGGAGTCTGCTTTGGATTCTGTGTCTCCTCTTTCTCTGCTCCTCCCCTGTTCACGCTCTGTCTCTCAGTCTCTCTCAAAAATAAGTAAACATTTAAAAAACTTAAAACAAAGGGTTATACATGGGTTGCAAACTTACTGATTTCAAATTATTTTATACACATAACAATTGAAATGCTGTCTTCCACTCAGCATTACCTTCTTCCCATCCTTTACCATTTGGACCCTAACCCCCAAGTAAATCACTCCCATTTTATAGCCAGTCTTTAAATATGCCAGTGCATAACTATGATAGATTATTATGGTTATGAGCTGAGGCTTGGATTAAATCCTGATTCCATCACTTTCAGCTAGGTAAACTGGACACCATATCTAACTTCACCTGGAAGTTGAGGATGACAACATTAGACCAGCTTATGGAGGTTTTCTGAGGATTACATGGAAAATATGACTGAATACTCAGCATAATGGTAGCCATGTAATCACTCAAAATTGATACTCATTATTATTAACTTTGAAACTAAGATTACTTCGTAAGTATTATAACTTTGCTTTTAACTTTTTAAAAAATGTTTTATTTATTTGAGAGAGAGAGAGAGAGACAGCTTAAGCAGGGGAGGGTCAGAGAGAGAGGGAGACACAGAATCTGAAGACAGGCTCCAGCCTCTGAGCTGTCAGCACAGAGCCTGATATCGGGCTCGAACCCAAAAACCGCGAGATAATGACCTGAGCTGAAGCCGGATGCTCAACTGCCTCAGCCACCCAGGCACCCCAATACCTTTGAATCATAAATAGATGAAATTTCATTTTATCATTACTTATGGCAACTACTTAGAAAGTATATATTTATAATTTATGGAATAATCTGAATAATTTGCACTTATTTTGAACCTAGTTCCCCTAATTGTTTTTGTCACTTTGGAACTAGTACACCTCACTTTTTGTTTACTAAGTCTTCTCTTATGTTGTTTTCCAACATCTTGCCATGCATAGGTATGATCTAAGAAGTTCTTTGTCTCTTTCAAGACAGTTTCTTACTGTATGATTCTTTACATTTCCCATTGATCTTAGATCATCGGTCCTTTTTATTTATCTTAAGTGTCTATTTCTTCTACAACTAAGATAATGAGATAAGATTCTCAATTGTCATGTGGGAAATTTAAAATATGAAATAATGTTGTAGGCCATGGCTCTCTCTCAAAAGGCTTCCCAAGATCTCTAAGGCCTGACCAGCAGCTCTCGTGTCTCAGAAAAATAATGTTTGAGCACACCAAGAGTGGATCCTTTTTTGGGACATACTCTCATCAACCACAATAGCAATTCATTAGTTTATAATAAGAAATGCAATTGCAGTGTTTTAGGTATTTGATGTCCATATGAACAATGCATTTGCCTCCTGGAGACAGTCCTACCCAAGGAACTCAATCATCATTTAAAGGTTACTCACTGAGCTTAAAATCAAAACAAAATAAAGAGAAGTAGTTAGAAAAAAAATAAATCATTTACTGAAATCCAGCTAAAATTGTTTGATGCATCCATCTCCATATGATGGATTATCTTGTCAGAGAATTAAGATACTTGAGGTTTACTGAAGCTTTCTTTCTTGAACCCAGTGGCTTGAGTGGATACTACCAAATACTTGTCTCTGTTACACTGCTTTCTTTATGTGGGGCAAAATGAGTTAAGATTTCCTTCCCACCTTAAGTGGTTTGGCCATCACCCCCATCACTGCTAATGAAGGTATAAGAACTCTGTAATAAAACTCAGGCAAGGCATCATATCACAAAGAGAAATTAATAGATGAAATATTAATTTCTCATATAGATTTCATATGGGTTCTTGGAAGAAAATTAATCCTTGGGATAAATATGCTTAATTTCAGGCCTCATTGAGAAAAACAAAGCACTATAGCTTCTTAATACCTCCTGTTAGTAGGATAAGAATGTTCTCTTCTTCCTGTTATCTCCTCAAAAATCCTTCTTCATTCCATAAAGCAGGTCACTGGGCAAAGCAGAAAAGCCACTGTAACGCTTTTCAATTAGAAAGACTTAGAAGGGATTTCAAGCGTTTAGAGAAGGGGGTGAGTCCCTTACAGAAAAGGATCAGTAAATAGGGGTTCCAGAGACAAAATGGGTAAGTGATCTCGGAGAGCTAGAAAATGTAAAAGATTCACAGAGAATCCACCATTCTCCCACACTGCCTCCCAGCTTCATCCCCCCTGTAGGTCTGAGGGGAATATCCATACCACCATTTCTCAATAAACCCCCAAGTGTAAGTAAGAAGGTGTTTTATCCATCGTATTGTAAGAATAGGCTAGATATCTGGAAGGTGCAACCCCAATATGTTGTATATGTCTGTATGACTTTGAAACTACCAACCGAATTATTTAGTAAAGAACTGCAAGAACATCAGATTGATATGTGTATTTGCTTCAAGAAATCCTGTGTAGAGTTAGGACTTGAATGATACCTAGGATCTCTACTTCTAGCAAGCCATAAGCACACAAGAACAGAGGAGCCCCACTGGGCTTCCTTCTATAAAATTTCCTTCCCCATTCTGTAGAGAGTTCCTGCTTCGAGGACCCAGAAAGAGAAGCAGAACTATCAAATTTAAGTTGTTTTTATGATTGACTCCTTCTTTTCTTTATCATAAGTGACTAAAGTCTGTGGGTATAAATGGAATGCAATCCATTTTTCCCTATAAGGATTTTATCTTACGTTAAATATTAATTTCAGAATCATGATAACAATCTCGCTTCTCCTATTTTTCACATTCTTGGAAGATGTTTCTCTGTTATCCTCCTCCAACAATACATTTGAGGTATAGTCAGGAGTGTTTTAGGTTATAGTTATTGAAACAGCTTTTGGTCACAGTTGCCGCAGTGACACAGGGAAGCATTAGATTTACTGTGACCGAGTCCACATGCTGGAGGTGTACACATTAAGAGGATATGGGGATTATAGTTCCATTTTAAAAGATTTGAAAACCCTCCATCCATTGAACAAATATATGTGTCTTTAAAGAATAGACTAGGATTAATCCAAACATTACTAATTTCAGTCTTCAACCTGATGACAGGGAGCATCAGGCAACCAAGATATCAGAATGAAAGACATCAAACCACATTTTGTTTTACCTATATTTTTTCTGATTTGAATTTGATAATTCATGCTGCAGCAATCCACCAATAAATATTTGTTGAACTGCTGAAACAACTCTATTGGCTCACTTTGTTTTCCCATAATATCTACATCCCAATAACTGTTACTTGATTGCAATTTCTCTAAAATTTTGACAACCCTTTTGACACAGAATAGTAACAGTAACAAATATATGTGTCACAAAGTCCCAACCTTGTTTCATCCTCCCTGGGTTCTAAGACCATTAAGGTAATTTGTAAAAAAAAAAAAAAAAAAAAAAAGCACCCAGACTGCTGTTTTGCAATTTCCCTGCTTCAGAACATGTCTTAAGCAACATGTGGCTTAGTGGTTTAATCATGATAGGGAGTTAGATGTTCTCAGTACTGACTCTACCCCATTCTTGTTTCACCTTTGACTTTTGACTTCGCTGGGTCATTCTGGTCACTCATTAAATACCTTGGTGGACCCAGAATTCCAAAACATAGTAGATAATTGAAAAAAAAAATTGCTACCTTACCACCGGAGATACTTTGAGAACCAAGTTGTTTAACAGACTGTGATAAGACTTGAGATGTTTTTAATCTCCAGAAAACTTTTTTTTCTGAGTAGTAGAGAAGGTTAGAAAGTTGCTTCTCAGGGCACCTGGGTGGCTCAGTTGATTAGGCATCTAACTCTGAATTTCAGCTTAGGTCATGATCTCCTGGTTTGTGAGTTCAAGCCCCACGTCAAGCTCCATGCTGACAGTGTGGAGCCTGCTTGAGATTCTCTCTCTCCTTCCCTCTCTGCCCCTCCCCAGCTCACTCTCTCTCTGTCTCTCAAAATAAATCAATAAACTTTTTTTTTAAAAAAGAAAATTACTTCTCCCATCTGTAGTTCTGAAGGAAAAGATTCCATTTTACTTACATTTAAAAATATTTCTGATAGTGTTAATGATGATAAAATGCCTAGAGATCATAAATTGAGCTTTTATCAAATTTCTTGAGTGTAACACTTTTTAAAATTGCGTATAGTCTAGCTCATGTATTTCACAATGAATGTGAGTGTTCTCTATTCTTTAGTTATCACTGTAGAAATATAATTTGAAATCTCATACTTCTTTAAGATCCCAAACATTTCTTGACATAAAACATTATTTAAATGCTAAGTCATATGATAAGTATGCTATTTATTGGTATTTTCTTTTATTCTCCCTAAAACTCTATTACTGTAGTAAGTGAAAATACTATCATTCACATATTGTTGATTAAACTCCACAGTTCAATTAAATTTCTATTCACAGGCAAAGAAAGTGAGGCACAGAGAGTGCAAATGTTTCAGTTAAGAAATATATTTTTATGACTTTCAATTCCTGAAAAGACGAAATGAAAATATACTTAGGTCACTGCCTTAACCTAAGCCATACTTCTAGGGAATTACCCAACCTCACAGTCCTCAGTGTTATTTTGAAAATGCTGGTCTGATAATTCCTAAAGATAGAATTTTGCTCTTAATACATCGTAGAGGAAGCATATTAATCATAATCTTAACTGTATTTCTTTAATTCTATTACAGACATAATTTTAAGCTAATCAAGAGGCATGATATACTGTCAAACAGCACACAACATTTAATTTAATATTTGTTAAATGGTTAGTGAAATTTGAATACTTAGATCTGGGCCTCAGGGAAGAGGGGCTCAGAAATATGAGGGAAGACTGAGAAATAGAGTCAGTTGATTTTTACCCAGAGAAGCTGCTTATTAAGAATATGGCACGGCTGCTTTTCAACCCAGGGGTTTTATAAATGGAAATCTAGGTTGATTTTAACAAGACTGTTTTAACAGAACTGGAATTTTAGACATTCCACAAGGCTCCCTTTGGTAAATCCCTCATTAACAAGAAAGCTTGAACTTCTTGCTTTTACTTTCTGGGTATCTTGGTTTTGACATTATAATAAAAATGTTACACCCTTTAGTTTGATGAGAAAAGTCTTTCTAATCCGTGTTAGCTCTATTCCAGGCATATTAAATTGAGACACTGGATGCTTCATTTGAAGGTACCATTGATCCACTGGACCATCACTGGAATAGCAGTTATCAGGATATGGCATTGTTGTTTGTAGCAGAAAAGCATCTGGTTAATTCAGGTTCTGTTTAATTGATTTTCATATTAATTGGAGCTTTACAACATAGTAATGTGTTTGAAAAGTAACAATATGCAAAATCAATTAATTCTGAAGTCATATTCCTATTTATATTTATATTAATTTCATCCATGCTCTACTTTTAAGTTTATGCATACATGCTTTAAGTAGGATTAGTGTTGCATAAAGTCTAATTTATTTCATCTTATAGCAAAATTTACTTAGAAGTATAAAACTGACTATCCTGAGTATTCTCTTCATTTTTTTAATATTAAAATGCCCACATCTCTAATTTTATTTCAGATAAAAATAAATATTTCAGATAAAAAATTTGGTTCAGATACTTTCCTCCCTGTATCCACAGAATGTGTTATAGATTATTATTTTCATATACATTTAAAAACTCTTTATTTTGAATCCTTATGCCTTATGATAACTATAGGCATGTCGAAGTGTGAGTTTAGGAATCTACCTCATAGACTATAGCAAATACAGAACATTAAATAGTTACCAAAGAATTACCGTTAAAAAAAAAAAAACAAAAAACAAACCTTCCATGTAGTTCTGAGGTCATATCCTGACCAAAAGAGGAAGTGGCAGGTCACTGGGGCTCAGACTTATCTGCTGTAGATCATAGGCGGCACACTGCTCACAGCCTTCAGTTGTTTCTGTAACAACAGAAAGTGCACTCACTTAGAGTAGTTTGAATTCAAAATGCTGAAGAGAAAACCATCCAATGCTTCAGAGAAGGAGAAGCATCAAAAACCAAAGGTAAGGTAACTTTATACACAGTTAAATAAATCCAAACCATTTAACAGAACACATACACACACACACACACACACACACACACACACACACACACACACACACTCATGCATTGTTCTTAGCTGTCAGTCATAAATTAATTCAACCCTAGGGTCAAATGCCTCATGGCAAGTGTGAAAAACAATGAGTTGCAAACTTAGAGGTTAAATAATAACTGAAAATTATTTTTTGTAATTTTACCTTATACTGTATATTTGATCATTTACATTTGTAACTGAAGTTTGAGCTCAGATCCAACTTCATGGAAATCAACTGGTGGTCTCTGAAAGGTTGATATTATGAAATATTCTTGAACATTTTTAATGACTATAAATTTGTCAGTGTCTATTTAACTGAATGCATTTTATCCCTTATGTGTTCAGCTCTCATATTACTTTTAATTATGAGAAGATCGTAAATAGAGATGATTTGGCTGAGCATTTTATTTTTTCATTTTTTTGTATTAAAATAGGATAGCTTGTTGAAAAGATTATTTTTCCCATTCTTGCTTGAACTAACATTATACTAGAGAGTGGATTGGGTTATATTTTAGGAAGCATCAAAACTCCGTATATTGATAGATTTGTCCAATTGGTTCTATTTGGAATGTTATGCTATCTTTTGTCTTGACAATAATTGCCGCTTAAAAAAAAAGTACAGCATGAGATAACAAAGCTTAGATTCTATTGTAGAACTCTAAATTAGTTTCATTAATAACATGAAAGAAACCATGAAATACTCATGTCAAAGGTTTTCTCTAATAAGTTTACATTTCTTGAGTTCCTTAGATAAATAACATTTTTAATCTATTTGTGAATTAACTATAGCTGAGTTCAGATGCCTTTTTATTTTTTTTAAATTTTTTAATTGTTTATTTATTTTTGAGAGAGAGAGAGAGAGACAGAGTGTGAGTGGGGGAGGGGCAGAAAGAGAGGGAGACACAGAATCTGAAGAAAGGCTCCAGGCTCTGAGTTGTCAGCACAGACCTGACGATGCAGGGCTCGAACCCACAAACCGTGAGATCATGACCTGAGCCAAAGTCGGACACTTAATTGACTGAGCCACCCAGGCGCCCCTCAGATGCCTTTTTAAAGGACTGACTTACTATCTATTATTGGTCTCTATTTGCTTGGCACTTGTTCTGAGAGAAAGGAGTTGGGAATTGATTGTGAACTTCTGAATTGATGTGGCACTGAACAGGAGTCAATATTTTAAAAGTCTTTGCAAGTTACTATACAACCTGTCTGAAGGAAACTAATAAATAAATGTTTTCCAATCTTTAAAAATAAGTGAGGTATCTTCAGTTAAAAATACAGCTAGATAATATATCATGATTTCTATCTTTTCCCCTAATATAATAAAAATTCAAAGGCATGTTTCCTAAAGAGCAAAACAAATTCTAAAAGCATCACTTACTTTTATATTTAAGATTAATCTTATATAGAATTTACTCAATTAAATGCAACTAATATTGAGTTGACAATAGTAGGTTCTAGGGGAATTATAAAAGTTAATACGAAGCAGTACTTTTCCTTTAAGTAGTTAAAATCTGAAGTTAAAGTATCTCACAAGCACTGCATTATGTAGTGAGTTACTAACCTAATTATGTCACTGAACTATTTGTAAAATAATAATTTAGTCTATCATCATCATTTGCCTTAATTGCAGAAACTATTGAAATATAAGTGGGGTATTTTTCCTTTTACTGACTTTACTCATTTACAAAAATATATTTGATTAATACAAATTAAATATATCTGTATTAATACAAAATATATTTGGGAATACAAAATATCACAGAAAGTAGTCACATTGGAAACATACTAACTTTCGTTGTGAATGAAGTCCCATTTTCTTTAGACGAGTGGCTTCATTCTATACAAATTTAAAGAGATGTGACTGCATATGTACAAGTGTGTTTTTCATACATTTCAGGTCAAAAAAAGCCCTTCCTTTTATATTGAGGTAATATTTTTCCATTTATTGTAATTATGTCTTAGAAACAACTCCTCTTTAATTCACATGTATTTGTTTTACTGGATAATTTTTGTGTATTTTATGGAAAACCAGAAGAATCCCTAAGAGATCGTAGAAATGGGTGTCATGATGATCTCTACAAATAAATGGCTAATAGATGAAGAGTGCAAATTCCTTCATCTACAAAAAGGGACCAGAGGATCTGTGTCTGGAAAAATAGAATAGAACCACCAAGAAATCAGTCTGAAATATAGGTGATAACAGTCTATGCTAATTAACTACATACCAAACAATAGCTCACATCTCACATCTTCTGCACTATACTTTTTCAGAATGTCTGAGGGAGATTCGCTTGCTTTGTATTGTGAATGCTAAAGTAGACAAAGAACGATAGCATTGAAACTGAGGGAACTGTTATTGCAACATCTCGTTCATGTTAACTCCTGTGGGTTGTAGTTCAGGTAATCTAGTACCCAGTTAAATGGTGAATGCATATTATACCTAAGGTTCCCTCAAATAAAAATTAAGAAACTGTTTACTTGAAAAGGAAATCAATGGAGAAGGACTTTGTTATTAGTATTTTTAAATAGGTCCTACAATTGTGAGAAAGATCAAAACATTCATGGGTATAAGAATGTGGAAATAGATTTTATAAATCTATATATGTAATAATTTATTATTTTCTTAAATTCAGAAGACTTACCAATAGACGTGTCCATGAATCAGAAAAAAAATGAAAACACATGTTAAAATTCGGTTTTACCATCTTTAATTTTATCATTAATGTGTCATCTTTTTCACCCTTTATTCCTGTATCTCCATTTTTGGTGTGAGATCTTTCCTTCAGTATAGGACCAACAGTATTCATAGTTGTTATAGGAGATTCATAGTGGAGGTTAAGAGAGTAAGACCAGAGATACTTCGAAAAGGAAACTTGAAAAGCCTTGGAGAGTTATTACAAAAGAAACCCACTATGTATACTGGAATGTTTATAAATTCCAACAAGATTAATTTGTATTTCAGAACTCTCTATGGTGGATATAGGCAAATTAAAAATTAAAACAAAAATTTGATGAATAGTGGTTAAGTATTCTACATTTAGATTAATCATTGAAAAATAGCCTTGCTTAACAAACATGCAAGGTACTGTACTTTCCTTTTTGAAATTTGTTTTTGCCTTCTCATCACTAATGCCCAGTAGTGATAGTGATTTTTAAAAATTTGAGCCTATCTAAGATTTGGAGTAGATAAGATATGATCTCATTATACTCTATAAATGCATAATTGTAGAACATAACTTTCTGTGATTGTTTTTCCAGATGAAATGTTTTATTTTAGTCTTCCATATTTATTGTGAGTATATTATATACTAGTTGCTGTGGTTCTCAGCTTTTTGTACACTAATTTATTTGATATTTCTAACAAGTCTGTGAGAGAATCACTCTTATTTAGCTGCATAGATAAGAAGGCATAGAGAAGGTTAATTAACTTGAGCAGGGACACATACTCAGATGAAAAATAAAACTGTGTGATATGGAATATATATGTCAATTTCCAGTACTCCTGTTCTTAATTATTATGCTGCCATTATGAGCATAGGAACTGTAGATATTTCTTCTTTTTCTGTCTTAATTACCAGCTAAATTTTATGGAAACCCGGGAGAACATATGTTTAAGAGCCTCTGTAAGTTGGAAAGGGATTTAGAGATCCTCCATTTCTGTCTCTGATTAGGTACAAGACTTCCACCAACAAAATCCCTCCAGGTGTCCACTCAACTGTCAATACTTACAATTGTAAAACAACAATAACTTTTAAACTTTCAAATGTTCTAATTGTCAAACAAATAATGACCTGATACTCAGATAAATATAACCACATATCTCCCTCCTGCACCTAGCATAGCACCTTTAATGTAGTCGGCTCTAATAAATATTTGTAAAGTGAACGGAGTCTCTTGAGTCTACTCTTTCTATCTTGGTTCAAGTATAAATACTCTTTAGTACAGTGCACTTTCATTATTCTTGGTACTAAGTCTGTTAGTGTGTACATAAGAAAGTTTATGTGTGTGTGTGTAAATGTAACTGTAATTCATTTTCAAGTTTTATTTTAAGGACTCCAATATAGCAAATGCTATATGAGACTCTCTAGAGAGGCCACTGTTACATAACCATAGACCTTTGTTCCAGGTCAGGGAATATGGTAGAAACTTCAAAAACAGGAAAGGAATAGATAAATGAAACTTTGCAACTGTAATTAGAACAACTTGGCCTTTATTCATCTGGAATTAATGACCTGTTAATAAAATTTAACTGAGGATTTTTTTTTAAATAAAGAAGATTCAGATACCACTGTTAATTTTAAAGGGAAACACTGGAATAATGGCAGTTCTGGAAATAGCCTTTTTTCTTTTTTACCATATTTTAAAATCTAAAGTACATACTAAATGAGACACCATTAGTGTCACAGATGCTAATTTTCACTAGCAATGACTGAAGTGGCATTCTTTCCCATTTGCATTTGATCCTAGCAATGATGAGAGGTGATGAGTTGATTATGAGCTGTTTTCTCTGCACTGCCCGCTGTGCAAATTTATGCTCCTAGACAAGGATGACACATAGTTGTGGCATTAAAGAGCTTTCTTCATTGCTTTTCCTATCAAGACTGCTAAGATACATTTAACTCTTATCTAACCAGGTATAAGAAAATGGAAGAAATGTTTACATGTACAGGTGTTTACTTTAGGCCAGGCACTTACACAAGGGGCTTACGGAATTCTTCTCCCAATTTACAGGAAAGAAAACAGTCCTGCAGATATGAAACATTTCACTCAAGGAATCATTGCTAGTTAAAAATATTTTTTTCAAGATCATATAGGGCAGTTTTTCTTCTTCTAAACCTGTGGATTTCCCGCCATTACTTCTTTTTGCTTCTTCATCCGGTGTATAATTTTAGACTTTAACTTAGATGAATTCAGTTGAATGTTTTGGCTTTTCAAACAATGTAATCCCAAATAAGATATGTGATATACAATGTGGGTAATATTTTAAATTCACCTTTCCCATTTAAAAATGATGGGTGTAAATAAGTGTGGATTTTTGCTTTTTGGTGGGTTTTTTTTTTTTTTTGCTTTTGGTTATTACTCCTCTCCACACCCCCAAAAATCTCCCAAAAGATGCTCCAATTATGTATTTAGTTAGTATTTATGTCATATTTGTTTTCCAAGAAATAGTTTAAATATATTATGATCCAAAACTAAAACAAAATAAGTCAGGTGAAAATGGAGTAGAAATCATGTTAGAAGGTATCACAGGGCCACCAAGGCTGAGTTGAACATGGATCTAAGTGTTTGCTACTTGGTGTGTTCATACAGACAAGCAGCTTTGGCATTCTAGGAGTTTGTTAGAAGTGCTGATTCTCTGGCCTACCCCAAACCTATTAAATCAGAATATATAATGTAACAAGATACCTAGTAGTCCTGTGAGCACTTCAGAGTTTGGAAATGATGTTCACATCAATGGTTCTCAACCTAGGTTGCATATTTGAATCACTGAAGAACTTTAAGAAATACTAATGATTGGATTCCATCTTCAAATATTTTGGTTACCTAATATAGAATGTGCCTGAGTATCAAGAATGTTTAGTTACCCCATCTGGAGACATTTTTCTACTAATCTTTTCGAAAGACTTAGAAGGTAATTTATTAACATTTTAGTGGGTTTATTCTGTCTTTTGGGTTTCAGATACACTGAAAGATTTGGACATAGTAGGGAGAGGAGACCTGTTAGGAGGCTTTACAGAAACTAGGCAAGAGTTGGTGATGGCTCACATGAGGGGAACGGCAGGTGGATGGCTGAGAAGATGCTGAATTTGAGATACATTTGTACATATTGCATCCATTTGAATATGCACAGAAAACTTAACCACACCACATGTGGTCAAAAGATGGTAAAGAGAAAGGTTGCCACTGCCCTCCACTATTCTGGCTTCCAACTGGTGCCCACAATCCTGGGAGAAATGCCCATATTTCTCTGTCATCGCCACCAGAAATTCATCCCAAAATTGATGTGCCACTTCCCCAAATTTTCTGTCTCTTTCTTCAAAATACAATCTTCTGTTGAATATAATTTTCATTTCTAGAGCATTTCAATCAGAAGAGATGAACTAATTTGCTCCTTTCATTATGTTTAGTTGAAAGAGTTCAACAATTTTGCCTTGAAAACTTTTCTCCAAAGCACTAATTCATTCTAACCTTTTCCCATTTTTTAGGATATGAATCTATAATCAAGTTGTGTTGCAAGCAAGTAGCAAAAAATTGGGGACCAACTAGGTTGGCTACCCTTGGCGAAAAAAAAAAAAAAAAAAAAACACAGTGTCCAGACAGTATACAGAAAGTTCAGGAGACAAATGGCTGAGAGAATGACAAAAATGTAGACTCCCTGTCTTTGGGAATTTGGATATTATATCATATAGGAAGAGTAACAAAAAGCACTGGATTTGTTACAAATCAGTTGAATGAGACACATCTCTTTAATCTTTCCTTGTCTTGCTTTGGAGACAAATGGCTTCATTGTCCCTAAAGATTGTTTTTTTTTTTTCCTAATGGAATTAAGTCCATACTCTACATATCTAAGTTTCCAAATTTAGCATTACCAAACTGATTCACTTCTCTTCTTTTCTAGTGTTAAGGATTTAGGTGAACTTTTAGAAACAAGACATTCATAATTAGCTTCTTAGAGAACAAAAATGTCCTACATTAAGAATTGATTAATAAGAATAGAAGAGGTTTTTAAGCTGTCTCTAGTGGTAGATGAAGTTAATTCTTCTATATATAGAGGGGGCCATTTGTCAACACAGCTGGCTACATCTCCTTTCTCCCCTCACATAATGAGCTTAGAAGTTTTCATCTCGCCTATAGTAGTTTGCTAGGGCGGCCATAACAAAATATCACAGGCTGAGTGGCTTCAAAACAGAAATGAATCGTCTCACAACTCTGGAGGTTGAAAGTCCAAGATCAAGAGTGTCTGCAGGTTTGGCTTCCTCTGAGAGTCATGAGGGAAGGATCAGCTCCCTAGGCCTCTCATTGGCTTGCAGATGGCCACACCCTGCTCTTCTTCACTTGTTCATCCCTCTGTCCATGTACATCCCTGGTGTCTCTATGCATCCAAATCTCATCTGCTCATAAGGATGCCAGTAGGATTGGATCAGGGCCTACCAGAACAGCCCTATTTTTACTTAATTTCCTTTTTAAAGGTCCTATCTCCAAATGCAGTCACATTCTGAGGTACTAGGGATTAGGTCTGGAACATACGAATTTGGGGAAAATCAAAATTCCATTCACAACATAGTCCAAAAAGTTCTACTAATTAAAAGTGAGGATTTGATATTCAGCTGCTTCCTTCCTTCCAATTGCCTTAGATCCTTCTTCACTTCCAGTTGACCAGTACCCTCATTCAGCCAGCTCCACTGACCTCACTACAGTGGCTCCCTTTTACCCATACTCTCCAGTCTTTTTCCTTGTTCTTTCCTTCCATTCCAAACTTAACTCTGCAACATTCCATGAGGCCTCTATTAAGAATCATATGAAAACTAATAAAAGTAAAACATCTGCTCTACCCCTTTGCCCAGCCAGACAGTTAACCCCTCAACAAAGCCTCCACTAATTAGCCCATAGCAATGTGTTAGAGAACATTCTGGCAGAGCAGTAGGGAATATGAACTAAAGTCATATAAGGGGCACCTGGGTAGTTCAGTTGGTTAAGCGTCCAACTTCAGCTCAGGTCATGATCTCATAATCTGTGAGTTTGAGCCCCACATTGGGCTCTGTGCCAACAGCTCAGAGCCTGGACCTGCTTTGGATTCTGTGTCTCCCTCTCTCTCTTTGCCCCTACCCCACTCATGCTCTGTCTCTCTCTTTCTCTCAAAAGTAAATAAACATTAAAGTCATATAGACTTGTTTTTGAGGTCCTATTTTTACATTTCCTAACCAGGGGACATTGAACATTTTATCAACCCCCTTTTAAGTCTCCATGTGCTCCATGTATATTAAAGCATGTCACATCTGATTGATGTGAGGATTTAATTAATTACCATATGTAAATTTTCTAGCACATAGTACATGTTTCATTAATAATCTCACCCTCTGTTCTGTTTTCACAGTGCTTGTTCCCCACCTCTATTGTATCTCTTAACTGTTATTAAGAGTTTATCCCAATATGCTCTTCCAACCAGAGTCACCATCAAGAACAGGGGATGGGATGTATATTATGCATATTTGCATCCCTGGAGTTTTTGTTGGGGAACAAGGGGAACTAAACTCAGTCTGTCTGACTCTCAGACTCCATGTGCTTCTTATTACACTTTGGCTATGGCCAAGAACACTTGTAACATAGAACATACTTGTGATGTCTCAATGTGTGTACGATGAGTGTGGAATGACTAACGGATAATATTAGTCATAAAGAAGGACTCTACCCTCAAAACATAGTTTACAAATGTGTCATTGAGAAAGATCTAGATAACACCCACATAAAGCAAAGTAACCATTCTTAGAATCAGAATGTAGTGAAACAAAACAATAATCAAAGATTGTAATTTAGTATGTCTGAAGAGAAAAGAAAAGCATTAGCAAAGGGACTTGCTTTGCCGGAAGCCTAGAAAAGAATGGGACAGTATAAATGTGCCACCGTGTCTGCAGAACAACATCCATCAGCTGAAGTAAAAGTTCCATTTGGCCCCGTAGACTTGCTCACTTAGGTAAGATATGCAATTCAGGCCATGTAGCTTTATGCGTCTAGCCCTTCATAGTGCTGAGTTACTGTGGCTTTACTACACTAATGAAACAAACTGCAAGCAGTGATCTTGTGTCTCATATAGTGTTTCCTCCAGGGGAGAACATTCTTTGCTAAGTCAACAAGAATATGCATTCTTCTTGACAGTTGAATTTCTCATACCTCATCAATACTTGGTATTGCTATTTTTGCTACCTTATTAGTTTAGCTTATGAGTCAGTCCCTCAGAGATTGTTTATTTCAGAAAGCTTGAAAAATAAAGTTTCTGTACCCGATAAAGTGAGGGCCTGACATTAGACATGGAGACCTGGCCAAGGAACTGATTTCCTAGAAAGGATGAGCCTGAGTTACCACCTTTTCTCTACATACATACAATGAAGACAACTCAATACAAATAATGAAGTTTCCTTTCCATACTTCCCATAATTTTAATAATTTAATTCCTGAGATAAGATTTAAGGCAGGTTTACCTTGGAGTAAATTCTATTTTATAATATATACAGTGACATGGCATTAATCTAGATATTTGGTTAAGTTTTTTTCTGAATATTTCATATGGTTACAGCTGTGCAACTTTGATTTTTTTAATTAAGCAAAAGTAATAAAATGACTAATTAAATATATAAATTTTATAATGCTTATGCATATGTATTCTTTATATTGCTAGTTATTATACAGGCATCATCTTTTCTCAGGCCATCTGCATTTCAAATTACTTTAAGATTGTGACTGTCTCACTATAATTATTTAACAGTTTTAAAGCAGCCATTGCCTATAAAATAAATAATTACAGCATATTTGTAATTTTACAAAGAAAATTCTTTCCTAGGTAAATATTGTACAGTTGTCAGACATGATATTGTTAAGTATTATCGTAAACTGAGTTCATTTCTACCACTATTACATTCAACATCACTATTAACCCCTCAGTACACTGAAATATTTATATAGCCAAACCCAAATTTGCTGAAAGGAGAATGTAATTGATAATAAGGAAGTTACAGAACCTACCATCTCTTGCAAATATCCTAGGATAAACTTACTACTATTTTTTTCCGCCTATTCTTTCCCTGTTTGGGATTACATACTGTATATTTGCCCCACATAAACATGTCTGTTCTTACTAAAGAAAAAACGTTTAAATTCCTAACCATAGTGGCAGCAGGTCCTGCCTGAGATGGGAATGTTTATAAGCTTTATGATATTAACTGCAGCACTCAACCTCAGGTGGCATAAAGCATGCAAAAAAGAACTTTCTGTCAGTTTTATTATTTCTAAAAAGGTTCCCCTTGAAGCAGAAGAGTGACCTTGCTCTGCTGAGCTGACATATGCCACTGGATTAATGGTCGAGCTCTGCTGGAGAGAAGCTCACGGAAACATTACAACTCCAGAAGCTGGGCCGGCAGTGACCATTAATCAGGGGGACCAAAATCATGCATCAAACACACTCATTTAAAAGTAGTAAAAATGACTTAAAAAAACTTTTTTGAGAATTAGCTTATTGTTTGTCATTACTTGTGTTCAAGGAGATCACTGCATGACTAAAATATCCCTTGAGGAGACCTTTAGAAAGGTTATTATGTACCCAGAGGCCACGTGAATGCAGAGGACATTGAAACTAATGGTAGTAACTGAGGTTTTGTTCCAGAAAATTTGACGGGGAAGTTTATTAAATGGATTCTGTTTTCCTGACTTAATTTCCATTCCTTTATTTAACCATGATTTCCAAACAATGACTATTTGCTTCTTTGTGATAATTTTATTTTTTAAATCGGAGTAATTGAATTTAGTGGTATAAGTATTTGATTGGTAAATATGGAAATAGGAAATTGTTCAGGAACCTAAAGTTTAGTCAAAATTTAACTACTAAGTCTGTTAAAAGTATCTTAATAGATTTAAAAGTATATTCTTTCACCATATGGCAGCTAATGAAGCATTTTCAAGACTTTTCCTCTCTCTGATTATTGAAAAGAAAAAAAAAAGTATAAGTCTAAGATCCGGAAAGAGAATGTTCAGTTTAAGTAAGTTACTCTTACTCTTTTTTAAATCCCTTTGATAAAAATGAAGACATAATTTCTCTTTTATATTTTTAATAGTTTGTCTTTTAGATTAATAAAACTATACGAAGTGTATGTGATATAATTTCATTAAAAGGTAAAATAGAAGTGGTGCCTGGGTGGCATAGTTGGTTAAGCAGCCCACTCTTGGTTTCAGTTCAGGACGTGATCTCACAGTTTGTGAGTTCAAGCCCCATGTGGGGCTCTGGCGCTGACAGTGTGGAGCCTGCTTGGGATTGGGATTCTCTCTCTCTCCCTCTCTCTTTGTACCCCTCTACTCTATCTCTCAAAATAAATAAATAAACTTAAAAAAAAAAGGTAGAATAGAAGAACCAAATATTTTTTAAGAAAACCAGAATTTTGATACTTAAGTTTATGGTCAATTTAGGAAGGCCTGTTATGATTAGTACTTGAAAATTATTCTTCTTCTAAATAACTGTTGCCTTCTTTTACCATCATATTCATATTCACTATTATCTTCTCTTATGAACCGGATCCTACACAGGAAGATTACCTATACAGTTATATATAATATATGTATATATAAAGATTATACTGTTTATTTGCACAGTTATTTATTTGTTTCTGGAGTTTAGTTATAGGATGAAAATGGCTGATAATTCTGTGTCAACAGTTAAAATATTTAATATTTGGTTATAAGTAGAAAAAATCTAATATGCATACAATAGAAAGCAAATTTCTAAATTTATGGAAAGATAATACATATTTTTATAACTGGAAATTTGAATCCTACCACCTTCTCTCTCTCAAGGTACTTAGAAAACAAAATTAGTAATAAGAAATGCTCAGGAAAGTTACTGACAGTAAGGATGGTAAATACATCAAACTTGTCACTTATAATTCCTATGCCTCTCCCCACTGTCTTCCCTAAAATACACAGTATCTTCTGTAACCATTGTTGACAGAGTTAATCGTGATCTCTTTAACTCTAAGCCTGAAAGTGGCTTCAGAACCCTTCTCAACACAGATTTTCATGAAGTTTTTAACAAACTATCTGTGCTGGAGCAAGAATTGAAAACATTGCCAATTTTGGTTTTGGGAGAAAGTTCTTCCAGGCAATGAAAAAATCCTAGTGAAATATTCCTGTACTGAATACACAACACTTATAGTGACCAAAATTACTATGTTCACTAGAAACAACCCTTGAACAGTTCAGGAAATGATTATATTAGAACAGTTTTGTTATCCAGGGCTCCATTCAATATACAGTGTGTGGCCATCACCTTTTTGTTACTTTGTCATCATTTTAGCAATCACCATCTTTGGATTTGGAGATTTTTAAAGAGCTCCTCAGTCAGCAGCTACATAATCTCTCAGGGTAAATAATTTTTGAGGCAAATTCAAATTGTATTGATTTCAGCTAATTTAAAAATTTCTCATCATTTTAATGCTCCTTTCTTTAGACTGACTATAAATAACATAGGTATAGACATATGTATATAAAATGTCTTTCATGTACTAAGTAGTGCAAATAAGTATTCGTAAGTGTATGAATATAAGTTTCCAGGTTGACATCTATTATACATTATTAAGTTCATTTATTTTGTAAATAAATATAATCTGCTTTTAGGAACTGCTTCTTTATTTGTATACTATTCATTTGAATATGGTTCTATTTAGCTCTTAGAGACTGAAGTTGCTTGGTTGACGGCACCAATAGAGTGTAAATTCCTCCAAGATAGATTCTTGTCTTATTCCTGCAGACAGCCTGATCCCAAGTGTAAAGTTTAGCCATAGAAGCCACTTAATATATTTATGTTGAATTATATAATGCAAAACCTTACAGTCTTTAATTAAACATCAGCAAATCATCTTCCTTGACTATAACATGATCAAGTTATAATTTGCTTTTGTGTTAACCAAAATATATATGTTTTTGAGGTGTTTACCCTGAAGAGGAAAGTAGGATGTCATCTGCTGTGGTTTTCCCCTGCCTCACAGCAGTAGGACTTTTCTACATAGATATTATATAGCACTTAAGAGCCATAGTAGAGCAGGAAAAAACACTGTGTGCTAAACTGGCGAGGCACTGGCATGTGATCTCATAGGGAATGCTGTACTGGATCCTGCCCTTGAAGAATGGACTGTTCAGAATAAGAGGGAAAAAAAGAGGAAGAGCATTCCTTGGGGAAAAAAATAGCATAAGCAACAGCTTAGAAGCAGAAGTGAATGTGTCCAGAGTGACCAGCAAGAACTGTCAGAAGTTCTGCCCATTAAGACTAACTACCATTACCTGATACCATGGGGAACCACGGATATGCAGCATGCTGAGGTTTGAGCTTTATTTTATTGCCTAAAGAAGAGCTACTTAAACTCTCTGAGCCTCAGTTTTCCTCATCTGTAAACTGGAAAAATCAATACCAAGCTCATTTTGAGGGGAACAAAATGATAAGAACTGGTATTTTTGGAAAATTAGTTCAATGGTGTGATGTTAAAGGATTGGAAAAGCAAGACTTTGGGGACTAAGATTCCCTGAATGTTAGTGGATTGGCTCAGGAATGAGGCTATCAGCACATATTTGACTAGTAGTAGTGAACATAAATGCCTACCACAGAGATTTCAAGAAAAAATTGACCAGATGTGGAGGCTGAAGGACTGTGTGTGTGGTGTATTGCATTTTGCATTATGTGTCCAAAGTTCCCAAAGTGAGCAAGAGTGCAGGTAGATGGCTAAGAAGGCAAGATCAAAGCAGATCCTTAGGGGCAACTGGATACAAGCAGAAAGAGCCCTTGGTTGGTGCATCTGCCTTCCATCACGAAGGAAGGCAGAGAAGCCACTGTGGGCTGGAGCTGCTATGAACACGGGTTCCCTGGAGAAATTCTTGAAGATTTCAAGGAAGCAGTGGTATAATGAAACAATTCCAGGAGGATCAAGAAGGACCATTTAGGGTACTTGTTAATGGGTTTAGTAGTTGGAGAAACAATGAAGGAATAGACGGGTACTGTAACAATAGTCTAGGAGTGAGCAAGCCAAGCAGAAGTTTTACAATAGGGAAAACAAGAAGCTGAGCAGTTCAGGGTAGTCTGATCATGGTCACATTAAAAAAAAATTTTCATCTCCTTTTTATTCTATAGGATTTTGTAAGAATTGGTGATATTAGGTGACTGAGCTTTTGCCATATTCTGCTTTTTACCTGAAAAAAGATATTTAAGACATATAAATATTATTTATTTTGAAAACTTTTCAACAAAAATAGAATATATTAATTTCCATTCAGTTCTTAAAACTGCAGCATGATTTACAATCTATGGATGTAATGTAAATCATAATGTATAGTAATAAATCATGCAGAGGTACAATTGAGAATTTTAAATATCTGAGTCTTTTTTACTCACAAAACTTGTTTTGTTACATTAAATAGGCTGCTATGAATAGCCATTTTACAGATTATGGATCATTCTGTATTGACTTTTTTAAATTCTAGTTTCTTTCCTTCGGGTAATTTTGTTTGAGGCAGTTTCAATTTGCAGAAAACATCTCTAATGCACATCAACTTATGAAAGTAGACCTTCACATGGAAATTTTGACACATCTTTAAAACACTATAGTGGAGTCAGAATCTGCACTTCCTTTAGATATTTTGAAAGAAGGGACACTGAACCAGAGAGATAAAGTAAACTAACTTTTTCCTAAGAGTCCAGATCTACATTAATAATATTTAGAGCATTGATATATGTTTGAACATTGGGTGGCCTTTACTCAAGGTTAAAATGTTAGTGTTGAAGGTTATGTTTCACAGCTCGGTCTGTCTTTTGGTTTTCAGCCTCCTGACATTCCACACAACCATCATCTATTGGCACCACATGATAGTGTAATTATTTAACACTGAAGCAATCCTAACAGGTTATTTTAAGTGAGTTAAATTTGTTTCACATGCTTCAAAAGATCTCAGCACCTGAATTAAGTTAGGACAATTAAATCCTCGAATACCTTTGGATAAAGGCTGACAAGCTTATTGAGATTTAGCATAGTATTATTGTAGAATATTCATACGAGTGCATGCTGAAACAATTCTGATCTTCAAGAGCATATTACTAACAATTGCTTTATGTGCAGTATTTAGAAGATGTGAGAACTCATTGGCAGAGTGTGTGTAATTTTTAATTTGCCAGTATATTTCAAAATACTGCGGATGTCTGAGTCAGATATGCAAATTTTTTCTTTGAAATAGACTGTGAAACTTTTCCACCAGTACCTTGCCCAAATGGCTGGAGATAAGATTTTACTTAAAGACCCCAAAAGTTGATGGTTGGTTAAGAAATGAAAATAAGGGTCAAGTTCTCTTGGTCAAAAAGTCAATTCACGCTTCCAAAAAGAGACCCCTCAATTTCCTTCAAGTTGATAAACTTAAGCTCGCCATTGTTCTGAAAATTTTATTTTGTTCCATTTGCTCTATCAAGCTAACTTTCCAAATTTCCATCCTGTTCAGATAGCTAGTTTCTTTGAAAACAGAAGACAATATTAAAACTTTAAAATGGAATGGCATAGTTGAGAGTACATCAGGGTGGAGAATTGAAAAAAAAAGGAACTTATTTTTTTGCAAGTTCTGGTTCCCATAAGTTTCCTCACTGAGGAGTAGATCATTTCCAGGAACCCTGTCAGCTGTATATCATGTAATGACATTCTGTAATAATTAGAATTGTTATACAAAACTAGAGAAAATTTTGACTAACAAAAAAATAAATCCTCTTAAGTTCTTTTATATTATTCATTGCATTACATAGGGACACACACACGTGTTCAAACACCCCAAATGACATTCATTCAGCCCTTTTAGGTGGAAATCAAGTAGACTAAGTGTAAGAAAGTAATCTGCTTCATGTAATTGCAGGTAGTCTTCAAAAGGCCATCTATTAACCTGCATCAATATCAGAACGTTGGTTGTTCTAAAATAAACTTGGAAAGCAAAACTTTATTTTCTCCTTAAATATGTCTATATTCCAAACAACTATGAACTAAGAAATATTGATGAAATTTTTACAAATTGTTTCCTTAGAAAGTTATGTGACCAACAAGTCTTTTTTTAAAGACTATTTTTAGAGTAGTTTCAGAGTCACACCAAAATTGAGAGGCAGGTACAGGTTCCCATGAACCTCTCTGGCCCCTCACATGATTAACTCTTTGTAAACTATTTTTTAGATATTATATAGGTGCATCTCTATTTTTCTTTTAGCCCAACATTTTACCAGGGAAAACTTCAAGAATATGTAAAAAGAGAGTAGTACGATCTATCTCACGTATCTATCACCCGGTTAATCATTAAAAAATGGCCAGTCATGTTTTTTCTTTATGTCCATACACTTGCTGCCTCTCACTAGGTTACCCTGAATTACAAGTAAAAAATAACAATACGTCTTCAATATCATCAAATAACTTGTTATTCTAAAAATTTCCTCAGTTTTATCCTGGCCTTTTTTTGTTACAGTGGTTTCTTTAATCTGTATCTAAACAAGATCCATGGGTTATATTTGGTTATACAAGTCTTTAGAGATTATTAGTTTATGTGCTGTGCTCCATCTTTCTATTGATTAGTTGAAGAAACCAGGTTATTTGTACTGTAAATTTTCTCATTGTCTAGATTTTTCTGATTCACTGCACCCTTTTGGTGTCATTTAAAATGCTCCTTTGTCTCTGTATTTCCTGTAATCTGGTAGTTAGATACAGAAGATTGGTGTGATTGCTTTTATTTATTTATTTATTAGATACTTCACTGGTGGGATTAGGTGCTACTATTATGAAACACCTACTTTGGTTCTCTCTTTTTGTAATTTTAGTAGCCATTGAGTATCATCGCTGGGATCCATAGTTGCATCAGGGATTTCAGTAATTCTGTAATTTCATCATTCTTACTTGATTAGCTAGAATACACACACAGAGAGAAAGATAAATTTTTCTTCATTAACTATTTACTCTGAAATATACTTCATACATGAAAAGCAGATCAAATGTTTAAGTATTTCCCTTTACTTGCAAGTTTTCATAAGGTAACTGTAACGTTTCCAAATGTGGCCACTGAATATTTTTTCCTTTTGGTTCATTACGAACTCATGAACTTTGATATATTTCAATATTCACTTATTATTCTTATTGATATGAAAATTATCCCATGTTTGGACATAATCTACTCCAGTGAGAATATTTTCAAAATGGCCCCTGTGTTGCTTTGACTTGGCCTTAGTAGGTGTTGAAAGCTTACTTGTTTTATGTTATGATCAATTTGAGAATTTTGTCTGAGAATCTTAACTGCAAATGTCATTAACATCATTACTTATTTTCATTGCCCGTCAACATATGTATTTATATACTGATATTATTAATAACAATATGATTACTGGAAATGAGTTAACATTTAATTTGTCATTGTTTTCTGTTCTTTGGACAGTCAAATTATTGTCCTTAAAAATCACTTAATATAATTCTAAGCCACCAATTCAACATAGAATTAGGTTCATTTGTTTCATTTTTATTTGAAATTTTTAAGGATTGTTTTTATTTTTTATTTATTTATCTTTTTAAAGTTTATTTATTTTGTGAGAGAGAGAGAGAGAGAGAGAAAGCACGCACATGAGCAGGAGAATGGCCGAGAGATAAAGAGAGAGAGAATCCTAAACAGGTTCCTCACCATTATCGTGGAGGCCAACCGTGAGATCATGACCTGAGCCAAAATGAAGAGTCAGATGCTGAAGGGACTGAGCCACCAGGCACCCCGGGATTGTTTTTTTAATGTTTATTCATTTATTTTTGAGAGAGAGAGAGAGAGAGCGAGAGAGACAGAACACAAGAAGGGTGGAGGAAGAGAGAGAGGGAGAGAGAATTCCAAGCAGACTCCGCACTGCTAGTGCAGAGCCTGACACAGGGCTTGAACTCATGAAAACTGTGAGATTATGACCTGAACTGAAATCAAGAGTCTGACACTTAACTGACTGAGCCACCCAGACGTGCCATCCCACTTCGGGATTGTTTTTATTTTATTTAATTCTGCTAAAAAATATTAAAAGTTACATGGTTTTAAAGTCAAATCTACAAAACAAGGTTATGTTCATTTTGCCCCATTTCTTTAAGAAAGAAAATATGTATTTGCCTGTATTAAAACCCAATCATATATTCAAACCCTTAGATAAATGTCAGCCTACTATGTACATTTTTCTCTATGTACATTTGGCTTTTTTCACTTACACTACATCCTGGAGATCATTCCATAGCAGGATAAAGAGATACATTTCAACTTTTTACAGTTGCATTGTTTTATTGTTTAGATTTACCATAAATTATTCAACCAGTCCTCTCTTGATGAACATTGGGGTTTGCAGCTTTTTTATAATATAAAAATTTTACAGTGAATGTGAATGTGTAAATTAGTTTATAGCTAAGAGTATCTCTGGTATAGATGTCTAGGAATGGAATTGCTGGGTCAAAGGGCAAATACATAAGTCATTTTTCTAGTTTTGCCAAATTATCCTCCACAAATGTTGTGCCATTTTACAGATGCATATCTAATTGCATAAGGAAAAACTGCATAAATAGAGAGTGGAATTAATGACTAAATATGATCTAATGTCAACAGAAGCAAAGACTTATCTAAAATACAAATTGCATTTTTATTTAAGTTACTCTTCCCATTGATAGCTATTCGTTTATAAAATAGCTCTGTCTTGATGGGAACTTCTGTCACAAGATAATATTTGTTAAATATAATCCATTATGATTATACAATGCAAAATTATTGATATTCAAACACATTCTCATTTATCAAGGACTATTATCTAGAAAGCCAGCTTGCTTTCACATGATTCACCTTTTCATTAGAAACTTAATAGGAGTAGAAATTATAAATTTGTTCATCGTGCATACCTCATAGTAGACATTAGCCCTTTTCATCATAAGCCATAACCTATACATCATGGAACTACCTCAGAAAGTCACTAACTTTTAGACTAGAGAATAATGAAATTTTAAAAACAGCATTTTAAATGCTTTGATTTGCTTCTTAACAGTGTCTTATCATGGATTGATATTATACTCCTCCAGCTTAAAGCTGTCGAGTGATTTGCAATGAGATGACTGACAAAACCCAAAGTAATAGTCTGGAGACTTCTTAAGCCACTACTTCTAAATCTGCTTCTCTTTATTGATATAATGAGGGGAGAATTAATTTTAAAAGGTGGTGACTATTGATTACTTAATGGCAGAAGATAGTGTTGAGAAATGCTGAAGTGAGCCTATTCTGTGCCCTCCTGGGCAACAGGACCCATTATCCAGTGGTGGAAATCATGCTGTAACCCTCATTAATATTTAATAGGCAGGACACAGGCTGGATGCAGGCTACAAAATCGCCCCAGGCATAGGCTCCAATAGGCCATCAGGATGTTTCAAGTATATAGAAGAGTAACAGATTTCTCTGTGTTTGGATTGTTTATACGCAGGACAACAATACGCTCAATTCCCTTTTGTGATCTCTGGGCAACGATAGCTTCATGGAAATGCCTACTAGGCAGGTTGAAGTGATTAATGCTTTGGGAAGTCATTCTAGGTTAGTCAGCCCGGCATGAGAAGACTTTGTATTTTCCAGTGTGGTTCTCAGTCTCAGCCCTTCTCTTTCTCTCTTCTCTCCACAAGCCGAAGGGCTGGTTCAGCAGGGGTGGCGAGTCAGCAAAAGGCGTTAATTGTGTCTAACACAGCCATCATCCTCGGAGCGATATTATGTATCACACTGTCTATCAAGCTAACCCCTTGTCACACGTCAGGATCTTTTTATTTTCAGCTCATTTAAAAGGGAAACAAGGAGTTTTAAAGATAGCTGGTGGGGAAACATAAGTCTAAGAGTGGTTGGAAGAACGAGGAGCCTTTGAAGCTGATTTGAACTAATCCGGGCTGTGACTTTTGAAAGGACGATACAAGGTTTATCAATTACAGACACCCATTGTTAACTTTTCAAATCACCAGGTTGTTTTGGAGTACCACCAGCTTGTTTTGAAAATATTATAAGCTTGGAATGAAATTAAGTTCTTGACATAAAACATATTCTTAGGATTTATGGGTACAAAAAGGGCATAATATCAGATAGCCACCATTCCAAACAATGGCTAAAAGTAAATAGGTAGTAAAGACACATCAATGCTTTGACTCAATGACTCTAAGGATTGTTGAACATGTATTTAGGAGAATTATTTACTTTGTAACATATGAGGGATTATTTATAATTACCTGCCTAGAATGAGGTACATGAGAATAAAAATTTAGCTTTGTAGGCAACAAGTATCCAAGGGAACAAGTCTTCTATTAACATATTGAGCTTTTTCTCAAAACCAGTGAATAAAATTGCCCCAGAGTTCTCATTGTGTTCCATGTTAAATGAGGACAAAGTCCAATATCACTTTTGCAAAGTATACTAAGAAAAATGAGTTTTACTCCCAGCCTTAGACTGTGCATGCCTAAATCCTGCTCTCAATTTATGAAAGGTCTATGGGTACGCCTTCTCTTTCTACACCAAGTGGAAAGTCTCAAACGATCAAGTCAGCAGTGATAAATGTATTTGTATTCAGTTTTGGTTTTTCGACAAATATAATCTTTATGAGGCATACCGATGGATCCACTGAGATATCTGTTTGTTTTAGTTGCTATTTATTTATTAGTCGGTTGGTTAGTAATTCTTGCCATTCCCTCATGGAAATAAGTTTGTGGTTGGCTCACTTCAAGAAGGCTCAGCTTAGAATTCACAGATTCTCCAGCTGCCATTCCCAAGGAGCAGAAGTAACACTATAAATTGAAAATAATTTAATATATTTTCTCCAAGGTGCTTAACACAATAGCATAAAACATATGAAGGCATTTTATCAATTGTAAATATTACAATGTTAATAATAGTTATACCTTCAGTGCCTTTAGATATTCAAGAGAGAACGGCTTTTTTATCCTATATTTGCAATATACTGACACTTATTGAACCACAATCTAATATATTTAGCAATTTTATCAGAGAAAGTCACAAATCCTAAACGTCCTTTCCTTTCTCTTTCCTATTTTATAGCGCAGCAGCAGTTTTGGGAATTTTGATCGTTTTCGGAATAATTCCATTTCAAAACCAGATGATTCAACTGAGGTTAGTATTTTTATTACAATTGTTATGCAAACACATTATGAAAAATTATGAAGCCAATATCACTTTTGCAAAGTACACTAAGAAAAATAAGTATATTTAAAAATCAGTCTTGCCTATATTTTTTGTGATAAATGAACAAGCAATGATTTAGTACCTAATACCATGCTGTGTATTAACAGTACAAAGCTATCTAAGAAAGCGAACATGTTAGGAAAAGCAGAACATGAACTTATGAAGAGAGTTACAATTTAAAGTAACATAGATAATCCCAAGTTTTCTGAGCATTTCCACCATAAAACAATGTATATGTTAAATTTTATGTAAGTTGTAATTGCTTTAATTTAATTATTGCATAATTACATGGCTTAGTTGTAAATTTGTCAAGGAGAGCATATCGTTGCTCAATTGTACTCACATTTCTACCATATGTACTGAAATGTCTCATAGGGGACTGTTACATACACATTTGCAAATCATGAGCACTTTAGATGTAGTGTGAGAAAAGCTTCTCATAAAATTAGGTCTATATAATAATAATAATAATAGTAATAGTAACAATAATATCTATATTTATCTATATTTATCTTATCATCATATAAGCACAACACTAAACCCTTTACCTACCAATAGTGTAGGAACTATTAATATTACTATTTTACCATTGAAGAAATACAGTTCATTGAGGAAAATTACTTCTAAATTACACAGTTAATAAATAACAAAGGCAGAACTCAATATCTGTTGAGTTCTCAACATCTCAAACATCAAGTTTGTCATTCTGTTATACTATTTCACAAACTATAAGTCAACTGTGATAAGTGATTAATGAAAGGTATAACAATTAATGAAATGGTAGAAAGAAAGGATAAAGGATATATATTGAAAAAATTAAAAATATATGTTTATCATTGAACCTGATTCAGCAACTCCACATGTGATACATTTTAGATCAGTAGGTTTTGGAGCTTATGTATTTCTTAGTTATTCATTCTCATTATTGTATGCTTACTTTTTATTTTTTGTAAGGAATTTTTCCATTTATCATATTTAATTTCTCAAAATACTTTTCAGATTCCTATGTGTATATATCTATAATATTTTTAAAAACTTTTATTTTAGGAATGGAAATTCTAAACAAAAGAAAGGAAAATAGAATGCCATCTATTATTACTTTGTAAATATATCCATTAGTATACACATGTGCATGTGTGTATAATATATCCCCTTTTATGCATATGTATATTACATATATTCCCTTTATCCATCTATATATTTATATACACAGGCTTATGTGAGAAACCCTATATTTCATTTCCAATTATAATCTTATATAAACTTCTAACTTTCCATAATCACACTTAGATATATTCTCCTATTATTTACTTTATAATTCTAGAGCTAACCTGTAAAAGTAGTTCAGGCTCATTCAGGTTCATTGATTAAGAATGGTGGCTTAGTAATTTATGAAAGAATTTAGTGAACCGTAAAAAGTAGTTCACATGTTTTTCAGCAATTCAGCATTCATTCATTTAACAAGTACTTACTGAGCACCTACTCTGTGACAGGGTTTCCAGTAGGCACCCAGAAATTACTACTGCAGTAACCAATGAAGATCCCTAATTCATGAAGCCTAAAGTCTAGAGGGAGAGACAGATCTTAGAAAAGCAACAACTGTAAATAAATACCTAATAAAGTTGTGATACGCCTATGAAAGAGAACAGTAAATAAAAGTGTGCAAGTTTAAAATATGCTGAGGTAGTTTCTTTGAACTTCTGTAAAGAATGATTGAAAAACCTAAAATTACAAATATTTGTGATACTTTTTTGAAGCTTAGGCAATGATAATTTAACACTGGTGCTAATAAAATAATATACTTTCTTAGTTGTTTTTAGTTTGTAATTTTACAAAGAAGGTAGAGTTTAAGTATAGAGAAGAGAGAAGAAAAGGGCTAACTTTAAAAATTTAAAGGGTTTCCAAGTTATATTTTATTCAGGGCTTTAGAATTAGCAAAGACTCTTTGCCTTTATAACCTTGAATGTAGAAATTAATAAAGTTCAATAAGGACTTAAATTGGCTGTCCATTCATATTTATCATAGGTAATTTGGGGTAAGATATGAAGCAAAACATAATATTGATTAATAATGATGTTAATTTTGTGGTTAAACCTTCATATTAAAATATTCACATTCACTAAAGAGAGGTTTCCCCTGATTTCTTTATATTCAAGAAATATCTGGCTGCCCACCCACCGAGAATGGTGAGCAGTGCTAGACTAGATGACCTTAAAGGGTCCTTTCTTGCCAATCTGGGATATTAAGGATATACAACCCAAGTATGTCCTTCAAGAAAAAAAAATACTCCATAGTTCTACATAAGAAGTTTCACTTATTCAAAAAATATTGTCAGTTATGTTCCTGGATATATTCTAGACCTTCAGAATAAATAAAAAATACAAAATCTTTAGTGTCATCGAGCATACGTCATAGTGGGAGATGCAGGCAATAATCAATCAAACAAATATATAATCAGGTAACATTAAATACTTAGAAGAATAAATTACATGTTAATTACATGAAGATTTTTGTACTATTGGCTGGACCAAGTTCATATTTACTATTGCTTGACAATGTGGAAAATATGTATGGGATACTTACCTGAAAGATAAAAAAATATATTGCACTTTCTCAGTGGATTTACTTAACTGCAAAACTTTTTTAAAAATGACCATTTCAATTTCTATAAGGATCAAGATGATATTTTAATGCCTACTATACCCTTTCTAAAGTTTCCAATAAAGTATCTCCCATCTCTGTAGACTTAATCACTCATTATGCCTGGCATTTAATTCTATTTTTTTGCATCTCAAAATGGGTAAAACTAAAGTGGCTCTACTGTACAGCTATTTAAAGAATAGATAAAATTATTTTTAAAAATTTTAGATGTGAAGCTCAGGTCCTTTGACATCACAAGTCTGACTTTCTGAATATGTAACACATGTAACCAGGCTTGGACAACTTTGAAAATATGTATTATGTCCAGATTGAAATTTTGGAAACTGCTGTATAAGATGTATAAGAATTCCACAAATTTGGAATCTTCTCTCTAATAATTTCTTCAAATCAATGATTTCTATTGCCTTATTATTCTATCTTTTATAAACAATTCTCACTAGGTATATGAAGGGGAACCCATAAATGAAAATGGAGAACAAAATAAAACTTTAAATAATGGAGGAGGTTTAGGGAAAAGAATGAGAGCTATTTCCTGGACAATGAAGAAAAAAGTGGGTAAAAAATACATCAAAGCCCTTTCTGAAGAAAAGGTAAGCATCCTCTGTTAATCATTTGTATTTTTCTATTAAGTATTTTCTGAATGGCCAACAGATTCTTCTTCTAGATGTAGACTTACTTGGTGTTTTAGGGAGGACTTCAAACATCTGTTTTCTCCCTCAATAATTTTGCCCAGAGGTTGGGTGGGGAAAAAAAAAACATTATTACTCTTATGTTGATAGAGGAAACAGAAGCTCGGAAAGATCACACCTACAGTAGATGAAGAACAGTATATCATATGTTGTAACAAACATCATTACTTCATTTCTTTTTATTGCCAACTAAGATTTCATTTTATAGATAAACTACATTTCATTTTTCCTTTCATCAGTTAATAGACATTTGGGTTGTTTCCACTTTCTGGTTACTGTAAATAATGCTGCTATAAATATTTGTGTGTGAGTTTTTGTGTGGAAAGAATGAAATATTCTTTCATTTCTCTTGGGAATATGGTAACTATCTGATATTTTGAGAAATTAGCAACCTGCTTCCCAAAGCAGTTGATCATTTTACACTCCCACTAGCAATGTGTGAATGTTCCAATATCTGCACATGCTTGCCAACACTTGTTTTTGTCTTTTTGTTGCTAGCCATCCTAACAGATGTGAAGTGGAATCTCAATGTGGCTTGGATTTGTACTTCCCTGAAAACTAATGATGGGAATCTTCCATGTTCTTATGAGCCATTTGTGTATCTTCTTTAAAGAAATGTTTATTCAAATATTTTCCCCACTTTATAATTGGGTTGTTTTTTTTTTTAAGTTTATTTATCTATTTTTGAGAGAGAATGAGAGAGAGAGAACAAGGAAGGGGCAAAGAGAAAGGGAGAGAGAGTATCTCAGGCAGGCTCCGTGCTATCAGCGCAGAACCTGACATGGGCCTTGACCTCAAGAACTATGAGATTGTGACCTGAGCCAAAATCAAGAGTCAAATGCTTAACCAACTGAGCCACCCAGGCACCTTGGGTTATTTATTTATTTATTTATTTATTTATTTATTACTATTGATTCTTAAGCTTTTTAAAATATGTTCCGGATACTGGTAACTTATCAGATATAAGATTTGCAGTATAATATATTTTCTCCCATTCTGTGGATTGTATTTTCATTTTTTTGATGGTAACATTTGCAGCACAAATGTTTATAAGTTGATGTAGCCCAATTGATCATTTTTTTATTTGAACTTTCAGTATTGTATTAAAGAAACAATCTTAACCTAAGATTACAAAGATTTACTCCTGTGTTTTCTTCTAAGAGTTTACAAATTTAGTTTCTTCTAAGAGTCTGTAGTTCTTAAATTTTGGTGTATGATCTACTAATTTTTCTATGGAGTATAGTAGGAGTCCAACTTCATTCTTTTGAATGTGGATATCCAGTTGTCCCAACACTAATTTGGTAAAAAAAACCAATTATTTTCCTATTGTATTTTCTTGGTACCCTTGTTTAAAATCAATCGATAATAAATATATGGCCATAATTATGGGTCATAAATATAGGGGTTTATTTCTGACTCTCAAGTCTATTACATTGATCTGTATGTCTTATGTCCATTCTCTTTTTAACCCCTTTCAACAGGACTTCTGTCCCCAGTACTCCAATAAAACAGTAGTCACAATCAGTGTTGACCTCTGTGTGGCCAAATTCATTCACCACTTTTCTTTCTTTTTACATTACTTTTCAACTCTATTTGACACAAGTGATGATTTCAATACATATGAAACATTATCTTTTCTTGGTTTCTCTGAGCATTCTTTTGGCTTTCCTTCTTTCTCAGTTTCCTTTCTTGGCTTTGCTTTTTTTCCTGTCTCTCTAAATATTGAGTCTTTCTGAGGCTTGCTCCTAGATGCTCCTCAATGTACTCTCTCCTCGTAACTGATCTCATCCAATTTCATGACTTTGCTTTTCATAATCATATCTTTAGCAATGACATCTTATCTGTTGTGCTTAAACAACCAGTTGTGTATTTGATATCATAATTTAAATGTATAATAGATAATGGAACCCAAGACATCCAAAACTGACTTATTAATTCTCTATGTTCTACAAAGAAAAAAAACGTTTCTTGTCTAGTCTTCCCAGTAATAATAGACAACACTGTCATAACTCTAGATGCAAGGAAGGAAAGGAAGGAAAGAAAGGAAAGGAAAGGAAAGGAAAAGAAAGGAAAGGAAAGGAAAGGAAAGGAAAGGAAAGGAAAGAAGAAGAAAGGAAAGGAAAGAAGAAGAAAGGAAAAGAAAGGAGGAAAGAAAGAACCCTAAGAATCATTCAAAATTTCTTCTTTCTCTCATTTTTCACACTCATTTATTAGCATATCCTCTTGGTTCAAACTCCAAAGAATTATATAAAACCCCTAATTTCTCCATGTAAACTATTCCTGCTTTAGACAAACAAAAACAACATTCACAACAACTTCTCTTGCCTAGACTACCATTGTCTTTCTTCCATTCTTTCCTCCGTAAAAACTATTCTCCAATGAAAACTAGAAAGATCTCTTAAAAGTGGAATGCAGAACACATAACTCCCCTTGGTTAAAATTTTTACAATGCCTTCACAATTCGTTCTTTTACTATGGTATGTTCATTTCAGTGCTCTGAGAAGCAGAGCCTAAGAAAGGAAAAACCACACCAAAGATTATTGGGGAAAATGTATGTGAAGGGTAAAGTAGAGAGAGAATAAATGGGTAGGGAAATCCTTCAGACTACAGTGCAAGTTTGACACCTGTGAAAGGAGAGGAAGAAAGCTTTAGCCCGGTTGTTAGATAGTCCTTGAACCAAAGCTTTTCACTAGAGGAGCCCTATATCCCCCCAGATGGTCTCAAATGGCACTCACACTGTTTCAGTCATTGGCAGAGAGCATGGCTTCCATGCAGACACAGTGGCAGACTCATTAGCTGGGGCTATCAGTAAAGAAGGGTCCCGCAGCAAAAGATCTGAGGGGCATATTTCCATGACCACCACACATGGTCTATAAAGCTCTTCCTCATCTAGTTTCAATCTACATCTCTGAGCTCATCTCCTAAAACTGTCCCTGCTTTCACTCAGCTCCAGCTACATTGGCTTTGTCTTCCTGTGCAGAAACTAAATTAATTCTGAGTTTAGTTATTTTGTTCTTGCTGTTCCTTTTGCCTAGAAAGCTGCCTCCAAATCTTCATGTAAGTATATCTTAACATTCAGGTCAAGAATTCAGAAAATATATTACCTTATAGGTGAGGTCTTTGGAGACGACTCCATCTAAATCAGCCAACCTTCCCCTAACCTTAATCCTAGTATCTAATCCCCTCATATCACTCAGTTTTATTTCCTTCATAGCACCTATTCTCTGGAATTTTCTTTCCCATTTTGTTTGAACACATGTCCCCAAACACAACACACACACACACACACACACACATACACACACACACACACACACACACACACACACAGAGCCCATCACACTAAAATGTACCTTATTAGAGCAGGGATCCTGTTATCTTGTCTGCTATGGTATCCCTAGTTCTCAAAATAGTGCCAGGTATTTACAAGACATTCAATAACCATGTGGTGAATGACTAAACAAGTCAATAAAAGAATGGATGAAAGCAGAGAATCCAACTGAATATATATCATATATGTATTCTGAAACTTTATCAATGTTTAGAAATGCTCATAAATGAGGAATATTGAATTACATTTTGATGAATATTAAGAAATTTATAGGTTTTGTCCAAACAATCTAAATATGGAAGACATTTGAGATGTTTTTGAGCAGATGTAATTTGCTTTGAAATTGTCTGTCTTTCCTAATTTTATGCAGGATTTGCTTTTCACTTGACTAGGTGTGCAAGCACAGTATGAGATTTGTAAAGCTTCTTAGATAAGCTTTGCTTTAGAATTGCAAAATGTGCATGTTTTATTCATATCTAGTGATCTGGTAGGGTGCAAATAACTGACATGAAACAACTATGCAGAATTTAAACTTGTAATATCAGATCTCAAAGGATTAGTAATGGTGGTAAATAGATGATAAGAAGAACATGAAGAAATAAAAATGCTTTCACGGATAAAGCATAGATGTTAATAAATCTAACATTTATGATTAAATAGTCTTGATATGATATCCATCCTAATTTACAAAATGAACCGGTATAATTTCAGTTGAATTCCATAATGTGGAATATTTCATCTAAAGAATTTTTCCAAGTATAATATGTTTTGCTAGAAATTGAACTAAAGATTAATGACTCTCATATTTTATGCTGATGTATTCCTAAGTATTTTATTGCTAAAATATGTCTTGTTTGTTAAATCAATGCACACAGTGAATATCTCCATGGAAATCAGTTCTCTGTACTTAACCTCTGATATGTTTTTATGAAGGATGAGGAAGATGGAGAGGATACCCTCCCATACCGGAACAGTGACCCAATGATTGGATGTCACACAGAGAAGACCTCCCTCAAAGCCAGTGACTCCATGGATAGTCTCTACAGTGGGCAGAGTTCATCAAGTAAGGCTATAGAATAAGGGACAACTGGGAGGTCTGAGTTAAATTTACTAAAAACAGCAGATTTTAACTATAGAGGGTAAACTGATGGTTACCAGAGGGAAGGTGGGTGGGGAAATGGACGACATAGGTGATGGGGATTAAAGAGTACATTTATCATGATGAGCTTTATGTAATGTACTGAAATGTCGAATCACTATGTTGTACATCTGAAACTGATACAATGATGTATGTTAATAATACTGGAATTAAATAAAAATAATGCAAAATAAACAAATTGCAAATGAAAAACAACAACAATAGATTTGGGGCTCATCAAATTAGCAACAAGTTTCCAGCTATTTCATAAGAGAAATAGTGAAAATGTAGGGTGTGTTGAATCCATAGAATTGCTATTGTTTAAAAGTATACACTATATATTAGACAGAATTATGAATTATTTTGAAACTTTTAACTTTGAAGCTGGCAGGGCTCTTAGGGGTATGTCTCAAAAAGATCATGTTGGGTAACTAACTCCACATCCCTAAGATAAAAAATGTATGCTTGGAAGAACTAGGATTATCTTGAGTCAAAATTATTAAAATGACTTGAAGAATTCAGAAAAATAAAATCCTGTTTTCTGTCTCATCTTCCCTCCCTCTTCTCCTTCTTTTCCCTTTCTTTATTCCTCCTTTTGTTTTCTTTCCTTTCTTCTTTCCTCTTTCTTTCTTCTCTTCTTCCACCCCTCCCCTCCTCTCTTCCTTTCTCCTCTTTCTCTTTCTTTCTTTCTTTCTTTCTTTCTTTCTTTCTTTCTTTCTTTCTTTCTTTCTTTCTCTTCTGTCTCCTATCCTCTCTCACTTTTTTCCTTCCCTTTTACCTGAAGTATTCTGAAAAGAGCAGGACATATGCATCAATTCTGACATTTACTTTTTAGGTCTCCATCCAGTATTAGTGAGTAAAGAGTGTAATACTATGTAAATACTAAATAGAAGAATACCACCAATTAGGTGACAGAAATGAATCAACATGTGTTTCTAAGAAGGGTATCATTCAGGTTTCAGTCACATATCCTATTACAATATTTGGATGAAACTACCGATAACTGCAGGGTGCTTTATAACTTTTTATATGTATATTGTTATATATCCTTCTAATCTTTTCAAGGCTTTAAATGTTGTTGTTGTTGTTGTAGTTGCTGTTGTTTTGCAAGGTTTATATTCTATTTCCTTTGAAGTCACTGCTTCTGTTATTTGAAGACAGATCGCAAAGACCAGAAGTTTCAAACATCCTGAATTATATTCCTATATTCCTATTGGCTGTAGAACAGTTACTTTGTGGGGGGGAAAAAAACTAATGCAGAAACATTTGAAGGATATATTTTTGCATGTGTGAAATTCAAATTTCATTAGTATTCATTTCTGCTGGAAGTTTTAAAATTCTAAACTGTAATGCTGAATGTGGGTAGAATTTTACTAACTAGAGCATATCATTAAAAGCCAAGGCCTGAGTGGCCATGGAAGGGAGGATGTGAGGAAATGGTGGCCCACTTAGCTTTTGTCATATACAACTTAATTTCTGTAATTATATGCAGCTCACCTTTCTTTTATACCAGTTCATATACAGTATGGAGCATCTCTAAGGTTATTTACCTTATTTCTGTAATTATTTGAATAAATAGAGAAACCATGGCTGTTTCATCATTGAACAGAGCACTGCAAGGCCATACTGGAAGAGAAAGCGAGGTGACAACAGAGAGTGGGGGAGAAACAGAATTACTTTGACTGGGAACCATTCTTGCCCCCATTTTGCAGGCAGCAAAAATGGAATCTGTTTTCTCTTTTTACCCTGAGCTTCAAATTCAGGAGGGACATGGATCAGAGAACACGGATTTGGAGCAGGTTTAAAAGCCCAGTATACAAACTTCAGAACCATTTGGAGTACAGACATTGGAACACACATTCTCCTTGCTTCACACTCAAACAACAAGCAAAAGTACTATCTTTTATGCATAAAGATGTTGTTTCAAAATGACTTTTGGTACATAATAGGAAGTTTGGGAGAGTATTCTAGCTACATTGTGATAAGCATAGGGAACCTTGTAGTCTTATTCTTTGACCATTTGTGACCAGTAGCATACAAAGATCAAATTGTTGCTATAGGTTTTTGTCTTTGTTCACAAGTGCAAAATTAATTGTCTTGACCTGTACAGGGAGTTAAGTCTATACTGTCTGCCTCTTTAGCAAGTGTTCAATGCTCAAACCACTATGCTACTGGATCAGATAATAAAGAATGAAGTGAGAGGGTGTTTTTGGTTAGTGTTCAAGGAAGTAAGAGTCAGATTGGCTGGAAAAAGTTCAGGTATGGTTCAGAGGACAAAGGTCATGAATGGAGAGTGGGAGGCAGAAAAAATAGGGCTCTATCACTTAGCACCCCTTCAAAATGTTGGCATACAATACTTCTGCATTGTCCTTGCTTGGCTGTATCCAGATGATGGTTCAGGATTATATGAACCTTCGGGGAGAACTGTTAACCTCTCTTTTGCTTTCATCAGGTGGAGTAACAAGCTGTTCAGATGGTACAAGTAACCGGGATAGCTTTCGACTTGATGATGATGGCCCCTATTCCGGACCATTCTGTGGCCGTGCCAGAGTACATACTGATTTTACACCAAGCCCCTATGACACTGACTCCCTCAAGATTAAGGTGTGAGCGCATCATATCTGTATTCTGTATGGTCTGTCTAGTGCTGGTTGTGTGATCTGTGTCAGGAAGTGCACAGTGGGAACTGGGTGTGTGTATGGAGGGGGGTGGTTAAGTGTGCTCTTCCAGCAGTAGAACTGAGCACTGGTTTAATGTAGCAAGAATTTGAACAAAACATGAGAGGCGGGTAAGGGAATCAGTCTCTTGAGGCCATAACGTAAGTTGCTGTTATATAGATACTGCAGAATCAAAGCCTATCAAAGGAGAAGAAAAATTGATTACATTTTTCTGAAAAACCAAAAGCCTCACAAGTCACTGGAGGTGCCCAGCCCTGCCTGCTAATTGCTGGAGTAAAAGGAGTGAGAGAGGAAAAATGGAGGTATCTGGCAGAGCAACTCCCTTGGGAACCAGCCTTGGCTGGGCAACTTCAGTAATTAAGTTAGTTGCCATGAATAACCAGATATCTTTCTCCCAATGATACTCCCTCCTGAATTCTCTCTTCTTACTCTTATTATCTGTATTTTCCATTGATGTGTGATAAATTTCCACAAACTCAGAAGCTTTTTAAATACCAAAAATGTATTATTACCTCATGGTTCAATGGGCCATACATTTGGTCATGGCTCAACTGGGTTCCCTGCTTAAGGTCTGACTGGGTTGAAATCAAGGTGTCAACTGGGGCTATGCTCTCACCTTGGGCTTAGCGTCCTCCTCCAATCTCACTGGCTATTGGCAGAATTCAGTTGCTTGTGGTTGTAGGACTGAGGCTCCTGCTTTCTTGCTGGATATTGTCTGGGAGCCATTCTCAGCCCCTGAAGGCTGCCAGCCATGGTCCTCTTTACAACATGGCTGTTTGCTCCTTCAAAGCCTTCAGGAGAAAAGCTCACTCATGTTTCAAATCTCTTTATTTTTAAGGGCTTCTACCTGATAAAGTCAGAAACATACAGATGAGCTTCCTATTAATTACAAAATTAACTAATTTGAGGCATTAATTATATCTGCATAGTCCCTTGTGTCATATAATACAACATAATCATGGGTATGAAAGCCATTATTTTAATAGTCCTACTAACACTAAAAGGGAGATGCTGTTGCAATAGTACAAATAGAAGGTTTAGTGCCAAAGCATTTTATATATGTTAAATTATTCCTTTGAGCAACACAAACTGATACAGCTAAAAGGACAGAAATTATGAATTTTCTGTACTACCAACACCAAGCCAGTGCTAACCAGTTACTATTATAAGTTAGGAAGTATTGATGTTATTATTTAATATTCAAGACACTCAGTTCTTCTCTTTATCCCTTCTATGATAACAAATCAGAGTAAGCTCAACTGGAGAATGAAGTAAACATTATTCTCCATAGTTAGCTCCTTAGTTGTTTAAATGAAATGATTTGAAGTCTAAGTTCAAATTTGGGGAAAGGATGCTTGTAGTCTAGTAACCATAGTTGGGGAAGGGCTGTATAAGGGAATAAATTGAACCCATTTTGACACAGGAAAACTTTTCACCTTCCCTACAAATATATGCCAGTGTACCACCGCTTGTGCTCCCTAAGGTGATATTTGTAGAGGTGTTGTAAGACACAATAAAAGCCCCACAGTTACCCCTGGGGATTGAATGCTATTGTTTATATCAAGGATCTTATCCACAATGAAATTGGATCTTTGCTTGGTGACCTATGGGCTTTCCTGGAATGTATACTTTTTATGAGTTTAAAGGATAATAGGAAGGATGCAGCAAGAGCTCCCATGCTTAACAACTTCCCTTAAAGCTTCTGAGGATTTTCTAGTCTGCTTAGCTGATCCTATCAAGCCCAGGATTTGATCCCCCATAGTTACAGGCAGGAAAAACTAGATGAACAGCTGATAGGGTCAGACAAGCAGATGATCACAAATCAGAAAGATCTGATCTTTTGATCACATTGAATCCTACTATTAAAAATACAATTTGTGTTTTAGATGGAAGAATACACATTCATAGAACAGCAGTAAAGAATATTTTTAGTAACAGACTTAATGCTTTGTTTGTTTGAGGGTAGACCCCTAAAATGGCAAACATATCAAATCTATAATGTCCTCGCTGGGGTAGAAACTTATAAGTCTCAAAGGAGTAGCTATGACTTTTAAATGTTGGCACTGTATTTGTACAGAAATCAAATTTCTTTACAAAGAAGTATCCCTGTGTGTTTTCTACTTTTGTCAATAACTGGCCAATTAGAGTCTCAGATGTGAATAAAGAATAAAACTAATTGGTTTGTCCATCCTAATGTGCTTTAGTCATACTTTAATCCAACTTTGTTGTGGAGTTCATTCTAAGTATTATCTTCTTTACAATAATTAAGTAGCATAATTTATCCATAGTGTATACATACTTTTCTTACATATTTGGTATGTACAAAGTTCTTACGTTTCCTTATTTTAGATGAATGTAACACTTTAGATGGTTCATTTTATACAGTAGATAAAATTTTCAGATGAACTAGAAGCATGGACAGAGATACAGACTTCTTTTTCTTTCCCTTCCTTATTTGGGAGCTCTTCCAAAAATGCCTTGAGCTTTGCTACATGTCTATTGCTTTGACAAGATGAAAAGAGCATCGTTTTTTAGTTCAGACAACTTAGACTTGAGTTCTGGCTCTGCCATTTGAATTCAGATAACTGCCATGATTTTTAAATTTAATTTAATGTTTGCATTTCTTTTCTCTAATATTTAGAGTAATAATGAAAACTTGTATATGTACCTATGAAGTGTGTCTTGGGCATAAAATGACTCAGTATATGCAAAAGTACTCATAAATTCCATCGTGCTCTACAATTCTAAATTCATAATTGATATACCAAAAACATAAAGATATCATCAAATGTATGTAAGAGCTTTTTTACAAGCTGGTTGAAGTTTTCTTCATTATTAGTAGCAAATAGTTCCCTTGAACTTTTAAAAGAAATTTTCTCTTAAATTTATTTCTGTTATTAGTAACCCCCCTTAGCATATTCCCACATTGTTCTAATTTTCTATGACTCTATTCTTTCTACCAATTGTTATAGCACCAGAGTTCTCTGAAAATTGATTGGTATATTTCTTTGTCTTTAGAAAGGAGACATCATAGACATTATCTGTAAAACGCCAATGGGGATGTGGACAGGAATGCTGAATAATAAGGTGGGAAACTTCAAATTTATTTATGTGGATGTCATCTCAGAAGAGGAAGCAGCCCCCAAGAAAATAAAGGCACACCGAAGGAGTGGAAAGGAAAAACCCAAGACTCTGCAGGAGTTCTTACAGTGGATTCACCTTCAGGTTAGTGAACTTGTGGCCTGTTTGATTCTGGTGGCATCTGGATGGAATAAATGAGGAGAATGGATCAGTGTTTGTATGGTGTTAAAAAATATATGACTTACAGCAAAGGAAAATCTGTTTTCCAAGAAGAGTTCTTATTTCTCCTTTATTACTTTTATTATGCAAGGACAGGTCTTAATATAACATCCCTTGGACTAAACTCTAATGGTACTTAGCAGTGACAGTAGAGATTAATGTTGAGAAAGTGCAGTGAAAAATGAAAATACCTTGGAGAATAAAAGCCCCAGAGAAAATATGTAAATGAGAATGATAGAGTATAAAGAGTAAAGATAAAAATTCAGAGGATTGAAAGGAAAAATGAAAAGAAAATTGCATTTTCTATAGGGCAGAGATCAAAAGCAAGTCAAGAGAAGATAACTAAATATAATTGTTTCAAAAGCAATTTGTTAGGAAATAGTCATCATTAAGCCCCCAAGATGATTGTCTTAAGGAAACTGTGTTGTTTATATTTATAACCCAATTATTTTCTTGTTACATTAGCAAAATTTTTATAAAATATCTATCTTGTTCAATGGTGTGTACATACAATTTACCTAGCCTCACTCAATTTACTGTTTTGCAATCCATTTCTAAAATTAATGCAGCAGTACTTTGATAATTTTCAAGATTCATCAAGGCAATAGCCAATTAAACTTTCCTTAATTGTTTCTCTTGAATTATATAGTTATACTTCTGTCTGTAGACACACTACCTTGGCTTTCCTATATTACAATGGGTGCCCCCTTAATGGGGCACTGCTTAGATGAAGTACAAGTTTAAACCCTGCTTCTTCTTTTTGTTTGCACTGTGACCTATGAGAAAACCCAGGTATGAGGAAGTGAAATAACTTACTGAAGAACCCACAATTAGACATAAGTCAGAATGAGAATTTTGGTTTCTCTGTTCTAATTTAGTACTCCATCTAGGAGACATTATTTTTAAAAGAAGTGGTACTTTTTCTTTCTTTCTTTCTCTTTCTTTTATAAAAAGGAGCTGATAGTTCTTCCCAATTACTTAAAACTTTTATACCTCCTCTTAATCAGTTTTAGAAACCAAAATAAGGATATTGAAATTATGATCAAGTAAAATGGAAGGAAGTTTTGAGGAAGTTGTAAAGCAACTTCACTTTGCATTTTTATTCTGTTAGAGAGAACAGAGGTTACATAAATAACATACAGACTCAGAAATCAGAAGCCTATGAATTTTAAACTAATATATATTGATGCAAATGACAGACAAAAATACACATGCTGAGAAAAGGAAACAATACTTTTCCCAACCACAATACTTTTATGCTTAATAAAATCTTTTAATTAAATAGAAAGTTTGGAATTCCTTTGGTTTATATAATGACTTTCACCAAATGCTAGGTCTATTTTTTATAAAGAACTGTGCCTGTTTCAAGTTCATTTTTCAAACTACCCCCAGAAGTTAGTGAGGGCAAATATTTTTGCAGGCAAGCAAACAAGGAGAGATGGAGATTCAGAAATATTACTGTAATAACTCTTCCAGAGGCACTGTATTGATAGACATAAGGACACACTAGCTTTGTCAATTGAGCTTCTGAGAAGTGAAAAAGTGCCAAATGGGATGAATGGTCCAGCTATTTAATTGATCCATGATTTAGCACTGCACAGCATAAGGTAATTATTCCTTCTTTACATTTGTCCTTCCAGAAGGTGAGAATTATACAACATACTCTTTTAAATGCCCTAGAGTTCATATGTGGAAAACTAGTACAAGTTAAATAAAGTTACACAGAAGTTCTATTGGTGCCTTTGGTTTCCAAATGCATTTCTACACTTCTTTTAAATCTAAAGAGAACTAAAAAGAAAACATTTGAATCTGAGTAGTTTATACCATACATATTTTTTTCTCCCTCATAGGAATATACCTCAACTCTGTTACTCAATGGTTATGAGACCATAGAAGATTTAAAGGATATAAAAGAAAGTCATCTCATTGAATTAAACATTAAAAACCCAGAAGACAGGATGAGGTTACTATCAGCTGCTGAAAACCTCCTTGATGAAGAAAGTAAGTGTACACACCTACTTTTCTCCTTCACTGAAAATCACAGTTCAATGTAAAGAGTAGAATTATTAAAAACAAAGCCCCAGTTTTATTTACTGAGAATCATACAAAGCATTGTTCTCCATAAAATAAGTATTTTCTTATCTATTTGGAAACAACAACTCTGGTCAAGTCTATAATTAGGAAGAGGACTTTTTTTTTCCTTATTGGACTCAGAAAATGAAAAGGACTTTTCTGGGAAACTCATTTAGATTCTGCAGAGCTATTAATTTACACACAAGTGGATGTCTGCATTCCCAAAGACTGAGGGAGTTTCGAGACAAATATTTAGTGACAGCATGAGCCATTAGTGAGAAATGTCATATGCAACTTCTGCAGAACAGCGCAGAACAAGCCTCTAAGTTAATGAGCTTTTGCGCCACACAGGAAAATTCATTTCATTACCATATAGTCACATCTTGTACGTGTTTATCGTATTCCTTCAAAATGTTATAATAGCTTGCAAAAATATTCAGCACTCACTTTTATTATCTGAGATGGTTCTCTGTATTTGTAACGTATAAACTGAAGATGGAGTAATTCATGCACATTCGCTTACCGACTGGGTTTGTAAAGATAGGATAGCTTTTGTTTTCACAGTTGCCCAATCTGAACACTCGTCTTACTAAATCTGCTCAGCCTTCTGAAACCCTGAGCTCAGAAAGTGCCAAACTCCTCAAGGAGTTATTTTGTTAGGAAGAAAAGAGGAAGGTATAGACTTTTTTATAGACTTAGACCATCTAATTCAACTTTTCTCTTTCAAAAATAATATTAATCATGATCATTAACTACCTATTTTGAATATATGGTCTGAGTAAAACTTTGATCCAACATCTTTACATTTATTATCTTTCATGCGCTCCACAATTTTGTGAGTTAGATAATACCGTACGTGTATTTATAGTGAGAAACTGAGAAGATGAGTAACTTGTCCAAGCTCACACACATAGTGAACTGGAGAGCCAGGACCAGTGTTTGTGATGCTACTATACTTTGTACAAATAACACCCCAGATGGAGAGCAAGGAGAAAAGTTGTATTTGGGACCCAGGTCTCCTGACTGTCTCTCAGTAGGTTTTCCTGTATCCTAGATCTCATCTGCTCCAAAATGACATAGTTGCACAGTACATGTTTAGACACTGGCCTTTTATCTAGCAGGAATAAATAAACTATTTTGGAAATTGTATCTCACTTTATTCTTACTTGTGATCTTGAGTTTACATAGAGTTCCATTCTTTTCAAAGAGCTTTTACATGTAAGACTAATTTGGCACCTGCAGGATTTATTTCATCTTAGGCCTAGTTGTTTACATGCATTCTTTGAAGCTGCAGAAACTAGGAGAGGGAGATGGGGTCACAGAGGCAGACAAAGGTCAACCTTAAGAAAGTAGCCAATTTACTCAATAGAACAAGACAAAACAAAACTGATCAGTGTCAACTGATGGAGCAGTATCTTTCAGGTAATTGAGGCAGTTTCTTTCACATCTTGTCATTTCAAAACAAGGCTCCTCACTAAATAATGTCAGGCTAATAAATAGATTCTGTAGATTTCTTGTAATAGAGAATGTTCAGTATCGTTGTCAATACCGTCCAAAAATTTTTGATGTTGAAGGAGAGCAAGGAAGAAGAATATTTTTGAGCACTTTTAAACACATTACTTTTCCTCTATAATACTATCCATATGAGTATTATGAGAAATACAGATTATGAGAAATTACAGATGAGAAAATATTTCAGAGCTGAGTTGCAAAGAGGCCAAACAGCTAGATAAGTAACAGAGCTGGAGTTTTAATCAAAGGCAGCCTGCTATAAAAATCCAAGTTCTTTCTTACACACATGCAAACTGGTAAATATAGAAAGAACAATGAATATTTGAAAATTGAAGTTTCTGCTATGCCAGTTTTCTCAAGGGCTTCAGTTAAGTTTTCCATCTCAGAAGTTAATATTTCAGTGAGAACAGAAACCTTGCAACAACATCACTGCCTTGAAGATATAAGGCTACTATGGCTGCATTGCTACAGGACTTGTGAATAGAAGGGGCTTAGAGAGCCTGGGTGAGAAGGGCTTTTAGCCATAAAACAGTGGTCAGTCTGGACTCATGGAGGGAAGATTGGTCCAGTGCCAAAGGCTTGAGTATGGAAGGTGTCTACTTAATTTATTCATCTACCCCCCCCCCCACTTCCCCATCTACTTTCTATGTTAATAAAAGAATAATAATGTATAAATGACATAGTATTAGAGCTAGGTGTAATTTCAAAAACCATCTGACACAAATGCTTCCTTTGCAAGATGGGGAAACTAAAACTAGATTAGCTAAATTGCCTTCTCAAGGTCATGTATCTAGAACCCAGCCTCCTGAATCTATTAGAAACACATTCTACTATGCCCTAATCTCTGAAAACGAAACACAGTATCTCCAAAGCATGATGTGATTTTCAATGTTGAATATAAAAAGGTACAAATCCCCCAAATTATTTCCCTTATAAGACTTTAGAAAATGGTATTTGAAGGTCACTAGAAGTTGACCATTTAATAATCGCCAGTAATATACAAACCTACACACACTGAGCCAAATTCTGGGGGATGAAAAACAGAAAAAAAATGCCAATGCAACCAGTGTTTGTTGTCAACACACAACTCTGAGATTTTTCTTATTTTAATCTTACGGTCTAAAGTAGTACTAGAATATACATGTCAAAAAGATGCATATTGCATGTTAGGCTATTCTGACTGAAAGCTATTTATCTTATATGAAACTGCTTTGCTCAAGAAATAAAGAAGAATGACTTCTATTTGTTGATAAGATGGTGAGTTCTGATGATTCGGCACCATGCTGCTGAATGCTTATTTTTATCTATTCTCTACTCTGTGAATCATATCTTCTATAACCATGCTAAAGATTAAATGCACAACCTTCATGTACCTTGAATGATAAAGACCTTGAATATATAGTTATATAAAACTAAGATATTATTAAAAACAAATGCATGTCACAGTCACAGGTTAAAAAAATTGCTCTGTGTGTGTGTGTGTGTGTGTGTGTGTGTGTGTAAGAATGGGGTATGCAAATTGGCCAGGATCTTATGCATGTATTTTGATCACTTGATCACTGAATAAAGTCAATTTGGGGGAATGTCAATAAATTCCTAGTTTAGAGCTTCTTAGCTTGGGAACTGGAAAGTTTTGCTTTCCCAATCCTTCAGTATAAAAATTGAGGAGAAGGGGTGCCTGTTTTGAGGACAAGAGTTACATTTTTGAGATGATGAAGGCAACACTACAAGCCCCATGTAAGCCTTTCATACATCTAGAGGGACCAGGAGGATGGGGCAATAGAAATCTAATACTTAGAGCAAGCAATTTTCCTTTTCTCTTAGGCCAAAATAGATAGCATTGTACCCACTCTAACCTTGAGAATGTAAAGTAGATTAAAGTTTTTTAGGTTACTGCTTGACAGGAAGTAAAGGGGTTTCTCCTCCAAGCTGATAGAAGGGTTGGTAAGTGGTGTTAGCGCTGATTACAGGATTACCTCTGCTTCAGGAGAAGGACTTTGGGGTTCTGCGATCCCAGCAAGGCCAATACCAAGATATTCTGAATTCACTCTGGTATTACATTAGAACTGAGCAGAATTAGGTCACTGGCTCCCTCAGCTGGGAATCTAGATGAGGATAGGAGAAGAAAAATTGGGGTGAGACTGGGCTTTTGAAGGAGCAAAAGAGCAGAATCTGTTTATTTTGTGCACGTTAGGGTTTCTTTATTTATCATCTGAATTTTAAAATGGTTTGTTTGCTTTGAATAAATATTCCCAGTAAGAACAGAGAATGTGTGTGTGTGTGTGTGTGTGTCATTCATAAACACAACCTTCAAGACCCTTTTGCCTAGCTAATAAATGCCTCTTGCAAATAATAAGAGAGTTAACTGCTATTTATAGTAAATATTTTCTCTTTGTTCTGAAGTTGTTCCTCTTTTCCCACATTTAGAGGCACTTTGATGTGTCTTAAAAGTGTGTCTATGAGAATGTGTACATTGTCCTCAGGGGAAATGGGAGATGGAAATATCTTGTTCTCCCTATAGCACAGGAATAATTAAATTTTAAATTGGAGGAAAAAAAAACTACTGAGTAACTGAATAAGCAAACTGTACGAGAAGCTGTGTATAATGTATTTTAGGTAACTGCAACCTTTGTTTGTAGTGCTTGGTGAGGAGGAAAGGGGGAGGGGTGGGTTGTGTGCCAGGCTGTTGGCACCAGCTGTGGTCACAGCAGCTCCACATTGCTCAGCTATCCCCAGTTGTGCTTTCCTGCCTGCCTACCTGCCCAAAACGATGCAGGGCAAGAGGCGAGGCCCAGTCAGGAGCCTGGAACACGAGCTGCCAGCAGGGAGATTTGTAGTTCTGCCAAGCAGCAGTCCGGCAGTTGACCTGACAGCGTGCCAGGGTAGCCTGGTGCCCTAGCCCCTGACATGCATGCCTGGTGTTTCCAACCCGCTTGCCATATGATTTGAATCTAGATTCAAAAAAGGTACAGCTTTTAAGAAAAGATATGCTAACCATCCACGTATACACAGTAGAGAAGGCATACAGGCATTTTATTTGTATGTACTTTTAAGTATGTTTATAAATTGTTAAGTTAAAAAAATTCATACATATTTCTAGTTAGAGCTGTCTGGCTTCATGCAATTCCATTTCTTCAGATTACTCTTTGGTATTACTGCCCCCTCCCACCACACACAAGATTTAATTTACAATCGATGCCATATTCCATATGATACACAAAACAAAATGAAATGTAAACATTTTTACTCTTGATTCAAACAACAATTCCCAGAGTAAAGAGCCCATGGAATTTTAACCTTAGTCACCTAAGGAACTTGTAATGTGCTTGTTTTTATATTGCACCATGTTTGTGTACTAGGCATGACTTTGTGATGATTACCCTGGTCAAACAAGACTGAATCCTCTATTACCATGTGCCTTCCCAAAGCCCCTAATTCTGTGCTTTGCATTGAGTGGATGGTACACAAGTAGAATGAGTTATCATTAAATGAGGGAAGGAAGAGATTTGTAAATCATAAGCAAACTTTTTTCTGATTATAAAACTTTAAGTCCTTGGCAATCCCACCCTGCACATAGAAGTTTTTTAGTAGGCACATGGGTGTTGGTATGTGTTATCAAAATTTATGTTATGTATATGCTAATTACGTGTGACCATATATGTGCAAGGGTGCAAATGAGTACATTTATAGAGAGAAATAATTTAAAAACCATCAAAGTTTGAAGTGTGCAAACTTTTGGATCAGAAATTCCAGTTTTAGGAATTTGTTTGATAAACTTCAACACACAAGTGCATAAAAATACTAGCTAAGCTACTAGTACTTTTAATTGTGAACTTCCAGCAATAATTAATTTATTAAATTAATTAGTGTATGCAAACAATAAAGTAGTGTGAAGATATTAAGAGAATGTAATGCATACAGATATAAAAATATGTCCGAAACATATTAAAATAGTAAAAGCAAATTGTAAATCAGTGATATGCAGGGTAACCCTATTTTTGTCAAACAAGATTTAAAATAATGAAATGAGATTATTTTTTCACCATATCAAGTAATTTAATCTATAGGAAGAATGAAACTAATTTCCCAAGGCCCATAATTAACCAATATATAATAGTTTTCAATCTTATTTGAAATAATCTTATCAAAATAGCCCAGTATGACAACTTAACCAATGGTAAGTGTTTCCTGGGACCAAAGCCTTCCCATGAAAGCATCTGGTTGCACAGAGTGGCATCCGTGCCAGCACTGATTGATTAGATCTTAGGAGAGTATGCCTCTGACCTTCCTCAAGCAGCCAGCATGGCGGAAGTGAAGGGTGCTGTGGATGTGAGTGAGAAGATTCACTCCCTTGCCCACATTTCATTAGAAGGTGGAGTACGATGCTAAGATGCAAAGAGAGACGTGCAAAAAGAGGGAGCGTCATTTCAGCTCCTATGTTCTCATGGCCTCCAGAAAACAACAGCAACTGGTTGTTATTCCATGAAGGGACTCTTGATTTTAATTTGGTGTTTTTCCAAAAGATATGTTAGTATTTAAATGAAATGAATACCAAGAGTTCATTATAATTATAAAATCAACACATTCAGATAATTTAAGGATGTGCTTAAGATGAAATCAGAAATAACTACAAGTTGTGCCATATTGTCTACTGAATGTTCCTCCTTGGACAACACTGCATCTGGACAAATAAATGCAGCTGTAGTTACCTGGAGAATGCCTGAGATTTGTTCTGAATGACTCAAATGGGACTCCCACATGAAGGTGAGGTTTTGAGCCACCCTCAAAGAGGATGATATAACCTTGGCATAATCTTCGAGATGGCACCAGTAGAGAAGAAGAGGCTGGTCATTCAAAAAGCCAATAGCTATCTTCATTTGAATTTCAACAAAATTTCTTATTTGATCTTCAGTTCCTGTTCCCTTTAATCTAAACATCACATTCTTTTTATTTAAAAAATGTTTGTTGAGCACTTTCACTGGCCAGGCATTTTCCTATGCCCTCTAGATTGCATTATGTTATAGTACCCAAAAGAAACATAAGCCCAAAAGAAACAGAAGCATCATACCTAAGGCACACAAGACAGTAAATTAAAATCTAGAATATATGGGTAAAGAAACCTGAGAAACAAACCAATGAGAACTTTTTCCCAGCATTAGGATTTGGTTTGATTTCCTTAAAGTTTTCTTTACTTTTAGTATAATTGAAATTGCCTATACCTAATTAATTAAATGTCACAATTCCAATATAATTATTTTATGAATAATTATATTAGTTGTCTTCTATTTTAACCACCATGCCACTTTTTATCTTTATTGATGACTATCTTAAAATGTTGAACCATGGGCTTTACACAATTCCATAAAAATTTTGGTAAGAAATAAAATATTTTAATATTCAAATTAGCTCTTTATGACAAAATATTTCCTCAATAATTTTTTAACATAATTATTTTCATTATATAGAGTACAGAACTCTTTGGGGCTGCTTTCTGGCCTTCTGATTATGCCTGCTGTTAGCTGGCAGCAGTAAGAGACATCCTTTTTAAAATTATTTAATAATTCTCCAATATACCCAGATTTGAAAATATATAGCCTTTGGAATATTTGCAAACCATTCAGGGGCTTATTGAAAAACTGTACCATTTAATTTTTTTGTTTTTATTAAAATACAAAACATTATGGATGATGTGAGAAATAATAGAGGAAATCTATCTAAAATTTTAACATTTTCATTTGTGAATTATATACATATGCCTATATGTTTTCACAGAATTTTAATAGAATACTTAATCATATATACTGAGTTTTTTAACTTAACATATTATCAGAAACACTTTGATATTTAAATAAAAGATGCACTCATATCTCATAATGGCAGTCCATAATTTTGGAGGCAAACTGTTTCTTATTACAACATGTTATTTGCCTGGTTAGCTCAGATGATTGGACCATGGACCAAAACCGATGAAGGGCATCAGTTAGCATCAGAAGGTCCAGCTAGGTCAGTTAGCTTTACCCTGTTTCATGGGCACATGAAGGGACTAAATGACTTAGAAAGAAAATATGGATATATTAGCACAAATTCATCCCCTGTGCTGGAAAAACTATCCATACCACAAGACCTAGGTTTGTGCCAATCCCGAAGTCATTAGTGTCAAGATGGAAAAACAAAAAACAAAAACAAGAAAAGGAAAACCTTGACCCTCAAAAACCTTTGACCCTCTCAAAAACTGAATACTATATAGCTTTCATTTCCATAATATAACATAAGGACCTGCCTTCTCTTTTTATAGTTACACCTGAGGGGCTCCAGCTGATCACCTGCTTGAAATGATTGCTAGCCTGGTGGGAAGTGTTTGAGGAGGCATAGTCATGTTTTCACTTCGCTAGGAAATCATTTAGCAAATTACTGCTGTTCTGTAAATTACTGTGCTGCATAACTTTCATACTGAGAAACTGTTTCCTTTTTCCATAGAAATTACAGATAAAAGGTTTCTACAATAAATAATCTGTATTTAAAACAAATCAATTCCTAGAATTTAGAGAATGTGATATAGCATTTCTTGTGTGAAGATAAAAACAAACAAATACATTTTATTACCAATATTAAAAAATGACATAGTGTCTGTTAAAGTCAGATTTTCATTTTTTTGTTTTCCGTTACCCTTTGAGGTGGATGGACAGAGCCTGTTGAGGATGAAATATCAAGTTAAGTACTTATCTTCTGAAAGGAAACAAGCTAATTCTGGAAATGAGTTCTTTAAGCCTAAATGTTATTTCTTAAAGAGGGCCCACAATCAGTAATCAACCTAAATAGAACATGGTATTGGGGGCAGTTTTTATTATGCCAAGCCCCATTTAAAATGTCAGTCTGAAGGGAAATAACTCCGTTCTTTTAATTTTGTGTTGAAGTGATAGGCCCAAATGTAATCTGGGGAAATACGGCTTAGGCTCATACTCCAAATATGGTGAATCACTGCTGATGTAGCAGAAAGTATTACAAAAGGACTAATTTCTCCAGCCTTTTCCAGAAACACTCAGATAATAAAACTCAGAGCTGGTTCTTTCATTTCAGTGACAGTAAGATAGAAAAGCCGAGGTGCGGGGGGGGGGGACAGGTTCTTCAGAAAATGAGGTCCCATTTCATTGCTGTCTTTTCATAGTAGAAGGGTTTGGAAACAAAACTGAATGACCCGTATTCACAAATACTAATGAATTTGAGAAGATTCCTCCTAAACTTAAAAGTTGCTAAGACTAATAAAGAGAAAATGTTTCATGGTGGCTAAAATTTTTAAATAACAATCTCAACTGATGCATACTAAAATTAAGTTCCTTATACCTAGAGGTAGTTAAAACATCACTGTACTTAAACATCTGATACTTGAATCCACAGTTAATAAAGTTGTGGCATAGGAGCCTGATTTTGGCTCAGGTCATCATCTCACGATCCATCTTAACATCAAGCTCAGAGTTGGGCTCGGCAATAGGTGTGGAGCCTGCTTATGATTCTCTCTCTCCATCTCCGTTTGCCTCTCCCCACTTACGCTTTCTCTCCTCTTTCTTTCTCTCTCTCTCAATAAAAAGAATAAATAAAAAAAAAAGTTGTGGTAAATATAGAGAAGATTCAGAAGAATGGCATAAACATTTTATTATTGCAAATTAAAGCTTTGAGGAAAAAGTTAGAAGAACTGTTAGGATTCATTTTGAAGATGAGTAGACTAACATGGTCTTCATCATTTTTTCCCAACCGTTCTCAACCTGTGTTCCTCATCTAAACCACAGAATACAAAAATTAATGTAACTCTTTTCTCCATTCTTCCATGGATGCTACATAAAAGAGTATCATTCTAGATACATTGAAGTTAATTCATTACATACAAGGATGCCTCAGGGCACGAGGGCTTAATTCTTTCTCATAAAGGATGTTGATAACAATTGGATACACAGTAGAACATAATGTTGACAACATATCTGGAGCCTAGACAATGCATTTAAAAAGCAGGATATTTGTAGACAAGATAAGGGGTGGATTTCCTAAAGATAAATTACTTAGCATTTTACCTTTATAAAGTCTATTGAGGAAAATTACAGTTTCCATCTTCCAGTATTTTGAAGTTGGGATTTAGTTTCTTCTCACTTGAATAAGATGAAGTGCATAGCCTCTGAAGGCAGAGGTCTTGTCCCACCCTGAAATGTATGTGTTTTGTTCTTAGAAAGTGGAGTTATTCAGATGTCCAAAATGGGGAAGCTCTGGTGTTGGAAGGGGAAAGAGCTAGACATGCTGATACAGCTGACAGGTGGTGACCTAAGATCTCCTCCCTGAGGACCCCATCTCATGATACAGAGAAACACACATTTACTGGTGTCAGGGAAGGCATAGAAACTTTGCATTGACAAAGAGAACATTGATGCTGAAGGATTCTAGAGAAGAGTAACACTATAGTGCTGCCTATATAGGTTCTTTAAATATACCTTCTGGGGTATCTGGGTAGCTCAGCCAGCTGAGCACTCTGGCTCTTGATTTTGGCTCAGGTCATGATCCCACAGTTCATGAATTCGAGCCCCACATCAGGCTCTGCACTGACAGTGTGGAGTCTGCTTGAGATCCTCTCTCTCCCTCTCTCTCTGGCCCTCCCTTGCTCATGCTCTCTCTCTCAAAATTTATAAGCATGAAAAATATTACAAAAAATAAAAATATATTTGTCACATTTCTAATATCATTTTTTTTTCAAAGAAACTGTCTGTGGGATCTAGAATACTGCTTTGATAACAGAGTCACCAGTTTGAATATAAATAATTGTTATGCAGAGCTACAAAGATGTAGAAGACAAACTAAACAACGCAGATTCAGTGAAAATGGTGGTGTTTTACCATCTGAAAGCAACATGTTTTCTATGTTGATTTTTCTGTTGAATGCAAACATAGGAAAATATGAATGCTTTAAGTTTTATTAGTTAAATTCCAAGTAATTGAAGTCTAACTGTACCTTGTTGCCCACAGAGATATTTTTTTTCATTAGTCCACATTATCATGATTCTACAATTGTTCACAAAGATCGCCATTGAGGTGTATTGTACATTTAAACTACAAGTGACTTTTTCTAATGTTACTTTAAGGAGTATTTGGACAAGGCATCAGTCAAACTGTGGATACAATCTGCTTTCTCTGGCAACTTATCATTAATGTAAAATGAGAGTCCATATTGATCTTTGCTTATGCAAGCAGTTCACATGAATCCCACGAAACTGCAAGTGAGCAAAAAAAAGGGCAAACTTTATCTTCTAGGATAGCAGGGTTTGAATACCTGAGTGCAAATATCTCTTTAATAATAAACAAATATATTGTTTACTTACGGAAGTTTCAAATGTAATGAAGTCAAGGTTGGTACAGTTAAAATGGCTCAAAGATGAATAAGTGCATGAATAAAATGTGTCTTGGCTTCTCCTAACTACTGCCCTCTTTTCCATTTACAGCTATTCAAGAGCAAGAAAATGAATCTGAGCCCCTATCCTTAAGCCCAGCTATCTCCTTAAATAAGTCAGAGTTAGATGACTGCCCAAGGGACTCTGGTTGTTATATCTCATCAGAAAATTCAGATAATGGCAAAGAAGATCCGGAGTCTGAAAATCTCTCTGACATGGTACAGAAGATTACTATCACAGAGCCAAGTGACTGAATACACATTCTCAACTTTATATCTACAGACACATTCCACTTTAACTCTATTTGAGCTAAAAGATCAAATAGGAGAGAAAGGGAAGTATTTCCCAATACAAACTAAAGTTAAAATGTTTTAATCAGAATGATTTTACATAAATGTTCATGTCTCCAACATTCCCAGTTACTGTAAATAGTATGTATATTTATTATTTTGAATGCTACATGTTAATTTTCATTTGCCTGTATTAGAAAATGTACAGTGTAAGTCTTTGGTGTGTGTGAGATAAGATTTATTCATCTTTATTTTATAAGTGCAAAATGAAAAATTCTGCAGGAAAAGACTCCTTTTATTATCCCTGCCAGTTTTGAATTTATGTACGTTATTGAACAAATAGTAATGGAGCATGTATCTGTATATCCAAGCAGGAGTCACACTCGTTTTTATACTTTATAGGAAAGTGTGAGTTGATATTGGAGACATTTTCTCTTGATCCACAGTGGAGTTTTAGTAATTATTTTTTGTTACTTTTTTCACTGTTATCTGGTATAAAAGAAAAGTTAACAAGATGTCGTCAATTCCTTTTTAGTAAAACTAATTTTAATAATTGTACAGATGTTTCATCTTTAATTGTAAATATTTTTAATTTTGAAATAGCCTAATTTTAATAATAAAAATAACTACGTGCATTTGCTCTTTTCCAGATGAGTGGTACTTAAGGTATTTTTAAATATTTTGATCTCTAGACAAAATCTGTCTTACCAGATAAGGTTTTATAGTCTCTCTCTCTCTCTCTCTCTATATATATATATATATATATATATATAATTAAATGATATATAATATATATAATTAAATGATATTTTATATATATATATATATATATATATATGATTTCCAAATCAATCACCACCTCAATCTGTCTCCTCCCGACAGATCTATGTCATCCAACTTCCTAAATACTTCTATGTCTTAGTCAGCTCAGGCTGCTTAACAAAATACCACAGACTGGGTGGCTTAAACAACAGAAATTTAATTTCTTACAATTCTGGAGGCCAAAAGTCCAAGACAGGGTTGCAGCATGGGTGGATTCTAATGAGACCTCCTCTTGGATTGCTGAAAGCTACCTTCTCACTGTGTCCTCACACATAAGAGATAGCAAACTTTCTCATGTTTTTTTCTTAGAAGGTCACTGGTCTAATCATGAAGGCCCCACCTTCGCAACCTTATCTAAACTAATTATCTCCTCAAAACCCCGTCTATAAATACCATACACTGGGGATCATAGCTTCAACATATGAACTTTGTGGGGAGAGGGGTCCAGTTCAGCTCATAGCACTCTAGAAGCTTCAACTCAACATACTTAAATCTTTGTTTTTCTCTACAAATCTGCCTCTCCTTTTTTATTCTAAACAAAGCTCTCTCTTTAATGGGACCAATACCCAAACAGTTACCCAAAAGAGAAAATCCTTTCTCACTTCATCTCACCCATACATTTCTCATACAGATTTTTACATAATCGAGTCCTACGTCTAGAAGTGCTTTACCATTCATGGCTTCCTATCCATTCCCATGGCTGCTGTATGCTTTTGAATGCCATCATCTCATGTCTCAAATAGTGCAATAGCTTTCAAACTTACCTCTGTTCTACCTGTGCCCTACCTTTTAATCCATCCTCCACACAGCTTCCAGAAAGATCTAACCTATAAATCAAATCATGTACTTCCAGCTTGAAGTTTCTTTTATAGCTCCTCACTATTTTTAGTATAATATTTAAACTTTCTTCCAGGATATATAACGTTCTTCTCAACCATTTTTTACCTACCCTATGAGTAGTATCTTTCCTCTCCCTTCTCTCACTCTACACTCTGCAGCCATAGCAATCTAGTTGCAATTATACAAATTCACTATTTCCTTTGTGACTTTTCTGATGCTATGTATTTTCCTTGAGTGGCTACTGCTCGTTTCTATATCCAGGAGCCTCCCTCTGTTTTCTGTCTTAAGACACATCACAAAAGTCACTTACTCTGTGAAGTGTTCCATGATTTCCTTTGGTGTCTCTGTGTTTCCATAGCAACTTGTATCTCTGTTGGTTATAGTACTTATCATATTATACTTTATCTACTTGAAAGGCACTTGCCCTTCCACAAGACTGTGATCTTTTTTGTTAAAGGGATCCCTGGTGCCTAGTATAATACCAGATACAGAGTGGGCATTTAGGAAATGTTTGCTGGAGTGTATCGAATGTAATTATTTCCATATAACAATTCTGTATTTATGTTTAAATCAATGTACTTAGTCTATAGGTAAATACCTTCCAAAGTGATTTAAAAGTTTCTTAAAAAGTAAAACACAATACTTTAGGAAAAATAAGGAATCACAAACTGTTATTTCAAATGCTGGGAGACAATATTACACTGTTAATCTCTAGTATATTTTTCCAGATCCATGAGATTTAATCCTATATGCAGTGCCCAGGTCAAGAGTAAATCACATGACTACTTCTATTCTTCCCTCTCCACAGCAGTAAATAGTGTTTCAATTTCAAACCTCTAACATGCTTCCTCCATCATGGCCCCACCCTCTGGCTATGGTCACCACTCCAAATAGATTATTCCAGGATCTCCTTGGACACTGCACAGCCCTGACCATAATTTTTAATCTTTAATCAATCTGCTGCCTCAGTGAGTTCTGGAGAGTACAGCTTCTTTATGAAGATACCAAAAAAGTATAGGTTAAGAACCATCTAAATGTAAATTAAGAACCCCTTAAATGTAAAATGGTGGAAACTGCCTGTGAAACATACTCAGCCACGACTTCCATGCTTTTAAAATGAAGATCTGGTATCCAGTCAAGGATTTGTGGAAACACTTTTGAGCAGAAGTACTGCAAAGGCCTTGAGGAGATTGAAGAAGAAGAAGAGACACTGGATTCCATGAGGTTCAACTTGCCAGAAGGATGACCCCATCACATAGCACAGAACTGAAAAGGATACCTATAGCTGAAGTATATACCACACTAAAGAGAGTACTGCTGCCTTCATTTTATGTACTGGATCCCTGAAGCTCACTTTCCTTGTTCTTTTTTTCTCTCAACCATGGAAGCTGGATAAAGAGGAGTGAAAAGGCAAGACATAGTTCATCCAAGGTTGTGAAGGAGTTGAGAGACTTAGACATTCCACTTAGACCTGCTAGCCCTTGGCTAGATAGACATGAGTCTGAGCCTTTCAAGAGTGGATGTGAAGGTGGTTAGAAAGTTGACATTTTAATGGTTACCATATGATCACACTGGTTTTGTGGCTCTACGCTGAAACCCGGTGAGAGTCCCAGTCTTGTTCATTTATTCATTCGACAATATTGAGACATGGAACATATATGCTCCCCAAGACTATGCCAATAAAGGCCCTTTGGCTCAGATAATTTGCATTAGAATCTTGCCAGCGCCTCTCACTAGAACAAGCTGAGTCTTTCAGTACAGAAAGGTTGTAATTGTAAAACTGTTCTGAGATGCAATGATCCTAGGAATATCTTATGTTTACAAATTCAAGTATCATGTGAAAGTATACATGGCTAGAGAAATTTTATTCTAGGGAAATAGATAAAATCCTTATAATAATTCTTTTGATAAGAACAAAAATGAGATCATTTAAATTCTGTCCCCTCACCCAATTTTGTTGCTGATATAAGTACTGATATATCATAACCCTGAAATTTTTATCAGAAGCTTTTCTTCTTTTTTATCAATTACATTTCTAAGATAATTAGTTAAGAAATAAAATAACTTTTAAAACTTCTAAAGTGAGAGTCGGCTAAAGATTATCAAGTTTTAGACAACATCCAGTTCACTGAGGTTAGTCAAGCGCTTTGCAACTTCCTGTGTGAGGCCAAATTGATGACATTTCATGTTGAGAAACTTCCGTTACAAGCCTAAATTCTGAGAAAAATAACATGAAGAAATTTTAGATACTCTGTCACGCCACACACGCACATGCTTCCATTCCCCTACCACCAATAAACACAACCGTATAACTAATCAGCATGTACACTTCAAGAACTCCTTCCTAAAGTGGGAAGTCATGCTAAAATTATGTAAAGGTTGAGAGAAAAATGAATAGGGACTAAATATAGGTAAAAGAACAGCAGTTTCTAAATTTGACCAGGTTTTCTGGCTACAGAACTAAGATGGAAGTAAACCCTTACTGTAGGCTACCTCTAATCTTACTATTGAATTCATCTGATCACACCCAATGTTGACTTAGAGGTCCTAGTTTGAGGACTATGTGACTTTGGGTAGGTCATTTATCCTCTGAGCTTAATTTTTCCCCCTCTATGAAATAAAAATACTATAATACTAATATTTCATACTTTTGTGTTGATTAAATGAGATAAGAGCACAGTGCATGCACTGCACGCATAAAAACTAATATATGAACATAAAATAAAAGCAGTGCATATGCTACCATAGCACAGGCTTGGGTGCATAGTAATTTGAAATTTTACAGACATAGATCATCTGAGGGCTAGGACAACTGTCTTCCAGTAGCAGTGAGACTCCGCTGATTCACCAGAAGTTCACAGATAAATGACCGTTTTGTCCTGACAGAATATTTCTTGGTTGAGTTCTCACAGTTTAGAAAGGGGCAATGTGGTATTTAGCTTTGACTCTTCACTCTTGACACATAAGAGGAATAATCATTTTTGAGCACTGAATGATTATATAAATCATATATATATATATTTTATATATTGCATATATTAAATATATATACCATAATATATATTTATATATTAAATTCATATATAAATAAATGCCCATATTAATGAATTAAATAACATAAAAAAAGATTTAGGGCTATTACTTTTATTACTGCTTCTTGGGCCCAGGTCTTTACAATATGGATTCACAGAAGACCTTAGAAAGACACCTTAAATGTAGAATTCCACATATTTACAAAGCTTACAGGCATTTAGGCAAATGATCTGCCATGGGAAAATCACAGCACAGAGGAAAATAAGAGCTTTTCATTATTCTCCCTTTCTTTCTTCATCATGCAAACTTCTCACATTTGAATTACCAACAGTCTGAGTATTAGGGTGTCTGCATGACGTAGATTATAAATTCAGAAGCCATGACGGAAAAATCTTAAAAGTGACGTCGGTGTGTTCAGAGATTTCCTTTGATCTTCTGGGGTCCCTGGTGGGCCTGAGCTCAGAGCACTCTCTCTTCTTAGGGAAGGAGTGGAAGTCTGGTGCAGAAGGCTAACGGGATCGTTTTTCTCTCCCAGTTTTTGGGCACCATGCCAAGTGAATGGGCAGGAATCATTCCATTTGCAGAGTAAAATGGGGTGAAAAGCACTTTTGGCACACTTTGTCCATATAAATTATACTTGTTTGCAATTCATCAACTCCTTCTCTACTTTATATCCATATGTAATGTAAATGATCATCTTTCTCTGAAGCTCCATAATGATGCACAGCTCGAAAATGTGATATAATCAGCTAAAAGAGAGCAGATGGGAGTTTTTCCCCCAATATGCATATTCATAAAAAAATAGAGAACTCAACAAAAAGAGATACAAAAGTACTTCTCCCTGGGGGGCTGCTGCATGGACTTATGTACAAAAGTAAGTTGGTTTTCTGCAACTATTCATTCTTGAAACCTTTACTCATTCATTCCTGTGGCAATCATTGAAAATGCTCCAGAAAAAATCTGTCTTTTTGAAAAGCAACAAATATATTTCCCTTTAGTTTTTTTTTTATTGCACCTTAGAACCCATGATTCAGGAAATAATGGTTAAGTATTGTACTACAGAAATATAATTAGAAGGCAAATCATGTAGAAAAGTGAAGACTTCACTGTCCCTTTAGCAATTCAGACTACAGATATTAAGAATCACACTGTTATACTTTAAAAAAAGCTATATAGAGAGAATAGTAAACTGTCTGAATAGCATTTAGCTATTTTTAATATAAATACACACATATATATACAAATATATATCCAATTCCTCAGATGCTAAGGTGGTTCTTGTGTGTGTATTGGGTAAGCAGCATTGCTACCTGAAATTTTGTTAATGAAAACAGCATGATATTGTGAAAGAAAATAACCATAAAAGAAAATTTAGGAAATGGGTAAAAAAAAGGAGGGGGACATAAGAAAATCATTCAAAGTGTAACTATGAATTTTGGTCACATAACCAAAGAGGTGGTATTCATACCAAAATTAGATGTTTCTGGCCCTGCATGTCTCCCTCCAGATCCATTCTCCACATGTGAGGCCCTGATATCCTTTTAGAGAGGTCACCTGTAAGGATGACACCCTTGATCTGTGCCCTTGGGTTCCTGTTGGGCTCAATGAATGGGAAGCTCCATCAAGAGACTGGAGGGACAGAGAGGAATGAGGTCTTTGTTCACCCAATGAGATCACCTTATGCTGCCTGTCTACCTTAATGAAAGGTCTAAAAGTGTCATTCTGTACATGATTCTCTTTCCTTCAGATTCTGGTAATTGTTCCTTTCCTCTTACTTCTGAAGGCTTAGATTTAATAACAGCTCTGTGGTTGTTAGCTCACTACCTGTACAGCCTTTAATGTTCTGTTACCCTTCACCGTACCTATACTGTTGCAATTAGTCCCTTTATAAATCAGCCTTCCTTGAATTATCCTAATTTGATTGTGCCATCTGCTTCCTTTTGGTAGCTGGACTAGTGTGCTGATCTATCATTGCTCATGACTTTCAGTTACTTAGGTCATGTTCTTGAGTCTAATGAGCATTGCTCCATGACTCCAGCATAACTACATTTACATGGTCTCAGGTCATTTCTATCTGTTTCATTACCAGCCACCATCCCTACTGACAAATAGCTTTAGGGTAAAGCATTTCCACTAACACTACCAAAACTCATGCCCTTTATCTCTTTCAATTCCTTATTCATCCATTTCATGAGGCCCATGCACATATTTCTCCTTTTTCCAAACAGCTAAGAATCACTGGAATAGGAGAGATTGGCAGCATATAAATGGAGGCTTTCATGGTGTAGTTCAAACCAGACTAAATGCATGGAACACATGTTCTATCCTTTCCTAATAACCAAGCCCGCAGTCTACTTTGCTGTGAAACAGAGGATCATTTCTATTGGGACAATATACAACCTACCAACATTAATATTCATCCATCAACTATGTAATAAAATAGAATGAAGCAAGTGCATTTTTTAGTTGCTTGCTACCTAATCAAACATATCTGACATTAATAGCATTTTGGGTTTTTTATAAATGTGATAGCACATTGATACTGGAATTTTACTAGTGACTTTTCATTGCTAAAATTCTTTAATTCTAAGTTATATTTCATCTACAATATCACTTGCTAACATGGGTCTCTCATACACAAAGCCTTAGGCCTCTTAATCTCAAAAGAGGTTATTGTAAAATATGGATGCCCAGATAATTTGCATGATTAATGAAAATATGTTTTAGAATATTAAACATTTAAGATGTTAGCATCTACTAGGCTTTCTGACAGAAGTTAAAAGACTATTAGAATGACTGATGAATTGCTACAGTACATTAGCCTTCAGAACGGGGAATGTGCTAGAGGACATTTATGTAACTTCTTAGCGTTCTTGTTTTTTTTTTCTTCTTCTTCTTCTTTTTCCCCTTCCAACTAAGTTGTCCTTTTGTAACCTTGGATCAGCTGTAAATGACCAAGCATGAGACTTTGCACAGTTTTGAGAAATTTGAAAATCACATGGAAGACCACTGACAGAGGGAGAAAGAAAGCAATTGTATTACCCAGGGCTTTACACCTAATAGCTGGCATATAGTAGGAGATGAATAAAAATGGGTCAAAGAAATAAAACATCTTCTTTCCTGGTTCAAATGTCTTACCTCAACACACTGGAAAAAATGAAACAGAAAATTCTTCCCTGTTCACTGACAAGGTCACTGACAGTTTAGCTGTTCATAACTAGAAAATGTAGACACACTTATTCTTTCCATTTGTTAGGAACTGCGTTTCAAAATGGAGCTCCACCTACTGATATCTTCCTGGAGACTTCTGTTTGTTGACTGCTGCAGAGCTTATTGGGACCCATTTGGTCATTTATTTCCTCCTCTTGTTATCCTTAGAGATGAAATATACCAGAAAGGACTGTCTTGGAGGTGTTTATATCCCCACTGGGTAAAAAGTAAAGTACCGTTGGAAAGGTAGGACCACAAGAAATACCAAAATAAATTCTTAAGGTAGGAGCAATAAACTGCTTAATGGCCTTGCTTTGGGAGAGACAATTAACATTACTTTAATTTATTTGAAGTATTATCATGAAGTTATGAGCTCCCTCTCTGAGCCCTACTTCCCAAACCTTGTGTCTTTAGGCAGCATTTCCTTTGTAGCATTATTTAGTTTATAGTTCTCCAGCACTCACTTATTGTATAACACCCTCATTCCTGTGTCAGTGAGCATAGAGAAAAATATACTATTACACATCATCTAGAATTCCACTACTTAGTCAGTAACACAAAAGTGGGTAGGATAAAAATGTAGTAAGCTGAATAACTGTCCCCAAAGACAGAAGATCCTAGTCCATGGAGCCTCATAAATGTTACCTTTTTTGGGTAAGGGGTCTTTGCAGATGTGATAAGTTAAGGATCTTGAGATAGGGAGATTCTCCTGGATTATCTTGGTGAGCCCTAAATATAATTACAAGTATCCTTATAATAGAGAGAAAAAGATTTCTTACACAATGAAGAAAATGCAATGTGAAGACACAGCAAAGATATTTGAAGACACTGGCTTTGATTATTGAATGATGTGGCTATAAACCTAGAAATTCTGGCAGCTACCAGAAACTGGAACAGTCAAGAAACAGATTCTTTTCTATAGCCTCTAGAGGAAGTGTGGCTCTCCAGAAATGCTTTGAGTTTTGATTCATGATAACTGATTCTGGACTTCTGACTTCCAGAACTAGGGGAAAATAAATTTTTGTTTTAGCCACCAAGTTTGTGATAATTTGTTAAAGCAGCCACAAGAAACTAATACAGTAGGCAAACGATTCCCAGTGTTAAAGAGAAGGATAGTGACCCCTATTCATGGCCATTACTAGCAGACCATGGGAAAAAATTATATTATTAACAACCAGTTTAATACAAAGGAATATTAACATACATATCTGTTGAAACCTGTGTATATTGTTTTTCCTTACTTTTACATGTGTTAGGTGAATGTATTCAAGCAACTCATTTTTTAATAGGAAAAAACTCTTTCATTAAAATACTTAATTTATTATCAGTAGAAACCCCCTATGACCCGGCAATAGCACTGCTGGGGATTTACCCAAGGGATACAGAAGTGCTGATGCATAGGGGCACATGTACCCCAATGTTCACAGTGGCACTTTCAACAATAGCCAAATCATGGAAAGAGCCTAAATGTCCATCAACTGACGAATAGATCAAGAAGATGTAGTTTATCTATACAATGGAATACTAATGGCAATGAGAAAGAATGAAATCTGGCCATAGATAGCAACGTGGATGGACCTCAAGGGTGTCATGCTAAGCGAAATAAGTCAGGCGGAGAAGGACAGATACCATATGTTTGCACTCATAGGTCTAAAAGGAGAAACCTAACAGAGGACCACGGGGAAGGGAAGGGGGGAAAAGAGTTAGGGAGAGGGAGGGAGGCAAATCATGAGAGACTCTTGAATACTGAAAATGAGCTGAAGGCTGAAGGGGGAGGGGGAAAGGGGAAGGGGGATGATGGTCATGGAGGAGGGCCCCCCTTGACTTGTGGGGAAGAGCACTGGGTGTTATATGGAAACCAACTTGACAATAAACTATATAAAAACAAACAAACAAATAAATAAATAAATATGTAAAAAATACTTAATTTATAAATATGACAGTTAAATACATACTATTTTTACCCTTCAGTTGTTTTAAAATTCCACTTAATAGGGGTATGCTTTCTTTCATCCCCTTCTGGAACACAGCTGCTATGGGCTAAAGGATAATGCAAGTTTAAAACATTCTTGTAAAACAAAACAAAACAAACCCTCTAATTGTGGCTTTAATAAGAGTAGAACCTTTTTTAAGACTTGGAAATACATGTTTTGCTGAAAGAAAAATGATGTTTTTATCATGATTTATTTATTTCTTCATTCCTTCATAAAATATTGATTGAACATGTTCTAGGTGCCTGAAAAATATACTAGACTCTAGAAATAGCAAGACGAACAACAACAGCACCTGTTTTCAAGGAGTAAAAGAGTTCAGTGTGCTCTTTTGGCAAATGTGTAAATAAATAAATTCCTATGAAATGTGAAATGGTAAAGTAGTGATCTTAGCAAGTCGTGTGGAAGCAGGATCTAACCATAAATCATTCCTTTTAGAACCAGATGATTCTATGAGCTTGAGAAGAGTTAAGTTGTGTCTTGGTATTTGCAGTAGAAAAAGAATTTAACATTACATTGGAAAAGTTTCTTATTCTTTTTTTGGGACATTTATAGCCAAAATTGTATTCAAGATTATAGTAGACAAGATTCAACACCTTCAGATTTTGGATAACAGAATTAGCAAATTACTGTAGTTTTCTCATGGTTTCAAAAACTACTTGTACAATAAACGTTGCTTAATTAAAACTTATTCAACTGAAACACCTATTTATCTGAAACAAATGTTTGTGCTACAGAGATCAACCAACTCTTCACATGAGTAGCTAACAATAAGCAATGGGATGATGCTCGATGAATATCAATTAAAACAAATTCCTCCCAATGAACTCTTTCCTAAAAAGATACATTCCTGCATAGGCGTATATTAATATGCATTCACACATACTTTTTTATTGTAACTGGTCTTCTTTAAAACATTAATTAGAATTAACTGTTTACCTTAAAGAATTTAGGCATAAGTTTCTGGGGGGGCCCAGCTACATAATGGGGGATGTCCAGAGAGCTCAGAATAATGGTCTAGCACAAAATCAAAATTCAGAGCTCAATTTTCAAAATTATTAAGACTCTTAGGACAGTAATAGCTGAGCATTAAAACAAATAAGAAGCCTTTCTGAGAACAGAGCCCTGTGCAACAACATAGGTTACATGTCTATAAAACTGGTCCTGGTTTCAAGTATTCCTTACCAATTTTCCCCATTTGGATTGTCCCAAGGACCATATTATAGATTATGAAAATGAGAATAACCAGTCTAAAAGTCACATTAAGTTTATATGTTTTTCTGCACAGGACTATATTAATTATAAAGGCATTGTTGGGCACCCATTAAAATTCTGTTATGATCAAAACTTTTCATGTTTACTTGATTTCTCTATTTCTCGTTTCCCTGCTTTATACAGACTTACATAACCTATGTAGCAGGAAAAGAAATGCTATATGTTCACTGAACTGTGTCTATTAGCCTCTTGGATATGTTGTCTGCGCTCTTGCATTCGGTTGGGTCTCCGTGACCAGTTCTGGCCAAAGTTAGGACCTGGCCCCTAAGATCTCCTTTGAGGTTCATGTTCTCACCTCAGCGTGTTTCCCTTATTCTTTACTGTGCTTTCCCACTCCTTTATATGTATAGCTGGAAACAGTGAACTCTGAACCAAGGAGCCCACTATAAAAAAGACTGAACCCTTGAATCATTTTTGGAGGAGAGCCATTCAGGCTCTTCATGTCGCTTGACCCACATTAGAGTGCCACAGAAAATTAAACTTTAATGTCTTAAGCCACTTATTATTACCCTAATACTATGTTTGATAGTATGATAGTCTGAGGCAGGGAGCATAGGACCCAGAGCAGTTTCTAGCTCATTGAGTGATTCTGAAACACCTTTTGAGAACAATGACTAAAGTCAGCTTTTCGGTGGACTATACATTGATGTGCTAGCCAATAGCTAGGGTATTATCTCATGGAGTTGTTTACATTCTCATAATAACATGAATTTATTAACATAAATTCTGGGACATTGGAAAGACTTCAACATTTATAGCAGTGAATTATCAGGGATAGAATGACCAATAGCAACAATGACACTTTATCAAACATCCCTTTCAAATCTCACAAATTGTCACCAGTCAACTTATAGGACTTACAGACCTCAATAATTCAGATTACCCAAGGAAGTATATTATAGAAACCTTGGAATCTGTGCTGAGTCTAAGCATCTGGGGACATTTTTCTTAGGAAACTTTGTGTGGTGTTACTGGGAGGGACAAGGGGAGATGGCCAGAGTGCTTAGAATAATGGCAAGTGTTCTTTTCCCTTTGGCTGCAAAATGTCAGCATTTATGGGAAAAAGTCGATCAAGTACTTACTGGATCTGCTTAATCAAGCATAATTGTCACCATGTGACTGGCAGTTATTGGAAGCTCCTGTGTGAGACAGTGCCAGAAGCAGTATGCAAAGAACTACCTATATTTTAGATAGTAAAAGGAAAAATAACTTTTCCTCAACACAGGAAATGAACATGACGCAATTTAAAAGCATAGATATTTGGAAAGTGAAAGATTTGGAATAAGACTTAGTTTCAGCACTTATATGCTTCAAGTTCTTCTAGTTTATTACAGTATAAAAGAAACATTAGTGTCTACATTGCAGAGTTGTATCTTAAACAAGCTTGAACAAGTAAGGCACCTAGCATGAGTTCTGCAATAGTTTACCTCTGTCAGGTCCATTGTTTGTATTAGTGATATTATTTTTGATAATAATACTTTAAGAATTAAGAATGAACAGGTGCCTGGGTGGCTCTGTTGGTTAAGTCTCCAACTTCGGCTCAGGTCATGATCTCATGGTTTGTGGGTTCGAGCCCAGCATCGGGGTCTGTGCTGACGGCTCAGAGCCTGGAGCCTGTTTTGGATTCTGTGTCTCCCTCTCTCTCTCTGTCCCTCCCCCACTTACATTCTGCGTGCCCTTTCTCTCTCTCTCTCAAAAATAACTAAACGTTAAAAAAAAAGAATTAAGAATGAAGAAGCATTCCCAGGCTCTTTCAAATTTATACCATAATCTTACCAAACATCCTTCCTGCCCTCTCTAAAACTTCAAAATTATTTTTCCCCAATTTTTTTAAAGACACACAGTGCCAAGCATTTATAATCACCCGTTTCTCCACACAGCCAGACACATACTCATGTTTCAAACAATTGTTTCAATTGTCCAAATACTCATAAGTTGTAGGAAATAATAATTCATTAAATATTTATGAAATGTTGAACTATCATATTCACACCAAAAGAGTTTAATGAGAGAAATTACTTTCTTATCCTGAATCTTAAAAAGGACTCTGGGAACTGTGATTTATGTAGATTTTCCTAGAGTGTAGCTTTTATAATGCCTTTATAAATGTTTTATTTACTATGCTTTAAGAGATGTAGGATAGTTTTCCTCTGAACAAAGCCCCAAAACTCTTTAAAACCTAGGCAAAGTATGTAAATTTAAGGATTCTTTACTAGTGCATTTCTGAAACAGGAATCAGACAGCACATAAATCTCTATTAACAAATATCAACTATCTTTTTTCAATAATTAGAAAGCTGCCTCAAATTTTAATGTGTATTGCATGTTGATAAAAAACTCAGTTATCCAATAAGTTGTTATTTTAGAGGAATTAAAGGTACTTTAAATCTCAAAATACCTAATTCCTACAAAAGATCCCAGACTAAACTCTTGGGTAATATCTAAAAGACCTAAATATATCTTTTAACATAAGAAAAACAGAGTAACAAAAATTTAGAGCAGTTAAATTCTATAATAGAAAAATAGCTGTTTATGCACTAAGATTGTTTCATGAATTAGGAAGTTTGATAAGTAGATAAATGTTTGTTGATTTTATTGTGAGCTTGCAGTGGGAAATGTGTCTCTTGCCCTATCTATAGGATTCCAGCAAATATAAGCTGAACAGTTTTCAGATAAGGAAAACTCTGTTATACACTTTGGAATACAAGGTCATGCTATACATGGTGTTTTCTTTCAACAAGTTTGTAGTCTAGCTGAGGAAGCAGGACAAATACCAAAAAGAATCATAGTAACAGAATCCTGTAACAAGAGATGCATCATAGCACCAAGCCAACAGGACAAAGTAATAGCTGTAGAGTTCAAAGAAGGGAGACACCCCTGAATGTTGTGAGATTAGGATATTTGCCTTCTAAACTGAGACACTCTGGTCCTCAATTTATAGATTTTTTTGGCGGTGGGAGGGGGAGACTAGACAGATACCTAATATATAACCATACACTAGGTAAGCTATTTTTGAAGTAGCAACTACTTAATTGTATACAATTTATTTATTTATTTTTTTAAAAAATTTTATTATTTTTTAATGTTTGTTTATTTTTGAGAGACAGAGCATGAGCAGGAGAGGACAGAGAGAGGGAGAGACACAGAATCCGAAGCAGGCTCCAGGCTCTGAGCTGTCAGCACAGAGCCCGATGTGGGGGCTCAAACCCACGAACCGTGAGATCATGACCTGAGCTGAAGTCAGATGTTTAACCAACTGAGCCACCCAGGCGCCCCATACAATATTATTTATGAGAGGTATTGTCAATTAAAAACTGAATAACCACTAATCACCCTGGAGTGAATTTCAGTTTTCCACAGACCAAATTACCCATTTCTACATTCCCTTTTAATTGATATTTGTGGAAAATTGTTTACATTTCAGTGATTAAAAGGAAATCTTTAACCTATATAATTTTCCATGAACACTTTCATACACAAAAAGTTATGTCATATAACATATTAAGTGATTAGTTGTGGGGCTAAATGTTAAATGGTAGGGGCTAGGGAGATTTTAGAACCCTAAACATACTCCCACACCCTCAAGGACTTATCATCTGGTTGAGAAGTCAGGGTTTATATATAATAAAATAATACAAAGGAGGCATATATTAAAGGCTGAATGAATATATCAGACATAGGTATCTCAGTGGTTATAATATTGCTCAAACCAAAAGAAGCCTTTCCTATTGTAACCCTGAGTCCATGAATGTGGGAATGATGTGAATATAGCCTTCTTTTTTTTTTTTTTCAAATTCCCCCAAATTTCAAATATCTGCAAGAATACAAGACAGGTAGGGGTGACATCCTAGGAGAAAGTAGTTCTTATGTATTAGTCACTTGAGTGTCATAAAGAATGATTTTTACAAAGTTATATACTTAGTACTTGAATACTAATGGCTACTTCCTTAAGAGAAGGGACTCTTGTCTTCAAGGAATCATAGATGTCAGATATGGAGGAGACCTAGAGAGGGTCTATTCCGATGCCATAATAGTGTAGAAGAGATTGGAGGCCTAGAGGAATAGAGGTCCATCCATGATAACACCTATTTACAAATGAGAAGAGTTCAGATTTGCACTGAGATATTCTGGAATTAAGTCCAGTTATCTTTTCTTCATAGCATTCTGCTTCACCATAGGAATAAGACAAGGCACTGGGCAAAGCTGAATATTTAACATAACTTTGCTGACTGAAGTTATTTCTCATCAAGAAAAAGTTCTCTCACCCATACAAATCCTCTGAAATCTGTGTTACACATACATACGTTATACAATAACATATGGTTCCTAAGTAGGAAAAAAGTTGAATTGCTAGTTAGGATATCATTGACCCAAAGTAACAACAAAATAGAAATTATCAGCAATATAATGTTTGCTTTGTAGAATCCTGATAAGAATCTATAAGAATCCATGAGGATGCTAATCCAGAATAAGAAAATTTATAGGCCAAAGGAGGCTTTACAAATCTTTGCCACATCTGCACGTAAATTATGAAATCTATGCCAGGCAACTTAGAGAAAAGTCACACCTCCTTTAAGATGTCTTGAACACCATCAAAACCTTATGAAACACATTTTGATTAGCAAAGTGAAAATGAATCACAATTATTGGCAAAGGGTTGTGCTACAGTTTTCCTCAAACCAATAACACTTGGTTGAAAGGACGTGAAACATCAAGAAGAAAGATATATTCTATGCGTTGCATTTTGATTAGGCTCCTGGATCTCCACATTTAAGACTTACACCTTTGCCAGGGCTCATCACCACCTGATGATAATTACAAAGGTATGGTAAGAGAGGGCCTTACATCAAACATGCATGGTAGATCTGCTGTCCCTGCGAGAATCATCTCATTGCAAGCTGACAGGGGAGGATGTGCTTGCCTTTCAACTGGCAGAGCAGGCCCCTTGGCTGGCGCAGCAACCAGCTCATCTTAAATCTTCCTGAGATATACCCTGTTAGTGTACTTTGCCTAATTTAAGATGTCTGTCATTGGAGAAATCCTTCATAATGTGAGTTTCATTTGCAAGTTGCTGAGGAAGATCTCTAGGGCTGCAGCATTGCCCAGCTGCCTACAAAACCTCTGCTCACCAGTAGTAGTCCTATCCAAAGAGTCCATGTAGACGAGGGGCCATCCAGTGACCTGCCAGTCATCCTCTTTTGCCAAAAGTCACATGGGAGCAAAGTGTCTTGAATGGATATGAAGCCTCCTGTAAAGTAGACAATATAGATGTGGGATCCACAGGCCATCCTGGACCATTCTAGTCATCTGAAGTAGTGTGAAACTGAGACACTTCCAAAGCAAAATTTGCCGACCATATTTAATTTTAAAAATAAAGTTATCTTACAGTCAATTGAGAAGAATAAGCAGAGGAAGGAAAAAAAAGAACCAAAGTACAATTTTTCACAATTCAGAAAGAAACCATAGTTGAGACACTGTGTATTAAGTTTAATGGAAAATGGTTTTGAATAAAATTAAAATAAATATGGCACTGATTTCAGCATTCTTATTTTGTAGTCATTTCATCTTTGAAATCACAGAACATATTTTCTTAATCTTTAAAGCACTAATTTGCTAATAGAAGATGAGCAAGTTCCAATTCTTGCCAGAAATGAGAGGCACTCACTCTATGTCTACACAAATAATATTCTACCAAAGTACATCAGTGAACTCAACAAAACAAGCTGAGAGCATTGGTAGGAAAAAGAAATCAGTCTCTGAGGAGACAAATCATTTTTGTTTTGTTCTTCTTGTTCTAGTCCAGTTCAGCCTCAATTGGCCTCTAGTTTCTCTTTTTCTTGTGTCTCTGAGTCCCTTATCTAATCCTGCTATCATTTTGCTCTGTTGGTCTCACCAATCCTCCTATATACATTGACTCATTCTTGCTTCACCTTTTACTTCTTTCCCTGACCACTATCTGGTTGGGTTCAAGCCTGCCTTTCTTCTTCATCTGGCTTATTGTTTCAAAGTTTCTTCAACCACCCAAAACTAGCAGTTATAAACATTCACAGATACAAATATTTTAAGTAGAACAATCTATCCAGGGACTTCCAAAATACCTATATGATATCTTTGGGATCTGATATCATGCCAGATATATATCTCCTCAAAGCTCATTTCTAAAGGATCTAAAATACGCTTTGCTGAGTGCTCTCTATTATATGTCCTGGGATGAGCTCATCTATTTAAAAGTACACCCCAGCTCAGCAAAGCTATTCTTCAAATTTATTTGTAAGTCAATCCTTTGGAATTCTAAATGCCGTTTTCTAATGGAAACTATCTTACACAGAATGGTTTAGGTCATCAACCAATTCCAAATATCTACCTCGTCCAGAATAGATGTTTCATTCAGAATAGTACTGAATGAAAAGATATTGGAGGTCCATTTGGTTAGAGCTGAAAGGCAGCATAGAGATTATATATTATAACTCTTTTATGGTATAAGTGAGAAACTGAGATTAAAAGCCTAACTTTTTCATCCTTATATAACATCCTCTTCTTTACTGTAATATCTACATATTATCTAAATTAATCCACACAACAATCTCAAAAGATTAGTATTACTATCCACATAAGAAAAGTGAGGTTGAAAGATCCAAGTAATTCTGCTAAAATCATGCAGCTAGCACCAGTAAAGTGATGGAGCTGGGATTTCAACTCAGTTTTCTCAGACTTTATATATATTCCAGTCCACTGCCCCTCAAAATGCCATAGTTATACAGTTTCACTGAGAATCTGTTTAGAGGCACAATGTATCTGTATAAGGTCACATTTCTTTCCCATACAATGGAAGAAAAGTCACTTTTCTTATCCCCAAATACAAGCCACTAGTGATGGCCTTATGATCTAGGATTGAGACCAAAAGAAAAAATTGTGAATAATGAGTAAAGCAGTTAAAATGATTTCTGGGACAAAGCAACTTTTTTGACTTCACATTCTATTCCAGCTACTGGCCTATATTATCTCTCCTTTTGTTCATAGTCCAGTCTCTTCATTCTAAACTTGTTTTCTTTTTTTTACCTCCTGTTTATGTCACAAATTACTGAAGTTAAGATTCTGCCTTGCCACCCCACTGCAATTGCTCTAACAAAGATCACAGTGACCTCTTAGTAGATCATTCAAATCAGTAGTTTTCAAACCATTTTCTGAACTATGTGGGCAGCATTCAATAGCTTGGCTATTCTCTTCCTAAAACTCCTTTCTCTTTTGTTTTTTATAAGTCCCATCCATCACTGAACCATTTCCTATCTGACTTATTCATAAGCTCATTGTTTTTCTCCTGCTCTTAAATGCTTGTGTTTTCTATAATCTGGCTCTTGAACCTTTCTCTAAAAATAAGTGGGTTTCAACTTTGCCTGAAAATTAGAAATTATCCATAAGGAGCTTTTAAAATTCTAATAGAAAACACTTTAAAAGGCAGAATAAAGACCTAAAAGACAAACTTTTTCAGAGTCTGGAAATTAAACAAAAGTTTGCAAAAATATAAGAAGCATTTATTCTAAAAAAATAGTTGAAGCTTGCTAAAAACAAAGTTTTGTGGCATTTTGACTTATCCTATACCTACCCCCACCCCCCAATTTCTGTGGTAGCCTGCAAATCAAAAGCTACATAATTTTATTAACTGTGAAAAACAGCAACTTAGCAGCCACTGGAACAAACAGAATAGGTTTGGAGTTACCCCCAAAATTCCATCCCTAGAGAATTGTCACTGTTTACCTGTCTGGTATTTCCATTCTCAGCACTTATTATTTTTTTTAACCTTGGTGACTGCTGAATCAAACTTGATTCAGCTCACTCAGTGTGAACAGCCCTGTCCCTAAGGCATTTGTCAAAAGAAAATCAATTATCAATTGTTTAAAAATGCAGGTACCTGAGGTAGCAATACCAGTTGGGTTAAGTAAGAAACTTACTAAAATATTATAAAGGAAAAACCAGGGAATGAAATTTTTATGTGGGATGTTGAAAATATTTGACATATTCCTGGAAATCTAAAAGGGCATATGAATGTGCAGGAAAGAGCAGATGCTCAGGAAAGACACTGAGGAGACTCACTTATCTGCACAAGCAAGAAGTGAAGGCTATAGTAGTGTTTTAAACTGCCTACTGGAGTATTGAAGTATTCCTCCTAAACATACACAAATCCCTCAACAAAGTCGGAAGACTTATTGGTTCATTATATTCAAGGAAATTTCTGTGTAATCATTAGCTGACCACTACACTAACTGAGAAAAGATGTTGAGTTTTATACAAGACAAAGAATTCAGACTCTACAGAATTTTTTCAGGAAACTCAATAAGCAAACAAACACCCATAATAACAAAATCAACACCAAGCAATAAAACTACAAGGGATGTGGGAGTGGGAGTAAGGAGCTGATTTCCAGAGTTGGAAAGATCTAGCTTTCAAGAGTGAGGCATGGGGGAACTATAACACATGCAAGGAAACAGGAAATTATAGACCATACAAAGGGAAAAAAATGTGAAAAAAAAGTGAAAAGAAACGGTCTTCAAGGAGCTCAGATACTGGACTTACTAGACAAAGACATTAAAACAGCTATTATAAGTATGTTCTAAGAACTAAATAAAACCATGTCTAAAGAATTAAAGAAAAATTTAAGAACTATATCTTAACAAATAGAGAATATCAATAAAAGGAAAATTGTTTTAAAAAAGGATCAAATAAAAATTCTGGAGATAAAAAGTATAAAAACTGAAATGAAAAAAAATAATTACAGGGATTTAAAGCAGATTTGAAATGGCAGAATCTGAAGACAGATCAACTTTGATTATTCATGCTGAAGAACTGAAAGGCAGTTAATGAAGAAAAATTAACAGAGCTCAGAGACTGTGTGATACCAACAAGCATACCAATATACACATCATGGATGTTCCAGAAGAAGAAAGAAGAGAGAGAAGGTAAAAACAAAACAAAAAACAAACAAACAAAAAACTATTTGAAGAAACTGAGGCCAGAAACCTCCCAATTTGATTAAGAGGAAAAAAAACATGAATATGCACACACAAGAAGCAACATAAATTTCAAGTAGGATAAACTCAAAGAGATTCATTCCTAGACAAACTAGAGTAAAATTGTCAAAAGCCAAGGAAAAGAGATAATCTTGAAAGTAGCAAAATAAAAGTATCTTATAATGTACCAAGTTCCTCAAAGATCAACAGGTAGTTTCTCATGAGAAACCATGGATTCTAGAAGGAAGTAGTACAGGTTCAGGGTTCTGAAGAACCCTGAAAGAACAACACTGTTGACCAATATTCTTTATAATTCTATGTTCAGCAAAACTATATTGCAAAAATGAAGAAGAAATGAAGACATTCTCAGTATTCATAAACTGAAAGAATATATTGCTGACAGACCTGCTTTATAAGTAATACTAAGGGAGTGTTTCAGGCTATGAGAGGCACAAATAAATGAACACAAAGACACTAACATATAGAAATCCTACATTACCAATAATTAAGTTAAATGCAAATAGTTCAAATACTCCAATTAAAAGACAGAATTTGGCAGAAACCTCAACAAAGTAAGTTTAGAGGAAAATACCGTATATGAAAAGCCCACACTGAGCACTGTACTCAATGGGGGAAAAACTGAGAGCTTTCCCCTAAGGTCAGCAACAAGACAAGGATGTCCTCTCTCAACACTTTTATTCAATATAGTACTAGAAGTTCTAGCCACAGCAATCAAACAAATAAACAAAAAAAGAACTAAAAGGCATCCAAATTGGTAAGAAAGAAGTAAAATTTTTCTGGTATGGAGATTACATGATACTATATATAGAAAACCTGAACGAGTCAATCAAAAACTACTAGAACTGATAAATGAATTCACTAAAGTTGCAAATCAAATGTATACAAAATCAATGTACAGAAGTCTGTTCCACTTCTATACACTAATAATGAAGCAGCAGAAAGAGAAATTAAGAAAACAATCAATTTACAATTGAACCAAAAATAATAAAATACTAGGAATAAACCTAATCAAGGAAGTGAAAGACTAAAAACAAAAGAAAAAAAAACTGATCAAAGAAACTAAAGACAACACACAAAGAAATGGAAATACATTCCATGCTCATGAATTGGAAAAACAGATATTGTTAAAATGCCTACACTCCCAAAGCAATCTAGACATTTAGTGCAATCCCTATCAAAATATCAACAGCATTTTTCATAGAACTAGAATAAACAATACTATAATTTGTACAGAGTGCTTGCTTCAGCAACACATATACTAAAATTTGTATAGAACTGCAAAAGACCTCAAATAGCCAAAGTAACCTTGAAAAAAAGAAACAAAGCTGGAAAACTTCAAGTTATATTACAAAGTTGTAGTAATCAAAAAGCATGGTACTAACACAAAAACAGACACATAGATCAATGGAATAGAATAAAAACCTGGAAATAAACACACAATTATATGGTCAATCTTCAATAAAGGAAGAAAGAATATTCAATGAGAAAAAGTCTCTTTAACGGATGGTGTTGGGTAAACTGGACAGCTACATGCAAAAGAATGAAACTGGACCACATTCTTTCACCATACACAAATATAAACTCAAAATGGATTAAAGACCCAAGTGTGAAACCTGAACCATAAAACTCTTAGAAGAGAGCACAGGCGGTAATTTCTCTGGCATAGGCAATAGCAACATTTTTCTAGATATGTCTCCTGAGGCAATGGAAACAAAAGCAAATATAAACTATTGGGACTACATGAAAATAAAAAGGTCTGCACAGCAAAGGAAACAATCAATTCTGTGAAAAGGCAATCCTACTGAATGAGAGAAGATATCTGTAAAAAAATTTGATAAAGTGTTAGTAATCAAAATATATAAAGAGCTGATACACCTCATCACACAAAAATCATATAACCCAACTAAAAATGGGTAGAAGACATAAACAAATAAGACATGCAAATAGACACATGAAAAGATGTTAAACATCACTCATCATCAGGGAAAAGCAAATAAAAACCACAATCGTTTCACCCCTGCCAGAATTGCTAAAATCAACAACACAAGAAACAATAGGGGGTTGACAAAGATGTGGAGAAAAGGGAACCCTCTTACACTGTTGGTGGGAATGAAAACTGTTGCTGTTACTCTGGAAAACTGTATGGAGGGTTCCTCAAAAAGTTAAAAATAGAACTACCCTATGATCCAGTAATATTACTACTGGGTATGTGCCCCCAAAATACAAAAACACTACTTCAATGGGATACATGCATTCCTATGTTTACTGCAGCATTATTTACAATAGCCAAATTATGGAATCAGCCCAAGTGTTCATCAGTAGATGAATGCATCAAAAAGAAATGGCATATATTCAGCCATAAAAAAGAATGAAATCTTACCATTTGCAACAACATAGATGGAACTAGAGAATACAATGTTAAGTGAAAAAGGTCAGAGAAAGACAAATACCATATGATTGTACTCATATGTGGAATTTAATAAACAAAACAAATGAGAAAAGAAAAAGAAAGAGAGAGAGAGAGAGAGAGAGACAAACCAAGACACAAACTCACTGCAGAGAACAAACTTACAGTTACCAACAGGGAGGCAGGTAGGGGGATGGGTTAAATAGGTGCTGGGGATTAAGAGTACACTTATGATGAGCACTGAGTAAGGTACATAATTGTTAAATCACTATATTTTACACCTGATACTAATATAACACCGTATGTTAACTATACTGGAATTAAAATAGGAAACTTAGTAAAAAATAAAATTAATAAAAAGTAAAAAACAGAATTTGGCAGGATGGAGTTTTAGAAAACATAACTCAACAGCATACTGTTGAAATGAGACACACTTCCAGTTCAAAGGCACAAATAGGATGAAAGTAAAAGGACAGGAGAAGATATGCAAACGGTTAAGCAAGAGAAATAAACTGGCTTTTTAAATCTCAGACCAAATAGATTTTATGTTAACTTTTGTTACTAAAGAGATAGAAAAAGTGACATTTAAACAACCAGGCAAAAGATCATTCACTAAATAGAGATTTCAATAACACAATAAGCCAAGTAGGCCTAACAGAAATCTATACAACACTTCATATAAACAGAAGAATACACATTTTTTTAAAGGGCAGATGGAACATTCTTGAGTATATAGCTACATGATAAACAGTTCTTATTAAATTGGAAATTTGCAATAATACAAAGTATGCTCTCTTATCATAATGGAATGAATTTAGAAACCAATAGAAATTTGGGGAATTCAAAAATATGTAGAAACTAAACAACATACTTCTATATAATCAATGGGTGAAAGAAAAAGTCACCAGGGAAATTAATAAATACTTTGAGATGAATGCAAGTGAAAATACAACATGCCAAGATTTAGTGTATGCAGCAAAAATCATGTTTAGAGTGAAATTGATAGGGTAAATGCCTTTGTTGAAAGGAAGAATGATCTCAAATTAATAATTTAGCTTCCCACTTTAAGAAACTAAGAAAAGTAGAGTAAACCCAAAGCAGGCTGAAGGAGGAAAATAATAAAGATTAAAGCAGAAATAAAATAGAAAATAGAAAGTAACAAAAAAGTCAAAAAACTTAAATATTTTAACTTATTTATTTTTGAGAGACAGAGAGAGACAGAGGGCGAGCATGGGAGGGGCAGAGAGAAAGGGAGACACAGCACTCAAAGCAGGCTCCTGGTTCTGAGCTGTCAGCACAAAGCCCGACATGGGGCTCAAAACCCTGAAACATGAGATTATGGGCTGAGCTGAAGTTGAATGCTTAATCGACTGAAGAACCTATGTGCCCCCAAATCAACAAATTTAAAGTTGGTTCTTTGAAAAAAAAATCAACTGACAATTACAACAAAATTAATAAATCTAATTTTGTTAAACTAAACAAAGTTAAAGAGAAAGAATCAATTTAGTAAAATAAAGAATAAGAGGATGTGATTACTGACTGACTACACAGAAACAAAAGGAATTATTAAAAAAGTATTATGAGCAATTGTATGCCAACAAACTAGATAACTTAGATGAAATAGGAAAATTCCTACAAAGCAACAAATTATTGAAACTGACTCATGAAGAAACAAAATCCAACTAGAACTATAGCATGATAAGAAATTGAATTAATATTCAAAACCTTCCCACAAAAAAAGCCCGAAACAAGATAGCTTCACCAGTAAGTTCTATCAGACATTTAAAGGATAATAATTAACATGAATATTTTGAAAATGTCCCCAAAAATAGAAGAATGGAATACTTTCCAGCTCATTCTATAAAGCTGGAATTATTCTGATACAAAAGCTTAAAAATATATAAGGAAAAGAAAACTACAAATCAATATTCTTTATGAATATAGAGGTGGTAACCCTCAACAAAATACTAGGAAAACAAATACAACAACATATAGAAAGGATTATAAATCATGACCAAGTGGGATTTATCACAAGGATGCAAGGGTGTTTTGACGTTAAAAAAAAAAGTCATTTATGTAATATATCACGTTAATAGAATAAAAAAATTATCATCTCTATAATCTCAACAGATGCAGAAAAAGCATTTTACAAAATCCAACACTCTTTCACTTTCACTTTTCACGATAAAAACACTTATTAAACTGGAAACAGAGAGGAACTTCCTTAATATGATAAGGAACACATAAAAATATCAGAGCTAACATCATAGTTAATGGTAAAATAATGAACACTTTCTTTGATCAGAAAAAACACAGAGATGTTTGTTCTTGTTCTTTCTACTGAACATTTACTAGAGGCTTGAGCCAGGGTAATTAGGTAAGAAAAAGAAGGTAAAGAAGTTTGGGAAAAAATAAGCAAAATTATAACAGTTTGGAACAACATGATCTTGTATATAGAAAAGCCTCAGAAATCCACATTTAAAAAAATAGAACTAATAAATGAGTTTGGTAAAGTAGAAGATTTTAAGATCAATATTAAAAAAGCAACTGCATTCCTTTACAATAGTAGTGAACAATCCCAAAAGGAAATCAATAAAACTATTCTATTTGTAAAATGTATGAAAAATAATAAAATACTTAGGAATTAATTTTAAAAATAAAAAAGTATAAGATATGTACACTATAAGATATGTTTCATAAGATATGAAAACCACAAAACATAACCGAAAGATTGAAGACCTAAATAAATGGAAAGATACCAGTGTTCATGGATTAGAGGACAACATGGTTAAGATGGCAAAACTCACCTCAATGATTTACACATCCAATGCAACCATAACAATATTTCTTCTGCCATTTTGCAGAAACAGACACACTAATCCTAAAAGTCCTATGGAAAGGCAAAGGACGCAGAATAGTCAAAACAATTCTGAAAAACAAAAAAAGAAATCTGGAGTATTCATACTTCCTGATTCCAAATACTCATATAAGGTTATATATATGGATCACTAGAAATAGTATTGAGAATCCAAAAATAAACCTTAACATTTATGGCCACTTAGTTTTCAACAAGCATGCCAAGCTAATACAGTAAGGAAAAAATAATATTTTTAGCAAATGCTACTTGGGGAAACTAGATACCTGTATGCAAAGAATAAACTTAAACAGTATAGAAAAATTAATTCAAGGTAAATCATAGATGAAAATGCAAAAGCTAAATCTATAAAACTCTTAGAAGAAAACATAAGGTTAAACTTTTCCTGACCTTGGATTAGGCAATAGTTTTTTAGATGAAACAAAAGCACAAGTAAGAAATGAAAAATAGGCAAATATATCTCATAAAAATTAAAAATAATTTTTAGGATACTTTTTTTAGGATACTATAAAGAAAATACAAAGACAATCCACAGATTGGGGGACAATATTTGCAAATCATATATCTGGTAATGGATTTGTATCATAAGATATGAAGAATTCTTACAACTCAACATTATAAAACCAAATAATCCAATTTAAAAAATGGGTAAAGGATTTGAACAAACATTTCTCCAAAGGAGAAATATGCATGTCCCAAAAACACATGAGAACATGCTCAATGTCATTAGTGATGAGGGAAATGAAAATCAAAACCACACTGAAATACTACTTCACACTGACTGGGATGGTTAGAATCAAAAAGACAGATTATAACGAATGTTAA
>CM053573.1:27364600-27390042 GCA_028646485.1 Cryptoprocta ferox
CCTTCAGTCCTTCTCAGTTCAATCCATACGGGCGTGCGCAGATTACAGAGCTCCCTGCTCTTCCGCCATCTTGTCCTCTCCCCCGGCATATTTTCTTATATAGATCCACTTTATGGAACTCACTTATTCTAAAATTATTTTAACAAAATAAGCCAAAAACAAAACGGAAAGACAACCTACTGAATGGGAGAAAATATTTATGTATCATATATGTGATAAGGAGTTAATATTCAAAATATATAAAGAACTCATTCAACTCAATAAAAAAAAATACAAACAATTCAATTAAAACATGGGCAGAGGATCTGAATAGACATTTTTTCTAAAGAAGACATACAGATCACTAATAAGTACACAAAACGTTGCTCAACATCCCAAGTTATTAAGGAAATGCAAGTCAAAATCACACTGAGATATGCCCTCACAGCTGTTAGAATGGCTATTATAAAAAATATAAGAAATAACAAGTGCTTGCCAGGATGTGGAGAAATGGGAACGCTTTTGCACTGTTGATTGGAATGTAAATTGGTGCAGCCACCATGGAAACCTGTATGGGGGTTGCTCAAAAAATTAAAAATTTAGCTGCCATATGATCCAGCAAATCTACTTCTGCGTATTTATCTGAAGGACATGAAAGTACTAACTTGAAAGCATATATGCAACCCCGTGTCTCCTGTGGCATTATTTGCAATACCCAAGACATAGAAACAACTAAAGTGACCCATCTATGCATGAATGGATAAAGCAAATTCAGCATATGTATAGAATGGAATATTATTCATCCATAAAGAAGTAATGAAATCTTGCCATTTGTGACAACATGAATGGATGGAACTAGAAGGTATTATGGCAAGTGAAATAAGTCACACAGAGAAAGACAAATATTATATAATCTCACTTATATGTGGAATGTGAAAAAAAAATTACAAATCCAGACTTACAGATACTAAGAACAGATTTGTGTTTGCTGGGGTGGGTGAAATGTGTGAAGGTCATCAAAAGGCACAATCTTCAGTTATAAAATAAAAAGTCCTGGACATATAATATACAGCTTGGTAGCTATAATTAAAAATAGTATATTGTATATTTGAAATTTGCTAACAGAGTAAATCTTAAAATTTCTTATCACCAGAAAACAAAATTAACTGTGTTTAGTGATGGTTGTTAACTAGACTTATTGTAGTGATCATTTTGAAATATATACATATGAAATATATATATGAAATCATTATGTTCTACCCTTGAAACTGATATAATGGTTTATGTTAATTATATCTCAACTTAAAAAAAAATTACTGCAATAGCTGTGAGGGTCATTGATTAGAGAAGAAAGAATGTAGTTGTTAAAACAGGGAGGGGACAAAACATAAAACACTCTTAAATATAGAGAACAGAGGGTTGCTGGAGAGGTTGTGGAAGGGGGGATGGTCTAAACAGGTAAGGTCTATTAAGGAATCTACTCCTGAAATCATTGTTGCACTATATGCTAACTAACTTGGATGCACTATATGCTAACTAACTTGGATGTAGATTAAACAATTTAAAAAAGAAAAAGAAAAAGAATGTAGTTGTTACAGTAACCCAGACCAGAGAGGGTGGTAACTTGCAGTAAACTCATTGTATTGGAGGTAGAGAAAAGTTGATCACAATTAAAGTTAAAATGTTGAACTTCAGTAATTCCTTTACTTTGCGTACCACCATGCAATCAATCATGAAAACTTACAGGCTCCGACTTTTACTTTGTCAAACATAACATCCTATTTCTCATTAAAAAAAGTTGTAGTAGTAATAACAAACATTTAGTTATTTCTTTTGGATTCCCTGGGCATAAAATTATATCATCTACAAGTAATAATAGTTTCTTTTACACAATTTAATCAATTAGCAAACTCTTCTGAAACTTGTTGTATGAGCTATAATCTCCAAACTATTGTGACCTTTAGTTATATTTGTATTACTCTTGGTTTTATTGGGGATGATTTTAGTACATCACCTTTTAATGTTTTCTGTTGGTTTCTTTTATGTATTTATATATATATTTTAAGTAATCTCTATATCCTACATGGGGCTCAAACTCACAACCCTGAGATTAAGCATCACATGCTCTACTGACTAAGCCAGCCAGGCACCTCATTTTTGTTGGTTTCTAGTAAATACTACTTAACGATGTTTAGGAAATTATCTTTTCTATTTTTATATAGAAGCATTTCTTAAAAATGAGAAATATCTGCCACATTTTATCAAGTTTTCTCTTTAAAGGACTGGTAATAATCCTATATCATTGAGGAAATTCATCTGGCCTGATCTGGACTCTTTCTCTATACCTGGTATGTCTCTCGTCCCATGTGATCTGCAGTAAAACATCTGCTGCTTACATTTTTATCATTACCTTTTATTTTATGTATATATATTTAATGAGTGCATAATGTACTGAATCTTTCTCAACCAATTTCTTTTAGAAGCCCCAATTTTGTCCAAAATCTCACCAAATGCTCTCTGTAGCCATATGATGCTGTGATTCTTTTCTCATGTCTCTGTCTTTCATTTGGATCCATGTTCTCTCTTTGGCAACTAACCCTGTTTTCTCTGTGGTAGCAGCAACCTCAATGGCAACAGGAGTAGGGGAGATTTTACATCCTCTTTGGCAAGAATAAACACTTCCTGCCTGGAATCCAAAATGAAAATAAATTGCCCACTGTGCAAAAACATGGAAGTCATGATACTCCTGATGAAACATCTTTAAATAGTCTCCCAGCAGTCATGGCTTTGGGTGTTACTCTTTACACAACCATAGGGGTCACATTTCCATGAGATTTTGAATAATTTAGCAATAATTATTTTGAATAATTTAGCAAAAAAAATAAACACAAATCCTTTATTCTGTAATGTCTATCTTTTTTTTTGCGCTGTTTACACTTCAGCATTTTATTAGCTCTGAGGAATGGTGTCCAGCTTATTTGCATCTTTATTTCTGCCATTCATGGCAAAAGAAAGAATGGAAGTGTCTTGGGCATATCAAACAAGTTGACATTGTGAATGATTACAATTATAATCCTCAAGCTAATTCTTAAAAACCGTATTTTTTTTTGCACTCAAATGAAACTAGATAATTAACATGTTGCTGTGTATTTTCTTTTGTAACAGTAGGTCATACCAGTAAGAAATTTAATTATATTTTATCCTTTGCCTGCTATGCAAAATGATTCTAAATTTTCTATCTTCCCTCGACCTTTTACCATACTAGTTGTTTTGTTTTTCTCATATCTAAGATTACCCCATTCTCTCAACCCTTCTTTACTTACTAAACTTTTTAATTTGGTTACTGTTCTATGAATTTTTACAGTTTCTTGATGTGTTTTAACAAATAAAACTAAGAACTTGAATGCTGAGTGCTTTTAATTGCCACATAAGGAAGAAAAATCATTTGTTTTTACATGCGATAAACAACAGTTTATTCAGTTCCAATTCAGTGTTTATTTTTCTCTCAAGAATATTTATTATTGACTCATCCTTTTTATTCCTTTCCTTATAACCTTGAGGGCAATACTTAATGAGCAGGAAATGAAACTTAAAGCATAGTTCAGAGATTGGGGGTCACAAGAAGGTGGTGTGATGGTTTTTCAAAATTAGCTTAGCATTTGTGATATTTGCTAGGCAAACAAACTTTGGGTATTAAATCAACAATATATTGACAATTATACACAATTCAAATGCCATTCTGCCTCTACTAGACTTCGACTGTGATGCAAATAGGATCACATTAAACATTCTTATTGCTGATGTTATCATAATTTTGACTTAGTTCCTACAGATTGTTTTCAATCTTTTATCTTTACATTTCCAAGTAATCACTTTGTGTTATTTCATTTTTATTGTAGATATGAGTTCATACTTCCTGACCGTAAAAAAAAAAAAAATTCAAGGGTATTTGATGGCACTTTCCAGTTTGGAAAAAGCTTTCATGTATGTGTTTTCACTTGATCCTGTAACCTTATGGGGTGGAAAGGAAATGGATTCTTGGTTTCATTTTACAGATGGAAAATCAAGGCCCAGATTACCTAAGAAGCTATCTAATTAGCTGGCAAATGTGAATAATATGATGAATACCTGTTAGAAGAGCTTGGGTTAGTGCATAAGTCCATCAACTCCTGGTCAATTCTTAGTTTAAGTACACAACTCTATAAAAAATGTTTAGCTGTTACTTTAACGCTCTTTCATCATTGAGTTTAGACTGCTCTGCCCCCAATGTATGCAGATGGAATGAATATGGTCATAGAAGTTAAGAAGGAAAGAATAAAGAAAGTCAAGGAAGGAGCTAGAGAGAATAGCCTCACATAAATGTTCTCTGGGAGCTCATGGAACTGTTGTCAGACATAACCAATCCAAATTTAATTTTTAAATCTATCTGACCCATTTAGTACTAACAATATAAATTATGCAAATGAGGGCATATATGAATATCTATTACTCGTATAACTAATATTCCCAGTTTGTGTGTGTGTGTGTGATTTGTGTTTGTATTCATAGTAACAAAATTAACCACTGCTACAAGTCTTTTACTCTAAACCTCAGACCTCAAAACTCTCAGCTCTTTCTTTCTCAGAGGCCTAACACTTACCTTGCTGCCACCACGAGAGCTGTTCCATACCCTGGAGCCTGCAAGGGCATTATTCTTTTGTAACTGAGCTCTTGCCATGTGGCTTCATTTCTAGAGGAAAGACCACCCAGACTGTCTCCCCTGTAGCCTTTCAACTTAAGTTTCTCCCTATAAATGTTGCAAATTTGAGATCAAGGGAAAGTCATAACTTATATTAGATATCAGTCTTTTTTTAAGTTTATTTATTTATTTATTTAGAGAGAGAAAAAAAATGAGAAAGAGAGAGAGAAGGGAGAGGGGCAGAATGACAATGGGGCTCAATCCCATAAACTGTGAGTGAGGTCATGACCTTAGTGGAAATCAAAGAGTTGGACACCCAACTGACTGAGCCACCCAGGCATCATTCTTATTAAAAGTGTCTATAGATCTAATAAAGAAGGTCAATCGCAGAGATTTCCTAGAGGTAAGTTGTAAAATGCAACAGTGGAAGCTCCAAATGTTTTAACTTTTCCTTCATTTCTGTTTAACTTCTGAACCTATAATGATTCCATCAGAATATTCCAGAACTGTGAATATACCTAATTCATTTTGTGAGTAGTAGCATTCTAGCTTTGAATAAGTTATAATTATGGACACTTTAGTATAAGGCAGAGACTTGTGCTCCCCGTGCAATTCTGCCTTTCATTTCTGGCTCACTGCCACTCTCTCCTGTGGCAAAGACCCAGAAGCCTGGGAACAGAAGAAATACACTATCAGTTCTCATCACACTGACCTGGCTTTTTGCCACTTTCAGCTGAGAGCACCTGAAAAATAACAACCAGGTTAGCTGCCATTTTATTGAGCCAGGGAAAAGGAAAAAACCAAATTGAGCATAGTATTCCTTGATTTAAACTGAATGCAGTTCAATCCATCACATATTTTTGAAAGCACATTCTGTGACTGGCACACAGAAATGAACGGGGGTTTGCTTCAGAGGAGGCAGGTGCTTACAATATATTGTGATTAGAGAACTTTCAGTTGTATGTACAGATAAGCAGTAGTGTCTCACTCTTACCCCAATGAGAGGGTCACTTGTCCATCCGCATTAGACCTCACATCCCCTTTGTTATGTCAGAACGTGGCATGAGACTCTAAATGCTCTCTGCAGCTCCATGGGGGGCACTAGAACAACCAGTAGGAAGTGGTGGACTGATCTAACAGTCTTGCACTCTTGGAGTAGGTGGCAGCCAGTGACATTAAAGGTATTAAAGGTCTAAACTTCTTAGGTTTTGGATTGGCAGGAGACCATTTTCCTAGTTAGTAGAAAACCCACTAATACAAAGACTTTTTTAAAATATCAATAGCAAACTTGCATTAGAAGCTGTCATGGTAATAAGCCATCCTTGCAGACCAGGGAACATAGTAAGTAGAATGAAAAGTTATTGAGATAATATTGTAGTATTGAACTACATCAAGGATAATAGCATTGATTCACTCCAGAAGGATATTGTAAATAATGACCAATTAATTGTTGCAGAAACTTTGAAAATAAATCAATGAAAATCAGGAAGACAGATCTGCGTGACCCCATAAGTCTGTTCAGTTTTTTAGAAAGTCCTCCTCCTGAGTCCTCTGTGATCAGGGCTAATGGTACATTTGCAGTTCCTTCTGTCAGAAGCCTTGAGAAATTTTATCACACTATTGTGACTTGAATGTGGACTTTTCTAAAGTACCTATGCCTCCTTCTTTTCTCATTACTAAAACCTTAAAAACAATAAGGCTGACAAGTAGAAAGACACCTTTGGAAAAAAGTGACCCTTTAATGCTTATTTTATTTGGGAAAACAACCAGAGGTCTCTGATGATGGGGTGGGGTTAGTCTATCAGTTTGGAAGAGTAACGAGGAAAGATCAATTTTTCTGTCTTCTGCATAGCACTTTTGCAATTTGTATTTTCCTTTTCTTAAGATGCAAATAGCAGTCATTGGCTTCTCTGACCCGCCATCTCTCCTGTCATGCCTGCAGTCATGTTGAGTAAATGACATCTTTACAAAAGGTCAAGTATTTGTCATATGTAAGAAAACTCTCTCAGAATTATGATCTCAAGATACAGAAGCAAAAAGTTAGGTTACTAAAATCTTTCAGTTAGGTTTACCTGTTTGAATCATGAGGAATGCACTCACTTGATGGATGCTTTGGATTACTTATGAGGAGGTCTTGAATGAAAGTTTTCATCCTTCTTTAAGCTATCATCTCTTTGATTCCCTAGTGCCTTCAGAACTAAACAGTTCTCCCACTGCTTGGGGTTGTTATCAAGATGTGGTAATGTCATGAAGCAGTCATTCCAAACAAGTGAAAAATAATAGTACCTTTCAAAGTATGTGCATCTAAAGGAGGTGTTCAGAATTAACCAAATATCACTCCTAAATATTCTTCAACTCCCGACAAGTATGTACTCACCTTCTGGGCAATTTTTTTAAAAAACTAAAATGAATGCAAATCATTTTAAACTGCTTATTTATTATATCTATCTTTGTGATAATAAAGCTTAAAAACAAGGAATGCTTCTTGTGTGCACCTGATATGCATTCTTATTTCATGGTCCCCGTGAGCCTGTATGGTGGTGGATCCTTTTTTTTTTATCACCTCATTCTACTAGTAAGTTGACCATCCCTCCCCCCTGCCCCCGCCGCCGACTTATATCACCAGCCCTATTGATTCTATCCCCAGGATACAACTTGAACAGTCTACTTAGCACCATATCCAAGGTCAACCTGCTAGTTCAAGATACTATCATCCCTCACTTAGCCTCCTGCCATATTGGTTCTCTTTTCTATTCTGGCTCCCATCCAATCTACATAGTAGCCACAAGTACCTTCTTAAAATGCATATTGATTCACATTGCTTCTCCCTGTAAAATCCTGCTCTGTGAAGTTCTGTGGAAGCCAACCCACCATATTCTGGCTATTCTGATCCCACCCTCTTATCCAGCCTCATCTTTAACCACCTTGTCCTTGCTCATGCCACCTCAGGCTCATGACGGTCTTTCCTTCCTAGAAGCTACACACTTTTCTCACCTTCACATGAGCTGTTTGCACCCAGGCTGCCTGAAGCATTCCCTCAGAATTTGCCTGACTACTCCTACTCCTCATTTAGGTCTCTGCTGAAACATCGCTTCTCAAAATTTCCTCAACTCATCCCTCTAAACTGGGTTTTTCGCTCTTTGCTCTCATAGCAGCATTCTATATATCTGTATCTATTTATGTCTGCTATATCTACTGTCTCTTCATCCACATGGATAGATTTTGTCTCAGATTCTTGCTGATCCTGTACTAGACCTGCCATAATTTTACCCTGTAAGTCCAAAATCACGTCACATTTAAAACAAAAACAAAACATTTTAGAGGTACTTCTTAAGATTTGGAGACCAAAACAAATAACAGGATACCATAGTTCCATAACATTTTATTCCAAAATCCTAATCTGCAAAGTTCTGTGGGAATTTTTCTTAAAACCTCTGATTGTCCCTCCTTACTTTAACTTCACCATCACACAGGATCCAATCAGTACAGGTGCACTAGAATTCCCATCACCAATTCCCCGAAATAATAGCACTTATATTCTCCACTCAAAATGGATAGCAATTATTTCTGGTCTAGCTTCTACCCACTAATCTACACAGACAATCCAGCCACTAGAACGGTATTTTAAAAGCTGTGAGGAAGGCTGCGTGGGTGGCTCAGTTTGTTAAACATCTGACTCTGGCTCAGGTCATGATCTCAAGGTTTGTGAGGCCGAGTGGGGCTCTGTGGTCAGTGCAGAGCCCACCTTGGATCCTTTGTACCCCTCTCTCTCTGCCCTTGCTCCACTTTATTTCTCTCTTTCTCTCTCAAAAACAAACACTAAAAAATAAAAAAATAAAAAGCTGTGGGGGACATATGTAACTTAATGGGATTTTGTTACATTAATTTCTGTGATTTTTTTAAAGTTTATTTATTTATTTTGAGAGGGACAGAGACAGCATGAGTGGGAGAGGGGCAGAAAGAGGGAGAGAGAGAGAGTCCCAAGCAGGCTCTGCATTGTCAGCACAAAGCCTGATGCGGGGCTTTAACCCATGACTGTGAGATTATGACCTGAGCTGAAGTCATGAGTTGGAGGCTTAACCAACTAAGCCACCCAGGCAACCCTCTGTGATTTTTTTTAATGTTTTTATTTATTTTTGAGAGAGTGAGTGAGAGAGAGAGAGAGAGAGAGAGAGCATGAGCAGGGGAGGAGCAGAGAGAGAGGGAGACACAGAATATGAAAATAGGCTCCAGGCTCTGAGCTAGCTGTCAGCACAGAGCCCGATGCGGGGCTCGAACCCACGAACTGTGAGATCATGACCTGAGCCAAAGTCGGACGCTTAACCAACTGAGCCACCCAGGCACCCCCCTCTGTGATTTTTTAAAATGCCTGTCTCCTCACTAGACTAAGTTCCATGATAGCAGAGATCATAACTATTATATTCGTAGTTAACACCTCCTGCACCTAGCATAGTGCCTGGCTCATGAAAACCACTAAATAAATAGTTCTTCAATGAATTGAATAACTTACACTAGATCACACAGTAGCAAGTAGTGGAGCCAAAATTTGAATCTAGATATGTGCCTGATTGCAAAGGTCATGTTTAAACGCACACACACACACACACACACACAACCACAAAGCTCTAAAATCCATGATTGATGCAATTGTGCAATGTGCATGCAAATGGATGTATGGTCTTATACATACCTGATTTGTCTTTGTCAATCAAGGGCTTGCATAATGTATTTTTGTAGTTGTTCTCTCGTGATATGGCTTTAAATGCATTGATGCTCAAGAGATGTAAGCACTAGAGGCCATTATGAGACCTTGTAGATATGGTTCTAACTTGTGTTTTTCCTAAAAGGAAACTACTGATCATTTATCATTCTACCACCTGCCTCCTCTTATCACATTTTCACAATCTAGAGTGTGAAAAGAAATCCCAAGCATCATAAGACATAATAACTCCCAGTGCAGTTTCTTTTTCAAAGAATTGAATGGCAATTCCCTGCCATAGCAATAGAAGACTTAAAGATATAGATGTATGCAAACTCTTTGAGAAGCTGTTACACGACCTTTAAGGTTTATGTGCAATCATACTTTCAGAACGATCGGTGAGAGAACCATAACAGGAAAACAACAGGTGGCAATGCCCTGGGCTCCCTACTGCAATGTAGGGTGCCCTAGAAGGAGAGCTCTCCGTGTGGTTTCTGAATAGCCCAATATATCATCAGACAGAGAAAGCAGAGTCATTTTTTAAAATTAGCTTTTATTCTCAAGTTATCAATGATAACTCATTTATTTATTCATATGTTTATTCATGATGATTCCCAGCATCATTTACTAAATCACAAGTAATCCCATTCTAAATTACACTTGTATGCCAATTTAATGTTTCTCTTTCTGGTTATAAATTTAATATAATTTGGAATATTTGGAAAGTACTGGAAAAAAGGTAAAGATTATTTTTTTAAAATCTTCAAATTCTTGGATAAACACAATTTTGGTATGTATATGTGCTAAAGAACATATGCATTTCAACGTTTGTGTACATTCCTACTATAAGTTATAAAAAAAGGACTGGGACTATCCTCTTCTATAGAACAAAGAAGGAAATTTTAGGATATTAAAGCAAAAAGTTTCACGTGCCTTTTATCCCATGCCAAGTGCAATGTTCAGTCTTCATACAGAAATCACCTGGACTCTCCCAGTCTTTCATTGGATGGATAGAATTTTCATTGGTGGAGTGGTGCTCTTCCCCAACGCTGGCTGTCTCCACTTGGTGGTGGAGGACATGGCAGAGGGGTTTTGCTTACAGTTGAACATCATTGGGACTACCAGCCTAAGGTACAGTAAGAAGAGGGGCTATTACAATTCTTTCTTACTTTCCAAAGAATCAAGATTGTGAGCCCATTTATGAAGTCAAGTTATAAAATTAACTTTTGCCATTATTTTGCAGTGACAAGATTCTCTCTTATTCATTCAAAGATAATATACTTACTGAACAGAATAAAGAAGAAGGATTTGCAAACAAAGGTGATTTTAAGCAAGCGTTATGAAGATGCTACTCATTTTCTTAGTGCAGGGATATAGGTTATATTCCCAAAAATCTATAATTGCTTTGTCAGATTTTGCTTTATGACAAAGTCCTTTCTTTTACCTTGATAAAATAAAGACACAAGAAATGCCCATATAATTTTAAAGAACATTTTATAAAATTTAATTCTTACAGCATAGCTAAGATTACATAGTATATTATCTGCTTAAACTGTCATAACAAAGTACCATAGACAGTGTGGCTTCAATAACAGAAATTTATTTTCTCACAGTTCTGGAGGCTAGAAGTGCAAGATTGTGCAAGGGGTGTTGACAGGGTTCGTTTATTCGGAGGCGTTTTTCTTTGGCTTATGGATGGCTTTGTTCTTTCTGTGTCTTCATGTGGTCTTTCCTCTGTGGATGTCTGTGTTCTAATCTCTTCTTATATAGACACCAGGAAGAGTAGATTAGGGTTCACCCTAATGGCTTCACATTAACTTAATTACCTCTTTAAAGACCCTACCTTTAAATACAGTCACATATGACTTTATGATTTTTGGTGAGGGAACACATGATTTTGGGGGAGGGAACACAATTCAGCCCATAACACATAGTGAATTGAGATTCGGGCTTAAGGTGCACCTGGGTGGCTCAGTCAGTTAAGCATAAGACTTCAGATCAGGTCATTCACAGCTCTTGAGTTCGAGCCCCGCATCTGTGCTAACAGCTCAGAGCCTGGAACCTGCTTCGGATTCTGTCTGTCTGTCTGTCTGTCTCTCTCTCTCTGCTCCTCCCCAACTTGTTATCTCTGTCTCTCTCAAAAATAAATAAACATTTTAAAAAAAGAGTCTGGGACTTAAACAATGGGTTTTCTGACTACAAAGTCCAAAATTTTCTACCATACCCTCTGTGTCATTAATTCTCTTCTCCACTAACTTTATTCCATCTCATTAATCAGCTCTACTTCCTACCATCCCAAGGTGCTGCTTTTTTGCTAGTAAGATTTTGAAGAAATTAAAGTCCCTCTCTTGAGAAGATGGAGTGGGCGAGCTGTGCAGAAAAGAGGTAGCAGTCAGCAAATGAAATGCTTGAAATACAGTTTAAGGAGGTTGGACAATTATTATCTGAAAAAAACATTTATTAAATGAATGCAAATTATTTGCAAATAATTACTAGATTAATTGAAAGTATTCTCAATTAGTGGGGACTAGTTTAAGAATAAAATAATAAAAAATCCCCAGGTCTACCTAGTCATTGTTTTATTTGTTCTTCACTATAACCCTGTTAGGTGAACAGAGTTCCTTTATTTTTTATCATTATAAAGAATAAGGAGTTGAAGCTCAAAGAGTTTGTGTAACTTGCCCAAGTGGTAGAACTAGGACTCCAACCCACTTCTTTTGATTCCAAGTGCAGTGATCTTTTGCTTGTTCTAGCTGCCTCCCTATTCAGCGTACCCACAGGATGCTGTGTGAAGGTCTGGTATGTAATCTGTAGATTCGCCACAGGATATGCTCTCAAAGAACTTCCTTTGTGAAAGATCAAACTATCATACTCCTCACCATATCCACTCTGCCCCACCCCCGCAGCCCGTGGGCACACAGACAGATATGCATACCCAAACTCAGAAAGTCCTATTTTATGGAAATTAATTTTCTAAAAGTGGACCTTACCTGAAGGCGGGTGGACAACTAACTGATACACATTATGATTGAGAAGTTCACAAGCTCACACCTGCCCTCAGATGTTTCCACTCGTCTGCCAAGAAGCCACACATACTCTTCATAACTGATTCTGACACGTCATCCAGAAGGACAGCTAGAATTAGTTTTCTTTTTTTTTTTTTTTTTAAGTGGCTCAACTGTCACTATCCCAGTGTTTTTCACTAGGGAGTTCTGAAATCAATATTGGGAGTCAAGGCCATAATTTCAAATATGGAGTGCAATATATAAAATAGAAGAATATCAGAGTGTACTACATGAAATTAGAGGAAATATTATTTCATGAAACTTTGGTTTCCATTTTTTTTCACTATGTGTGTGCAAGCCCACATACTGGACTCTTAAGAAAAATGTGTTTTGTGATGGATGGCAGTGAAAAAAATGTTGAGAAACAATCTTTTTAAACAGATTTTTATACTTTCTTTAAATTTTTTTTAACGTTTATTCATTATTGAGAGACAAGAGTGTGAGCAGGGGAGGGGCAGAGAGAGAGGGAGACACAGAAGCTTAAGCAGGCTCCAGGCTCTGAGCTGTCAGCACAGAGCCCAATGCAGGGCTCAAACCCATGAATGGTGAGATTGTGAGATCATGACCTGAGCTGAAGTCAGATGCTTAACTAACTGAGCCACTCAGGTGCCCCAGCTTTTTATACTTTTTGAATTGAGTATTCTTTTGATAGCATGATAAGAGTTATGGTCTCTCTCCCAAAATAAATGCATACAACTGGAGAGTTCTTCTTGGCCCTTTTCCTCCACAGTTCCATATTTAACCTTGAGAAATTTAGAGTTAAGAGCCTATCCTAAATAGGATGAGAAAATTTATTCAATATTTTGTTTTTAACTCTTTACGGAATAAAATAAACCTGAGGTTATAGTGTGTTCAATTAATACCACACCAGCTCCACCAAGCTTAAGTCTAAAGGGGGAGAAACAGCTAAATGAATGAGGTGATTTCAGATCAGGTTAAGTGTTATAAAGAAATTGGGGGGGGGGTGATATAGAAGCAACTGGCAAGGAGATGGGATAGATTAAGGAAGGCAGTTTGTTTTGGTTTGGGCATCAGAAAATGTGTCTCTTTTATCACTAGTCAAGCTTCCCTTCCTACATTGCACCTATCAGAGTATTTTACAATATTTTATAGCATTTCATGAATATTTATTGATTAGTGATTTTATTTAATTTTTTTCAGGGTAGATGGAGAAAATATCATGTCTAAAAATATAGATTCTGGCATCAGACTGCCCAAGCTTGAATTCTTCCTCTGCCATTTTACTGGCAATGTGATTGTGGGCAAGTTACTTAATCTCATTAAGCTTCAGTTTCTTCAGACTTATTTCTAAAATGGAGCAAATAGTATTACCTACATGATTAGACTATTATGAGGATTAAATAGGTTAATAAATGTAAAGAGCATGCATATTACATTTTCTGATACCCACTGCACTTCTTAGTGGCTTTGAAAAACAACCATTTTATAGATATCTCATGATTTGAAGGTCAGGAACCTGGGCAGCTCTCAGTGGGGTGGTTTTCTACCTTATCTTCTGTTTTATCAACTGAAATCACTCGGTGGTTTTTAGCTGGCAGATGAGCTATTCAGAGAAGGTGGAGAGGTTCCAAGTGGCTTCATTCACATGTCTGGCATGTGGTAGGGATGACCGAAAGGGTGGAACAGTAGACCACAGCTCCTTCATGTGACCTATTCAGTAGGTTTTCTCAGAATAATCATTTCTTATTTAGAAGCTCAGCACTCCCTGAGAGAGCGTTCTAAGAAAGGGGAAATAGTAGCTGATGGCTTCTTAGGGGCTGGGTCCAGAAACTAACACAGAGATACTTTTGCCATATTTGACCGATCTAAGTCATCACAGAATCAACCCAGATTCAAGAAGGAATTATAGACCCCACCTTTCCATTGGAGAAACATTAAAGAATTTGTAGCCATCTTTAACCTGACACACTAAGCATAGCACCTAGAAAGTACTAGATAAATATTTAAGCTATGGTTTTTATATCCTGCTATAGCTTTCAAAAATTCTGGTTTTGTGTTTATTTCAGATTGTCAGAGAAAAATAAAACCTTAACATGGCTTTTTCATACTTTTCTTTTTAAGATCTTTTCATACTTCTTAAAATAGACCTGATCAATAGATGGCAGTTGGAGATTAAAAACTGGCACACCCTACACAGGCCATTGAGCATTAACTGGGAGAATTTCCCTCCCATGACAGAGACGATTTTTATTTATGTCACAAGTCATACAGAACTTGGTTTCAGTTTATCCATTGGTAGCCTGTAATCCCACGAATATCACCACACGGTTGTGTGTGTTTCCTCTTCAGAGGCCAAGGACTTAAAAAAGTAGATTAAAATTTATTAGTAAGCAATCAAATTTTCCTTGACACAGGTACTACTTGATGGAACCCCAGGCTCTTCTTTCTTCCCCCAACACCAACAAAATCTTCTAAATTAAAAGGATGGAAATAAAAACCCATATAAAAAAATGGACAAGATCACATTTTAAAGTTTCTTATAAAAGATTGGGGATTGTGTGACATTAATCTAAACAGACATTTCCTGTAACCACTTACACCCACTAACGAACCAGCAACTTAATGTGGGTTCTGCATTCTAATCTATTGGTTTGGCTGCCCTACTGAGTATTTATTTGCTTTGGCCAACTCTGCCTATCCTGCTTTACTTTTAATTTAATTTTTCCCCCAGATTTAATACTGCCACAGATGCTCTTTTTTGGTTTGTGAAGCTCAAGGTCAATTTAAAGGCAGGTCCCCGGAGAAGTGAGCATTTGTGGCTGGGTCATCTATTTCCCTGAATCTGTTACAGCTTTTGAGATATATGTAAGGAGGAGCAAACAGATAAGCCAAATTGGTTTTTGAAACGAGGGACACCTACGAATGGAGCACTATTGACCATGAAAATGTAGCATAACAGTATTTATTTGGAGAAAAGATCCATTTCATCATTTTATCCTCTAACTCAAAAACAAAATGTGTCTACCCTGCTCTTCTTTAAAAAAATTCATCAAAATGTAAGCCATTCATACCCCCACCCACCAGCCTCAATTATGTCTTTTAAATAAATTCTGTTTTTAAGTCATTATTTTTCCCAGGTTTCCCAGCATTACCACTCCCCTCTCCCAAAACTGTTCTAATTTGTGTAGCATGACTACTTCATAAGGGATATTTGCTAGCGAGAGTATTGATTCAGTAATGGAGTTGCAGTTCAATTGTGGTGACAAGGAGCCTGCTTTTTTGTTCTTTAAGGATCATCAAGATATTTAGACTCCAGGGTATGAAATTTGTACATGAAATCACCTGATTTTACCTGCGCCATTTCTTTTTACGCTTAGGCAATACACTTGCCTTAGCAGGTTGCTCAAAGTTCACACATTTGTACCTTTGAATAGCTTTCAAAAAGAAGGCTGTCATTCCCTCTTTGGAAAAGAAAAATTGCCTTCTAACAAGTGGGAAGTTTGATATTCCTCGGAGACCACCAGTCTTCTCATGTGTGACATTACTCCCATTATCATACTGGGACTCTTACAGACTTTACCTGAAGCACAGTGTGGAAGACTAATTAGCAGCCAGGAAGACTAGCTTTGATATTCTGTCTGCTCTTTGCTAGCTGCTGAAATTGGACTAGCGCTTAACCTTTTAGGCGCCCTCTTCCTCTGCCATTTAAGGCAAGACTGAAGAACTGTATGATCTTACAGGTCTCTTTCAGTTCAAAAGGCAAACATATAACAAGCTTAAAATATTTAGCTTTGGTGTGAATTTAGAATGGACAGCAATTGAAACACTTTAAATCTTTTTCGTTTTGATGTACTTTTTAATGTTGATTTAAATAACCAAGTTCTCTCCTCTGAGATTTTTAACCTAAAGCTGGTCCTGTTCTCCTTATTTCTCCTGACAAGATACTTGGAGAACCGTGCATAGGATGTGAAGATGGAAAATGTTGATCTGATTTCTGAGTTTCGGTCACCTTTGCTCTCCACACTAGCATTTCCCAGCAAACTGATGTCCACAGTTTTATTTCTTGCAGCCAATGGCTTGGCCATAGGGTTTGTACAATTTCTTTTCTTTCTTTTTTTTTTCTCAACGCAGCACCTTCTCAGTTCGCATAAACTCTGTGTTAATTAATTTGGCTGTTAGCTGAGAAAGAAAAAAAGCTCACATTTGCTAAATCAAGAATGACGAAGTGGATTCAGAAGTGCTCTCTCTACAGAATGCCTTATACTCTGAAGCTAATGCAGACTCTCTCTTTGCTTCAGTGTGTTGCTCACAAATATCGATTAATCATTTTTCTTCATTAGCTTACGTCCTCTCAGTAGTATAATGCATTTGACTCTCCTTTTGCCTTCCAGGAGAGTGGGATGCTATAAACTCAAGCTGACGCTATCAGCAAAAGAACTCCAGCAGTTTCTAGAGGTGGGGAAAGAGATAATTAATGTTAGTCTCCTCTACTGAAGGATATATATGTTAGAGGGGGGAGTGTTTTTTTTTTCATATCCTATAAAAACTTTGTGTTGTATGTGGCTTACAGTGAGAGTGGTTGTGAAATCATCCAGTTCAAGACTCAGAATCCTTCTCTTGGTTTCACACTGTTCCCTAGACAAATTTTTTCGTGCCCTTTAAAAAGGACCAGAGGCCAATTCTAAGACATGCACAGCTGGTAGAGAAATATAAGTGTGGAGGCAAAAGAGAGACTCCGCATGAGCTCCTTCCCTCTAACTACCTGAGGAATGTGTATTTTTAGGTGCAGAAGAGAGTTAAACTGCCTTTCCAGGTCCTAGTTGGTAAGCATTAGTTTGAATAGTCAGAACTCTCTGGCTCCAAATATGAAAAGGAATTGAGTTAGTTTACACATAGGACTTGCTTCCGAGAGTCAGGGGTGGGGGGTGGGGGTGGGGGTGGAGGGAGGGGAGTGAGATTTTATAGGGACCCAGAGCATTATCTCCCTGAGTATCTGTTTCCTCCTTTCGTGTTGCACACTGGCTTTTGTTATTCCCCAGAGTCAACACTCTGGGGAAGTTAGACACCTCATAGCTCCTAGGATCACACTGTCTTATTTCAAAATAATAACAACAACGAACGGACCATACTAAGGTGAGGGTCTTTATCCTCAACTCTTACTGTCTCAGCTCATGTCAGATGAGTTCTCTTCCTTGAATTAACTGCGGCTAGGGGGTTTGATAAGGAAGCACATCCCTGGCTGCTGGGGACATCCTGCCACCACTTTACCTTCCCCACCACTGAATCAGGGAAGCCAGTCAAGTATAATTACCTGTTAGATTTTTGACCATTGTTATAAACCTGAGCTTTAGTAGTCACACCTATGAAAGTAAAACCCAATATGTGTTTTCACTTGATCAGCCTTTTATGTGCTCGTCAAGAGGGGCTCTTCCACTGTGCAATATAGAAAGCATGGTCCAACGCTGAGGCCAAGATGCTTTTCTATTACTATTTCTTTGAATTTTAGGTACTATTTATTGACCTTCCACTGTGGAAGAAGAGAATTTTGTTCTCTTTGACACCCAACAGCTCTACCACACCAACATAGGTGCTTAGCCCCCTCACCCCATGCAACATCCTCACACACCACCTTTCCTATGCCTGCCATATAGTTATATCAGAACTCTGGATAAAACAGTAATGACTGTTTTTGTTACTGTGAACATGTAAATCTGATTTACGACAGAACGATGTAAAATATTGCTCTAGACAGAATGGGCTAATCTACATCACAATAATGAACAATACCAGAACCACGGGGACTTTTGCTCATACAGAGTCCACTACAGGATCCAGTGCCCATCCTCCTCCTCAGCCTGGGCGGTTTTCCCTGAATGCATTGACCTAGCAGTCCAGACTGCTCTCATCCAGTGACTGTACTAGCTCAACAACAACCTCTACAGTGAAAGAGGGAGAATGGAGTGGAAAATTCCCTGGAGTTTCCTGCTTTAGATTAGAAATTATTACATACCACTCCTACACACATTTCATTGGCCCAGATTAGTCATATGGCCTTGTCTAATTGCAAGGATTTTTGGGGATGTGGAATTCTCAAGAAAGAAAAGAGAATGGGATATTTATGATGCCTACTGCATATGAAATTGCTTTTTAAAAATTTTTAAAACTTCCTGAAATTCATATTATACATGTTTTGTTATTCTGTATGCTTATATATAGGATGTGTCACTTTTGCCTTCTTGACAATATCTCTCCTTTAGCATTTTGACCAGCTCCAAATGGTATGATTTTCTGCATATCAGTTTTACAATTGTTTTCCTGGAATTCTTTTCACCTGTCTTTTGCGTTGCTCTGTAATATTCTTCTTTTTTGGTTTATGGCCTCAGTCTATGGAACATGTCTTCCAGTCATTACTTGAGAAAGGGTAAATTAGAAATACAATGTATTTAACAATTTAACAATTTAAATAACTTGTATGTCTAAAAATGTCTTTATTTTACTTCATTTTATTGATAATTTGGTTCAACATGCAAATCTAGTTTTGAATAATTTCTTACAATTTTAAAAGCATTGTTCTTTTATTTTCTTGTTTTCTTGTATCTGGTGCTTCTGTGGAGAAGGATATAAACCATTTTTATTCCACTTTTTTGTGTCATCTTTTTTCCATCTGGAATTCTTGTAGAATCATGTCTTCTTTCCTAGTATTCTGAAATTCCATGGTGATAGGTAATGTGTGCATCTGTCATCCTTTGTTTGGGTCATTCAGTGGATCCCTTTAAGTGGAATCTTAGATCTTTCAATTCAGAACATTTTACCTAAAACATTTTTTTTAAATTTAGTTCTTTTTTTTTTCTCTGTTAGGATTTTGGTATCTCTTTGGTGGATAATTGTACCTATAATTTCTGCTCCTATAATTTTCTTATCTTTTTAATTTTATATCTAGTTTTAAAAGTATCTTCCTCTAATATTTTTATTAATTTTTAACTTCTATGTTAATATTTAAAAATTTTAAGGTCTCTTTCTTGTTCTTTGATTATTTCCTTTCTAGAGTTGACACTTATTTCATGCATAAAATAGCTCCTCTTTTTTTCTCTGAAAATACTAACAATATTTTTTCCTCTCTCCCAGCATAAATTGTTTCCTATATGTTACTTTCCAATGTTGGCTTGTTTGCACTTGTCTTTCATATTAGGGACTTTTCTCAGATGTCTGGTGATTTTTGGATGTATGCTTATACATACAAGTTGGGCACTAAAGAACTTATTAGAAAGTTTGTATATGTATATGTGTGTGTATGTGTGTTTGTGACTTAATGGTAGGCTTTATTTTAAGGTGTTCATATTAGGCTGTCTCATTGAGGATCTCAGGTAAAATGTTTGGATCTTTTTTTCTTGTGACTGGCTCAGATTCTCCAGATAAAAACATTTTCCGGTTCGAATGGACAAAGCCTGCTGCCAGTGTCCTCAGAGTTAGGAGGGATAAAGAATTGGGGATTTCAGTATAAAGGTATAAACCTTTACTTTTATTCTTTTTTTCAGTGTGGATTATCTTATTTCAGATGCTGTATTTCAGGTGCAAACTGCAAGGCAACTAGAACTCCTTTACCAAATGGTAGGAATAAAAACTGGTAAAACTGTGGGGCAATCTGACATTATCTACTACAACTTACGATTTGGAAACTTCACTTCTAGAAATATCCAATAGAAATACATATACAGGCATAGCAAAAGGCATTTAAAAGAATGCTCACATCAGTATTATTTTCAGTCATCTCAAACTGGAAACAACCCAATGTCCATCATAAGAAAAATTTTATAAATATATTGTAAATTCTCATTTATTAGGATATACAGCATATAACTACGATATAGCAATGAAAGATGCAAATGGTTGCTGCATACAACAGGGATTAACCTCACAAAAAAAAGTTATAGTGAACAAAGAAAGTCCAATAGGAAATAATATATATTGTATGATTCCATTTAGAGAAAGTTTACAAGGAGGCAAAATTAATCTATGGCATTAGACAACAGGACAGCGATTGCCTTGGGGGAGGAGGAGAGGAGTGGTTGATTGGATTGAGTAGAAGGTGAGATTTCAGGTGATTTCAGTGTTCTATGCCTTGACCTGAATGGGGATTTCATGAGTGTGTACACTTTTTGCTAATTTATCAAGTTGTACATGGATCTTTACACTTTTCTGAATATATACATCAATTAAAATTTTTCAGAATAAATTGACCTGCTTAAAATAAATCCCATTCTGTCCAATATACATGAACCAACCCAATCTCTAAATTGTTATTATATTTCTGTAAGAACACTATTGATGCTCTTTATTTGTATGGCATCCAGCAATTTTCAGATAACTGTAAAGTAAATTATCTCATTTACCTTTAGGGCATCATGTCCAAAGGTTTTGGACTTGTCCAAAAAAATAGAATAACTCAGACAGCCGTCCTTTGTCATTTATGGCAAGCAAAGTTTCTTGTTTCCTTCCTTGTGGCAGAGTTGGGACAGAAACCCCAGGCTGGTGACTCTTCACACAACTTTCTTTCACTCTACTTACTTGACTCCATAGCCTGCAACCTTGAGACTTTGGTGGACAGATTTTATTCTTATGTTTCATTCCCTAGTGAGTCTTCTTGTGTCATAGATATCCTAAAGAACCAGTCTAGGCAACTTACTAGTGACTTATGAATTAACTATGTTTTCTTTTTTTAAGTTTATTTATTTATTTTGAGAGAGACAGAGACAATGCTAGCAGAAGAGGGGCAGAGAGAGGGAGAAAGAGAATACTAAACAGGCTCCACACTGTCAGTGCAGAGCCCAATACTGGGCTTGATTGGATGCTTAACCAATTGAGCCACCCAGGTGCCCCTGAGTCATCTATGTTTAAAAGGAGCCTTCTTGGGAAAATTTTCTCACCCACAGGTGAGATGAGACACCATGGCAGTTTGATTACTGGGGTGGAGGAGTAAGGGGGTAAGAAGGGAAGTACTTTGTTTTTTGCTATGTTACCTTTAGATACAGGGCCTTAATATCATTTTATATAATACCTAATAAATATGCTTATGTATAGACTCAGGTTTGTTTGAAGGGAACCAATCCTCTACAAATGAATATATTTATTACTTAGAATTCTAGAAGTTCCCTGACCTCTCCTGTGCTAAAAGCACAAAGTACACATAGGGTGAAAGATATGGAAAGAGGTCAAATATAGAGTCCTGTTGCTCTAGTCATCCTGCCGTAGGTATCCTTGGATTTTAAAACATCATCCTGCAGTTTACATTTAAGTTCAAGTACTTGATAGGAGGTGATAGTAGAGAGAGCATAGAGAATACCCGTCCTAATTTGGGATGAGGTTGGGAATGTTTAGGAAATGGGATGAGAGAGGGCAGGTAGAAATGAGGAGGAAGGGAGACCACATAATATGTAAGACCTGAGGTTTATATTCCTGTAAATAACTAGGTTTATATTCATGCAAATAAACTAGAGTCTGTATTCATAGGGAAAACTCATATAAATATCAGAAGGCAAGGATTATTGCCTTTTTTCTTCTGTTCTAAGTTCTTCTTTTCTCAAACTCCAGACTGTTCTTTTGTGTTTTTTCCCCGCTTTAAGACTTTCCTTGATTCCCATAATCTAATGTCTTCATGCAGATGATATCTCCTTGCTCTGGCTGGATTTGCTCCGTAATCTTGAGAGAAACCTGAATTTAACCATATTTCTGAACTAGGAATTCTTAAGAGAGGGGTTTAAAGACAACTAGGCAATGACTTAAGATGATTAAAACAAAGAGATGTGTGGTTAGGCATTCATTTGCTTTGTTTATGTTGTTCTATCCCTCATCGAAAACTGTTTGATAATCATGATTCTATAAAAGAAAAGTCAACTAACAGTTTTATAATGCTTCCTAAATTTTGTAAACATGGAAGACTTCTCAATGGAAATTCAACATAGTTTATAACATTCAGACCAAATGCACAAGTGGTTCAGTCAGATTAATAACATAATCAGGAAAATAGTCTACAAACTAAGAATGCATCCCACTTTAAAAATAGAATCTGAACCTTCTGTTATTTACAGCATAATTTTAACTGCTTTAAATATGGGACATTTTTCCGGCTCAGGACACTTCCCAATCAGCCTTACTGCTCTGAAAGAAGCCATTATAATTTTTTGGGTAAATCGTGTTTAAACAGAGTACAATGTTTATTCTCAAATATACATTTGACTCTTAACATTGTCTTTTTAGTCTGATTAAATGTGAATTTTTCATATTTAGTCCTAGATTATTACATAAAGATGTAACTTTAGCCTTTTCTTCCCCCCCCCCCCCTTTCAACTCTTCTCCCTCATTAAGTTACAGGAAAGCAGTTAATTATAATTTGTAAATGGTGTTCATAAGGATTCAAAATATGAAAAATTCAAACTACTCACTTAATTCATTTTTTATTCCAACACAAATCAATTTTATTTTAGTATCATCTTTAGAAACTACAAAGTGAAGAGGGGGAAAGATGAAACTTGTGAGTCATAGCTACCTCTAAAACCTCTGCCAATGCCCAGAATCTTCCCTTCCCTGGCTGTATCCAGTAAGACGGTGGGTTTTGTGCTTAATTCAGGACAAGAGAACAGAGGGGAAAAGGCGGGAGAATGAATTTTGTTCTGTTTGGCCTATAAACTGTGGCAGGTAGAATCAATGAGAAAAAATAGACGTGTTTATCTTTTAAAAAGTATTTTTATTGTAAAAATAATACATGTTCACATACAAAATACTGAAAAGTTTTTTAAAGAAAATAAAATATCTCTAATCCCATGGCTTAGAGAACTCCTATTAATATTTTTTCAACTTTTGTGTACGTTTTTCTTATATGTACATACATACAGTATATAATATATGTAGAGGTCACTTTTAGGCAACGAGCTTGAGCCATGGAAACTTGATTAGGGCATAAGTGCCCATAGTGACCCCAACCTCATGACTGAATATTAACAGGCCCATTAGGTGACCCACCTCAAAATATCTATAAACCCTAGCTGACCAATGTACTACTTACAACCAGGCAGGAAAAAATCCATGTGTCCCCATATCTCCTCATCTCCCCATTTAAATACAGTCCCCACCCACTGCCTTTTTGCAGACTTTCTCCTTTGCTGTCCTGCCTGCCTTCAGTGTATGTAATAAACTTCTATCTCCTTTGTCCTGCCTATACCTCTGGCTTCCAGCTGACAGGGTCGCCCCACATTTGGGGACCCCCATCCAATCAAGAGAAACACCACAAAATGTATGTGTGTATTTCATATATATATCCCCATATGGACATATATATATATTTATACAGCTGTGCATTTTATTTTAAAATTTTAATAAGCTAATAATAAATGATACATTCCAATGCCGTTATATACAATCCTCCCCCCAAAAGCAAACAAATAAGCTAACCATTTCTCCATTGGATATTTTAGGTTTTACCCATTCACTATATGTTGAGTCTCTACTCAGTGTTGAGGATACAATTTTTTGCCCTGGAGAGCAATCAAATTAATAGAGAGTATAAGCAGACAATTTCCTAAGAGTGATAAATGCTATAGTAGAAGAATGCCCAAAATTATATGGGACCACACATCAAGCTTTAGAATCATAGTGAGGATATCTGGGACATTCTTTCAGAAAAGGTTAGTATCTGAGCTAAGTCTTGAAGGCTGACGAAGAATTTTAGTAAAAGGAGTGGTCCTAGATATGGGGAGCAAGGGGGTGTGAACCAGTTTGAAAGGTATGAGAGCAAAGCACATTGGAAAAATTAAAAGCAATCTTCTATCACAAGAGGATAAAGTAATGAGGTAGGAGTGGTGGAGTGATGAATGATGAAGCTGGAGAATTAGATAGAAGCAGATAATTAAAAATCAGTCTAAATGTTTGAATTTCTTTTAGATAAAATACTTGAGAGCCAGGGAAAGATTTTCAGCTGGGGAGTGGTGAAATCAGATTTGCATTGTAGGATACAGTCTGGGGAATGGATTGAAGGACACTAAGTATGGAGTTACTGAGATGAGTTGGAATTTTGATGGTATGAATTTTGAAAAAGGAGATAATTACATGTCCTGAGGCTGAGGCAATGAGCAGGAAGGGGAAGGAGTAAGCTTGGAGTGTAATATTTTGTCATTGCTGGGAGAGAGGTCAATGATCATTTTGGATTTCTTTTTTTTTTTTTCTTTTCATTTTGTATTTCTTTTTTTTTTAACTTTATAGTTTATTGTCAGGTTGGTTTCCATATAACACCCAGTGCTCTTCCCCACAAGTGTCCTCCACCCTGACCATCACACCCCCCTCCCCTTTCCCCCTCCCCCTTCCACCCTCAGTTTGTTTTCAGTATTCAAGAGTCTCTCGTGCTTTGTCTCTCTCCCTCTCCCTAACTCTTTTCCCTCCTTCCCCTCCCCATGGTCCTCTGTTAGGTTTCTTCTGTTAGACCTATGAGTGAAAACATATGGTATCTGTTCTTCTCTGCCTGACTTATTTCGCTTAGCATGACACCCTGGAGGTCCATCCACTTTGCTACGCATGGCCAGATTCATTCTTTCTCATTGCCATGTAGTATTCCATTGTATAGATAAACCACATCTTCCTGGTCCATTCATCAGTTGATGGACATTTAGGCTCTTTCCATCATTTTTGTATTTCTAATTGGAATTACAATTAGAAATTGTAGATAGAGCACTGGTAGAGAATAAAGTTTTGGAAAGAAGGTAGTGAATTTAATTTTGAATAGGCTGAGTTGGAAATTCATGTGACACATTGAAAGTAAATCATTGAATGGAAGGGCTGGGCTGAAAATCTAGAATGGATAGAATCACTGAGGTGAGTGAAAATATTTTTTTGGTTATTTTGGATATAGACCTGGGAGTGGAATTGCTGAGTCATATTGGAAGTCTACATTTAACTCTATGGGACCTCTATTTGAAAAACTGCCAAAATGTTTTCTGAACGGGTTGTGCCATTTTACATTCTTACTTCAGTGCATGAGGGTTCCAATTTCTCCACATTCTTTTTTTTTTTTTTT
>CM053573.1:27390542-27467435 GCA_028646485.1 Cryptoprocta ferox
AAAAAAAAAAAAGAAAGAAAATATGCCAATAGGTTTTCTTTATGGAAAAAAATAAAATTAAAAAGAAAATGGAGAAAAAGAACAAATATATATTAGCAACAAAAAAATGGTTATGTTTCAGTATGAAAAAAAGATATAAAAACTATAAGAAGAAACCTATACAGCCTTACTAAAGGCCATACAGGAAGATACATGATTTTCCCAGATGAGAAGACTTAACTCCATTCAGATATAAAGGATTTATAGTATTATATAAGTGCAACGATATTCCAAACAGAAGCTTGATCTTTTATTTCCTTTTAAAATCTGACAAGTGGATACAAAAGCTAAGAAAATTTTGAAAAAAATAATGAGAAGAGATGTGGCCCACCTGATAATATGCACTTCCTTGTCATTATAAATAAAAAGTCTAATACAAATATAAGAATAGAGAAATTGGTCGCCAGACCAGAATAGAGTTCAGAAACAATGCAAGTATATATTAGAATCTATATATGATAAATTTGGCATTTCACATCAGTGAGGAAAGGAAGTTTTATTCAATAAATGGTATTGACACATAAGAAAAAGAAGTTGAATTCTTATATCACATTTATACCATAATAAGTGACAGATCATTTAAGATGTAAGTGTAAAAACAACAAAACTGTAATCAAATTAGATTATATTTCTATATTTCTTATTTCTATATTTCTATATTTATTCTATATAGAAAATATAGAAGAAAAATTTTATGTATATATGTGTGTATATATATATACACACACACACATATATATAATGGAGTCAATACAAGTCAAAACACGTCAGATACCATTCTTCATGTATCAGCTTGGCAAAATTAAAAAGACTAAGTTGATTTAAAAGTGGAGAAGCAGATATTCTCTGATGTTGTTAATGAGAGTATACATCATTAAAAATGTGCGTACTCTATGATCCAGCAATCATACTTTCATACTTCTAAGAATCTATTCTTTGACAATAATGAAAAGAATACCAGTCAAATTTTTGTTTACAATAGCAGAACACTGTATATAACCTTAAAATCCATAAGGGGGTAATTAAACAAATCATAACATGTCTATACAATGGAATAGTGTGCATTTATTAAAAACAATGAGGTAGATAACCTGGAAATATATCCCGAATATATTGTTAAGTGCTAAAAGCAATCTTTCAACTATTATGCAAAGTTCTATTGACAGGCTTAATTGGTTACTGCAAGGAGAGCATAGAAACTGGCTGACTCTGCAACCCTCAGCCCCTATGTCTCATGCCCTGACATTATAGTAGGGTCTGTCTCCAGGAATGAGCAGTATTTAGGTCAAAGAGACATGTCACCCAAAAAGGTGATGACACCATGGAAGATTTGGCAGATGTTAAGGCCAGAAGACGAGTTGCTGAGACATTATTCCCATCTCTTCACTGTAGCTGAAAACAGGTGAAGTTAACAATCCCTTAGATGATTCCACCCTTCCTCTCGGGCTAGCTACTAACAGTTGGATTTCTGAACTATATAGATGAGTTTTGATGAAAACCAACACCATGAGGGCAAAAAATGAAGAAGGGATTAATAAGTGAGTAAAAATAACTACTTCTGCAATCATAAAAGGTATTTAAATGAGAAAGAATGAAATCATGCTATTTGCAGCAATTTGGATAGAACTGGAGGGTATTGTGCTAAGTGAAAGAAGTCAGTCAGAGAAAGACAGATATCATGTTTTCACTCATATGTGGATCTTGAGAAACTTAATAGAAGACCATTGTGGAAGGGGAGGGGGAAAGTAGTTACAAACGGAGAGGGAGGCAAACCATAAGAGACTCTTAAATACAGAGAACAAACTGAGGGTTGATAGGGGGGTAGGGGAGAGGGGAAAATGGGTGATGGGCATGGAGGAGGGCACTTGTTGGGATGAGCACTGGGTAAGCGATGAATCATGGGAATCTACCCCCAAAACCAAGAGCATACTGTACACACTGTATGTTAACCAACTTGACAATAAATTATATTTAAAAAATGAAATGTAATTGTCCTTAAAGTGATACAGGAAGGAAGTCTAGGAAGTAGAGACAGAAAATTATGAAAAAGAAGTAATATATATTTGTTGAAATTAAACAACAACAAACTTTGATATGTACACTAAATAGCCATTGCTACAGAACAAATCAGTGAGTTGGGAGAGAAAATCGACCAATTTTCCCAGAACACATCATAAATGCATAAAGTTTAAAAATAGAAAAAATATCATTTAGAGACATAGAGGAAATTCCCAAGAGGCCAATATCCATCTGGTATGGTTTCCAGAAGAAAAGTCTTCAAAGAATAGAAATGAAGCCATTGAATAAAAAATCTGAAAGGATATAGTTACAAAATAATTTTATAGTGATTACAGTGAAGTAGAGTTGAAGGGGATGGGGGAAGGTAAAAGAAATTTTTTAATAAGGAAGAGTGCTGAGCAATTTAAAATTTTTTGTGTTGTAACAAAAGCTACATGTATAGAAAGTGTGGACTCAGTTATTCATAGAAAAATATTTTTATTACCTTATAAAATCTTAAAGAACACCTACAATTATCTTTTTAGATAGCTACCCAGGTCAGGTGGACTTTTGCTAGCTATGAAAATCACTATTCTATTGTCCAAAGGAAGCAAAAAACCAAGAAAGCAGAATGCCTTACAAATTTCTGTCTTAATAAGACTTACTCTATCTTACATCCTATCAGCTAAATAAATTCATCAGCATAATTCTACCTGTACTGATTTTAGTAAAACATGTGACAATTGTACCATAAAGAATTAGCTTTACTCTATTATAATCATCCTCATGTCTGTTTGCTTAGTTTGGTAGTAGTTTCAAATAGTTGTAATGTGAGAGCCCAAGTCATCATAACAAGAAGTGGAATCTTGAAAACATTATCGATGATTCTAAGAGATCTCCTACTTATCATCTTGGGCATTCATTCCAAATGATTGATTTGTTAATATACTATAACAATTTTCTAGTTCTTTTCCATTCTTATAGCTATAGTCTTATCTTAAAAGAAGAATGACAATCTCATCATCTTTTTAGATAACTATAAGTCACATCTGGACAAAGAAATACTGAGAAGGGTTTCCCCTCTGATCCAGTAAGAGGATGAGGATTTTTAAGGTATATTTGTTAAAAGGGGTGTAAGGCAGGGCTCCATTTAATTTCACTTGCCACTTTCACCACTATCAGTCTTCGCTTCAAAATTGTATCTTGGGATCCAAAAAATCAAATGTAAACATTCTCACCTCATGCCAAAGTGTAAGGATGCCACTGTTTCCCATATCGATTTACTGAGTGGAAAAAAAAAAAGGCTACTTGGGAATGGCAGCCAAGATGGAACTGGTGCCAGGATGTAGGGGCCAGAGCAGATGGAAGCAACAGAATCACCAAAAGTAGTGCTGACAAAGGAGATGAGTGAGCACAAAAGACAATGTCCCTTAAATTTTGTGTGTGGTGACAGACTAAAATTCAGCTTATCTATAAATTAAGTAACAGAAGAGGCCTGGGCTCAAAGCTAAAAAGGGTTACAAGGTTAAATGAACTGTAATGTTTACAATTTTCAAAATTCTTTTATGAAATGGTGAATAATAGAAGAATCAATAATCATGAAAATTTTGGAGGTGAAAGAAACCAAAGTAAAGAATGACTATTACAAGAGTAATTTCAAAAGCAGTTTCTTAGCCTTGGCCAGTTCCTTAGCAGCTTCTAGAAAGACACACCTATGCTACATGCAGAAGCAACAAATCTCCCTGAATTTTCTACATAGTCGCTTCCTGTCTCTGCTTTCCTCGTGCTATGAAGACTTGATCTCCCAGGTGACATTCATTTACCAATGCCACAAAAACTGAAGAAAACAAAAAACAAAACAAAACAAAACAAAAGTAAGTACTGTCAATCCTGAAGTGATGTGAACTGTGACAGGAATTTGTGTGTTATGTGTGTATGTGTGTGTCTTCCTTAAAACAACTCCAAAGCCTCAGTTCCTTCATTGTTAGGTGTTAAATACTTACTCCTTTGTGAGAGAAAGCCATCTGCCCTGGTGTTCCCTGGCAGGCAATGGAACACTGTAAAGCTCTATTATCTTGAAAGCACTTCTTTGGTAATTCCCAAGACCTCACCTCTCAAGCCAGCAGTGCTGCTGAGCAGCTGTATGTGTTCTTCAGGATCAGAATTACTGTCCACAAGAAATGTGGCTCCCCCTGTCCCTTTTAAGTTCTTTTCTGTGCACTTTGAGACAGAACATTTGAAACATGGCCCATATAAAATGTCACTTATCTCAGAAAAATCTTTTACTTATCCAAAGGCAGTTGTGGTTTAAAAAAAAAAAAAAGAGCCAGTCTTGGTCTCCTTAAACACCTTTGTGTGATTTTCTCATCCAGATGTTGGGTGTTGTCCTTTACTGCCCATCAGAAGTGCAGTGAACTTTTTCTCCTACCATCATGTCAAAGACTGCTTTTATATTAACCATTTACACTTTAGCATGAATTTTATATACACACACACTTTTTTTCTTTGGAGAGCAGGTGCAAGTGGGGGAGAGGGACAGAGGGAAAGAGATAGAATCCCAATCGCCATGCTGACAATGCAGAGCCTGATGTGGGGGTCAGTTCCACAACCTTGGGATCATGACCTGAGCCGAAATCAAGAATTGGATGCTCAACTGAATGAGCCACCCAGGTGCCCATAGTATGAATGACTTTTATTGTAATTCTTCCTGGATAATTTGCATTTAAGCCTTCTTTCTAATTGTATGAAAAAACATTTTGTCCCTCCTTAAATTAAGTTTAGGTCCTTATAAAACTTGGCACCTATGAATTCTCATCACATTCCATGATCTTTTCTCTTGATCCATTATCATTGTTTTTTGCAATAACCTAATATTTCAGTGATCAAAACCCATTTATCCTGTGCTTTCTTCCCTGCCTCAGGTCTGTCTAAACCTCCAGGTGCTTAGAGAGCACCACATCCACATGGCCTAGAAGTTCTACTTCCTTAAACCCTTCATTTTACAAATTACTCAAGCTGGAATTTCTGAGTGTGGAAAAGGGTCAGGAAGATTTGCAAATGAGAATAGTAAAGTGAACAGGAAGAAGATAAGAACACTAGTGTCCTGAAACTTTAAAAGTGAAAGGTACCCATATATCCCTCCTCCTTTCCTTCCCACCACTTCCACAGAGCCAGAGACAATCTGGAGCAGGAGGCAGCAAAACTCAAAGCAGGTAAAGAGGAAAAAATTCCAGTGACAAAGCCCTTACCTCTTCCACATTGTGGCTTCCAGGCAGTAGCAAGCCAGAACTGAGACAGGTTATGTAGCTATATAAATGGATTTATATTAGAATTTATATTATAACACTGGATTGAATCTATTACTAAAACGAGGATGTTTTTGAGTTTGAAAGTGGTCAGAGATCTTTTATAATTGGAAAAAATAGAAAAGTGGTAAGTCCAAGATATCAAATTGGGTAAAAAAAGTAGAACTACTTAACTGAGAGGTTTAAAGGGAAAATAGAAGAAACAGAAATGGTGTCCTTAGCATGCCCCCCAAAAAGAGGTGCACATGCTATAATACTTTGACATAAGTTATATTTCGTTCATTTTCATTTAGGAGGAGGAATATTTGAGGCAGAATTGTCTGGGAAATAAGATGACAATGGCATTGATAATTATATTCTTTAGTTTGTCACTGATCTTGAAGAAAGCAAGTGTAATCCAGAGGCTATTATAATATATATCAAGTACCCTGAATAACAAGGAGTCAAAAAGTGCTCAGTAGAATAATTAGTGATGCCAGCCATTTATGTTAAAGCTTGCTGAAAGAGCAAAGTACAAAAACCAAAACAAAAGAAACAAAACAAAAACAATTATCAGTAGCCTTTACTGTAAAACTCCTATCCCCAGTCCAGGGTAGAGACAGCTTTGGGCTGATGGGGAAAATCCCTGGGAAACTACTGTAGATGAAGATGAGAGAGAAAGAGTTCTGGGGAGTCTGAAATGAGTACTTTTCCTCTTTAAGGAATTACAGAAGAGGAGAGAATCAGTAGAATTATTTGTGAAAATGACCACAATAAGGCAGCTATCAGAAGTATGGGGTGATACCTAGATTCTTCCTTCAAACCAGTGGATTCTTAGGGAGACTTTACATCATAAAGCAAAATTATCAGAGTTCTGACTTGTTTTGATAATTTTATTTTTTTAATTTTTTTTAATGTTTATTTATTTTTGACAGAGAGACAGAATGCAAGCAGGGGAGTGGCAGAGAGAAAGAGGAAGACACAGAATCTGAGTCAGGCTCCAGGCTCTGAGCTGTCAGCACAGAGCCCAAAGCGGGGCCTCAAATCCATGAACCGTGAGATCATGACCTGAGCCGAAGTTAGATACTTAACCAACTGAGCCACCCAGGCACCACTGGTTTTGATAATTTTAAAGCATGTCACCAAATTCTTTAACATTGTTCTCATTAAAAGTTGTAAAGTCTAGGTCCCCTCCCCTTGGAAATATACTGACTTTGGTGACTCTTAAATAACAGAATCCACAGCGTCACTGCATGAATTTTGAGTCTAGGTCATAAAAATAGATAAAACAACCACTTGGCTCTCTCTTGGAATGTGGCCTTGAAGCGCTGAACCACCATGGATGAACTCCAACTACCCTGAAGACACTGTGTTGGAGAGAAACAAAGGGAGAACAGAGAGAGACAGAGATGGTTTGAGGAGCCTCAGCTGTTGGCATCTTCCCAGCTTAGGCACAATAGGGGAATGAGCAAAGCTAACAGATGATTCTGGTCCATCACTATTTGACTGCAACCCTGAGAGATGCCCTGAGTATAAACCACTGAGCCCAGTCAACCCTAGAACCAGACAAAATAATAATAATAAAATGTGAATGCTTTTAACCCACAAATTGTTGTTTTGACATGGTTTGTTACACAGCAATAAATAATTGGAACACTAGTATTCAGCAGTACTTTATAAACAAAGCTGAACAGTTACCTGGTATGTAGTAAAATATAGAAATGTATTGTATATGCACTTGTTATCGAATCATCTTAATATTTAGTTTGGAGTATGATTTATACTTTACCCCAAATTAATTTAGCAGTACATGCATATGATACATAAACATACAAACATATACTTTGGGATTATTCTCAAAATAATTTCCTGATAAGCACATGCCATAAAAGTATTTGGAGACCACTGTTGTGGTATACCACATTTTCAGCTAGGAACTTGAAAATTGGGTTCTAGTCTCCATTTGGTCCTGTTAATTTTGTAACCTTGAGCATATCTCTGTACTGGTTTCCTGATCTGCAAGTGAGGATTTATGATAATTTTATCATATTTGTAAAGGCAAATTTCAAAACTGAAAAGTAATAAAAAATGAAATTTCCTACTAAATTACATTTTCCCAAATTTTACTGTTTTAGGAAAAAGCTTTTTGAGGCATCAGGAACCAGGATAGATTTCATAATCCTAAGCTTTCTTTTTAAGATAAAACTCAAATTAATTTTATTCTGGAAAGCTAATTAAAATACAAGGCTTTCGAGACACTTTAACCTTTTATATAATATTATCATCAATGCTCAGCTAAAAATGTCATCATAATCCTTAGGTTTGAAGTTTGATTTTGTTTGTTTTTAAATAGTCTTTTTTTTTCTTTTTTTGAAAAACAGATTTAGATTTACAGAAAAATCAAGAAGATACTGCACATAGTTCCCGGACCCAGCTTCTCTTTTTATTAATATCTTGCTTTAATATGGTGCATTTGTTACAATTAATGGATCAATACCTAATAACCCTTTTTAGTTCCAGGAGTCTATCCAGAATGCCACATTACATTTAGCTGTAATGTCTTCTTAGACTCCTGTTGCCTGTGACAGTTTCTTAGACTTTGTTTTTGCTTGATAATCTAGACAGCTTTGAGGAGTACTGGTCAGGATTTTTGCAGTACACCCCCCACTCCCAGCAGGAATTTGTCTGATATTTTTCTTATGATACTATGGTGGTTATGGATTTCAGGGGAAGAATATCATGGCATTAAAGTGCCATTTTCCTCACAGCATATCAAGGGTACATACTATCACCGTAATGTATGACTATTGCTGTTGATCTTAACCACCTGAGTTAGTGTTTAATAGGCTTCTCCATTATAAAGTTACTCTCCCCACCCATTTCCATATTCTCTTGTTTGGAAAGAAATCACTATGTGCAGCCCATGCTTAAGAAGTGGGGAGTTCTGCCTCTCCCTGAGGGTACAGTATCTACATCAATTATTTGGAGTCCTTATACATAAATTTGTTCCTTCTCCTACCATTATCTATTTATTTAATCATCTGTTACAATGATATTATTAAGACAGTGTCTCATGAATATTTATTTTATACCTTGGGTTATAATCCAATACTACTTTATTTTATTGCTTAAATTGCTCCAGTTTTGGCCATGAAGAGCTCTTTTGGTTGGCTTCTGTTTCCCTTTGACACACTTCCTTCAATATGGATTTTGTTTATTTGTGAGCATTTCCTTATTTTCTGGCACTACAGGATGGTCCAGACTCATCTTGTATAATTCCTACTCCAGTTCTAGAATCAATAATTTCTCTAGGGAGTCCTAGTTACCATGCTTTGTGCCATCATGAAGATATACAATATATCTACCTTTGCACCCAGAAAATATCATTTAACCTACATTAAAACCAAAATATCATTTAACCTACCATAAAACCAAATGCATTGAGATTTTTATGATTTATTATAAGTATGTGAAGAGTAAAATGGGGGAGGATCTGATAATAAAGGCACTGAAAACATAAAGAGACTATAATTGTAGAAATAAACTGGTGAGATTAGAAGAATTTACTTATATAGACTCATCAGTATTTTACCAATGATGATCATAGAAAAGATAAAGGTCAGAAAAATCAACACTTCAATCCTCATGCACTGATTCTGAGTCGAAACACCAAACATAGTAATGAAGAAGTGTACACAAAAGTTGAGGGAGTAAAGTTTTCTTGTGTATATTAGAATTCTACACTTTTAACTAGTGAGATTCTACCAATTTGTAGCAAATATCTAGAGGCAGAGGAGGACAGACAAGCAAGATTAGGACCACCCCATGTTTATCAGCATTATTTGTACCCACTTCCACTATCAAGAAAGAGAGAAGCCATCTTCTAAAAACAACACTAGAAATTTAGGTCTGGAAAAGACATTAGCATTGATATTATAAATATTACTTTACCGTATTACATTGCTAAGGCTGCCATAACAAAATGCCACAGACTAGGCTGCTACAACAACAGAAATTTAATTTCTCACTGTTTTGGAGGCTAAACAGCCAAGATCAATGTGTTGGCAGGTTTGTTCTCTTCTGAGACCTCTCTCCTTAGCTTACAGATGGCCACCTTCTTGCTGTGTCCTTCACATGGTCTTTTTTCAGTGCTCATGCATCCCTGGTGTCTCTGTGTGTCCAAATTTCCTCTATTCATAAGGACACCAATCAGAATGGATTAGGATGCACCCTAATGGCCTCCTTTTAACTTAATCATCTTTTTAAAGGCCCACATCCAAATATAGTCACATCCTGAGGTGCTGTGGCTTAGAGTTTCAACATATGAATTTTGAGGAAAAGGAATTCAGCCCATAACATAGTCCAAACTCATTATTTTACATATGAGAAACCTAAGAATCAGTGAAGTAAACAGATTCATCTCGGATTATAAAAAGTTGGAATTCAAAGCCAATTCCTTCTTCCAGGCCACAGCCTTTTATCCACTGTACTGTCTCTAAGAAGAAACTATTTTAGGATTAAAATGACAGTGGAGGACATGTAAAATTCTTTATAGTAATGTTGTCTTAAGTTTTATAAAATTTTGCTAGAATATATGATCAAGTCCAAGAGAAGATAATTCATGGAAAATTGAAGGCATAGTCTAGTCTCATTTCTTTTTGGTTAATTAAGATTTTTAATTATGAAGTAACTTCAAAGTAAAGAAAATAATATCATTTCCTTTATACACAAATATTATTTTAAATAAAAGTTAAAGACACAGTAAAATCCCCACCCTCCTCCATTCATCATCTACTATCCTGACATTGGTGTATATTATTCTCATAAATATTTTTGTAATTATATTACATATGTATATGTACATTAATAATATATGCTATTGTTTCTGTGTTTTAAATTTTACATAAGTAGTATTATAATATATCTTATTTTTCACTCATATTTGTGACAATGTATATACTGAGATAGGTTGATATATTCATTTATTTTAATCAAGAAATTAGTGTATTGCATAAATAGAACACATTTAAAGTTTATGTATATCTCTACTAGGTAACAAGTTTTTCCACTTTATTGTAAACAGTCTAGACTTGATATATTTTTTTCTTGGGAATGTTTGGGGAAATGTTTCTAGGTTGTAGACATGCAGTAAACATGCAGTACACATGCAGTAAGCATAGAATTACTGGTTGAAGACTATGCACATCTTCAACTTTTTTTAGAACTACCAAATTGCTTTCCCAAGTATATTAGTATGTACATCTACCAGCAACCCCTCAGAACTCCTAGCAACTGATATCTTACCAAGATTTGTGTTATCTGACCAATTAATTTTGTTCATATGATGGGTATGAAACTATATTTCACTTTGATTTAATTTGTACTTCCCTACTTCCTAGTTAGCTTAAACAGCTTGTCAGCTTATTGTTCATTGGCTAATAATTGCCCATTTGTATCCTTTGCCTACTTGTTCTGAATTGTTTATACTTTTTTTTTCTTTTATTAAGGTTCAGAAGTTCTTTATAGAGTTTGGATACTAATTCTTTGTTGGTTATATAGTTGCAAACATTATCACTCTTTTTGTCCCTTTTAGTGAGCCCACTGATAAATGTTTTTTAAAATGTGTTTTTGAGGTACAAACTAACATTAAAGTGTACAAATCCTAAATGCATAGATCAATGAATTTTTTCATATTTGTGTACCTGTGTATCCATCACACTAATCAAGGCCCAGAACAATTCCAGCACTTTAGCAGGATTCCTTGTGTCTCTTACCTGTCAATACTTTCTGCAAAAGTAACCAGTATTCTGACATCAACCATGACAGATCAGTTTTGCCTGGTCTTATGTCATAGGAATATAAAGATACAATGTCAACTCCTGTAACTGGTTTCTTTTGTCAGCATTATTTGTGAGATTCATCCATGTTGAGAGTAGCTATAGTTCATTCTTTACCACAATTCAATCATTCTCATACTTTTGGCCATCTGGGATGTTTCTAGTGATGGGAATACTAGAACCATGATTATAAGTGCTGTAAATATTATTGAATGTATGGATCTGCTTAGCCATGGCATTTGTTTAAAGTTGGTAGAAACTAACAAAGTTTTACAAAGTAGTTATCTCAATTTATACTCCCATCAGCAGTGTATGAATGTTCCAAATTCTCCCCACCTGATGTCAACAATTGTTATGTCAAACCTTTTCATTTTAGTCACTCTAAACTAGTCATTTTAGTAACTTTAGAATAGAGGTATCTCATTGTGGTTTTAATGTTTACATTTCCTTAATGACGTTGAGCATACCTGAATATATTTACTTGTTACTCCTTTATAGTTTCTCTGTGTTTTCTTGTTAACGTATCTTCATGCTATTGGATATCTTATGCTACTCCAATAGAATAAAGATATGTTCTTTTAAAATGTTTAGTTTTGCTTTTTATATTTAGTATATAATCTACTTGGAATATAGTTTTATATTGGTGAGAGTTAAGTGTCTAGCTTTGTCTAGCTTTGAGGAAAGCTTTACATATTTCCAAAGGTATAGCTACTTATCCCAGTACTATTTATTGAATAATCCATCCTCGGTTTACTGATTCAGTAATACTTTCTTTGTCTTGATTACAATAGCTTTAAGAATATGTGTCATAATTAGAGCAATAGACCCCCGAGGAAGAAGAAGAAGAAGAAGAAGAAGAAGAAGAAGAAGAAGCAGGAGCAGAAGCAGAGGAATTGGAAGAGGAGGAAGAGGGGGAGGAGGAGGAGGGAGAAAAACAAGAAAGAAAAGAAAACAGAAAAAAAGAAACCATCAGAACACATAGAAACAGACCTGCATTTACCTAAGAACTGAGGTCTGGCTTTTGATTATCTTTATTATTCATGTTTCTATTTCATTTCACTTTCTTACCTTCATTATATCCTTCCCTCTGGTTTCTATTTTTATTCTTTAACTTCTTTAGTTGAATTTCTCAATCATTATTCATCACTCTGACTTCTCTTCAGATGAATTTAAGGCTATACATTCTCTTTACTGCTTTGAGTGGCATCTGATAAGTTGTTATAAAATGTGTTTATTGTTATCCTGTACTAAATAATTTCTAATTTACATTTTTATTTCTATTTTGGCCCATATTTAGTAATTTAGTAATATGTTGTATTAATTACCTAATGTGTAAAGAATTTTTATTATATTTTAATATTATGTATATTAATTTTAATTTACTTAATTTATTTAATTATTTCTATATATTTTCCTGGTAAGGGAATGTTGCCTGTGTAATATTGATTCATTTGTACTTTTGAGACTTTTTCATGTTGAGAATGCAATTAATTTCGGTACATTCCATATGTTCTTGAAAAGAACATGCATTTTATAAAGATTGGGTACAGGGTCTAAAAAAGTCCATGGGTTCAGAAGGTTAATTGAAATGTTCAAGTCTTCTACAGTCTTATTAATATTTCATTGGCCTAATTTATTTATTAACTGAATGGGATTTAAAAATTCCTCATTATATTTGAAACAAAAGTGGACACAAACACTTGTATTCTGAGGCTATATTCTTAGTGTACTTAAGATTGTTATATCCTTCCCGTGAATTGTTTCTTTTATCTACCTATTGTTAGAAACAAATGAAGCAATTTTTTCTCTAAAAGTTCTATTTGTTTTTTTTAAAAATATTTTTTTAAAAATGCATTTCTTAATGTTCTAATGTCTTCTTTTATGTCTTCAAAAAAACCCCATGTTTGTCTTTTTAGGTTGTTCTATTATACAAAGTTCTGGAGGTTCCATTCTTCCTGTTTGTTATCTGCTATTTTTTGTCATTTTTATGTGGATTCCTGTATGATGTGGATTATGTAGTCTAATTTCAGTATGATTCTGCAAAGGCTTTTGCAAGATATTCAAGAGTATCCAGACAGGGGCCAACTTTTATGTTAATCTCTCAATTTGCAATTTCAGTTTCAATTTGGATCCTTAACTTGCAAGAGGAAGAGCTAGGAGTTTTGATTTCTCAGAAAAGACCACTATTGTTGTGTTTTACTTTTATTTCCACCCGGGTCCCAGTTAGAGAAAACTCCCTTATTGCTAGAGATGGATTTTTTCCACTTAGTATATTTTTTCTTTCAGTAGCTTTTCAGGGACCATGGCTTTTGTATTGATCTTGGCTCCAAAGGCCTGTCAAATCCCAGGCCTCATATTTGGTCCCTATATGAGACTTAAAACACAGCTCCTTGGTTATCAGGACTGAGACCTCCATAAAGGGCATGGTGAATTAATGCACTTAGGACTCCAGGAATCAGTTCCCTCTTCATTTTTGGCACCTTGGCATTTCCCTGTCTTTTTCTGAACTCACTGGTTCATTTAAAAATTATTTCATTTTATTCATCTTTGCACCAGGAGGATCATCACACCTTTGTTTGCTTTCATCAGGCATACCACTGGAAGCATCCCATTTAACTTAAGCATCTTATATAACTTGTATATGAAAACGTAAGAGCTATTAATTCCCTGTTTCGCCATTGAAATACAGACTATTAATACTTTTAGAAGACATTTCACATGGAGGCAAAGAACAAAAACTTGGGAAAATCATTTACAAAATACTTTGCAAGTGAGGCAAAATAGAAAAGTATTCAGAATGTGTTCTGTCCCAATATTCACACTCAAAGTAGTACAAATATTGTATTATTTTAACACATTTACATATATATTAATTATATATATATATATTAATTATGCACATAGGATAGAAACATACAGTTCTACGTTATTGGTTCAGTACCTTGCTTACCCTATTTAATTGCTTTCAAGTATATAACATGTGTTCTGTGATTTCATTTTACCATGTGACTAGAACACACCAGTTTTATTTTAATAAAATGTATACACTATAGGAAATATACATGCAAAAAAAAGTGACAATAAATCTCATTTTCTTTTCATTACATTAATTACAATATTTTAAAACATTTATATGATTTTACTCTCTGGCAGTGTGTGATTAGGAGTGATGTGAAATCAGCATTATAAAGGAGGAGAGAGAATTTTTCCAGGATGGTAGACTTTCTGTCTTGCTTCCAGACAGACAAAGGAATTTATGGTCCAAATGAGATCCCAATCACTCCTAGATTTTTTTTTATTTTTTCATGCTTAAATCTCTTCTAATATGTTGTAACAATTTACTAGATTGTTTAAATCACCATGTGTTAGCCCACGTTGCATTTTGTAAAAAAAAAAAAAGGAATATTTTTTCAAAATTATTCAATAGTTTGTTTTACAATATGCTTTGAACTTTACATAAGGCAGATGGTGTGAATCTTGATTCCTTTTTCTAGTATAGGTACTAGATTTCCACTAATCCATAGGTAAACTTCAACCCAGTTCTGTAGCACATATCTGACAATGGTATGAAGTTAAGGCACTAGGGCTAGAAATACAACAAAGCTAACTGGCCTGTAAAACCCAACTCCCTGACCTTATTAACACTGTATTCTAACTTCAAAATATGCTCAGCTGTGACTTCTGGAAGAACTATGGTGCACTAAGGAAATCTGTTTGAATTAGATCATTCTCAGCTGACGAGGGAAATCAGGAAGGCTCAAAAATACATTTAGTGCAAACAAATAGTTCTTTGTACTAATCAAACACCAAGACAACTACAAATCACATGTCAGCACAGACAAGGGTGATATTTAAATGAGGCACTGCAGTGGTTAATAGTTTGGACTGCCTTTAAAGAACGATTTGATAAATATCAGCATAATCCCACATGTGTGATCAGATTGTCTCAAGCTTTTTTCAAATGTATTTTCAAGACTAGATGATACTTAAAAAAAAGAAACCCTGACTTCAGATTAGATGCTGGAAAATTAGCAATCTTTATAAATGGACATTTATCATTACTATCTAATGATTTTATAATAAAATTTGCCTAAAATACTTAACACATGTTACAAGTGGTTTTATTCATTTTTCCCATTGCTCCTATAAATTCAATAAACAGTATGACTCTGTCTCCCTCATAGAGAAAGTAATGTAAATTCATGAAGGAAGCAAAGAGATTAGAACCACCCAAATTTTCCAATTATTTCAAATCAAATGATGATCTCTCTCAGTCAAGGATTCTGAAATGATTTCATAGCATAGTTCACATGACCTAAATCAGCTTCTGCACCTATTTACACTGGCACATATACACAAAAAAAAACAAATGACAAAGGGAAGGGAAAAGTTAAATAATTCTAGAAGACTCCTTCTCTCCCCCTTTTCTCTGTATCTCTCTCTCTCTCTCTCTCACATACACACATACATCATTCCCACTTCTCTCTCTCCCAGAGATTAACTGAAACTGATAAGTGAAAGAAGACCTAGTAAAGAAGTCAGGAGAAAAGGAAGAGAAAACTATTAAGAAGAACAAAAACCTGCTGGGCAATTTTAGGAAAGTACTAGTTCTAAGAATTAGTGTTTCTGAACTTTAAATAAAAAATGCGTACATGTGGTTATGTGTAAGCATTTACAAGAAAGGATTCATATACTACATATTATTTTTAATTTAGTTTAATTTTAATTTATCTATATCATGATCACCTTTTTTTTTAAGTTTACTTTTGAGAGAAAGAGCATGAGTGGGGGAGGGGCAGAGGCAGGCCCTGAGTGGCCCCAATGAACATCTTTCAATGTCAAGAAATAGTCTTCTCCAACTTCATTTTTAATTGTTCATTTGTATTCTATTAGACTGATGTGGCATAATATAATTAATTCATTAATCCTCCTTGCTGGATATTTCAATTTTAAAATAATCTGGTGGTCATTTGTCCCTTTTTCATTTTTGGTCTTTCAAGCTTTAGTCCCTCTCCCCAACAGCACACTAATTTCTAGGGAAGTAACTCTTTTCCATTGTTTTAAATCTTGGGGGAGAAAAATTCTCGGAAACTGCCTTCCATTACAGAAGCCAAAGGGAATAAATGACTCTTCTGGTTCAACAGCCAGGTATTGTTGGCAGGTAGCCTAAATTTAGCCTTCTCCTGGGACTTTGAACATAGAGTCTTGAGTTAAGTACAGAAGGAGGATGCTGGAGGTTGTTCATCTGAACAGGGGTAGTGTCTGCTAAAGTTGTGAGGGCATTTGGGCCAGATCTACTAGCTATGAGACTGCTTCTTTCCTCTTCTTTCCTGATAACTTGATCCTTATTGAATCTGCTTTCCATTCTTCTGGAGACTCTTTGGAAGCCTCATAATAAATAAATGTCTGTGGAAGTCTTATTCTGTAGCATTAACTAAGAATTTCAATATAAAAGTCTCTAATAAAACCTTGTAGATACATTTAGCACTTATCCATTACCATTTCTTTAAATTTTAGAGGTACTAATTTTGCAAAATTTTAATTAAAAAACTAGTGTCAGGGAGCCTGGGTGGCTTATTCTGTTAAGCATTGGACTTCAGCTCAGGTCACGATCTTGTGGTTCATGAGTTCGAGCCCCGTATTGAGCTCTGTGTTGACAGTTGCGAGCATGGAGCCTGCTTCAGATTTTGTGTCTCCCTCTCTCTGCCTCTCTCTCTGCCTCTCTCTGTGTCTCTGTCTCTGTCTCTGTCTCTCTCTCATAAATAAACATTTTAAAAAATAATAAAAATAAAAAATAAAAAAATAGTGTCAAACTGCCTTCTAAAAATATAGCGTAGAGGTTAGGAATGCTAGCCAACCTCTTACTGTATAACCCTGTGCAACTTTTCTCTGGGCCTCAGTTTATTCACTTATGAGATTAATCATAGTACCAATTAGAGCTACAATAAGGAAAAAAAAGAGAATATATACAAAGCATAGCACATACTAAGCTACTAATAAATGTTAGATTTTGTTGGAAGAATGTACAAATTATGCTCTCACTAGCAATGTCTAGGTGTGCTCATTCGCTCCTCCTCTGCTTTCATTTGGCTTTCCTTTGGTGGCCTTTATCCATTCTAGTATGTTGCTCTATGATCTGAATTCTTTGCAGGGGAATTCTGCATAATTCTGGGCTTCATAACCCTCCCTTTAACTCAGTTATACAAAAGGCGGCCCAAATTTAGAAATCCCTCAATATAGATCATCAGATTTTTTTCTAAAACTTTAAGAAAAAGAATATGTTAAGAAAACATTGTCATACTGCCATAGTTATCATTTAACTTTTAGTTACATTTTTTTAAAAACAATAAACATCCTTACCATCACTTAGTTTACTATATTTTGATTTAATTACATGTGTGGAGATGTGATATCACAATCTTTTCAGTGCTAAGGGTAAACATCTTAATCAAGTCCTCATTCTGAAAGATAGTATAAGATGAATTTAGAGAAGGAAGGCAAAAGTCGGGCACTAAAAAATAATTTTGCATACAGCACTGTAAGGAAAATAAGCAGAGCCATGATTAACAACTTCAGAGTAATAAGAATTTCTTCAAATGGCATGAGAAAAGAAAGAAAATTTAAATGTAAAAACTGAAGAGAATTTAGTTAGATGTAAAATAGGGTCAATGTAAGAAAAGCTTCCAGAATCTCAACTGTATTGTGTAACAGAGACACCTGCTGGTTATTATCTATTTCACTGTTCAAATTCTCAAATGCATTTGTTCTTTCATTCTGTATCCTGTTCCCCCAGATAGTCTCTAAATGACTGAAAATTCACAGCATGAACATAATGATAGATTCCTATAAAAGGATAATTAAATCAATGGAGTGTATTTTTCACTTTGAATCTGGAGAAAAATCTGTGCTAGCAAGACAACTTTGCTGATGCCATTTTAATATAATTACATTAAAACTGCTTTGCGTAATGTAATAATGCTGCTCAAAGTTAAAGTATACCATACAACTCTCCTTTACCAGACCAAAAGTAACCAGTGTTTGCTTTTTGAAAGTACATAATAATAGTATAGTTAGTGACAAAGAAAAATGATTAAACAAATGTATCTAAGATACCAGGTTAGTATTCTGTCTTAGCAAAAGAATGTAAGCCATGATTATGTAGAAATAATAAAGGCTTACTTCTAATATTATATACCAGTAAAAGAGAATAGTTTATTTCCTCTCACTGCTATAAAATTTTCACCATAGATGTGTCTATTTCAACTATAGTGGTACTTAAAAGGCATCAGACATAAACATTAATCAGTTGATTGAGACATAAATTGGGATTCCTATCTCAAAGAGAACTTTAACTGAGTAAAATTTTTTTTAATTCAGATTAACTAAGATACTATGAATTAATATACTTCTGGCAAACAAAATATAACTTGCATTTTCCTTAGCACCCTCAAATCTCTTGCTTTGAAAACAAAGATTTAAAAACTATTTCAAAACCAAGAATTACATTCAGAATCTAAAATTGCATGTGGAATAAATTAACTCAGTGAGATATTGTTCATGGCTAAATTCACAAAGTAAGCAAATATAAAAAGTGCTAATTGTAATCAATTAGTTCATCAGCTGACATTTATTAACCCACTGTGTTCAACACTAAGAATTGTAAAAGATGCAGAACTGTAAAACAATCTATTTTTAATTCTAATTGGATAGACTACTTTATTTCACATGAACTATTGTACAAAAACATCAGCATTTAATTATGAGCTAAATCAAATGATGATGACCCGAAGTCATGTAAAAGTTCCTGCATGAGTGCTAGGATGGTTAGAGACCAGTTAGGGAAATGTTCATGGTAGAAATAAACACTGAGTGAGCAAATGAATACTGCGCTGAATTTGAGTAGGTAGAAGTTTTAGTGAAAGTTGTTTCAGGCAAAGAGAATGACATGAGTAAGGGAAAGAGAGCAAATCCTGGTAAGAATTTGTTTGTGGGCACAGAGTAGGTCTCCCTAAAGCAGTGAGTGAAGTTAAGTTATGGAATAGTAAGAAATATTTGGCTTGAAAGTGTAGGGCCAGTGTAGGGAGATTTTTGAAAGCTTGGCAGAAAGTTTAGATTTGATGCATCAAGAAATAGAAAGAGGAGTTTTGATAAATTCAAAGAGAGTGACTTGATAAATTCACTGTTTAGGGAAGATTAGTTTGGCAGGAATATTCACCATAAGTGGTCTAAAATAGATTGCTTCCACTTGAGTTACTCTGCTAATAATATTTGGATTCAAACTTCTGCTGCAGGGAAAGCAGTTCATATATAACTTCATACAGTCTATATGATGATTAAATTATTTACTAGGTATCTATGCCAATAATAAATGAGGAAGAAAGTTAAGCAATAAATTTGATTCATATTGATGACCAGACTGGTAAATGAGATTCCCATGCTCACCCTCTTCTACTTTCCTTGCTCTGCTCCCTGATTGAAGGATAAATACTGCTTAAGAGAAAGCAGTAATTATCATTGTCCTTTTATTATCTAATCCTTTTTAGGAAAAAGTATATTTGTCCTGAATTATGTAATACTCCAGTAAGTAATTGCAATAGGGAATATATGCAACTATTAATGGATGCTTTCAAACATAAACTGCAATATTATCTCACTTCATTTTCACAACAGTTTTGCAAAGAAGAGACTGTGATCTCTATTTCCATACTGGGGTCGCCTGAGGCTAACAGAGTCCAGAAGAGCTTCCCTCAGATTGTGTATTGGGATGTGAAGTCAGGTCCATATAGCTCCAAAGATTGTGCTCTCAGTATGATACTACTCAGTCTCTCTGGGGAGAACACTGCTTGAAATACTGAAATGAATCCTGTCCCTGCCTCATTCGTATAAAGCTAAATGTCAAAGTTAAAGGCTGTTTCAAACCACATCCAATTTGTAGCATGCCAAAATGTTAGTGGGCTACTACTGCAGTAATCATGGAAAGTATGAGTATTGATAGCAAGATCTGGCTAAGAACTCAGGTGGCAGACTTTCAATTCATGACTTCAAAGTTAACTTGAAGTATCCTAAAGTCATACTAAAGCTTGACATGGAGTAACAGGTAATATCATAATCTAGTTTTGTTTGTTTCAGATACTTAGTTTTGGGGATATCATTCAGGCATATCTATATTGTAGATTGTTTTTTAAAGTTCCTAAAATTAACTATTGACATTGAGATTTTCTTGATTGCTTTTCTCATTTTGGCATGGCTTTTCACTATTATTGATTAGTATTACCCTATTTGGGAGCAAATAATCTCTAATTTATAGTTTTTAAATAAGAGAGAAAGAAGGTTAAGAGCTGCTAACTACCTAGGTACACAGTTCTTTCCAATTTTGGTAATAATGTATAATAAAATAAGAGGAAGTGGGTCTGGGTCAATAGATTTTAATGGCAGAGCTAAACTGGTCACTTTCACTGACCCTAACTCACAAGTAAAAATTACCATTTCAGAGGTCATCAGTCAATTCAAAATATGACATTTTTGGCTCAAGAGTTTTAAAATTGCAATATAAGAAATTGCAATATAAGAAATCTGCAGAATTTGTATTTCTGGAAAAATTGTATATTAGACACATTAAAGAGCCCTCTCATTAGGAGAAAGGTGGGGGTTTCCATAAACTATTGTTTTAATTGCATGGTAATCTTCTGAACTTGGAGGAAAATATCTGGGGGATGAAAATATTTTAAAAGTTTGCTGAAGCTCAGAAGAAGGGAGATAGAGATACCCTAAAGACAAATGCTAAGATCATCGCTCCAAATCCTAGGCCATAGCAAGACAGAGAAGATGAACTGGAAATTTGTGGATTTAACAAAAGTCCTTGGACAAGACTAAAGTGGTCCAAAATCAATTGTCCTGATCAAAGTGGATCATTTCATAAGTCATGTTTTTCTTTTTTTATATAAACACTTATCTTTAAAAATCTTGGGGTTTTGTTGTTTGTTTTTTGAGAGAGAGAGAGAGGCAGGCATGCACGTGAGAGACAGCAGGGGAGGGGCAGAGAAAGAGGGAGAGAGAATCCCAAGCACACTCTGGCTGTCAGCGCAGAGCCTAATGTGGGGGCTCCATCCCACAAAGCATGAATCATGACCTAAGCTGAAACCGAGAGTTGAAAGCTCAACCGACTTATCCACCCAGGAACCCCAAGATTTAATTTGTTAGAGCAGTTCTTGGTTCACAGCAAAACTGTGGGGGGTGGCGGGTCAGAGATTTCCCATATATTCCCTTCCCTCACACATGCATAGCCATTATCAACATTTCCCACCAGAGTGGAACATTTGTTACCACTGATGAACCTACACTGACACATGATAATCACCCAAAGTCCATGGTTTACCTTAGGGTTCACTTTGGTGCTGTACATTTTATAGGTTTTGATAAGTATATAATGATATGTATCCATCATTACAGTATCATTCTGAGTACTTTCATGACCTTAAAATCCTGTGTTCTGTCTATTGATCCCTCTACTCTCCTCCCCTCTACTCCAACCCTTGGCAGCCACTGATATTTTACCATCCCCGCAGATTTGTCTTTTTCAGAATGTCATATAGTTGGAATCATATGGTATGTAGCTTTTTCAAATAAACTGCTTTCACTTAGTAATAGACATTCAAGATTCCTCTATGTCTTTGCATGGTTTGATAGCTCCTTTCTTTTTAGTGCTGAATAATATTCCATTGTCTGGCCGCACCACAATTTATTTATACATTCACCTACTGAAGGACATCTTGGTTGCTTCCAAGTTTTATTAATTATGAATGAAGCCACTATAAACATCCATGTGCAGGTTTTTGTGTGGATATAAGTTTTCATCTCCTCCAGGTAATTATTAAGGCGCACAATTGCTGGACTGTATGGTAAGATTGTTTAGTTTTGATAAAAACTGCAAAAATGTCTTCCAAAGTGACTGTACTATTTTGCATTCCCACCAGCAATGAATGAGAGTTCCTGTTGCTCCACATCCTCACCAGCTTTTGATGTTGTCAGTGTTATGGAATTTGTCCATTCTATTAAGTTATATTGCACTTCGTATTTAATGTACATTTCCCTGCTGACATGATACACATCTTTTTATATGATTATTTGGTATCTTTGTATCTTCTTCATTGGGATGTCTATTAAGGTATTTGGCCCATTTTTTAATCTAGTTGTTTTCTTATGGTTGAATTTTAAGACTTCTTTAAATAATAATCCTTAATCAGATGTGTGTTTTGCAAATATTTTTTCCTAGTCTTTGGTTTGTCTTTTCATTCTCTTGATATTACCTTTTGTAGAACAAAAGTTTTAAGATCTTTTAAATGTTTCTTTATTTTTGAGAGAGAGAGAGAGAGAGAGTCAGAGACAGGGGAGACACAGAATCCGAAGCAGGCTCCAGGCTCTGAGATGTCAGCACAGAGTCCAACACCGGGCTTAAACTCATGAAATGCGAGGTCATGACCTGAGCCCAAGTCAGACATGTAACAACTGAGCCACCCAGGTGCCCCAGTAGAACATAAGTTTTTAATTAAATGAATCCGACTTATCTGGAGTGCCTAGGTGGTACAGTCGGTTGAGCATCTGACTCTTGATCTCTGCTCAGGTCATGATCTCAAAGTTTGTGAGTTCGAGTCCCACATAGGACTCTGCGCTGATGGCATGGAGCCTGCTTGGGATTGGGTCTCTCCTTCTTTCTTCCCCTCTCCATTTGTGTGTGCCCTCTCTCTCTCTCTTAAATAAGTAAACTTAAAAATTTTTAAATTCTTCACTCTCTTATTCCTTGCATGGTTTCTGAGGGTATGTCAGATATAATTCTCATCTTGTACCTATATTATCTATCTATCTATCTAAATGGAGAGAGAGAGAGAGAGAGAGAGAAGGAGAGAGAGAAGGAGAGAGAGAGAGAGAGAAAGACCCAGGATAATATGATATCAGATAACATGATAAATTCCACATGACCCCAGCCATTTCTCCTAGGTGATTGCCTAATTCTTTCTGAGCTTCCTGGATCCGTCTTATGATTAGGTCTGAGGATTTTAGTGAATCTATGCCTCTGGACTATAAATTTCACAAGTGTTTCACAGGTCCCCTCCCCACCCCTCAGGTTGGAGTGCATGGCTAGAGTGGGCTGGAGTTGAGTATTTCCATTCTCCCACATGGAAGGCTAGAACTGAATAAAGTTGGGTATTTCCCTTCCTTCAGGTCAGCTGGGCTCTGGTTAATTAGTTTCTCCTAAGGGCAGACATTATTAAGAAGAACAGAGAGCTCTGGTTTATTTCAAAATGGGTCCTTTTCCCGCTCCCTCCTGGAAGTAGAAGGGGATTTTCCTCTGATGTTTGTTGTCCACCCAGAGCTTCCAACAATTCACCACTTACAGTTCAGTTTTCCTACCCTGGCACTGGTTCTCACAGCAATTTCCACTCCTGAGTCTCTGCTCTGGTAAGCCACAACTCCCTGTATTCACCTGTTTGTCTGTGTAACCTTGGGGGCAGGAGTTTACCCTATGTCCTCACCTGGCTTATAAATCCTAAAAGAGTTGCTGATTTTTCAGTTCAGTCTGTTCACATTTTTACTTGTTGTTAGGGCATGGTGGAGACTTTCAAGAGCCTTATGTACAGAACTGAGAACTGGACAGTATTTTCCCTAATATTTTTGTGAAGAATAATGGAAAGAAAAATGGCCAACATACTCCTGAAGAAGAGGAATACAGAGAAGGTATTTGCCTTGATAAATAGCATGATCTACTATAAAACTATACTAATAAAAGCAGTATTAGATCAATTGATGGGCAAAATAGAATAGATATCTCAGAAACAGATGTATGCATATTGAAACTTGATATATGAAAGAGATGGTCATGCAAAATATTATAGAAATCAAGGACTCTTCAATAAATATGGGACTGATAGTTATACATATGGGAAAAAATGGTACAGAATCTTTACCACAAACCACATACAAATCAATTCAAGGTTGATTACAGACCTAATCTCAAAGCTAACAGAAGATAACATAGGAGGATTTATTAATGACCCAGAATAGATTAGGTATTTTTAAGCAAGATACAAACAGTGCTAACCATAAATGATTGATAAAATTGGGTACTTTATATAATTAAAATCTATGTCATTAAATGACACTACAAATATATTAGAAAGATAAACCACAGAGATACTTGCAACACATATAATCGGCAAAATGTTAGTATTCAAAATATATAAAGAACTTCTAATAATTAGAAAAAAAATTGAAAAAAAACAAGTGAAAGTAAACAAATAGGAATTTCCATAAGATAAAAAGAACTGGAGAATAAGCATGAAAGTATATTCAATTTCATTGACAATCAGGAAAATGCAAATAAATATCACAAAGAGATATCATTCTACTTTCAGCAGACTAGCAAATATTAAGCAGTATGATAATGCCACGTATTGGCAGCAATGTGGTTCAATTAAAACTCGAAATGGCATGAGTAGGAGTATGAATTTGGCAAAACTACTCTGACAAGCAATTTGCAATTATTTTATAAAGCCGAACATTTGCATATCATACTTTCCCCTATTTCTAAGCCATCAGGAGAAACAGACAAGAGTGTCCACTGCATCATTCTTCACAATGATGATAACTGAAAGCAAGTGCGATGTCCAGAACTGGGAGAATGGGTAAGTAAATTTCAGATTTTTCCCATAATGAACTACTTATATATCAATGAAAATTAAGGACATATAGCTACACAAAATATCTTACAAAGTAAATGTGGAGAGGAAAAAGTCACATAGATCTATAAAGACTGGATACATTTTCCATTGTGTCAATTTGAGTACTTTGAAACTATATGTACCAGAATACTTCTATCTGTGATTTTTAGTTAAGTTTGCTTGCTTAAAAAAATGTATCTGAGATTTTAGAAGGTGGAACTTTTAACTCCCAGAAGGTCAGAATCGTTCATGTATAGCTGTAGCTCCAGATACACTGTCACTGACCCAGGCAAAGGACAGCAGCCAGGCCTGCCTGAAGCTCACTCAATCCCTCCACACTTTCTCCCTCAGCTTCCCTGACTCTGGCCAGCTGTGGCTCAGCTCCTGGGTGAAGAGAGTAATCCTTCAGATCACCTACATCATCAAGATTGGAGGCCACAGGAAATAAATGTGTTTGTTCGTGGTCTCTCCCACTTCATGTCCATCTTCACACTCAGACTCAGGCCTGGCTGACTTTGAGGTGAGGAAGGCCAGATCCATGTAGACTGTCTAATTGGTTCCATAATTAAGGTTCCCTAATTGCCTAAATTCTGATCCCTATGATAAATCTCTTACTCATTATCACTCACATGGGTCCTGTTTCCCTGAGCCAACCCTAACTAATACAAACAGCATGATGTCAGTGTGTGTCCAAATGTTTTAGGTAACTCAAAACTAAAACTAAAATATGCACTGCTTTGCTATGCATCATATTGATAACAAATTTTTTAAGACAAAAAATGGAAAACACAAAATTTGCCTCTGGGAGGGAAGCAGGGATAGGGAAGGATAAGAAAGAAACACATTTGTGGATTCAGTGGTATTCAGAATGTCATGGATAAAGTCTTCCAGAGGAGAGGGGAGATTCACTGGTGTTCATTTTATTATTTCACTTCATAATTTGCATATATATAAGATTTTGTGTGTACCAAATATTATGTAGAAAAATTAAAAAAAAACACAGAGATAAGAAAGGCATAAAAACAAGAGTTAAGAAATTTTAAAAATGGAAAGGAGAGAATGCAGTGTCTAGAGCAGAAGGTGCATCAATTTTCTGAACCGCCCTAGAAAAACCCATCCTCAGCAACAGGGAAGGCTGGAAACACGAGCAGGCCCAGGTATAAGCCTCAGGGTAATCAGAATAATTTAGGAGTAGTAATTTTAGTACTCTGAGTGTACACCAGAAAGGCTTGTCTGTCCAATGAACTAAGGCTGTAACCAGTTTGGACTGCATTTAAGACAACATTGCAGCAGGTTTCTAACAGCCAGAGAAGCAATGGAGTAGTACAGTAAAACCTTAGTTTGTGAGCATAATTCATTCCAGAAACATGCCTCTCATCCAAAGCACTTACATATCAAAGTGAATTTCTCCATAAGAAACAATGGAGACTCAGATGATTTGTCCCACAACCCAAAAATGTTCATATAAAAATGATTACAATACTGTAATATAACACAAAATAATAAAGAAAATAGAAAATAGAAAATATAAAGAAAAATAAACAAATTAACTTGCATTTACCTTTGAAAACCTTCCTGGCTGGTATAAAGGAGACAAGAGAGAAGAGGGTTATTGTGTAGGACGACTTTCACTATCACTAGTGGAATCACTGCTGTCTATTGGCTCAATGGAATCTTTTTCTTTTCATGCAACTTTAACAGGGAACTTATCCAATAACACTTGCTTTTATCTCCTTTTGAGGATTTCGCAGAAACGTGAAATTGCATTGTCGTTAAACAGATTCATCGCTCACATAGTAGAGTCTTATCTGGGTGATGTTTTCTACAAAATTGTGCACTGTTTCCTACATTTTACACATCTCCCTAATCTCATTTGAAGTGAGGGATTCCTCCGCCTTTTTCTCCTTCTCCTCTGCAGACAAGATGCAGACGATAGACTTCTCATAAAATCTTGCAATTTCAACCACTCGCATACCTTGTTCCTACTTCTCCATGATTTCCTTCTTAACTTCCACCATAATCATCTCCTTCTTCTTACCGCCTTTCTTTTCAACTTTTTTATGCATGGGGACCATTGTATATGCTCGCACAGATGTTGACTACAGTACAGTATTAATAAACTCTTGTCAAATACTATATTTAATGCAACTGGCAATAATGCAGCAGAGGAAAGGGTCTAGATCTGCAGGCAGCCCAACCTAGAATGAAGCAAAGCATTCCTAAGCTTACTCTTGTATGGAAAAGTAAAGGGCTGTCCATAGGTGCTTTGAAGTGACAAAAAAGACACTAGTGCCTGTGTGGGAACCTTCCAACGTTCTGAGAAATCACTGATTTCTGCCAAACACAGCTGCCTGAGACTGAGCATCTGAGCATGGCAGAGGATCATCCACAATCCCTCAGCAAGAGAGAGAGAGCGAGAGCAAGAGCGAGAGCGAGAGAGAGAGAGAGAGAGAGAGAGAGAAAGAAACATTGGCTCAGTTGTGATCATGTGACATTCAGTGTCACATACTCTTATTGCAAGACGTCGCTCCTTTATCAAGTTAAAATTAGAAATGTTTGCTCATCTTGCGGAATACTCACAGAACAAGTTACTTGCAATCTAAGGTTTTACTGTATTCCCAATAGCACCATTCCACACGGTGCACATGAAGAGAAAAATGCTTCCACCCATTTGGTGGGAATTCCTTCCTTATTTCCTCACTCCACAACAGAAACCAGTTATGATTACTTGGAGATGATCATCACTTGGAAAATCAGAAACAAATCAAGTATAAATAAATTCAATGATTTAATGTATCAAAAATCAGCAGTTTAAGAGTTTTTAATTGACAATATAATTCTAACAAAGATTGCATGACAATACCAACAAAAGCTACAGAACACCTAGGAATAAACTTAACAGAGAATGTGTATGACTATTTGAGGAAAATGAAAACTGTACCACTGGACATAGAAATCTTTATTAAATGTATAAATAAATAAAATAAAAGATAAATATATCTTGTTCCTAGATGGAAAATCTCATTGTTCTAAAGATGTCAATTCTTCTCAAACTAATACATAAAATTGAAGCTTTAATCAAATACCTTGTAACATTTTTTTAGAGGAAAGGGAAGTAAGTTGATTCTTAAGTCCATGTGGAAAGGAAGGTCAATGAAAAGAGACAAGAAATTGTCAAAATGAAGAATAATAAGCATACATTTGTCTAGATAGAAATACTTATGATAATGCTTCAACTACTAAAACAGTATGTTACTCACCCTGATAATCAGATTAATGACACACAATAGTCAACCAAAGGCTCATGTGCATATGGAAATTTTATATATGGTAAATGAAACATTTCAAACCAGTGGGGAAAGAATAGCTTATTTGGTAAATATTATTTTAACAATTGCCTTTATATTTAGAAATAAATTTGGAAATCAATCTTGCAACATATGTTATAAAAAAGTTATGTTAACTTGAAGATTTGAATATTTAAAAACATAAGTATGTAAGAATAAAATGCAGGCATATTGTTTAAATCTTAATTTGGGAAGTTCTTTCAATGCATGATACCAATTTTAAAAGCCATAAAAGAGACTTAACTATATAAAAATGTAAAATTTTAACATGACAAAAGATGGCATAAACAAAATAAAAAAACAAATGACATACTGGGAAAAACTATTATATAATTGTGAGTTTTGATGTGAATATTCATAGCAAGTATCTACAAAATAATAGGTAAAAATGAGTAATAAGTTTGGATATGAAAAAAATAAGTATAAATGAATTATAAACATTAATAAAGATTTTTAACAACACCAGGAAACATATAATTGCAAAAATAAAGCAACTGCAATGTAATCCTCCCTATGAGATGAGCAAATATTGATAAAATGCAGCACTGGCCAGAAGGCAGGGAGGGACAGGGGCACATACACATTTATATACAAGAGTGTAATTTGGTACACAGCTTTTTAGATGGAAAAATAACAATATCTATCCAAAATTCTGAATCTGTATAAATTTTAACCTTTAATTAGTGGGACACAAAAATTACAGAAAAAGGAAAAACAGACACAGAAGGATTTCTTTGCAGAATTATACTCGCAAAAAAACTAGAAATAACACAAGCATCCAACATTACCCTAATATCTGTTTAAATAAATTACAGTACATCAATGTACTGGAAAATTACATAACTATTAGAGTGAAACAGAATTATGTACAACGGCATGGAAAAATATCCACTCTGTGTGTGTGTGTGTGTGTGTGTGTGTGTGTAGTTAAGGAAGATACACAAATTACAAAACTGTATCACACAAGCACATTTCTGTTAATAAAATTTATAGCTATGTTATGTATATCTATGCAAAAACATTTTTTTCAAGGAAAGACACCATATGGGAAAGTTGGATTGTTTGAAAGGGAAAAGTTTTCTTTCTAATTTTATATACTACTGCATTGTTGAGATTTTTTACAAAAAGCTATATAAGGAGAATGTTTTCAGCTGGCCTAAAATGTAGGAAAAAAATTCACATTAAAAAAAAGGAGAAATCTAGGGCACAGTATATTTCACCTATTCCTCTGAGCTCATCATCTTCATGAATAAAACAACTCATTGGCAACTTTTGGAATTCCTAAAGTAGAAGGAGTAGAAGGGACTGAAATCTCCTAGAATAGTGCAAAAGAAAATTTTTAGGAAATAGACAGCTAATGTTGCCAAAATGTATTTATAAGAGTCTTCCAGTTAGCCTAAAGGAATTTCAAGTTAGACTGCATTACAAATATTATTTTCTTCATAGAAATTTTATCCCATTGTCAATTAAATTTTCCTTTCATTGCAGTAAGGAAAAAGAAAGACTGAATGCTTCCCTTTAATAAATGGAAGTTTAAGTATATATAAAGACATAAAATAATATTTTTAAAAAGCCTCCTCTCCACTAAGGTAAATTATTCTTTGAAGCAGTTACCACACTTAAAAATTATATGACTATTTTAGTAACTAGTTGTTAAATATCTGGGCTTTTATAAGCTCCCTGAGCTCAGGAATTCTTTCTTTCTGGTTCCTTATTGTGTGCAGAGTGCCTAGAAAACAGAAGGTATAAAACAAATGTTTATGGAAGGGAGGGAGGGAGGAAAAAAGGAAGGGAAGGAAGGAGGGAAGGAAGGAGGAAATTGGTCACATTTTGGAAGAAAGTGGTACTCCAAGGCCACCTCTCTCTGGCAGAGGTAAAAGAGATATAAGAAATACGTAATCAGTGTTACCGACCTGGCCCTGGGATTGTATTCTACTAACTAGCCCAGAATTTTTCTGCTCTACCAGACAACTGATGTTATTTTGTTTCAATTAGTGGATTTCATCCCAATTTGAATATCTTGATGTACTTAGTACAGCAATTTTGGTAAAAATTAGGCAAACCTTTCAACACTTATCACTAAAATCTCAGGTTGTTGTTAAAATATTTCAATCAGACCATCTGAATAGTATCAATGGATTATGAACATCCCTTCCTTTCCCTTCTTTCCTTTGTCTCCAGCCTGTCTGTAGTTAAGGCCAGAAGCTATTTTATTTTGCAACTCTACTAAGTTTCTTCTTTATGTTAGGTAAAAATTTAAGGCCAAAACTATGTATTATAGAAAACCAAATAAATACTTTGAAAAGACCACTTTCTTAAGGCTTTCTTTGTTGAAAGAAAAAAGAACCTGAAAAGCTGCTATATTCTAGACTCCATATTTAACCCCCTTACTGGCTCAGCTACATAAAATAATTTTTAGCCATCAGGACAATTTTCTTCATGTGCTCAAAAAGCATATCTGAAATCTAATGATCTTCCTGTGACAACATAATATTTTGATGGGCCGAAGAGCAATGAAGATAGCAAAGAGGATTAGACACTTGAAGTACCAAATCATAAGGCATAATTAAATTTAGGAGCCAGAAGCTGAGTTTAGGCTTTGAATTCTAGAGCTGCTGGCAAGCACAATTAAAGGATGTGTCATTTGCACTGAAAACAATGCATAACTTACTCATACTTTGGAGACAAAAAATTGAAAATCATATAAGAACACAAGTCTGTGTGACCATAAACTTGTTCTCCTTAGGTGGTGGAATGCATTCATTATTTCACCATTACTCTGTGCCATGAGTTACTCATGGAGTTATTAATTGTAAGTCACAAAATAAATCACACCCAGAAGACAAATAAAATAACTGAAAAATAACTCAAAATGATAAAATATTTCATCCTCATTTAAAAATTACAACAGTACTAGTTACAAAACTGCATATTATACTGTTTAGAAACTGCTATGGATTGAATTGCAGTCCCCCAAATTCTTATATTGAAGCCGTAAGTTCTATGTGACTATACATATCTATCATCTATAGGAGGTAATAAAGATTAAAATGAGGTTACACAGTGGGGTCCTAATCTACAAGGACAATGACCAGGGCCCCTGGGTGGCTCAGTCACTTGTTCTCTCTCAAAATAAATAAACTTTATAAACTTTTTAAATAAAAGTTTATAAACTTTATTTAAAGTTTATTTATGTATTTTGAGAGAGGCAGAGACAGTGCAAGCCGGTGAGGGGCAGAGAAAGAGAGACGGAGAATCCCAAGCAGAATCCCTCTGCTGTCAGTGCAGTGCCTGACATGAGGCTCAAACTCATGAACTGTGAGATCATGACCTGAGCCGAACCAAGAGTCAGATGCTTAACTAACTGAGCCACCCAGGTGCCTCTTAAAATAGATAAATAAACTTAAATTTTTTTAAATAAATAAAAATAAAAGGACTATGACCTTATAAGAAGAGAAATCTCTCTCCCCTACCACTTCTCTCTTCCTCTCTCTTAAAACCTCGTGAAGACACATAGAAAAGGCCACCATCTGAAAACCAGGAAGAGAACATTCAGCAGAAACTGAATGAACTGCTACCTTAATACCTTGAACTTGAATTTTACAGTCTCTAGAAATATGAGAAAGTAAATTTCTATAGCTTAAGCCACCCAATATATGGTATTTTGTTATTATGACTGCCTGAGATGACTAAGGCAAGAAGAGAGATTGTTAGTGTCTTTAATAAACAGACCTACTTTCAAATTCTGCCTTAGCTAACTCTGACAATCTGTTTCCTGTCTGTAAAAAGTTATTAACCAATCCCCAAATCCATTTTTTAGAAATAAAGCTTGTAAAAAAAAAGCTTATGATACATATAAAGCAGTTATTATAGAAGTAAATAAATAACTACTATTATGTTTTATTCATCGTTTAAATAAACTTTTTAGCAAGTCATAGACTGTTATAACTTAAAGACAGCTTCAATAACACATATTTAAATACAAATTATCATTAAAAATTGTCCAGAAAGAAGTGGTTTATCTCTCATGAGTCTAATCATTTGTTTTTATTTTCAAGTTCAACGTAGTATGATCTTTGAATGACTAGCTTCATGGCAGGATATACTAATACTCATTAAAGAAGATAAAAGCCTATAAAATTATTATGTCAGGTTGTTGAATATACTGTTCATGCAGCATTTGGCAAAATAAATTTAAAGATATAATCATATTATTTGTATAAACTAACATATCATTATCAGTTTAAGTAAAAATCTCCCTCAGTAAATACAGTATTTGACACAATTTGGGAATAAGTAATAGTTCATGGATAAATCCAATTATTTTAGCAACACTAGAAATATATGTGATGACATGTTCCAATACACATTCATTCAATCACAAAGCATCTAATATTCATGTATGGCATGCTCTGAAAATATTAAGATGTGCTAGACATAGTCATAGTCTTCAAGCAGCTGGATCCCTAAGACTTAGTAAAGGGTTTCACCCATATCCTTTCATATCCTTTCTGTATTTACTTCTTTTATTTATTCACCAGTTAATTTATTTTAGGCAGCCACATGGATTTTGCACTCATTGTTCTAGGAACTGGGAATATAATGAAGAACAAGACAACAAAGCCCCTTCTCTCCTGAAACCTCCATCATAGTCTGCACTGTACTTGCCGGTTTCCTTCTTTATCTTCCTTTGTCTTGGGCACATTTACCACCCACCGAAGTTTTAGCACACAGTTATAAATAGTGTAATTAGACATACGAATAGCATGTGTGCCACACCCCCATATCCAAACCCATGGTAGACATTGTTAATTATGGCTCCCATTCCCCCAAAATCTGAATGTGATTTCAAAATCCTTTTGAATAGTGTGAATACTGTGAACACTGTGAATCACAGTATTCACACCAGCAATGACTTATCACTTAAAGTTGACAAACAAGATGGGGCGCCCAGATGGCTCAGTTGGTTGAGCATCTGACTTCCACTCGGGCCATGATATCAAGGTTCGTGAGTTCAAGCCCCACATTGGGCTTGCTGCTGTCAGCACAGAGCCTGCTTTGGATCCTTTGTCCCCCTCCCTCTCTACCCTTTTCTGGCTCATGCTCTCTTTCTCTCTCAAAAATAAATAAACATTAAACAAGTTAATAAACAAGTTAAATTATGTATTTATAATCCTTGAATATAGGGGTGCCTGGGTGGCTCAGTAGGTTAAGAATCAGATCTTGATTTCAGCCCAGGTCATGATCTCATGGTTCATGAGTTTGAGCCCTGAGTCAGGCTCTGAGCTGACAGCAGAGGAATTCTCCTTGGAATTTACTGTCTCCCTCTCTCTCTTTCCTCCTCCCCCATGCTCACTCTCTCTCTCACTCTCTCTCTCTCTTGCTTTCTCTCTCAAAAATAAATAAATAAACATTAAAAATAAATAAAACCCCTGAGTAGAATGCAGAATGTAGGAGCAAGCTCTAACCTCCGTTTCAACAAACAAGTAAAAAGGCATGCATCCAAAAGTAGTGAGAAAGCAAAGAGGACTAGAAGTGTTTCCAGAGATAGAACAGCTCTTCTGGGCAAGATGAGATCAGCGGCAATTCTCTTCATTGGGAGCATTTGCCTAATCTGTATACATACTAAAGATCCAGCTTGACTTAAGTTAAAACAAAACAAAACAAAAACAAAACAAAACAAAAAACCTACTACAGAAGGAGAAATCAGCAGAGTTTTGGGTGGTTATTGGCAATAGAATCTAAGGAGCCCAAATATGCGTGCTGGGGTGGTACAAAAATTCCTGTTTTGCAAAGCTGAGGAGACAAAGCCTCTCAAGAGGGTGGGGTCTGCAAAAACACAGGAAATTTCTCTACTTGAAATATATGAAACCATAGAAGTACTAAATTTATCTTAAGTTACAATTAAGCACCCATCAAGCTAAATCCTCATGTGAACTGAGATGATCTGCTCTCAGCCCATGTGTGTAGCAGAGAAAAGTGCAAATGCTATCTGAGGGAAATAACATCAACCTCTCTCTTCATGGTTCTTTGGCATGCAAAAGTAAATATGAGACACTGGAAGAAGCAGGAAAATATAACTGAAAGGGAAAAAAAATAAGATGATATAAAGAGACCACCCCCCTTCCATGAATGTCATCGGAATAAACAGACAAGAGCATTAAAATAAATAACAAGATTATAGTAATTTTAAATAAAGTAAATTATGTAAAGAATAAAAGATTGACAGTTTCAACATATAATTAGAATCAATATAAAAATCAGTGAGACATTCTAGAACTGAAAAAATACATATATGAATTTAAGAATTCATTGAATATGTTTAATAGCAGATTAGACACAGTAAAGACCCTATTAGTAAACATAAAAACAGAAAAATGCTCAAACTGAAGCACAGAGAGAAAAAAATAGAAAGAAGAGAAGAACTGAGTATAAATGAATATAGGACAAAAAGTTAATATAGGACATGAGCTAATGTATGCATAATTGGAATCTCAGAAGAAAAGAAAAAGGACTAAAACAATATTTAAAGAGATATGGATGAGAATTTTTCCAAACCTTATGAGAGGCATCAACCAGAGATCCAGGAATCTCGGTTAACCCCAAAAAGGATAAATTCGAAGGAACTATATATGGCACAACATAGGTAAAATGTTCAAAAACAAATAGAGAAATTTTTTAATCAGGCAGAGACAAGACAAGGAGATTTCAGAAGATTTGATTACCTTCAAAAAGTAAGAATGAGTCTTATGACTGACTTTCCAAAACACACAATAGAAGACGATGGCAATGGAATGACGTCTTTAAAGCAATCACTCCTTCCTTCCCACTAAATTTATGTTGTAACCTATTCCCCAATATTGTAGTATTAGAAGGTAGACCTTTGAGAAGTGATTAATTAGATCATGAGGGTAGAATCCTCATGAATGTGATTAATATGCTTATAAAAAAGACCTCAGAGAGTTCCCTTGTCCCTTCCACCCTGTGAGGACACGGAAAGAAGACAGCAATCTTGAACTAGGAAACAGGGACTTCACAGCCTCTAGAACTCTGAGAAATACATTTCTGTTGTTTATGAGTTATCCAGCTTATGTTATTTTGCTATAGTAGCCTGAACTAATACAATAATCATATAATTAGAAAATGATAATAAATTTGCCTCTTTATTTTTCCTGAATATATACTTTCGATTTGTTTTCTTGCACAGACTGTTAATTCCAAAGTAATATTATATAATAGTTGTAAATGAGTTTTATTACCTCATTTTCAATTGTACTGGTAATAATTCTAAGTTTGGTGATGGTTTGTTGTTTGGGAGATATTTTTGATTATACGTTTCTTACTGTAAACATATATGATAATATTTCCACTTGAATTCATTTGAAACTTACAGACAGTAACCAGAATATAAACTATTTTTAAAATAAAAGGCAAACATATTCATTTTTCAAAAGTTTGGAGGTATAATAAGATTCTGTGAAAAAAACAAAAACATTAGCACCAGTTTTTTAGTTACAAACCAAATTTATTTCCTACAGTGTCTTTATATGAAAAATCTTCATGCAATAAATTTTCAACCCCTCAAAAATAGAAATATATGGAACCATAACAGTTTAGCAGAAGGAAAAAATGTATAAATACTCTGGTTCAATAAATGAGATTTGTCCTGTTATGGCATAATTTTAACATAGTAGTAATCTTTTATGTTTAAATATTATAGTGCTTCATAGAATCTAGCAATGTAACTCAAACTGAATTGTAATTTCAATACACTTATTCTTTAATGAATGTGCAGAGAACTGGATCAATTTTCCATTCAATGAACTTTTCATATATAGATGAGGGAAGAGAAATAAGTGTGAATGAAACAACAACAAGGACAATTTGTCCCCTGAATTAGATTGATATATAGTAAGATTTTTATTATTTGGCAATGATTTTCCTAATAGAGCACATTTCTGAAATAATAATGAGAAATATCGGGATATATAATTAGACAATTTTTCACTCCAGCTACTATTGTTAAAGATTACCTTTAATCACCAAATTGAAGGTGAAGTATAATTTGTTAAGAGAATGAACACTAATTGAGATAATAATTTTCTTGACTTCTCTAGGCCTCTATTATTCTCTCTATAAATAAAGGGGTGGGTCCAGATGCCCTCTAAAATATTTTCCAGCTATGAACTTCATTCAGTTATCTATTTAAAAGTTTCTAATAAATACTTACAACTGTGAATAAAAAAAAAAGACAATCTGGAAGTTTTTAGTCCACCCCATTTATATTTGTGCATTCAAGAACAATTGATCCTAAATCTGTTATCTGGTAAGTTTTTTTTTTGTTGTTGTTGTTGTTGTTTTATTTGTTTGTTTTGGTCTATTGCTTCATTTTTTCATGTATTTTGGTATATGGGTTTTTAAAATTTAACTTTAAATGACATGTATTCACACTTTTCTAGGGAAAACTGAAAAAAAGGTATATATTTTAATTTTGTCCTACTTATTCTTCTTCATAACCTATTCTTTTATCTGTATATTTTATCATGTTTTAGTCATTCAGAAAGTTGCCTTCACAACCTTGCATTATCTATTTAAGCTTCAATTTCTTAAATTCTTCATTCCAAATATCTATGACTCCCTGCTACAAAAAATGAAGAAAACAGTATATCCGCATTTCTTTCCATATCCCTGCCTTCATCCTTATTTCCCAACTCTGGGGTTTGCCGTTCTATTTAACATTAGTATAACCAACATTCTTAAGTATTTCTTTGTTCTCTGATTTTAAGCAGACACGAAGGAATAAGTGACCACAGCTACCACCCAATTTAGATGATTTAGGTAATGATATTGAGGACTTTTGAGCTGATGAGGTTTAGAAGAGCTTTTTGGACTTTGAGTTGATGCTGTAGTAGGATGAGACTTTGCATGTGGATGGATATAAATCTTTGGGGACCAGAGAGCAAATTTGGCAGGCTTAAGTTCACATTCTAATTCTTGTAACCTGTGAGTATGTTAATTTACAAGGCAAAACAGACTTTACAGATATTGTTTTTAAGTTATAGGGCTTGAGATGGGGAGATTATCTTGGATCATCCAGGTGGGTCCAGTTTAATCACATGATGTCTTCTGAGTCTACTGTTGCCACAGAGGAAGAAAGTCTCTCTCTCAATTAAGTAATGTGGGTGGCCTCTAGAAGCTGGAAATGAGCCTCAGTTTACAGCTAGCAAGAAAATAGAAACTTTGATCCTACAATCGCCAAGGAAATAAATTCTGCCAGCAATTCCTATCTAGCAGGAAACAATTCCGCCCTAGAACCTCCAGAAAGGACTGTAGCCCTCTGCTGTTTTGATTTAATCTAGTAAGATCCACACCAAATTTCTGATATATAGAAATGTAAAATAATAAATTTGTGGTAATTTGTTAAGGCAGTAATGGAAAAATGAACACTATTTAGTTCTATTTTAGTTTCTCTTCTATATTTAGAGCATTCCACAATGAGATCATAAGTTGTACCTACTTCTTGACCACATCAGGATCCTATTAACAAGGAGGAAGTAGTGGGTAGCAGTGATAATAGCAATGACTATTGCCTGCCACAAATGACTAGCCCCCTTGATTTGGTTTATATCTCTAGTCCTACCTCTCAGACTTTCACCTATTGCTTTACAATCCAGAGTATCTAACCCATGAGATTATTTCCTGTTTCTATGCTCTTGGTAATTCAGTTCCCTCTTTCTGGGACACCTTCAACCAATTGCTTCATATTATCCTATTAACCCATCTCCTGGCTCTCTTTTCCTCTTCTAAATATTTCTTAGACATTTTCTCTTTCACTAAGTCTTCTTGACTTCAAGATAAAATTACAGTGTTTATTCAGTTCTGTTTCTGCCCTCTGTCCATTCGGCAAATATGGTGTTGTCAATCTTAAAACTAGCCAGTTATTTTATTAGCAAAATGAGTTTATTTGGGAATAGCAGAAAAACTGCAATTTGGGACAAGCAAACTATAGCGAACCACAGGCAAGTCCAGAGAACAAAGGAGAGTGGCTTGCTTTTATGGAGGAAAGGATGAAATTGTGAAGGACTTTCTCGAACAAAAGTCTATTGGAATTGAGTTTGGAATTGAGTGTTTTAACTTCTCATTGGCTATTGCTTTGCTGGGGAAGGAGAAAAGTTTACTTCCTGCTGCTGGGGCAGTAAAATAAGCTTCCTCCTGTTAAGGATGCAAGGTATGATTCCTTCTAGTAAAGTCAGCAACTGACAACCAGTGGTAGACCCAGGGAACTCCCCCTTCAGGGCTTCTGGGCTCCATTTTAGATTGAGGTTTCCTTTATTTTCACAGTATGTACAACAAGAAATTACATGTATGTTTTTACCTTCTGTCTCTCCTTCTGTTGTTACTAGTGGCTACCACTATGGTCAATAAATGTTAATATGATCATTATACCTAATAATATTCATGAATTGAGTGAATTATGTGTTCATAAGAAAATTATACTCAATAGTACTCGCTATAGACATACTTTTATGCTTTACATTACGGAAGATTTTTTAATGTACAAAAGTAGAGAGATTATAATAAATCCCCATTAACTATACTTCACCTTCAATAACTATCAATATTTTCATATTCATGTTTTAATCATCTAGAAAGCCAGCGGCAGTCTGGTCTCCAGCAGGTAGGTCGACCTGTTATCAACAGGAATTGATTTACAGCTAAGGTGAGGAAACAGATTTCAATTCTCCCCAGGATCAGCGATCTGGTGAGTGCTGGTGAGCTTTATTTACAGCATTAGCAAACAAAACACTCTCAAAAAGAGCCATTAAGTACTACCAGCAACTAAGAAGGGGGGGGGAGGGGGAAGAAAAAAAAAAGTGGGGTTGTATACTATAGACTGGGGCCTGAAAAAACACTTCACAAATGTCCTAAATGACCAATTCCTACCAATTATGACTTAATTCAAATGAAAGCTGAAGTGTTTTGTTTTCGTTTATAACAAAGAGCCCACTTCGGTATTATCAAGAGAAAATGCGTCCCTGCTCTCTTGAATAAATCACATTCACTGAAGACTGCTTGAACTCATTTAACCCAAAACAAAAGTAGAGGGCTGAGGATCATACTGGTAGTTTCAGGATGCCCCAAGGGCCTCCCTCTGAGCTCACACTGCTGTGAGGGCTCTGGTAGGAGGGCTCTTGTAGGAGAGTTGGGGGTCGCTTAGAGGATTCCCATGCAGAATCTAGATCTAGGCAAAGGAGCACTCTTTAAAAGGTAGGAAAAACGAGAAAGCAAAGGCTCAAACCCGAGCCTAGTTAGAAACAGGGCCAAAGAAAGGAATAACATTAACGGTCTTCACTCTCCCTACAGCGAAGAAGGGCAGGCCGGAACTACACTTCCCATAATGCAAAGCGGTGAGGCGGCGCTAAAGAGATTGTTTTTACCTCAACTTGGCTCCAGTCGCTTCAGGTTTGATTATAAATTGCAGTCCCTCGTCTTGGCTCCCCTTCACGTCAGCCTCATTGGCTCCGTAGCCCCGGCGTAGGAGGGCGGCTCCAACGTCACTGGCAGCGGTTGAATGGAAGCTCTCAGCCCTGTGACCTGACGGTAAATGAAGTCCCTTTCCCGTCAGAGATGTAGCTTCTCCGACTGCGTCGGAGGAAGAGAACTACATTACCCAGTAGGCCTTGGGATTGCGGGGCGGCGTGGGGGCGGCACCTCACGTCTGGTACAGTCATCCCAAGCCTCTTCCGCGGGACTGTGATGGCCGGAGAGATGACGATCTTAGGTCAGTGACCAGGGGTTCCTTGTGGCAGTTGCAGACACTCGAGCAGTTTGGGGAGGCGGGGATAGGCGGGGAGTGGTTGTCACCTCCTGGATCCAATTGGCGCAGTGGGAAGGGCTACGAAAAGGTGACTTACAGTCGGTTTTTGGTTCTTTGGGTCGCTGGATTGGGGGTCACGTCTAGAGTGGTCTGGGCCAGAATAGGCCAAATAGGGCCGGCGGCGACCCTCTGCGTACATCCCAAGGACATCCGGCCTCAGGAAGGGTTCTTTTCTAAAGAACGTTGATTTTGAATCATTGGTTGAATTGAGGCCTTCGAGAGGCCGCAAGAACGTGCATCTTCAAGACCCCTTTGTAGGGGAAGGGGGAGGAGCAGCCCAGGCAGCCTGAGCTGCAGAGGCCCGGGATGCTGCATCGTGAGAGGCCTGGCCTCTTGGATGTGTAGTCTGATGCTCTTTCCACCCATCTAGGTTAGCAATTAATCCTCTCCGAACGAGAAGATGATGAAATGGTTCTGAAGTTTTCCACGTAGGAGCAAATGGAAAGTGGGGTTGGCACTTGATGTCCAGTTTTTTGAGTTCTATGTTGATGAAGATGAGCTTACAGTTAGTGAAACGAGACTCCTACCGATTGACGTTTTTGGCTCATATGTAACACGTATGGACATAGTCTCCTGAAACCATGTAACAGATTAATTGTGAATTCAAAGTAGCATCTTTTCTATGTTTACAATCTGCATGGCGTTTGTTCACATTTGTGTTTTTTTTTTTTTTTTTTAATCAATAAATACTAGTTGAGCATCTGCTATTTGCTAGGAGCCATTCCTGGTGGAGGGGACACATCAGTGAACAAAACCTGCCTTCAGGACGCTTTATGTTGCCTTCAGAGTCCCACATATATGGTTCTCTTTCCCTACATATTAACTTCTGCAAGAAGTATTCCTTAATTTCTATTTAAATACAAGAAGTTAACTCTGTTCTGTTGTAAAGTGACAGTTGAATATTTAATCAACTTCCAAAATCATTTTACCAGTTTATCCAGTTCATCCTTTTGGAAGGAAAAGGGAGATGAAGGGATAAAGAATTTGAACCCTACAATAATAACAAAGGTTTCGCTGTGGAAATTTTAATAATAGAGTTTCTTTTTAATAATGATAATTGAAGCTGTGTATAAAGCTATGAAATCTAAATCTCAATTGATCAAGAATTTGAAATGTATCTATATTACATTTATCTAGCTTTTGCTAGAGATAAATGGCTTTTTTCTGTCAGCATCAGCACAATTAAAACTTTTTACTTCTCATTCACCCAGGTGATGTACACAGACACACAACTAGAGGAGTTTTTTTGTTTTTATTGTTCTTTCATTTTAATTGTAGTCTAATCGTTTTGCAGTATGAAAAACTTGTTACCTTTAGTACTGCAAAAGAAAATATTTTGAGAGTCTGTATTAGTCTTATCTCTAAGAGTGATATTAAAGGGACTTTGCTATAGTAATTTAGCATATCATTACTATTTTAATAAGACAGATCTTTTAATTTGCCTGTATTTCAGGATCAGCTGTTTTGACTCTCCTGTTGGCTGGCTATTTGGCGCAACAGTATTTACCATTGCCTACTCCTAAAGTGATTGGCATTGACCTTGGCACCACCTACTGTTCGGTTGGGGTGTTTTTTCCTGGCACAGGAAAAGTAAAGGTCATTCCAGATGAAAATGGGCGTATCAGTATACCCAGCATGGTGTCCTTTACTGACGATGATGTGTATGTGGGTTATGAAAGCTTAGAGCTCGCAGATTCAAATCCTCAGAACACAATATATGACGCCAAAAGATTCATAGGCAAGGTATTTACCCCAGAAGAGCTGGAGGCTGAGATTGGCAGATACCCATTTAAGGTAAGTGATTAAGCTCCAATCTGTTTTGATTTTCGTTCAACCTGTTGTTTCAAATAATGCCTTGGCTTCAAGTTATAAAACATTCTGTTTCACCTTAGTAAATCTGGCCAGAGGTTGTGTTATAACAAGCAGCCCTACAGCAGTTCCGGAACGAGTTGATTCCCTGGCTCCACAGTGCTATCATGGCCATCAAGCCCTAGCTGTGTTCTTGCTCTGCCATCCTCACAATGTCTGCTTAGCGGTTCTGTTGTAGCAAGAAAGCTGGAGCCCCCATGTACAATGGATGCAATGGATGGATGTCCGTCTGCCTGCCTGCTTAGCCCCTCATTGTAGCAAGAAGGCTAATGAAGCCCCCTAGGTACTATGGATGGATGGCTAGATAGCTCGATAGATGGAGAGAAGCTGTGTGTGTGTTAGGTTCTACACATTTGTGTATTTAAAAGAAAAAGAGAGATCCTACTAGGCATGCTGTTTCATGACTTGCTGGAAACTCGACCATGTGACACGGACAGGGAGATAATAGGTTCACATCATTGTTTTCACGGTCACTTGTTATGGCTGTTCCTTTATTTAATTGTGCCGTCTCAATAAGTGCGCATTTTATATTTTCCCTGGTTTTCCACTTACATTGTAGCTTCTTTGAGTATCTTTGTACATATATCTTAGTGTACTTCTTGATCATTTCCTAAACTTGAATTGTGGAAGTAGGAGAATTTGAGTTCTTTGAGTACTTTGATTTTTATTGCCAAATTGTACATTGAACAGGTTGTGTGCTCTTAACTACTATTTTTTTAGAATGCTTATATCTTCCCTAGTTACTATTTTTTTAATCTTTGCCAGTAAATAAGTCAAAATGGTATCTTGTATTAATTTGCGTTCCTTTGATTTTTAGGGAGGTCAGATGTTTTAAAAAATGTGTTCATTGGCATTTTTATTTTCTGTAGTGATCCATTTCTTACCATCCTATTTTGGGGGGTAATTTTTTTTAATGATTATAAAATACCTTTGTGATATGTTTTCAGTGTTTTTTTAATTTTCTTTTTCATTAACTGATGCTATATAATTTTGCTTTTGAGCTTTCATGAATGTTAAATTTTCATATGGCAAATCGTCTTAAAATTTAAAAAAAAATGGTTATAGACTTTTACCAGTCTTACAGTGGCCACTCCGTCCTATCCATTTGTATTTTTTTCCTAATGCTTTTACTTGAGGATTTGTAAGGTTGTGTTTTGCTGTCTTTTTCTTTTAAATATTTTAATTTTTGTCTAAACACATTTTTTTGTCATCACGGTAAGTGTACTCTTTAATCCACCCCACTTATTTCATCCTTCCCCCCATCCACGTGTTTTAAACATTTAAATATTCGCTCCATGGAGGGATTTTCTTTTGGTAATTATGAAGAGGAATTCTAAGTGAATAGGTTTTAACATTTATAACTGTGTCAGTGCTTCTTATTGAATAAAATTCTCAAATTTTTATGCATTTTCAAAGAAGAACTTAAATTCATTCCATGTTTTTCTTATTTTTATTTCTTCTTTTTAAGCTTTATTCTTAGAATCCTTTATTAATTTATAAATCCTTCTTAAGCAATGATTAAATTATATTAAGCTATACCTGTCCTCAAAAATTATGATTTTGAGTATATTACTTACTGATGCAAGAGTTATTTTTTCCCTAACTTATATTCCCTAAGGATATAATTGACATACAGCCCTATATAAGTTTATGATGTACAACATAATGATTTGACTTAAATATATTGTGAAGTGGTTAGTACAATAAGTTAACATCCATCGTCTCATATAGAAACAAAAAAAGAAAAAAAATTTTTTTCCTTTGTTGTGAGAGCTGTTAGAGTTTACATTCTCAACAGCTTTCAGGTACCTCTAAGCTTGGTTATTGTTTTAGATTCTACATATGAGAGATCATGTAGTTTTGTCTTTCTCTGACTTATTACCACTTAGCGTAATACCCTCAGGGTCCATTTATGTTGTCACAGACAGAAGGATTTTCTTTTTCAAGGCTGAATAATATTCCATTATGTATGTATATCACAACATTATCCATTTATTTGTTGATAGACATTTAGGTTGTTATCATGGCTTGGCTATTGTAAGTAATGCTGCTGTGAACGTGGGGGTGCAGATAGCTTTTCTTTATAAGGGCGTATTCCCAGAAGTGGAATTGCTACATCATGTGGTAGTTCTAGCTTCAATTTTTTGAAGAACCTCCGTACTGTTTTCCAACCAAGAGTTATTTTGAGTTGTTGTTGTCGTTAAGCTTTTAAGTGTTCTGATTTTTTTGTTGTTTCTGTTTCACATGGGCTCTGATGATATGGTGTCTTTAAATCTTATTTTAATCGTGTCTATAGCTTGTTTTTGTTTTTTCCAGATAGGTGTGTGAATGTTCAAGTTTTCTTCATTTAAACCTAATTATATAGTCTAGAATGATGAGAGTAAAATTCTTACTATTTCTTAGAACAGACTAATTCTCTTTACTATTGATAGGAATATAGTCTATTGGTGAAAGTAGGATAGTATGTTTTAGAATTAATCTATTTTTTAATTTTTATTTATTTTTAAAGGTTTATTTGTTTATTTTGAGGAGAGAGCATGCGTGCACGAGCAGGGGAGAGGGAGAGAGAGAGTCCCAAGCAGGCTCTACAGTGTCATTGCAGAGCCAGATTAGAGGCTTGATCGCCCACAAACCGTGAGATCATGACTTGAGCCAAAATCAAAAGTCAGATGCCTAACTGACTGGGCCACCTAGGTGCCCCTAATCTAGTTTTTTAAATATATACAACCACATGAGCAGGGATAAGGAACTAATACATGATACATGTTTTCATGGAAATAATGTAAAAATACTTGATTCTTGGATAAGAACATAACGAGCTGCTAAAATTCTTGTTAATATGTACCAGAACATTTGTTCAGTTATCTATTATTTTTGTAAACAATTAAAAGAGAAGAAGATCCTGAATCAAATACATGATCCAGCAATTTTTATTCCTTATATATTTTTTAATCTTTTCTTTCATTCATCTAACAAATACATATTGAAGATCTTCTATGTTCCATACATATGCTTGGTGATGAATTTGCTTATTCTGCTATTATTGAAGGCAATGGTGTAGATTCACTCCATAGATTTTAAAGTATACATTTTAATAACTTCTCATCTTGGTGATAGATACAAAATGTTTTATGATCTTATGAAGTTAAATTTTTTGTTGAATAAGTCCAGTTTGTATGTATATGTGTGTTTAAGTATATGTGTATATGTGTAGGTATACACACATAAATTTTTTACATTTCTTTCTGTCTTTTTAATTTTTATTTTTTACTAATCCTATTCATAGGTTTTAAACAAAAATGGAATGGTTGAGTTTTCGGTGACCAGTAACGAGACCATCACCGTTTCCCCAGAATACGTTGGCTCTAGACTACTGTTGAAGTTAAAGCAAATGGCAGAGGAGTATCTCGGAATGCCAGTTGCCAATGCGGTTATTTCTGTACCAGCAGAATTTGATCTAAAACAGAGAAATTCAACAATTGAAGCTGCTAACCTTGCAGGTAATACCACCCTTGCCAGTTTTGCATTTTTTTCTCAAAGTGTTCTTAGGTTGAAAATCTTTTGTAGTAAGGTATATCACTTTGCAAACCACCTAATTAACTAGGCATGTAAATAAACCCAAAGTAGGTAAATTAGATGGATTTTGATATAGGTTACAAACAAAAATTAAGAAAATTTTATAGCACAATGTAAAATGTAACATACTTGGCAACGGCCAATTAGATAGTCCTGTAACAAAGGCTGAGGACATGGGTTCATGGTAGCAATGAGGAATTTTTTAATAAGTTTTCTTTAATGTTAAGATGAATGTAATATTTTTAAAAAAATCTGACGTGGAAGAGAACTCATTTAAAACCATCCAGCAAGTATTGGGTGCCTTGACAAACAAAACATAAATCTCTGTTTCCATGAACTTCTGTTCTTGGAGGGAAACAGAAAGTCTGTATTAAAGATAAGTATATTGTGGGGTTTCCTACTCCTAGTTATGGTATTTGGCCCTAGATAGTTCTGTGTTGTGGGGCACTGTCCTGCACATTATAGGAGAGTTAGTAGCATCCCTAGTCTCTGCTCAGTAGATGCCAGCAGCACCATCCTCTCCAGGTAGTGACAGTCTTCTGTCCTCCGTCATTGCCCAGTGTTCCCTGAGGGCCAGAATTGCCCCGGTGCAGACCCCTGATATAATGTGTATCAGAAAGAAACGTGCTGTGGAAGAAAGAACAGCAAAAGATGAGGATTGCTGGGGGTGACCAGGAAATGGGGGACGCGGGTTTTAGAGTAGCCAGGCAGGCCTCCTTGAGAAAGTGACATGTCAGCAGATTTGAAAGAGGCCGGTTGTTAGGCAAGTGGATATACAGAGGAAGTCTGTTGCAGGAAACAGAACAGTCCGTTTAGCAGTCATAAAATGGGGATTTGCTGGTACATATGAAGATAGGAAGTTGGTAGTGTGGCCAAAGCAGAGTGAGTGACGAAGTCAGAGAGCTAGAGGAGATGGTGTTAAGGTTTTAAATAAATTCTTCAGAGTTTGAATAGTTTTTTATGGTTCCTTATATATAATAGCATATTACTTTCTAAACTACTCATTAAGTATGGCACTTAGGTTAAAGCAGGAAATTTGCACAAGGAAAGCTGATCTTTTGCCTGAATTTTCACTCTTCACTGTAATGTTTAACGTTATCTTCAAGATCAGATTGTTGTATGTTTGAGATTTGCATTTGAGGGTCCTAAATTTTTTTTTGGAGGGTCCTAAAATTTAAATATACTTTTTAAGAGTCATTGTATCTATTGAAATATTTCATCTAATTTTTTAATGTATTTATCTGCTTTTTTTTAAGTTTATTTATTTTGAGAGAGACAAAGGGCACGTAGGGGAAGGGCAGAGAGAGAAGGAGAGAGAGAAATTCCCAAGCACAGAGCCCAACACAGGGCCCGATCCCACAAACACATCATGACAGGAGCCAAAATCAAGAGTCAGATGCTGAACCCACTGAGCCACCCAGGAACCCCTGTCAAAGTCATTTTATTTATTTACTTATTTTAATGTTTTATTTATTTTTGAAAGAGAGAGAGAGAGACAGAGAGCGAGTGCGCACGCAAGCAGGGGAGGAGCAGAGAGAGGAGACACAGAATTTGAAGCAGGCTCCAGGCTTTCATTTCCACAGCAATTACAGCACATAATGATTAAGGTTTTATTGCTTATGTATTCCCAAGTAAAATAATGAAAATTAGAAGGGGCTAAGATTTTTTAAATTAAATTTTAATGAATGATACATTCCACTCAATCTGGGCTTTCCTTTTTTTATATTAATAATTTTTAGAATAATTTTCATGATACCTTTTAGAACAACCAGTGTTTTCCTTCCTGTTTCATTGTTTTTGGTGGCTTTGTAACTACTGTCATTATTACTTATTGGAGTTCATGCTGTAGAAAATACAGTAACATTTTGTGAGGTTGAATGGGAAGGAATTTTGATAATGGTGTCCTCTGATGAATTGTTCTTTCTTCAACCAATCTTACAGGACTGAAGATCTTGAGGGTAATAAATGAACCCACGGCGGCAGCTATGGCCTATGGCCTCCACAAGGCTGATGTCTTTCACGTCTTGGTGATAGATTTGGGTGGAGGAACTCTAGATGTGTCATTGCTAAATAAACAAGGAGGGATGTTTCTAACCCGAGCAATGTCTGGTAAGAAAAATACAGGGAGACTAAATTAAGAGGTTCACACAGTGCTTTCCTTAGCAAGCTTAATGTGTTAGTGTTTATTTAAAAAAATTGTTTCAGCATACTTTGACTTCATTTTGGTAATCTATGTATGTAAGTTTATAACCACCATTTATATATTTTTACAGCAAAAAGTGAAGTCTAAAAAAATGACTGGGCCTCTGTGGCAGATAAATATACTGCCAGTTGTAGGTCACTGAACCAGTGGGACTTCATGGCTGTGGGGAAGGGGACAGAAAGCAAGAAAAATCCTTTAAAATGAAGAGTGATCAGTTTGTTTCATTTGATAATATGTTTTACAAAATAGATATCTTTAGAAATAGTATTAATAGTATTCTCTAGGAAATTATAGGATTTTGCATTCTAAATCTTTTTTTAAAAGTTTTTGTTGTAATTGAAAGAATTGAGCCTATTTTAAAAGAGAAGCTGTAAGTTAAGGTTGTCTAACTTCTGCATTTTTCTTTTTCCTAACTGAACTCTGTAGAACCAAGTTCAGTGCCAGGGATTTTACTACATTAATCTTTTCCTTTTACATCTTTTTTTCTTTTCTTTTAATTTTAGCTCTTAAGCAAAAGCATTATTAAAAGATAAAATGTCTACTGGTAATTTTTAATTATAAGGACTTTCTTCTTTTGATAATAATGACAGTATATGTTTTTAAATTGCAATTAAAAGCTAATCTGTTGTCAACCTTTCTCTTCTGAAAAATTATTTGATATCATTAAGGGATATTTCCTTTTCTATCATTTAAAAATTTTAACCATGGGGGAAGGGAAGGGGAAAAATATAGTTTCAAACAGAGGGAGGGAAACCATAAGAGACTGTTAAATACAGAGAACAAACTGAGGGTTGTTGCGGCGGCCGAGGGAGAGAGGAAAATGGGTGATGGGCATTGAGGAGGGCACTTGTTGGGATGAGCACTGGGTATTGTATGTAAGCGATGAATCATGGGAAATCTACTCCTGAAGCCAAGAGCACACTCTATACACTGTATATTAGCTAGCTTGACAATAAATATTAAAAAAATAAGAAATTAAAATAAAAAAATAAAAATAAAAATTTTAACCAGATATGCACTGTTTTTTAAATAACGCATTGTAGTTAAAATCATTTTAACCCAATTATTTTTAATCAGTTTTGTATGAATAAAATCTTAATACTACACAGACATGTATATGCATGTAGACATACAAATGCATAAATGTAACATAAACATTTTTATTTCTAACTTAGGAAACAATAAACTTGGAGGACAGGACTTCAATCAAAGATTGCTTCAGTACTTATATAAACAGATCTATCAAACATACGGCTTTCGACCCTCTAGGAAAGAAGAAATTCACAGATTAAGACAAGCTGTGGAAATGGTCAAATTAAACCTGACTCTTCATCAGTCTGCTCAACTGTCAGTATTACTAACAGTAGAGGAAGATGACAAGAAGGAACTTCAGAGTAGTGACACTCAACTGCCCAAGGACAGATTTTCCCCTGCTGATGGCCACCATGTGAACAGTGTGTTCGGAGCTGGCCTTTCTGAAAAGAAAAGTGGAGAAAGTCAGGTGTTATTTGAGACAGAAATATCACGGAAGCTCTTTGACACCCTTAATGAAGATCTCTTCCAGAAAATACTTGTACCCATTCAGCAAGTACTAAAAGAAGGCCACCTGGAAAAGACTGAGATTGATGAGGTGGTTTTGGTTGGGGGCTCTACTCGTATTCCTCGAATCCGCCAAGTCATTCAAGAGTTCTTTGGAAAGGATCCCAACACTTCTGTAGACCCTGACCTGGCCGTGGTGACAGGCGTGGCCATCCAAGCAGGGATTGATGGAGGCTCTTGGCCTCTGCAAGTCAGTGCTTTAGAAATTCCCAACAAGCATTTACAGAAGACCAACTTCAACTGAATTATGGAGGGATGATTATTTGTGATTGTCTGATGATCTCTTCCTCCTTATCAGACCACCTCCTCCAATAGAGAAAAATCTCTAAAATATCTCACAAATTTACCAGAAAGATAACATTTAGACAGACAGAAATTTACATAACATTTTATTTTAGGATTAAATGTGACCAGATTGATCCTATTCGATTTTGGAGAGACCCATTCCAGCAAATACTTCTAAAATGACAGAATTGAGGTAAAACTCTTAAAGGAGCATGGGTGACTATTTTTTGGATTTTGGAAGTAGATAACCATATGCATTTAAACTTGTATTCTGTAAACATTGCCTAGTGCCAATTTTACAATTCCCAGTTCTTACTAAATTGTATTAGCAGGAGCTGGTAATTGATTGACTTGGTTATCACATGTAACTGTTAGTTTGAACTATACTTGAAAAACAGTATCCGTGTCAGATTTTACATTGGCTGGGAGATAAGCAGTATTATTAATATAAGCTGCATATATAATATTCAGCAACTGCCATGTATGTAATAAATTTGCTTTCACAAATTCAAAATTATGTGTTCTATTCATATAATCCACATTCTCCAGATTTTTAAAATATATTTATTGTATCAATTTATTTTATTTCCAAAATAGAGACAGATTTATTCAAATGTTTCAATACCAGGTAGTAAAAGTAACCAGTTTATACTGTAGTTCCTTCATTTGTTACGCATCGTTCTCTGCTTGGATTTCCATGATTCAGCCTGGTTAGAAAACAGGAATTATTAATTTCTTTTGATACATGTCTTAATGTCACAATAAAGCCATCATCACTAGCTCTTGTTATCCACAACCTTTGCAGACATTGGTAATTAGCAGTAATTAGCTGCAGTATTTATGTTTTTTGTTTTTGTATCTTTATTTATTTTCAGTAAGCCCTGGAGAATGTCGCTTGCATTTGAACTATCAAATCCTACTTGATTCAGTTTTTACTGAGATTTTTCCCCGTACTAGTTTTGAGTGAGGAAAATATGCTCCGTTGTAAAATCCTTATTACTGTTTCACACTATCATTTTACAATGGTCACTCTTGGACTGTTTTTTAGCCTTAAGGTTAGGGTGTGATGAGAGCAAAAAAAAAAAAAAATGTGCATATTGGAAATAATGTGGCAATCTAATGTGGAAGGCAATGTGGAAAAATTTCTACAAATCAGCCTTTGTAGCAGTTTTGTTTTGCTTTTGTTTGTTTCCTTTTAGAAAAGCTACAGGGACCAAGAAAGAAAATATAACAAGCAGTTACATTTCTAAGATGCCTATATGTGAAGATTTATTTTTTTCTTAATGGGAACATGCTTCATACCAGTATTCAAAGATTACACTCTGGTCAACAGGTTTGTTAATGTAAAGTATGTCTGCTTTATAGCCATTGTTGAATTTAAAGGATGTTGAATTTCCAATCACTGAGAAGAGAACTTAGCAAACTCATTTCAGCAACATTAAAATATTTCAGCTTCTCATAGTAAAAAGCTGAATGTTAATATTTTTTGCAGATCTAAAAAAAATAATCTTAGCAATGAGATTGCTGTTAAGACACAATTTCAATCAAATAGTTTTGTGTACAGAATGTCTAGTAGGTAGAAAAAAAAAGTTTGTTGACATATTTTATTTTAGAACTAACAGAGAAATGCCAAAGATGAACCCTTCACTGCATCACAAAAATATTTGAGTGTTCTCTCAGACTCGATATGAATCTTTAATAGATTTTAGATTGGAAAAGATATTTCTGTGAAGATCTTTAAAAGTGTTCAATCTATCAAAATCTCCACATATAACATCAATTTTAATCTGAAGCATTTTAACATTTTTTAAAAAACTTTGACTTTCTCAAATATATGAGATAGTTCAGGACAATCTGTTAACAATTCAGCGGAAACGGTTTGTAAAAATAAAGGGCCGCTGATCTCATATACTAAAATGGGAATTTAAATAATTTGATTGTGTCTGAAAAATAGAATGGCAGTGTTGGAATTTGGGGGCAACGTTTAGCATATTCTCTAGTATAGTTACACCTTTAAAAATACGAAGTAATGTCTGCCTTCAATCATATTTTCGGGGGCTATATATAAATGGTCTTGAGATCAATGTAGTTTATTTATTTAAAAGATAAAAATGTTTCCTGAAAGGGATATTTATGCCTAATCTGAAGACATTTTTCATAAAATAAACAATACATTTTGGTTGTACATCTAGCTAGTGTTTTTTGAAGTGTATAACTTTTTAAATATTAACCTGTTGTATGATTAGAATATGTGAATGGGTAATTTATTTTGTATCAGGAATGTTTTGGTACTGTGTTTTCACTCAAGCCACTGACTTAACAGATGCTACTGTGTATACCGTACTGAAGATTATATAGTTCTTGTGCATAGCAGATTGTGCCTCTTAAGTTCGTGTGTGTACAGGTAATTCACATTTTAATGTAAATAAATACCACTTTGCAGTTTGTTTTTTAAACTGTGTACTTTATTTTCCATTCAGGACTAGGCCAGAGAAGGTAGGGATAGAGCAGATCTGATGATGTTCGTGGCACGGGACCTCAGCAGCTATTGCCTACTTGCCTGCATCCTCGGTCTCTGGGGTTGCTTATATACTTTTCTACTTACTTTCCTAATTTAGAAGAGATAGTTCCTTTATCATATGAACAGTATGTCCAGAATTCTGAATACCAGCTCATGGCCTTTGACCATAATGGAGCCAAGATCTAAATTAGTCTATAGTTAGTAAATAATCCTGCATAATTGGTTGATTCATTAATACTTTGTAATTTTCAGATAAAGTTCATCTTATTCTTTGGACAAAAACTATATAAACATAGGTCAAAGTGTCATTTTGTTGGCCTTACGCTTCTGCCCAAGACGGAATAAAAAAGGAACTGATTCAACTAAATGATCAGACATATTATGAAATGGGACTTTGCACATCATGGTCAAGGCAACATTAATTCATGTCCATTATCTCTGTAAAACCATAGATCTGGTCATACAGGGAAAGCAGAAGGCTGTTTTGTAATACGTGGAGACTGACACAAATGCTCACAACAGAAAGCCAAAAGCAGACGTTCAGAGGAAATTCATGGTGCCTGAAGTGTTACCGATATGTAGGCTTCATTCCTGTCTGGACTACACTGCCACTCATTCCAAATCATTTAAGTCTTACTCTCTGATCACATTACATTTTCTACTACATATATCAGCAGTAAACCAATCGAGTATAATAATGATGAGCTACATTTTGTAAACATGAATGCAAACATTGACCTTTATCGCTTATCTTAGCACGCATACAAAAATACATGTGTGTTACTTCCTTTCTAAACATTTTGGAGCAAATAATTCAAGATTTTCACAATATTTTTAAATAAATATTACAAATATTTCTCAAGTTATAGCCTATTTTTACGTTTTACTCATATGTCCATTCATGTTTATTTTGTTTTTTGTGCCATACTCAGGAGATAAACGAGATTCCTCTCTTTGATCAACAGTCTAACTTACCTGTGTGCTCAGATTGGTCAATCTATAAAAAACAAGTGAGCAACTCTGGTTACCTTGTCAGCGACCAAGAGAAGCCAGTCAGCCTTGGCCCAGTTCATTCAATCCCATTACCGCGGCCTTACTAATTCAGTAGCATAGCAGCCACATGAACGACCTAGGTTGTCTTCATTTCCATTAGCACATTTAGAGAAAGAGAGCTCACAATATGGCCAGAAGTCAAGATTTCAGTATTCTAGAGATGGCCTACTTGCTTAGAAATGACAGGTAGAAAGATGGGAATTAGGAAATCAAGAAGGAACTAGATCTCTCCTGATGGCTGCCTCCTTAAGTGACGTAATAACCTGATAATAATATGATAACCATATTGTGTAACACTGGGGACTACATCTTATTTTAATCCCTGGTTCTCCCAAAGTTATTGTATATAGAATAGACTTTCATAAACATTGACTCAATCTTGCCCTTTTTATTTACTTAACAGGGTATTCTGTGATGTGTTGGTAAATATAAGAATCCAATTGCAAGGAGCTGTGACTGTTGATATTTAAATGGCTAACATGTTATTGAATGTGTTCTATATGCCAGACACTGTCCTAAGAGTTATGTGTTACATGATTTAATTTTCAAAAACTTTAGGAGGTAGATAACATTGTTACTCCCACGTAAGCCCAAAGAAGTAAGTTAACTTGCCCCAGTGTACACGACTAGAAAGCGGTGAGAGTCTTACGATCCTGAACTCTTTTTAAAACTACTGTATTTTCTTATTTTAGTTTTCTTGATTACATTTCCTAAGAGAAAGGCCCTAGAGATCAGTTTATAACTATGTATATTTATTATTTGTGTAGATACCAAAGCTATCTTTAAAAGTATATGAAATTACCATTATTAAACCATCTCGACCTACAAAAATGGCTATTTCATATTGTTCAAACTAATAATACATTTGAAAAAGCAGCCTGCCCCCAAGCTTTAATTCCATTTACTATGCTTACAACACTATTGTTTTAAAATCCTTCTCCCCTATTTTTAACCATCAGACTCTCGTTAACTGGATCTCTCAGGATGAGACATCTTAGTAGACACTGGAAGACATCAATTTTCTCATCACATGGACCTGGAGTCTACATTTTATTGGCCAAGATCCTCATAAAATCTTATTTTTGGCAAAATGGGGTGGATAATAATACCTTTCTTATATTCCTTAGTGAAGATTGAACTAACATATGATTCCAGTGCCTTACACATTAGTTGGCATTGGTATGCTTTCAATAATAAATATCCTCAATATCCTAAAAAAAAAAAAAATCAACTTAATGCTGGTTAGGATTTTTCTTCTATAAGCTAAGAATAATATTTCTACATACTGAAATTATAATCATTATTTTCTTCATCTGTTTCGGAGTTAAAGTCTTTAAACAAATCAGACAATCATTGACTAAACATGCTTAAAAATTCAAGTGAACCACCTCTCTGTAATCCGTCATACTGAGGACCTTGTACTTTGCTTCTATTATACTTCAGTGATTGAATAAGCTTGATGAACATAATTGAAAATGTAATATTAATTTCTTAAAACTTGAAAAATTTATCTTTGAGGAATTTTGGCTTAGTCATTTTTTATATTTATTTTTGCTTTCTTTTTACTCGTTAATATACTATTTGTTATACATGTTGTATACATATATGTGTATATGTATATATTAATAACACTGACATATCTTAAGTATATGGCTTGATGAATTTTCACAAACTGAACCGATATCAGACCCAGATCAAGAAACAGAATACAACCATTATCCAAGAAGCCCATCTTGTGTACCCCTTCAATCTTGCCCCCCTGTCTTTACCAAGAATAACCAGTATTCTGACTTCTAATAGCAGTATAGATTAGTTTTTCCTTTTTTTAAATCTTTTGTAGAAACAGAATTATAGAATCACAGACTACTACTCTTTGCGGTTGGCTTCTTTCACTCAACATTATATTTGTGAGATTCATCCATGCTGTTGCCTGTAGCTATTGTTCATTCTCATAACTGTACGTTGATTTCCCATTTGATTTTTTAAATTAGGGAAGGTCGTAAACAAACAAACAAATAATACAAGGTCTCTGGTTGATTTACCAAAGGTGTAAAGAGGCTAAAACATAATCTTTTAACTTAATGAAATATCTAGATCTCTTTCCTTTTTTAAAAATGGAAGTATAATTAACATGCAGTATTATAGTAGTTTCAAGTATAAAATATGATTCAATAATGCTATACATTACTTAGTGCTCCTCAAAATAAGTGTAGTTTTAATCCTCCTCACCTATTTCACCCCCCCCCAAATCTTCCCTCAGGCAACCACCAGTTTGTTCTCTATATTTAAGAGTATGTTTTATGGGGGCTGCCTGGGTGGCTCAGTTGAGTGTCTGACTCTTGATTTTGGCTCAGGTCATGATCCCAAGGGTATGGGATAGAGCTGCACATCAGGCTCTGCCCTGAGCATTGGATCCTACTTAAAATTTCTTCTCTCATCCCCACTTGCTCTCTCTCTCTCTCAAAAAAAAAAAAAAAAAAAGTCTTTTTTTTAATCTTCTTGTCCTTCGTTTTATTTCTTAAATTCTACATATGACTGAAATCTTATATTTCTTCTTCCCTGACTTGTTTCACTTAGCATTTTACCCTCTAGATCCATCCATGTTGTTGCACATGACAAGATCTTACTTACTGTTCTATAGATGAATGATACTCTTTTTTTATACACACATACACATGCACACACACACACATACCGTATCTTCTTTATCTGTTCATCTATTAATGTACACTTCGGTTGCTTCTGTATCTTGGCTATTATAAATAATGCTGCAATAAACACAGGGGTGCATATATCTTTTCATATTACTGTTTTTGTTTTCCAGTAGTGAAATTACTGGATGATATGGTAATTCTATTTTTCATTTATTGAGGAACCCCTTTCTGTTTTCCACAGTGGCTGCACCAATTTGCATTCCCACCAACAGTGCACAGGGTTCCTTTTCCCCTACATCCTTGCCAACACTTGTTATTTCTTGTGTTTTTGATTTTAGCCATTATGACAAGTGTAACATGATACCTCACTGTAGTTTGGATTTGCATTTCCCTGACAATGAGTGATGTTAAGCCTCTTTTCATGTGTCTGCTGGCCATGTGTATGTCTATTCAGGTACTCTGCCCATTTTTAATCAGATTACTCATTTTTTTGGTGTTGAGTTGTATTAGTTCTTTATATATTTTGGGTATTAACCCCTTATCAGATATATCATTTGGAAATATCTCTCCTATTCAGTAGGTTGCCTGTCATTTTGTTGATGGCTTCCTTTACTATACCAAAAAATTATTATGTTTTCTTCTAAGAAAACATTAAGTTTCAGGTCTCATATTTAGGTCTTTAATCCATTTTGAGTTTATTTTTGTGTATGGTGAAAGAAAATAGTCCAGTGTCATTCTTCTGCAGGTAGCTATCCAGTGTTCCCAACATCATTTGTTGAAGAGTCTAGATCCCTTTCTTAAAGGAATTCAACAGATATTTATTCATTGTTTACTGAGTACAAAACATAGCGATCGATACTTCAGGGATTGTAAAGAAAGGACAACACCTCTAGTGGCTTACATTCTAATGGAGGGAGGCTTTAGATAATCTAGGGATTTATAACTTAGAGAAAATTTTCATAAATACCTGTAGGGATGAATCTAGGTTGTACATGGTTGTGTGTAGGAAGGAGAAAGGTGAATAAAACAAATAGTTGATGGTTTTTCAAAAACATGTTAAAATATTTTATTAAAACCATCTTGAAAAGAAAACACCATTAAAATTTAAATACTTCAAATTTGAAGGGCAATTCAGAGAAATAATCTTGCTTCTATTACATAAAGCTACTAAATTAAAAAGTCTTTCAAAATATGATTACTATTACAAATCAACACTCTTCTTATGAATGTACACCATCTGATACATAAGTCACTGAAATTAATCCAGCCAAAAATATAATGTTGCATAGAAAATATTGGGGGTTTTTTGTATTCCAAGGCAATAGTAAAAATATTTAAAAAAACCACTTTTAAATAACGTACACCACGAAATTCAGTTAATGTATAATCGCTATTTCCAAAATCAACTGAATAACTCTTAATATTTTTCTGTGATTCCTCCATCATTTTACATGCTGTCCAGTGGCTCAACACATATTATGTAGGTCTATAAATCCCTGTATCATATTACTTGAAAATGACAAGTCATTCATTCTTCAAACATTTGTTGGGTATCAACTATATGAAAATCACTATACTAGGAACCTTACATACAAAGACGACTGAAACTGGGTATTTGCCTTTAAGTAGTGTTAGTGGGAAGACAGCCTAAAATAATTAAAATAGAATATGGTCCCTGCCATGGTATATAGGGTATGTATGTGGGGATGGTGAGCGCACAGAAAAGGGGTAGCTGGATCAGACTGGAGAGCAGAGGGGAACATCAAGGGACACATCACGGAGGATGTGACTTCTGGATGAAGTCAGAGATTTTAAAGGACAAATGGCATGTAGCACGTTGGGTACTGTGGAGAAGGCCGATATTCCAGAGAACGGAAGAGAGAAGGTTGGGTGCAGCCCAGGAGAGTTAGAAATATGGTGCTTATCGATATTTGTGCCGACATGTAGCCAGGGGCCTACCTTTGTGCAGTGCTCCTCATTGTTTTTTAAATAGTAACCTATTTTTTATTCAGTATAATCAATACACAGCTAAAATTATTTATTATTTCATCACCAAGTCTTGTGTTATTCCAGCTTCTGTTAGCATTTCAAAGAAAAGTCCTTTCTGGAATATCAAATTCTGCGGTGTTTCAAATTCCGTAATCCTTCCAGAGTCTAGAACAAGTACCCTGCAATGTGAAAAGAATCCAGTCAGGTAATCTTAGTCAGTTTTCCAGTTCACCCTTTTTTTTTCTTGCTAATGTAAAGTTTAGATTACCATGTGAGTTATGTCACTATAAAATATGGGGACCACGGAGCTCAAGAACTATATCCAGTTTTCTAATATTCTGTTAGGATTAACATATTCTTCTAATTGTTTTAGAAAACGATTGTTTTCAGCACAGATAAAATTCTTAATGGCACTCAGTATGTTTAGTATATTCAGTGGGTATCCCTGTAGAGATATATAGATATGTTTTATTTTTGAAAACAAAGCATACCTATCAGAATCAAGGATAGAATGCAGTCTGTGAGCAATCGTCAGGATGGTACAATCGGAAAACTCCTTCCTGACTGTGGTCTGCACCAGCTTATCAGTCTCAAAGTCGATGGAGGCTGTTGCCTCATCCAAGATGAGAATTTTTGTTTTTCGAAGCAAAGCACGAGCAAGACAGACAAGCTGCCGTTGTCCAACACTGTTAAAAAAAATAGTAAAATAATTTCTACAGTGGACTTTATGGCTACACACTTCCTGTTCTGTTATTCTGATCATACTACAATTCATTCTCTTTCTAAGCCACACATTCATTTATTCAAGACATATTTATTTTTCCAAAAGAGACAAAGATCTCAATGTGGAGTTTATATTCTTGTGGGTAGACAGAAAAATTAAGCATGATAAATGAGTAAAATGCATAGTAATAAGATGTCAAGCATGCAGAAAGGGAGGGTATAGATTGTGGGCATGGGGTGGACATTAGATGGGCCTGCCAAAGAAACCCTCAGTGGATTGAGGAAGTTGCCTTTTATTTCGAGACCCTTAGGAATGGGAAAGTGAGCCATGCAGATTTCCAGTGGAAACTTGTTCCTGGCCAAGGGAACAGAAGATGCAAAATCCCTGAGGCAGCCAAGGGCTTGCCTGGCACGTTCAGGAAACAGCAAGGAGGCCAATGTGGCAGAAACAGAGAAAGGTAGGGAGAGAGCAACCAAAAGGCTGAGTCATGCAGTGCAGGGCTTTAGGGAATCTAGTTCTCTTTCCTTATGTCTCTGATCATGTGAAAGGGACTGTCATTGGGCATCAAACAGCCAGGAAGAAAAAAAGAGCCCCTTACAACATTTTTTAGGAAGAAAGCTATTAGAGTAGGAGTCTTTACAAAAGAAGAGTCAATTAAATATGACTTTTCATACTGTATATTCCTTTCATCCCCACTTTCTTCCCTTCACCAGTGTTTCCCAGCCAGTGGCTACCATTTTATTCCTTGTCCCTCTTCCCTAGAGGGGAATCAGAAATAGTGTGCTTTGAATAGACCAAAGGAGGTCTTTGGTGACTCAGAAGCGACCTGTCTTTGAGGCTAACTCAAAGTTTCTTTTTTTTTTTAATGTTTTATTTATTTTTGAGAGAGAGAGAGAGAGAGAGAGAGAGAGAGAGAGAGAGAGAGAGACAGCGTGAACAGGGGAGGGTCAGAGAGAGAGGGAGACACAGAATCTGAAGACAGGCACCGGGCTCTGAGCTAGCTGTCAGCACAGAGCCTGATGTGGGGCTCGAACCCACGAACCGTGATATCATGACCTGAGCCGAAGCCAGACGCCCAACTGACTGAGCCACCCAGGCGCCCTGCTAACTCAAAGTTTCTAACGAGCCTTGAAATCAATAACCTGACCAAGCTTTGTTCTTAGCAGCTTACCTGAGGTTTTCACCACCCTCTGAAATCTCATGCAGCAGCTTCTTGGGAAGGGACTGCACATACTCTTTTAAGTGACACAGTTCTAGCACCTCCCACAGCTGACTATCAGAATACTTGTCTAGGGGATCCAGGTTCATTTGAAGGGTTCCAGAAAATAAAACAGGATCCTAGAGAATAAAATCGTCAGCAGTAATTTCACTGTCACATGATGCACAGATACATTTAAAAAATCAGATTCAGGAAACAAATAAGGAAAAAGCAAAATGATCAGACCTAAATAGTTATAAAATTCATTTTATATTGAAAACAAAAGCAGAAGAGACTCAGAATAAGCTATAAGTGAGATTAAATCATTATCAATTTCCTGATCATCTTTCTCCTTAACAATGTCAATACTAACCACAATAATAATGATGATGACAGCTGCTATTTGGTCAGAGATATAAGATAACATAAAATAGAATAAATGCAAACTATAGTATGGATGTAATATTATCAATCAGCATACCAACCCAGAAAGACGGAAGTCAGTATTCCCATTTTATAGGTAGTGACCTGGAGGTTCCAAAGAGCTCATGTCCAAATTGTCAAAAGACACAGAAGGTAAGAGGTTGAGTAGAATTCAAATAGGACAAGTCCATGCTCTTTCCAACTTACCAACGTGCCTGATGAAACTGTACTATACTACACCTGTATTTATTTTTAAGAGAGGAATGACTAATATCTCTTCATTAAATTTTTCCCTGCAAGAATTCCATTCAAATTTGCTTTTGAAGTAAATTCATGAATACAAGCATATGTCTAAATAATATGACAAAGAGATTATAATATTTTAAGATATTTTTAGAAGGTAATACAAAGATATCTCATAAATGCTCAGCTTAAATCTCTTAAACTCAACTGAATAAGTCATCTTTGACTACAGAGGCATATTCTTGAGCCAATTTGCATACTTGTTAATGATCAAGTTCCTTTGATGCCACAGATAGACAAATCAAAGGACTTGAAAAAATGATTTAACTGAATTATTGTTCTTTTCATCTTTTAAAATGTTTTTAAATTTCAAATCAAAAGAGGCAAAATTCTATACTCACTCTACCAACTAAGCAAGAGATTTTGTAATTTTTTTCTTCCAAAAAACACCAATGCGTGTTTCAGTCTGATTCCCCTTCATTCAAATTTTATTTGCATTTACTATTATTAAGGAAACTTTAAAGCAATTTACCAGTTTTCAAATAGAGAAATGCATTTAGGAAAATACTTTAGAGTAAGAGTGTTTAATAGAATTCGGTTATGTAGTGATTTTTTCATAACACATTTAAAATGCTCTGGCTTCAAAAAATGAATTTAGACGCTTGGAAGGAACACATTATAAAAAAAAAAAGAAGCTCACTTAGAGAGTGTTAAGAAAGTCTACTAACAGAACAGGCTTTACCTGTGGAATAATATTAAGTTTGCCCCGAAGGTCATGAAGTCCAATAGTTGATATGTCAATTCCATCGATAATAATTTTGCCTCCTGATCTTTCCACAATTCTAAACAGGCAATTTGAAAGTGTTGATTTGCCTGCTCCAGTCCGTCCCACAATTCCAATCTGTAATGAAATGATCATGAACAGTTTGCATCGTGCTTTCTGTAAGAGACTGGGCCCTTTGCACTGACAACAGATACATTGGATGTCGGGTCAGTGGGATTTAACTTTGCCAACCAGAATAACCCTGACTGGCATGGAATATATAGGGTGAATTTGGAAGGATCAGTCTTTACCCAGACACTCATTACTCACTAGAAAGGCTTAAAATGTGTATTTTCTCTACGTTTTAGTAATTTAATAACCACATAACCAGAGCATGCCAGCAGCCCCAGGAGGGGCAGGCCACCCCTGACCTATCCTGGGACTAGCCATTAAGAGTGTGGCCAAAGATAACTCTGATAATGACGTGGTTTTCTTGGGACTTTCAAAGTGAGGCTGCTCTACTCTCCCTCCCTCAAATAAAACAAACAAACAAATAAACAAAGGAGATAAGAACCCTTTGCCAGAAGGATAGAAAATCCAAAGGAATGTTTGCAAATTCCCTTGGTGTATCAAAACAGCTACTGCATTAAAACTATAAGAGGTGGCCACAAATAACATCTGAGGATCTTGGATTCCTGGACAAAACAATCACCTTATCATAAATAGCAAGTGATTGCATATATTCCTTTGACCATGAGGACTAAAGCAATCCCTTCTGGGTGTTGATTTGTACCTTGGTGTTAATGGGAACATAAGGCAGAGAAAACATTAAAGAGGTTGGTTTGCCCTCATAAAAGATCTTAAATCTGACACACTATACCAGAAAAATCAGGAATCCGTTAAATTAATTGGCATAATCAAAATTCCACAATGATTTCACTTGTTCCAAAGACATTTTTTGTCCTTGATATTACTGCAGTGGACCTGGTTTAGAAGTTTAGAAAAAGAGATGTCTGGGGTTACAAAAGCCAGGTCTGTAAAAGGAAAAATGGGATATTGCTGTTAATTTTTTCTCATTTTTTTTTTTTTTACTTTTACTTACTTGTAAAATCTTTCTGTCAAGGGAAATAATATGATTTTATAAAACATTTTCAAAAATGTGGGAAAAACTATAGAAGTAGAAATTATTTATAATCCCGTTACCTGAAGAGAATCACTATTTATGTTTTACAACTATTCCAGAATTTTTGCTAATGTGTTTACCTGTTTGCTTTTTTAAAACAGAAAATTGATATACTATTAACAGTTTTGTATATAGTTTTTTTATTAACTACATTACATCTCAAGTATTTTCCCATCTCACTAATAATCCTGGAAAACATGTCATTGACTATAGAGATATTCTCTCCTATCAATTTACTATATTTTAGATAACTTAATTTTATTGTCTTATTATCACTCTTAACAGAGGAAGTAAAAATAATAGTATACTACTACTAGGTATATATCCGAAGGAAATGAAATTAGTATCTAGAAGAGAAATCTGCACTCCCATGTTCATAATCCCTATAGCCAAGATATGGAAACAACCACTAAAGAATAGATTTAAAAAAATGTATAAATATGCGCACACACACACACACACACATACACACACACACTGGAATACTATTCAGGAAGTATTCTTGAAAAGAAGGAAGGAAGGAAATCCTGCCATTTGTAGCAACATAGATGAAGCTGGTGGACATTACACTAAGGGGAATAAGATACATAGCGAAAGACGAACACTGTACAATCTTACATATATGTGGAATCTAAAAGTCAAATTCGTAGTACTACAGGGTAAATGGTGGATACCAGGGACCGAAGAGTGGGGTAAATGGGAAGATGTTGGTCAAAGGGCATAAACTTTCAGATCAATAAGAAGAACGTATTCTGGGGATGTAAACTACAGTGAGCTAACTGTAGTTAATAGTACTGTATTGTATACTTGAAATTTGCTAAGATAGTAGATCTTAGGTGTTCCTATCGTATCTAAAAAAAATTAAAACAAAAATAAAAAACCTTGTAATTGTGTGAGGTGATGGATGTATTAATTAACTAACTTGTGGTAATCATTTCACTATATACATATATATATATATATATATACTATCACATTGTACACCTTAAATATATACATTATTTACTTATTAATTATAACTCAGTAAAGCTGAAAAATAAAGTATACTAAAATCATGTTTCATAATATAGTATGCACAATTTAAAAATACCTTTTTAAAACTTTTTTATCATTTATTAATTTTTGAGAGACAGAGACAGAGCATGAGCAGAAGAGGGGCAAAGAGAAAGGGAAACACAGAATCTGAAGAAGGCTCCAGTCTCTGAGCTGTCAGCACAGAGCCTGATATGGGGCTTGAACCCACGAGCCATAAGATCATGACCTGAGCTGAAGTCAGATACTTAACCTACTGAGCCACCCAGGCACCCCTAAAAATACTTTTTTTTAAAGTTTATTTATTTGGAGAAAGACAAAAGCGAGAATGAGTGGGGGAGGGGCAAAGAGAGAAAGAATCCCAAGCGGGCTCCACGTTGCCAGTGCAAAGCCTGATGTGGGGCTCGATCTCACAAAACTGTGAGATCATGACCTGAGCTGAAATCAAGAGTAGGATGCTTAACCAACTGAGCCACCCAGGTTCCCCTAAAAATACCTTTTTTAAAAGAGGAAATTTTATTCTATATATAGCAAACAGTTGAGTTTAATACCTTTATATGAAATCTGAACAAAAGACCATCTTCTATTCAATACCATATTAAACTTTGACCTTAACAACGAATGCTTTCAGATAAAAAGGAGAGTGAAACTTATGAAATGTATATGGTACCTTCTCTTCTCCATGAGTCTGGAAAGTGATATCTTGTAATGCTAAACCAAGATCATCTCGGTATCGAGCCTGATAATTAATAAATTCCACTATCCCTTTATTGGGCCATTGTGCTGGAGGCCTTCTAGACGTTATCCAGGGTGCCTTAAAACAAAGAAATATTACAGTAACTACAATAAAAATACCTTTCCCTCTAAAAAATAATGATCATGCATAAAAAACAAAAGTGATGAAAAACATCTGTGGATATTTTGATCTCCTAAAAATAGTTTTAAACATTACCAGCATAAAACTTCTCATCTAGTTACAAGAAAGCTTAGAAATAAATTTTTAGAGCTAACAAAGCTTACCATCTCCTATCCGTTATTAAGAAGAGTCTTCTAAAACCCTGCAAAGGAGCTGAAGGTAACCTGCTTGAAATTGTGGCTGAGATGACAACAGTTTGGCATTCATTCATTGCCCAAATACTGAATATTTACTATGCTAGTCAGTGCTTTAGTTGCTGGAGATTCAGCAGTGAGCAAAACAGACACAAATTCTTACCCTTAAAGAGCATACTGCCTGCTGGGAAGGGACAGAAGGAACCATATAGCATATGAAAAATGTTAAATAGTGATAAAGCTTTGGAATATGGGAGATAAGCAAGGTCAGCTTGCTTATCTTGGTGGAGTGATTTTAAGTAGGGGTGGTCAGGAAAGGCTTGGTTGGACATTATATGGGAACAAGCCATTTGGATGTGGGTTGAAGCACTTTCCAGGAAGGCACCAAACAACACGTGCTGAGGTCCTGAGACAGGGGCCTGCCTGGGATGTTGGGGGAACAGCAGGATGTGGAAGAACATGCAGGAGAGTGTGGTGTCTGGGCAGCGAGGTGAAACATTTTCATGAGAGGGAGTGATGGCCAGTGTCAGATGATGGATCAGGTCAAGTGAGGCCTGAAAGGAGACCACTGGTGATCTCAAAGGAGAGGTTCAGTGAAGTGGTGAAATTTAAAGCCTGTTTGGAGCGAGTCCAAAGTAGAATGAGAGAAGTACAGGCTATTCCAAAGAATTCTGCTATAAAAACGTGCAGAGAAAGGGGGCTACAGGGAGATAAACAGAATTATCTGGACTGTTTACTTCTTGCATGTCAAGAGTTTTTATAACTTGAGTTATCAAATTACATAAAGATGATTTTTTAATGCTTATTTATTTATTTTGAGAGAGAAGGAGTGCACATGAGTGGGGGAAGGAGCAGAGAGAGAGAGGGAGAGAATCCCAAGCAGGCTCTGCACGATGCTCGAACCCAGGAACCATGAGATCATGACCTGAGCCAAAACCAAGAAGAGTTGGACACTTAAGGGACTGAGCCATCCAAGCACCTCACATAAAGATGATCTTTTTTAAATGTGTGGGCGTGGGTGTTTTATGTGTGTATATACATACACATTTTATTGTTTTTTATAATATGAAAAGAATATATATTAAAAATTGATGCATATAAACGAAAACTTTACATACAAAAATGTATATACAAAAATTTGAAAATACAGAAAACAATAAAATGATATAATGGTCATCACATGGTAATAGGCTGAGCAAACTGAATACTGATAATTGAAGGTTATGAAGGTAGATTAATCTTCCATGAAATATGTGTAAAAAAGGAAGTTAAGACCTGAGGAAGAATCTAGAGGAAGAATCAAAGTTTGGGTAGGAGTTGGAGGATACAGATGTTAAATTTTTTTTAAGTTTATTTATTTTGAGAGAGAAAGAGAGGCATGGAGGGGCAGAGAGAGAGGGAGAGAGAGAATCCCAAGCAAGACCCTCACTGTCAGTTCTGAGGCCAATGTGGGGCTTGAACTCTCAAATTGTGAGATCATGACTTGAGCCAAAATCAGGAGTCCAGATGCTTAACCTATTGAGCCACCCAGGTGCTCCAGGCTGTCACTAATATTTTAGCATATTTGTAGGTTGAGAGAGACAAGGGGGTCAGGGTACTGATATGTAGGAATTAAAGGAAGTGGTTAATGAAGCAAAGTCTGAGAGAAAACATGAATGGGTATTACCAAAAATACAAGTAAAAACTCAGGTTTTCTATTTGGAGGAGGAACACTCTTCCTGAGAGTTATGAGCAAAAGAGGAATGCTTCATGAAGTTTTAGATACCGTTATAGGTGGATTGAAGAAGATATAGAAACTCAAGTCAACTTTAACATCTGCCATGTTAATTCATGGAACTGGGAGGCAGAAGTAAATCAGATTAGTAAAATACAATGATAACTCAAATATTATACTCTGTCAATAGTCTAATTCTACTTTTTAAAAATTTTTTAAATGTTTATTTTTGACAGAGAGAGAGAGACAGCATGAATGGGGAAGGGACAGAGAGACAGGGAGACACAGAATCTGAAGCAGGCTCCAGGCTCTGAGCTGTCAGCACAGAGCCAGCCCCATGTGGGGCTTCAATCCACGAATCGCGAGATCATGACCTGAACTGAAGTTGGATGTTTAACGGACTGAGGTACCCAGGAGTCCCTTTAAAAAATTTTTTTTATGTTGATTTATTTTTGAGAGAGAGAGACAGAGTGTAAATCTTCTAGTTTTTTTTTTTAAGTTTATTTATTTATTTTGAGAGAGAGAGAGAGAGAGTGGGGGAGAAGCAGAGAGAAAGAGAGAGAGAGAAGCCAAAGCAGGCTCTGCACCACCAGCACAGAGCCTAATACTGGGCTCAAACTCAGCAACTATGAGATCATGACCTGAGCTGAAATCAAGAGTAGGGTGCTTAACTGACTGAGCCATCCAGGTGCCCCTAATTCTTCTTTCTAAATTACAACTAATTAAAGAAAACAAAACAAACTGATTTATTCTCCTCCTCCTTCCCATGCACAGAGATGCTAATGGTGAGTAAACAGAACAGAAGGCATAAGCAATAAAGATATAGTTAATTTAACATTTGCACAGACTAATTATGAGAGGACTATGTTAAGACACCTTTCTCAACATAAAATCCTCACAAAGTTATAATCTTAGGCTGCATATTTTACTCTACATTGGTAGAGGACAAATCATTGTGCCTTCTAAAAACAGGTAATCATATTTCATTTTTGTAACATAACTGAAATAGGCATGTATCTTACAATTTATGTGCTATGCTAATTTAGTTAGCTGTGGTCTTTTCTTCTATTTTTGTGATATATAAAATAATGGTGTATTTCACAATGTATTGGGTTTTAATTTCATTAAAATGCTGAATATTAAAACATGAATTTGGAAAGGCAAGTTTTGTTTAAAAATTTTTTTATTTTGTTTTATATTTTCAAACATTTATTTATTTTTGAAAGAGAGAGAGAGAGACAGACAGACAGACAGACAGACATAGTGTGAGCAGGGGAGGGGCAGAGAGAGAGGGAGACACAGAATCTGAAGCAAGCTCCAGGCTCTTAGCTGTCAGCACAGAGCCTGATGGGGGCTCAAACTCACGAACTATGAGATCATGACCTGGGCTGAAGTTGTACACTTAACCGACTGAGCGACCCAGCTGCCCCAAAATATATTTTCTTAAATGTCAATTCAAGGTGCATTACAATATCTTAATCCTGCATCTATTTATTAGTTGTTTAGGAGTGCTTACCTCTTTACCCATATTTTCATATTCACAAACTCTTTCAATGGAAACTGCATTGGTTTCAATTTCACAAGCTTTCCTTACCCAAAAATTCAGAGATTGGGTAATCTGGAGGGAAAAACCCAAGAGCTTAATGACTGGTTCTTGAGTCTTTTACATAATATGAATAATACTTTATAAAGTTTTACTTTCCATCATTTTCATATACTTTTATCTCTTCTGATTATTTATCAACTTTAGAAGTAAATACATTTATACATTTGCACACAAGTGTTTCTATAAGTATGTTAAACTGATTAATATAAATAATGGTTTTTTGGCAAAAGACAGAATGAATGTAGTTCAACAGGTACTGAAGGAGTTCATACTTGGTGTAAGGGATGATGGATACCAAGACTGATGGGCTATGCCTCAAGAAATGTACCTCCCAAGTGAGAAAAAACTTGTGCACAATGTTACCTTTGGCAGGATTCACTGGAAGCAGGATTCTCCTAACTCTTGACCACTCTTGTCTCATCTTTTTTTTTTTTAACTCTACTTTCTTCTCACCCTACCCACAAATATAGGTGGTAATTCAATCCTAATTCTGAATATCAAAAAACTCTTGTCAATTCAGTTTTTCCTTAAGTCTGGGGCCAAATAATTTGATGGCCAACCTGAGTTGAACTGATATGAGGTTCTTTAAAGATTTTATTTAACCTACTTACACATTCACATTTTTTACTGCAGAACAAGTAGTTTGATTATGGGATTCTGCCCCAGACCTTGGCTATGGTATGTGTGTCATTATTTCCTTTCTACAAGACTAAGTTCTGAATTCTGAAATGCAAATGGCCTTAATTAAACATCTTGGGATAAGAGATGAAGGACAAGTACCCAAATCGTCTAGACTTATCCTCTAACAATGTGTAATTATACTAAGTAATTTAAGGAATATTCTGTTTTACAAAGAGGGCATGAAGACACTCATACCACTAGTACTTTTCACTGTAATATAAAATAGGGTTTATTAGGGAAAAACAGAAGAAGAAGCAGAGCGTGTATTCTCCCCAGAATTTGCATTACCTCCTTGGTTAGACTGGGAAAATTGGATTGGCAGGCCACAGTTGAGAGGCCCTACCCCTGTTCCGTTCTATAAATCCATAAAGATAGGAGAGCAGGAAACTTCTGGATAACTATGTAACAGCAGGAGTTTCCTGGTCTTTCAGCACTCAGCCTGTTCTTTCTGTGAGCTGACTTAGAATTGCTGAGCCTGCTTCCTGCTAGTAGCAACAGAGGAAGAAATGAGCCTCCAGGGTAATCCAGATTTGTCTCTCATTACTTAGTTAATACAATCTATAATTCAGACAGGCAAAGCAGATGAGAGTTTAATTAATTGGATTATAAACAAATCATATACCACAAAATCATTATTACTTACATTTAGGGCATAGGATATGGACAAGCCAACTATCGCTGAATCTACCGAATTGCCAGCCAGCACAGCAAGCAGTGCAGCAAAAAATACCATTAAGTTGCCAAGGAATTCAAGTCTAACAGACAGCCACCTGTGATAATGGAAAATATTCTTCAACTGAGATGTGGAAGTTTTGGTGCACTTGGTCTGAGCTCTCCTCTGGGAAATAGAAATGTAAACATCAATAGCTTCTTTCTTTTTTTCCTCACTTACTTAGAACTCAGTCAAAATAGGACAGTTGCCGTGATGGTACATTAAAGGATTCCTCTGCATGAAAACACACTTTACTTTTGCTGAACTTTGCTTTAAAACTTAATCAGAATTAAATATCAAAAAAGAACACCCGCTAAAACAATGCATCATATTTTAAAATCCTATTGGAAAGTCAATCACCTTTCTGAATACATATTCTTTTTTCTATGGTAAAATTAGTCTCCAAAAGTTAAAATGTGCCCAGCTATTATTTAATATTTCATTTTCCCTTTTATGTGCAATGATATTATAAAGTATTATTTACAAATAGAATATATTCTACAAATATAGAATATAACAGAGTCATACCTTTAGTAATTCCAATAGCATCCTATATGACCTTCAAAACACTTGGGACCTTATTTTCATGCAAAGTAGCATGTACTTTTATATGAATATAAATTGATACATTTTAACTTAAATGTATATTAAATATTAGAAACAGTTAAGGTTTTCTTCTTTTTGTTTTTTTAATAATTTCATGAAATGCCATTACAAAACATTCTTTCTGTTTAGAAGTCAGTGCACAAGACATCTAAAAAGAGACTGGTCTTGAGGTAGGCATATTGTTATCACTTACCGGTTTGAAATTACATTATTGTAGAAACAGACCAAGTTCTCATTCACCACTTCTTTGTTTTGCTGGATAAACCTCTGTTCATGTCCAAATGCCCGGATAGTGGACACCCCTGATAAAGTCTCACTAAAGTGGGAAATGATAGGAGAGCGAGATGCTCCTGCCAACCGTCGGATCTGCCTAGAGCTTGCCACGTAGTATCTCTAACCGGAAAACAGAAAGAGGCAATTGGAAAGAGGTAACAGAAATTGCTTCAATAGTTTGAAAATGGCAAGACACTTGAGTGACCCCCCAAAAATGAAGTTCAATTTCAATCTCCAGTACCTGTGAGTGTGGCTTTATTTGGAAATGGAATCTTTGCAGATGTCATTAAGGATCTCCAGATGAGATCATCCTGGATTTAGGGTGGGCCCTAAGTCCAATGCTGAGTGTCCTTATAAGAGACAGAAAAGGAGAAGACAAAGACACAGGGAGGAAGCCATGTAAGGATGAGACTGTAGTAATGTGTGCATATTGGCATAAGCCAAGGAAAATGCCAGGCACTGCTGACAGCCACCAGAAGCCAGGAGAGAAGCATTAAACCAATTCTCCCTCAAAGGCTCCAGAAGGAACCAACTCTATGTACATCTTGATATTGGACTGTTGGCCTCCAGAACTGTGAAAGAATAAAATTTCTATTGTTTTAAACTACCAAATTTGTTATAGGAGTCCTAAGAAACGAATACACCCTTGGCCCAGTAACACGCCCAGATTCTAGAGAGCACAGCTAGAACAGAGGTGGGCAAAGTTCCACTTTGATAATCCTTTCAACCAACCATTACTTAGTACCTACTATGGAAAAAGCTCTATGTCACATGTTGGAAATGTGACCAGGGAGTTAACCCATTAAGTGAAGGAAGTATACAAACAATACTATTTTTGTTCCTAAATATAATTATGGAAAAAATATTCTTTTTTTTTTTTTTTTGGTCTACAACCTCCTGCCCCACCCCAGTGCAGCCACAAGTATAACAGGCTACCTCCCCTCCAATTTGGTTGAGAATAATTGGGATGGGCAAAGGACTAGCGCTGGAGGGAACATGTCCTGAGTTAATGGAACCATCATTCACCAGCCCCAGATAATCGTAACACACTGGAAATGAAAAGCAAGAATTACCACATCTTGCAATTGTTTCAAGATAATCTTTGGATCTGGAGTTTTACATAAATTCACTAATTTTCAAATGTCTTCATTTTGGTAAAAACACTGAGCAGGCTAAGCAAAAACATATGTAAAACTACATATGGCCTATCAACTTGCAGGCTACCAGCTCTGCTCTGTGCTAAGCGCCCCAGAGAACACAGAGGATTATGGCATTCTGGGATTGCAAGGGCCTTAAGAGATCGTCATAAAGAAATTTTCAGGAAATTTCAATGGATTGCAAAAGCCCTGGAGTCCTTCCACTAATCTCTCCAGAGTATTTCGTTTAAGAACTATTGATCTAGATCGATGCTTCTCATAGTTTAGTAAAAATCACCTGGGAGATTTGTTAAAAACACAGACTGTGGGTCTCACCCTGATAGATTCTTTATTTCCTTCCAGTTTTATTAGAATGTGATTAATAGACACAACTTATATATGTATATATTAAAATGTGATTTTTTAAAAAAGAGGTACAACCAGAGATTCTGATTCAATAGGTCTGGGGTATGGCCCATAAGTCCAGTGACCATACTTTGAGTAGCACTGTTATAAAACAAACCTCATGTTTTATAAGGGGATGCAATGAAGCCTGGACAGGGAAGTGATGTGCCAAATATAAGAGTCCAGAAGTAACTAGAATTTGAGGCTCCTGATTTCACACTCAGGGCTCACTCCATACAGTGTCCCCTAACAAGATATGGTTTCTAGACTCATTTCCACTCCTGGTCACCCAGTTACAGTTTACCAACCACAGACTATCACATAAATTTTCATTTGTGATATGAGGCTTTTTTTCTAAGCAGGTAAAATTGATTCTCAATACCATCCTTCGTGTTCTAGATTTGTTTCCTTTGGTCCTAAGACATAGTTGTCTTTCCCTAGAGGACTTACAATCTCATTGGGCAGACAATTTGTAGTCTAAAAATAGCCTATAATACTAGCAGTATAATAAATCCATAATACCTGAATGAGTCTGATCTCTTCGCACTATTTTGGTAGAGAATACTTCATTCACACAGAAAATGAAACATGACCCAAGCCATGACAGGTAAGTAAGATCCAGTCAGAGAAAATAGGGAAAACATAGGAAGTAGGAGGAATAATAATCACGTAGGTGTAGAAATGAAAAAATGATTAACATTCTGGTTTGGGCAGATGAAACTCCAATATGAATTTAAAACTTGGGTTTTGCGAAAGCATTGAACTACAATAACTGCATCATTTTATGTAAACAGCCCCAAAATACTTTCATATATATGTGTTAAGACATCTCATTAAAAAAATAAATTTCATGGGGCGCCTGGGTGGCTCTGTCAGTCAAGTGTCCAACTTCGGCTCAGGTCATGATCTCGCGGTTCGTAAGTTCAACCCCCACATCAGGCTCTGTGCTGACAGCTCAGAGCCTGGAACCTGCTTCAGATTCTGTGTCTCCGTCTCTCTCTGCCCCTTCCCCTCTCACACTCTGTCTGTCTGTCTGTCTGTCTCTCAAAATAAATAAACATTTAAAAAATTAAAATAAATTTCATTTTACACTGCAGCCTCATAGTGACATAATTTTGGAATGAAGTGGACCACATTTTAATTGGAATATAAAGATATATATCATGAGAGATCTGTTTAGTTCTTCTAGGGGTACTTTGCTGATATCAGGGATAATAGGACAAAAAGGCAGTATCTGTTTCTCTTTTGGATTTACAGGCAAATTAACTTTCTGCTCAAATGCAAATACCATATAGATTTTGTGGTGACCATAAAAATGCACAACTCAGTTCACCTGTTGCAGGGAGAATAGCTGCTGTCAGCTCAGCATCTACTACTCTATTCGCATGGAGGCCATGTTTCCCACCAGGCTGTTTCCAGGCAATGACTGGGCATGGCAGAGCGTTAACATAGGCCCATTTTGGGAACACATGGAATACTCCAATGGGTGACATTGGTTGTAGACTTCCCATCCATTCAATGAATCTTTCATGGAACTGTCCTGTGATCCAAGATTTTTCCTACTCAATCCTCTTCTCTTCCTCATAGGAATCAGATCTGCATTGCTGTCTGAGGGCTCACACAGCCTCCTCTGGGTCCCTCTCCTTTATCTCTTGCAGGCATTCCCCAGTAACACTCTACTATATGGAATCCTTTCTTGGAATCTGCTTTTTGGAGAACTTGAACTAACAGGCAATTTAAGTGTTTCTGAACCTATAATTGACTGTGAACTTCTGTTATTAATACACATAAAAGTCCATGTACTTACCTGTATAGTGAAATAGAGGAAAACCAAGGGAATAACACCCAGAATGAAGAGTGGTAAAGCTCCTACAATGACCAAAAGTGTTCCAATAACATCCAATGTACAATTCACCCAGGTCCGTAAGTAATAATGGAAACGCATATCAATTATAAACATGTCCTAAAAAAATTGATATCAGGTCACTATATTTTTAACTTTTCATGGTTTAAAAAGATAAGAAGAAGAAATATATCATTCAGTGTAAAAATAAAAAAAAAATACCTGAATGTGACAATATGATGATTGAATAGGTCCAACTACATGGTCTTTGCCCTCCTCAATCTACCCCAACATAGTTTCCCCCTGTGGTCAGGTATAATTGTTAAGAGGGTGTCCTAGTGAAAAAATGCCTGTGATCAAGTAATGTGTATTTTCCAGTGACAAATATACAAATAATTTATATGACTAAGGTCAAACTTTGCTTAAAAAGATTAAAAAAAAAAAAAAGAGTCCAAACTCCAGTAGTTGGGTGTTCCAGAGCACTGGCCTACCACTAATTACTACTTAAAAAATGTAAAATACTCCTGGGCCATTCTTATCCACCAAGAACATGATCAGTGGCCTTCTTGGCTAGCTGGGTCCTGTCAAAATCACAAGAGGCAGGAAAACAAAATAATTTTTATTTACAAAATTAGAAACTGAAAGATGGAAGGGGACAATAAGAATGGGAGAACAACATGGGGGCAGGTGCCTGGGTGGCTCCGTCAGTTAAGTGTCCCACTTCAGCTCAGGTTCTTGATAAGGTACAACCTAAGAAACCCCAGGGAATAGGAAGACATTCGACCTTAAGGGATTGACTAATCAGTTCATGATAAAATTGACACAAAGAGTGGAGATAGAATTTTATTAATTCTCAGTCTTACTTTGGGATTTCCCTGATTATCTCATGGACCAAATAGGGTAAGAGCATCATATTCATATGTAGTTTCCTGCCTCTCTTTAGATGTTCCAAGGGCATCTGGGTGGCTCAATTGGTTGAGCGTCTGAATCTTGATTTCAGCTCAGGTCATGATCTCATTGTCCAGGGATCAAGCCCTGTATCAGGCTCTGTGCTGAGCATGGATCCTGCTTGGGAGTCTCTCTGTCTCCTTCTCTCTCTGCCTTTTTCCCACTTGTGCTCTCTCTCTCAAAATAAATAAATAAACGTTTAAAAAAATAGTAAACATGATGGGAAAAACCCTGTAGGTAAGCAGAGACACTCTGGGAAGCTATACCCCTAACCCCCATTCACCATTAGTGAGTTCACAGTTTTCTTAAAAGCAGAATGCTTAAAATCCAGGTATCTCCATAAAGACTTATATTTTCTTTACTTTTTCAGCTTAAACTAGTGATTCTCAAGATAAATATATACAAGAATTGGAGTTGTGGACACCAGAGCACTTATAGTTTTGGTGCTGAAAATTCTTCCAGCAATTTTCAAGGGTTATTTTGATTATGTAAGATGTGATGCTGCTATACATCAGTTATAAATGTCTCAAGAATCAGAAATAAAATAACAAGGAAATCTATACTAAACATAATCCCATCTTTCCAGGGTGATTTTTTTTTTTTTTTACAAATGCTATTACAAGGTATTAAATACGGATCATCATTTTTAGGTATACTATTCAATAAGGTGCAGCTTTAGTTACCTTGGTGAACCGATTGATGATCTGGCCTATAGGATTCGTTTCAAAATACTGGAGTGGGAGGTGTAACACATTATCCAATAACTGAGCATACAAAGTTCGAGAGGCAGCCAAGGATCCTCTAGTGAGTATATAGGCTCCGGAGCAGACAAAGAGACCTAAAATTGTTACAAATAACAAATTAATAACAAATTGGTATCAAGGGCATATTAACCTCTTTAAGGAATTTTATATTTTAATTCTCAAAGGTTGCTTATCATAGCATTTTTTAAATGGAAAACTCAAGGAGCAAACTTAACAATGTGTAACTGTGGATCAAACTAAATATAGATGTATATGGTGCATTGATAATGAATACAGACACTCTGATGGGTTACAGTCCTTTCAAAGAATTCTCCTTATTCATAAGCATAGATTCTAGAGGAATGCACAAAACATAACAGATCAGCCAGGTTCACAGAATTCTAGCAACCTATTTGTGATGTCCCATGGGACAATATGGTAGTCACTGGTTCTGCTAGCCAAATAATTTTAGTTCTCCTAGCTTCTAGTCCATGGTAGAGCTGTCCTTTCTGGCCTCCTTGTGATGTATGGGACCATATCAAGAGTTCTGAAGAACAAGTTGAGGGAGAATAACACATAATACCAGGATATAGCATTTAATTGCTGGTACCAGATCTTCTAATGTTTATTCCTTGTACAGTGCCTGCTAACATTTATAATGGTGGTTGGATTGCTTCTTTAACTTGGGTCCCAAGAACAACTATAGTCCTTTACCTGAGCCACAATGAACATTTTTTTTTTTTTTGGTCTATTAAGCTCCTGAGATTTGGTTGGTGGAAGGGTTGTTCTTGCAACAACTGAAAAAGCAGACATATAAATAATAAACATCTAGCTTTATCTATTGACTATTATTAGCTGCATTTGACAAAGTATGACAAGAAAGAGACATGGTCATAAAAGAGCCATCCATGCGTGAGAGGAAATGAAAGTTCTCAAATAGGAGAACTTATAGGGCTAAAAGAAGACATGCTTCGTTACAGTGATTGGTCAAGGATGGATATGTGATTCAAATTGTTTCAAGGAGTATAATTTCATGGATTTCTAAGGAAGGAAGTTCTTTGAAAGAGGACATTTCCACCACCATGTGAAGCCTGAGAATTAAGCCAATGAGGTCAACAAGTAGAGTTGGTAAAGAATAGTGGACACTTCTTCATCTGAGCAAGGGGATGGAGTGTATATAATGACCTATGCCTGGACTTTTCAGTTTGGGGAGTCAATAAATTCCCATGTTACTTATGCTAGTTTGCTCTGAGTCATAGGGGATACACAATTGCTCCACTGCTCTCTAATACACAAAATTGCTAACAGAAGTGTGATGCCAGCATGATTCTTATTCTCTCGTAAGTATGTTTAAAATGAAACAAAAGAATGATAATTAACCCTTGTCATCTTAAGTTATTTTTGCTAATTCCTTTATATTTTAAAAAGTATCACATGTTGCTGTTAAGTGATTTCTTAGCCTTAAAATTTTTTTTTCTACCTCACTCCCCTATACTTCCTTCTTTCCCTATCAAAAATAGATTGTCACCCTTTTTCCTCAAATAAATATTCAGTATTTATATTGCCATCAAACATACATTATGCATTAAGTTCACTAAATTTATTATGGTTGTACCACTCTTTTTTCATATTCTTAGTTTTCTATGCAACAAGCACTAATTTATTCCCAAAAACTTTTTTTTTTTGAGAGAGTCAACTTTATTTTTTTTTAAACTTTATAGTTTATTGACAGGTTGGTTTCCATATAACACCCAGTGCTCTTC
>CM053573.1:27467935-27504935 GCA_028646485.1 Cryptoprocta ferox
TCCTCTAGGGTTTTGATGGTTTCCTGTCTCACGTTCAGGTCCTTCATCCATTTGGAGTTTATTTTTGTGTATGGTGTAAGAGAGTGGTCTAGTTTCATTCTTCTGCATGTTGCTGTCCAGTTCTCCCAGCACCACTGATTAAGCTGTGCATAATCTATTGCCTTCATTACAAAATATTTCCTATGTCTATTGATAGTTAATTAAAAATAAGACAGTCTCCTCAACAAATGGTTTGGGAAAATTAGACAGCAACATGCAAAAGAATGAAATTGAATCACTTCCTTACATCATACACAAAAATAAATTCAAAATGAATGAAAGACTAAATGTGAGACAGGAAACCATCAAAACCCTAGAGAACACAGGTAGTAACCCCTTTGATATAAGCCGTAGCAACTTCTTACTAGATATGTTTCCTGAGGCAAGGGAAACAAAAGCAAAATAAAATATTGGGACTATATATATCAAAATAAAAAACTTCTGCACAGTGAAGGAAACAATCAACAAAATGAAAAGACAACCTATGGAATTGGAGAAGATACTTGCAAATGACGTATCTGATAAAGGGTTAGTATCCAAAATTTATTAAGAATTTATAAAATTCAACACCCCAAAAATAAACAGTCCAAATAAAAAATGGGTAGAAGACATGAACAGATATTTTTCCAAAGAAGACAGACAGATGGCCAACAGACACATGAAAAGATGTTCATCACTCATCATTAGGGGAATACAAATCAAACTACAATGAGATATCACCTTACACCTGTCAGAATGACTAAAGTCAACAATACAAGAAACAACAGGTGTTGGTGAGGATGTGGAGAAAGGGGAACCCCCTTTGCACTGCTGGGAATGCAAACTGGTGGAGCCACTCTGGAAAGCAGTATGGAAGTTCCTCAAAAAGTTAAGAAGAAAACTACCCTACGATCTAGCAACTGCACTACCAGGTATTTATGCAAAGCATACAAAAATACTAATTCAAAGGGATATAAGCACTGCAATGTTTATAGCAGCATTATCTGAAATAGACAAATTATGGAAAGAGCCAAATGTTAATCCACTGATGAGTGGATAAAAACGTTGTGGTGTGTACACACACACATACACACACACGATGGAATATTACTCAGCCATAAAAAAGATGAAATCTTGCCACTTGCAATGATGTGGATGAAGCAAAGTATGTTATGCTAAGGGAAATGAGTCAGTCAGAGAAAGACAAATGCCATATAATTTTACTCATATGTGGACTTTGAGAAACTAAACAGATGAATATAGGGGGAAACAAAAAGAGAGCAGACCAGGAAAAAGACTCTTAACTGTAGAGAACAAACTGAGGGTTAACGGAGGGGAGGGTGGGGGGATGTGTTAAATGGGTGATGGGCATCACTTATTGTGATGAGCACTGGGTGTTGTATGTGAGTGATGAATCACTAAATTCTCCACCTGAAACTAATATTAGACTGTATGTTAACTAACTGGAATTTAAATAAAAACTTAAACAATTCTCATTTTAGGAAAGTAAAATTGTGAATACTAAACCTGCAAACCTTGTCTAGTATAGGAAATGATATTTTCTCACTTAAAATATTCTTCAAAGTATACTTAATTTTCCCAAAAGCTGTAACATGAGCTCCTGGATTGGTATGAGTTTAACTCTCATATGTACATGTGATAGACACAGATATAGAGATATTTGTATATATGCATCTCTTTTGCTGCTTAGAATTCTAGACTACTATAACCATTCTTTCCTCAATGAATTGTAAACTGCAAGCCAATAAACTTGCCTCTTACTGATTCAAAAGCAAACACACTGTATCTTTCATACTATAGCTAATCCTTATATCTCATTTTAGTCATTCACATAACATCTCTTTCCCCAGTGAATTTTGTTAGCAGGATGAGAAAATAAACATAAATCTGTCTCATAATTTTTGCTTACTTTTTGATGGAGATACTTATAAGCAATAGTCTGGCCACACAATAAAGAAGGGAAAGGACGAAAGAGAAGCAAAGCCCTAAGTTTCATATTTTTAATTTTATCTTTATTTTCTTTTACCAAATGCATGTACCTCTCTTTGTGTTTTCCCTTATGAATATCCTTGGATAGCACGACTTGCATGTATTATTTTCTAATTTGAATTTGCTATTATTCTCCTTCAAGGTGCCTTACTTTCTTCTTATAAACACACACAAAATAACTGTACTTGAAAAAAATCTTCTCTTAATGTCTACTGTACTTTTGAATATCCTTGTTTTCTCTTTCAAATCACCTAACTTCTTTGAAGGACAATACGTATCTACTCCTTAATCCTCAATTATTCAACTACCTACAGTCTGTATTCTTTTCCCAACTCCTTCTCGATTATGCATCTTTGACTACAATCACGGATCTTTTCTCAATTTTCTTTCTCCTTAACATTTCTACAGCATTTCAGAACCACTGAGAAGTTTTTTTTAAGACTTTATCTTTTGGCTTTTGTTACATCATACTTTTCACTTGGAAGGGAGCATATCATAGTATAGAATTTTCTAAAATATAATCTGTGGAAAACAAGTTGCTCAAGGTGTTAATGGATAACACAAAGAAAAGAATTTTTTTTTCATGGTCAAATGGATTTGAGAAACATTGGTTTAAATAGAATTATATGGGTCAATTTATTGAAGAATATCTCAAAATTTTTAGCAAAAGGAAAGAAAAAAGATTTCAGATGCACAGAAAAATATACTTCTCAGTTTTGCCGACCTATTAGAGTACAGAATCCTACATTTGTGGGGCATCTCTATTGCTTCACGTAAAACTCTTTGGGAAATGTTAATTTAGTGGTTAAGAACACAGTTTAGGGAATCAGGTAGACATGAATTCTGGCTCTGAAACTCTGGCTCTGAAACCCTGGCTCTGAAACTTTCTATCTGTAGGACTTTGTGCACAGTATTCATTCTGTCTATTGTTAAATAACGGCTAACACTGCACTCTTAGTATACACTCAACATTTTTCTATAAGCTTTACAAATATTATCTAATCACTGGAACAATATTTAGGTAGAGATTGTCTATATTCTATAAATGATAAAACTAAAAATTTAAGTAACATGCCCAAGTTTAAGGAGTCCCTTCATTAGAATGTATGTTAAATGAATTTAATAAATTAGTTTAAACACATATAGAGAGTAGCCATGTAGTCAAGACTTTTGAGTCCTAAATGACTTAGCATATGAGCCTCACTTTCCTCAGCTACAAGCTAGGGATAATAATACCTTTCTAAATAATTTTTATCAAGATTAAATGAGACAAACACATTATTTGTTGTGGACCAAGTAGCTGACACACATTACTTTTGGTTTACTTTCTCAAACACAGTGAATTAAAAACATATGCATTTAAATTATTTCAAAATATGTGAAAATTATTGCACAGATTTCATTTGAAATAAACAATGCCATATGCTTACATTAGAATAGGTCAGAAAGAGAAAAGAGAAGCAGCTAGACTTTTTTATTTTTTTTTTTTACCTTGCATTAATCCCAATAATCCATAGATGTTAAGTTTATTGCTTCTTATTTGCTTCCATTCTGTGAACTCATTCATGTGTTTTGCTTCTTTTGCCCAGGCACTCAGCCAGAGATTCTGTCCAATGCCTACCAAGTTCTGCCCCACGTAAGTGGCCACACTCAGCCACACCCAGAGCCAGCCAAACGCTTGGAGGTACTTCAGAATGATTGAGAACTTCACCTAAAAGCAAAGTGATATAAAATTGGGTTACTGAACTGAAAAGTCAGACAAGGTAGATTTCAATCCTACTTGACATTTCCTAAGGTTTGTGATCTTAGTCAGGTTACTAACCCCTATAACTCTGAGATTACTCATCTGTAACTTGGAATATTAACAGTAGCCACCTTATAAGTTACAGGTAAAGTGCTGTAAAATAAATATTCAAATAATATTAGTTACTATCATTAGTAAACAAGAATATATATCGCTAAGTAGCATGTAATCCTAATTAAACAACACTATAATATCCAAGAGTTCCATTTAATGTATTTTCTTCAAATTATCATATAGCAAACCTCCTCAAATTCAATGAAAAATATGTATTTATTAATAATGCAATGTAATCATTTATATATATTAATATATATTAATAACAAATAATAATAGTTATTCTGGTACTTACCCCACCAATAGGGATCTTTTCTTTTTTCACTGAGAAATGTTTTCCTTGATCCAATGAGGGCCTGATAAAGCAAGACAATGTACATTTTTTAGGTTTTAGATCGACCACTGTTTTTAAGTTATACATTCTCAACTGTTTTGCTGCATATTCCTCTGCTTTGATGATACCATTGTTCCTTTAATCTCTTCAAATGGAGACAGTTTATTCTCTGATATCCCACATATTTTAAAGCCAGGATGTTAAATCTGATTTTTCCTTCTATAGATAATTATCCTTCAAACCTGAGCTAAATCCCTAGATTATTTAAGCTAATGCCACTTGTCTCTACCATAATCCATGTCTTCTCATCTACTTGCCTCCTGGCCTGTCAAACAAAATTGACATCAGGCTCACTGCCCCACTTTATTCTGCCACCATCCTGGGTGATGTCATAGTTTACAGAGACAGCTCATTAAACTCAATCTCTTATCAACTTCATAGCCATCATACACCTAGGGTCCTTCATCTGCATTCTACGTTGACCATCAACTGTCAGGTCCTTAAGCCATGAATCTTAGAACCTGAAACTAACACACCTTGGAAAACTCTAAACATTTCAATCTCTGGCCATTACCTCTTCTATTCCAAATTGTACATTAAATTACTCTCACTACATTTGGTTTTTATTCCATCTAGACTTCGAGTTCCTGAATCCGGCTTTCTAGCATCCTTGCTCTCTAGGATGACCAATGATTCTGGTTTCCCCAGATATTCTTGGTTTTAGCATTAACTGTCTCATAATCCAGGAAACTCTCAGTCCCAGGCAAACCTATTATCTCGCTCTATTCCCTTCGATATCCAGCCTGTACTCCATGATTACCATATCATCCAAACGATGGCAATGTTCTGAACTCTCAGGCTCTGCTTTCTTTTCATTAAACCTTAAAACTTCATGTTAGAATTTACATGTCAGTCTTCATCACACTTGCTTCGAAAGATCATACAGCTGTATACATTGGTTCCACCATGAATTAACATCTTTCCTCCACCTGGGCTCTTAATAGTGCCTAGAAATTCTTGCATCTCTCAGAAGGGGCCCCAGTAAGGTCAGACAGGAAAGTCAGTCACCAAATCTCTACATTTATCTGCATCTCTACACAGCCTTTTCTAATTCTCTCATACAGCAAAGGAAATTCTCTCTTCACATGCAAGAACAGCCACATGATCTGAATCCCATTCTTTCTCATTTACTCAAAACACTTTTATTTTTTTAATGATTATTTACTTATTTTGAGGGGGGCAAAGAGACAGAGAGAGAGAGAGAGAGAGAGAGAATGTGAGTGGGGAAGGGCAGAAAAGGAGAGAGAGAGAATCCAAAGCAAAGGCTACACTCAGCATGGAGACTGACACAGGGCTTGATCTCATGAACAGTGAGATCATAACCTGAGCTAAAAGCAACAGTTGGGTGCCTAACCAACTGTGCCAGCCAGGTGCTCTAAAACACATTTATTTATAGTGTTTCCACACTTTCCTATCAATGAGTCACTTGATGATGCCAGTTAAAAATACAGACTATAAGATTCCCCTCTATAAACTTGCCTTTCAAATAAATGATCCAAGGGATTTTCATCTCAAGGCAAATCTAATAAACCCAGAATTGTTCACAATCTTTTCTAATCTTCATTTTCTTCCTCCCTTCTCCTGACTCCTTTCCATCAGCCTATAGAGAAAAACATATTCTTTTTTTAAATTTTTTAAATGTTTACTTATATTTGAGAGGGCTAGCGAGCAAGCGCAAGCAAGTGGGGGAGGGGCAGGGAGAGAAGGAGATACAGAATCTAAAGTAGGCTCCAGGCTCTGAGCCGTCAGCACAAGCCAGACGATCTGAGCCAAAATCAGATGCTTAACTGACTGAGCCACCCAGGCACCTCACATTCTTCTTAGCTTAAAACCAATATCATAGCCACAAAAATGATTCTACTTTTAATGCCCCAGCCCTTTTCACTTACTTTCCTACCTCTTGACTTTCTTTTATAGCCAAATGCTTTTCTGCCAAATCACCTTTCCTCCTTGAACTATCTGGTACCTGGCTGAAAGTGTTTCCATCAACAACATCTTAAAGAAATGATGACAGACTTTTTCTGTCTTCCCTTTAACATTTATTTTCCTCTGTTTCAGTTCTAGTCATTACAGTCGACCCTTGAGCCACACAGGCTTGAAGTGAGCAGATCCACTTATATGCAGACTTGTCTTCAATAAATATACATACAGTACTGTAAATGTATTTTCTTTTTTATTTGCTCAATAATACTTTCTTTTCTCTAGCTTATTTTATTGTAAGAATACAGTACATAATTCATAGAACATACAAAATATGTGTTAATTGACTGTTTGTTATCAGTAAGGCTTCCCGGCAACAGTAGGTTATTAGCAGTTAAGCTTTTGCAGAGTCAAAGGTTACACTCAGATTTTCAACGGCATGGAGAGTCAGTGCCCCTAACCCCTCACGTTGTTCAAGGGCCAGTTGTATTGCCTTGTACGCTCCACACTCTCCTGAGCAATCCCATTCACTCCCACAGTTTCAATAACTTTCTTCCTTGTGGGTGACTCTCAGATTGATTGTTCTAGTCCATACCTCTCCCCTGAGCTCCAGATCTATACAGTAAAATGCTTATTTGACATCCACTTCATCTCGTTGCTTGTTTATCTCTGTACTAACCCTAAGTTGAACCAGTTATTTTCCTACCTCCTTTAAAGCTTTCCCTGGCTTTGTAAAGGGCTACAAATACTTCCTCTGTCTCAATCTTGGCACATTTCTAGCCAATCACCAACTACGTGTCAATTCCTCTAGAACTGTATTATTGGAGAAACATTTGGAAAATGTCTAACAGCATGAAGAAAAGTAATGGCAAAGGAGGAGGGAAAACTGAGGAGGTAGAAAAGCAGGAGAAGGAATATTCATAATCCTATGCTCCAGAGATATTCGGTGCTGACATGCTTGTGAATATTGCCATAGCCTTTTCCCCACAGGTGTGTAGTATCATAATATAAATGTTCTAAAACTGATTTTTAATTTTAAACAATTTTATACATGGTCTTTGCAGCTCAGTATATAATGAACCTGAATATTCTATAAAAGCATTATATTTTATCATATGATGATATATTTTGTCATTTTACTCTATTAAGATTTACTTAACAAAATCAGTAGTTATAGCGGCTGCAGTTTTTTCCTACTTTTTTGCTGCACTGATCCTGGTTTTTACACATCTCTCACTGTCCCTTGTAGGGACATATGCTAAGTTCTGTCGTTTGATAGATCTAATATCAAACTGACCTCTAGAAATACTGAACTGAACTATGTTCCTCTATTTCTCCACATTTCCCATTTTATTTACCAGAATAAGACAGGCTTTATTTGATCAGTCCAGTAGCTCTTCCCTTTCTGTCTCTGGCTCTAGTGTCAAGAAACATTCCGTGGGAGGTTGTGATACATGGCCTCTGTAGAAACAGCTTTACCATCAAGAAAAGATACACTATTAAACAGACACTTTCATTGGAACAACTCCTGGTATATGATTTGGGTTAATTACTGTCATCATCCTTCAAGCCCTTGGCATGGCTTCTGTTTGGATAAGCAAATTCAGCATTGGTGTCAAGCCAAAAAATTAATTCTTAATGTAGCTGGATATAAAATGCTATGAAACCCAACTGTTAAAAGGGAATTAAAGCATCCTAATTAGACAGAACTAACAAAGACCAAGAATTTATTGGACGCTACACAGGAAGGTATTGCTTTTCCAAACTACAATGTTATTTATTCTTTTTTCCACAAAATACTGCATTTAGTTCTGGGTGCTTTGTCGTGAATAACAGGTTCTATCTCAATTTTAAAAGACCAAATTATTTTGCTGGTAGAGAAGTTTTAAAAATGAGTCTGTGTAGTCCTTCAGAAACCCTCAGGAAAGTTGGCACAATACCCGTCTGCATATTTTTGTATAAAAGATATAAAATTAACATACTGAAACCATTATCCCTGAACTGAGCATGCAGTTGCAAAGTCTGGAATATGTATGGGAGGATTAAAGTGATTAAAAGAGTCTGACATGAAAGACAGAAGGGGGCAGTCTAGATACTGAAATAACACTCATAATTTATTTTATTCAAGGAAGATATTAGTGAATATTTAAAAATATAAAATAATTAATATATACCATGTAACTTTAAACCAAAAAGTGAAAAGAAATAAAATGTGGAAACAGTCAAAATTATTTTAGTCCGTTAGAAAACTGAACTAACATCATAAAGTGATTCTAAATCTTAAATTTCAATGGGAGGGATTCTCAGACATTATTTAGTCCAACTCCCTTCCTTTTTACCTCCCTCCTGATGGGAAGGTAGCCATTTTCCCCATGAATTCTTCCATGAAGAAGACTCACTGTATTCTCTCTCAGTACATTCCATTGTAGAGAGTCTCTCACTGTTGTAAAGTTCCTGCCTGGTTTATCTTCTAACCCTTAGTCTATCTTAATGCTGAACTAATGGGAATTTGGATAATTCTTAAAAATAGAAAATTAGGTTAAAAAGTCAGGAAAATTTTCTCCATGGAATATTATCTTACCAAATAGTAAAGCAGATAAAAAAATTAAAGTGAGAATGGGAAGTAGAACACAAAATAATAAACTAGGAAATACATAGGTGGTAGCCAAACATGCATATTTTGGAAAAATTAAAATAGGCCTCTGGCCTCTCAAACACAAAATAAAAAATGATTTAATTACTATGATGACAAACATTAAAAAGATTAGCATGGGGGAATTTATGGACCTTCAATTACATTTTTATCACAGTCGTTAAGAAGTAAGCTTGATGCTGGGATGTGTTGACAAGAATATGACATAGGAGTTGAGGGGATCTTCTCAATTACTGGAGAAGTAGGTTTCAGAAGACTGGCTTTAGTCTGAGTCTCCACAACATGAGAAATGTTTAGAAACCAATTCTGTAAGTATATTTTATAGGGGTTGGGATTCTTATTTTAAGTAGAAATTTCCCAAAGGTGACTCACAAAAACTTTGAGGGGTTTAATTTAGATATTATGACTGACAATGATTTTATAAATAAGAGAAATTGATTTATTATAGAGAGAAGGGTATGATTAAGTTTACATTACATAAACAGCCCTTACTGATTTTTAAGTTTTAACCTTTTAAACAAGTTACAAATTGACTGCCAGTGAAACTACACACAGGTGAAACTCTCCAAATGATCAGAGATGTGTAGATCCTATAGCACACAAATTTCAAAGTTTGGTTCGGTGCTCCTGGATTCGCTTCTCTTGGGTATGCTTAAAAACTGACACTCGGGGCGCCTGGGTGACTCAGTCGGTTAAGCGGCCGACTTTGGCTCAGGTCATGATCTCGCGGTTCTTAGGGCTCGAGCCCGGCGTCGGGCTGTGTGCTGACAGCTCGGAGCCTGAAGCCTGCTTCAGATTCTGTGTATCCCCCTCTCTCTGTCCCTCCCCTGCTCATGCTCTGTCTCTCTGTCTCTCAAAAAATAAATAAACGTTAAAAAAATTAAAAAAAAACTGACACTCATTTAAATGAAAGCTATTGTTATAATGCTCAAAAAATAAAATAGAATAAATAATGGATTAAAATCACTGAGTGTTCTTTTAGAGTTCAGTTACTTATTCATCCATCCAACAAAATATTTATTGAACATCCACTTATATGCTACTGAGGGTTTACCTGAAACTTGTTGTTTAGATGGCAATAAAGCAATGAACAAATAGACAAAAATTTCTGCTGTCCTACAGCTTAAGACCCATAAGAATATAGTATATAATGTAAAGACAAAATAAAAGTGAGTAAGTTTTCCAGTGTACTGAAAATTAATAAGAATTATTCGGCAAAATTAAGCCAGGAAGGGGGAGGAAGTATTATGTTAAAATAGGGTGGCTAAACCTGAAGTCTTCATTGAAAGCTAACAGGGGAGTAAGGCCTGCAGAAGGTGGGTGAGCAAGCCATAATATCTGGGAGAATGATTTAGTTGATCTTTTGAGTCAGCTGAATCTGTCATGGAGGCAAAACTCTAACCTGTAACGTCCACATCATCCACACATCCTTAGGAATATCCACTTTTTTCACAATAAATAAATAAATTCCATTTATTTTACGGTTCTTTTTTTTTTTCATTCAAAGTCAAATCTACAAAATTCTAAGCTATTGGATCCCAAAGTGCTTGCTTCCCTATAATCCATTTCAATTCTCCATTTTAGCAATTTTGATGAGTAACTGACCACTCCTTATAATTCTGGCACCAACTTTTTAATCTTTTTATTCCTATTGTTTCTTTTTCTTCTTTCAGGCTCCTCTGCAATTGCTGTGGGGAACACTGGAGCAAATAACAGATTAGGGCAATTTGCTTCAATTACTGGTCATTTTAGAAACTTACAAAAAAAGAAGTATAATATAACAAAATCCAATCATGGTCAATGTTGTATTATTTTTCTTTCTCTCTCACTTTCTCCCACCCTTCTTTCACTTCCTCCTTCCCTACTTCCCTTCATACCAACTTCCGTACTTTTCTCCCTTCCTTTCTTCCTTCCTTCTTTCCTTCCTTTTGTCTTGGTAAACAGATTCTTCAATTCCTACACCAAGTCTGTATTTCTAGGTTATATATACTGGACTGATAATCATCCCAGTCCATTGTAGAATTTTCACGTCTAAAGCTTATTTTCACATTCACATCAGCAGTGCATATGAATGTCATAGGTTGGAGATATTTTTAGTGTGCACACACATACACACAGACATACACATATTTGAGATTCTTCTACTAGAATTTAGCTAGAAGTTACTGAGAGTCTAATGAGCATACATTATCGAAACTAAGTCACATCCATCTCACTTAAAAACTCAGACATATCCATCTAACCTATAGTTCAAAATTTGGAAACTACTAAGTACATTTTGTAGCTATTACAATGTGTAGATCCTTTATTAAGGATGCATTTTAAATCCTAAAAAAATTTGTAATTATCCCATTGTCCATCATCCCAGTGAGCCTGGTATCATCCTAATACTCACCTATCATTTTGCTCCAAGATTTGGTCTTTCAGTATAGTTCTGGAGTTGATTACACTGACTTGCTTTAAAGCATGAGCTGGAGAGGAAGATGGTGAGTGCTTTTATACACATATAAGCAAACAATGCCTAAAATAGTGAGAAATTTGGTGAGAGATTATACCAGTTGAAGAAATTTTTGTGTTCTGGATCCATAGGTATATAGGGAGCTCTTTCATTTTCCCTGTTATTTCCCCTTTGCCTGAAATATCTTGTAATATCTTCATAACAACTGAGATTTCATAATAAAAAAAGTCCACAGAAATTATTTTCTTGGACATTAGAGAAAAGTGCTAATTGTTTTGGATCTTCCACAAAAGGGCTAGGTATTTACCCAAGAGGGACATGACTCTAGTCTTTAAAAGAAAAATGTAATTTAATGAAGCCTTATAGACAATTGTGATTAATGTGAAGATTACTAACGAAACACAGTGGTAAGTTCCCAAAAATCTCTGTCGTTCTTACTAATGTCACTAATACAAATAATAACTTCCTATGTGGCAGGCACTATTCTCATATCTATTTATTTTTTCTTAATTCTCAAGAGTATCCCTATGAGGAAGATACTATAATTATCCCTTTATCTTGGGGATAAAAAGACTGAGGCACAGAGAAGTTAAGCAAGTCACACAAACCAAATCTCACATCTAGAACTACAAGACTGAGGTTCAAGTTACTGTTCATGAATTTAATGAGAAACATCTCAGAACTTGGGTGGGTTTTGTCTTTTTTTACAGTATGATACTTAAACTTCTTGAATTTCAGACTTCTCATTTTTAAAAGAAAGGAACTGGACTTGGAAATTTCTACAATCTTTTATGTAAATTCTATGTTTTCTTATTTCTAGAAATAAACAGCTCATAGCCCTTAATGGAAGAATCTGACTTACATCAACTATCTCTATGAGACATGAGATTCCATGTAAATTTATCATTAGTCCTCATATCTTTCTTCATTGACCTTTTTTCTTATCTCTGATTGATTCTCTAATATAATATTTCCAAAAGGTGAGATTTATAGACTTTTCAGAGCTGAATGGATTCTTAAAGGTCTGATGTATCCAAGCCCAAATTATACTGCAAAAACTGCTTTTTTAAGTTATCTGTTATCAACCCCAATAGTGAAGGTGAGGATGATAAGAAAAGGAGAAAAAGTGGCTGAGTTGTAAGCAGTTTTGAGGGCAAAGGAGTGATAAAGATGTACGTTGATCAATTCCACATCAGCCACCAGGAAAAACAGATCTAGTTCAAGTCCCATTTTTCATAAATGGGAAGAACCAGAGGAGTTAAGTCATCTCTATAAAGATTCACATAGTTAGAGTTAGAACTAGTGCCTGGGGCACCTAAAATTGGCCCAGTGTTTTTTCCACCAGGTTGTGCTGACATTTGCTCCCACTCTGTTGTTATATAAGTTACACGGACTTTAAAGTGGAAAGGCTGTGTCCCTTTTAAAAGAATTCTTGAACAGACTCAAGATCAAAGAAGGTAAGTTAAATGATAGATCACAGGATGTTTTCAAACTAGGGATTGTACCTCTCAAATTTCACTTCCTGTCCAGACAATCCTTTTCCTCTAAATCCCAATAAAAATGTTCTCAGGTATAGTTTGGGTTTTCCCTACTACTTATGCAAATAACAAAAAAAGAAATGCCCCACAGAGACAGGACTGCACCTCACATTGGTGGGAACCAGGGCAAGAGTATAAATGAAGGCCCCACATACCATATTCCTAATTATTTAATAGTTACAAATTGAACTAACAGACTCACCAATAAGTTCTATTGCTTACCCTGAGCAAAACACCTCCCCAACCAAGGCAAGGTCAATGTGAGAGTGTTTGGAACCCTAAGAGCTCCTCTGGAAACATGACAGTCCTGGGTGACATGGTCTCAGTCAAGGCTCCTGCCCCCTTCTCTCCTACCCTAGACCCATCCTGCACCATGTCTGTGGACACCTCAGCCCACATGTCTGGGCTCTACTCACCCTAACCCTTCCAGGAAAGAAAAACATTCCTCAAGCCAAAGAGTGGCAAATGCCAATAGATCAGCCTGCCTTTGGGAGAGCAGAACTTAGGAGTGAGTTTATGTCATCTCGGCAGAGAAACTGGAACCCCAAATACCTGGAATGGTAAAAAAATAATAGAATATTGGGGTCATCTGGCTGGCTCAGTCAGTTGTGCGTCCAACTCTTGGTTTTGGCACGGGTCATGATCTCATGGTTTGTGGGTTCAAGTCCCACATTGGGCTCCATGTTGATGGTGCAGAGCCTGATTGGGATTCTCTTTCTCCCTCCCTCTCTCTCTCTCTCTGCCCCTCTCCTGCTCTGTCTCTCAAAAATAAATAAATAAATAAAATTTTAAAAAATTTAAAATAAAAACAATAAAAAAGGTAAAAGATTGGAAGGGGGCCCTTCATGGGCACATTAATCCCCTGAGCTCTTGGCCAGAGAACCAGCTAGGAAAGTCTGAAACAGGGACTCTATACTGGTCACACTGGCCCAGGTCTAAAGGCAGCACTTCAAGAACTTGACACTTAATGTAACCTGGTTTGGAAACTAATGTTTAGTGGGATGTTTCATATCATCAAAATCTACTTTTGCCTTGCTCTGCATGGTCCCTAAGGGAATTGCACTATACATAGCTGACCCTCTACAAATATCTTTCTAACATCTGGTATCATCATGGATCAAGTAACTTGAAGACTGCTTTTAAAAAGCCTTCATTTTACATTTTTTATTCAGCATCCAAAAAATCAAACTCCCAGAAATATTCATTTAAAAATGTATTGTATTTTTCATACAAAAAATATCTCTACTCATCATTTTCCTGAATTTTAACAGAACAGACACAACATTGAAGTCATTAGGAAAAAAAAGTTCAATTTACATTTTTCTAACTCTGGCATATTTCTGATGGTGAGGTCAGTCCTACTTCAAGAATAATACTGTTTTCCATTTGTTACCATAGAGGACTCATATACATAAGAAGGTATATAGAAATGCAGAGAGGGCATGATTTTTGTTACCAAAACCGGGGTTTTAAACAAGAGCAAATTCCACAACTTTCAAAAGATACACAGTTCATATTTTATGGTGAATTAAATATGGAACATTGAAGTTATGCATTGCCTGCTTTTAGAGCTATATTTTCCAAAGTAATATAACTTATATTTCATGTGGCCTTTAAATAAATGGCCACATGAAAAATACACTGGTTCATAGCATTCCAAATCATCCCATTTACTCCTGAGGAGACAGACTTCCAGCAGATTCATCTGCTTGACAGTTACTGAGTACCTGTAATCTGCCTAGCATGAGGATACCTAAGTGCTGGGAAAAGAAAAAAATGACAGACCACATTCTTATTCTAGTCCTAGGAGACATTCACAGACATCTCTTTCCTATACATATACTAAATATAAATTATTACTTAGCCTGACCGAGTAGGCAAGAGATCATTTCCAAAATCGCTAGCCATTAAGAGAATAGGAGGTGTTTCTTTCATTAAGAATGACCACAGCCATCAGATGTTTCTGAATGCATCTACAAGTAGAATATTTGAATTTGAGAAAGAATAAAGACAAGGAGTAAAAAAAATAGTGGTACATAACTAATGGGTATTTGCTGCGGTCCAAAAAGGAACCACATCAGCAAAATTGCTTTGTGTTTTGATTTCACAATATTCGAATAATAAATTGCACTGATCTTGTTATAAACTGTTATACATTTTTATTACTTTTATAACTAGGTACAATGTTAAGTGAGTTAGTGGCTACCCAGCTCATATAGGAAATACTAAGACATAGCTTTATATTTCTTCTCTTACCCCAAAATTATGAAATAGTTAACTGATTTTATAGTCATTTTTCAGTAGTATTCTGGGAAGTTACAGGACAACGCTCATAGTGGTCTACATGAGAAACCATCTAGGTAGAAAAAGAGATGATGTGCATTAAACTTTCAGAGATGGGAAATAATGGACCCCTAGAATGCTTGATTTCCAACATCCCTGTGTCTAAATTAGGTAAGGATCAAATCACCTCATTTACATAAACATTTATGAATCTTAATTTAAAATGCTAGGAGTATAATAAGGAAAAGTAGTAAATAAACTCAATCGTTCATTCATAATAAAAGTTAGACAAATAGCATTCCCCTTTGTCTTTCCTCAGATTCCTTTTTGTTTCTCTCCCTCAATATGCAACAATATGTTTAAAATATTTATTATTTACTTGACATAGATTTATGCTCCCTGTTGCTAATTTAAAAGAAAGTAGAATGTTTAGACCCATTATATTCTAGACCTGCAGTAGAGCTTATAAATCATCTAATCTCTTATTTCATAGATGAACAAACAGATCTTGGGGCATGACATTTTGCTTAAAAATCATAAATGAGGTTAATTTTTAGCTGATGTGCCCCAACGTATTCATTTCTCTTCTAGAGAAAGGAAGGTGCCCAGCTCCTGACTTAGGCAGGATGAATAAAGAAAAATGCATTGTAAGAAATCACACAATTAATGGACTTTCAGAATGGGTAGGCACGCTGTATCTTAGGCTTATTTTTCATTGTGTCTCACCTTTTCCTTGTTCACTGAAGGCCTGAAGCAAATGTGTGAGGTTTCTAGTTTTAGGCAGCAAGTCCTGGTATGTTCCCATTTGTGCAACTCTGCCATGCTCCATTACAACAATCAGATCCATCTGTGGTAGAAGTGTGAGGTTGTGTGTCACTAAAACACGAGTCTGAAAAACAGAGAGTTTTATTTCTTGTGTTATAGTTAAAAATGACAAAAATAATCTATTTTAAAGAAAGCTGTAGGTTTTGTTTGTTTGTTTGTTTTACTATTTCAGACTGTAGTTGTTGGTTGGTACCAGTTTAAGGCAGCGTTTATATATTTCACAATGAATGATTATATGCTGCTAGACAAAAAAAAGGATTGCAAATATTTAAATGTTTATATTTTTTTTTTTGAGAGAGAGACAGAGCGTGAGCAGGGGAGGGCCAGAGAGGGAGACACAGAATCTGAAGCAGGCTCCAGGCTCTGAGCTGTCAGCACAAGGCCCGACGTGGGGTTTAGACCCACAAACCCTAAGATCATGACCTGAGCCAAAGTCAGATGCTTAACCAACTGAGCCACCCAGTCACCCCTATGGCTTAGTTTTTTAAAGGTCCTAGAACATTACAATAAAGTATTTGATTACAGTCATAATTCATAGTACTTATTTTTAAATCTTTCCATATTATTGTACATGCACACATAAGATTGAACCAGAAGTTTTTATCTTGGGTTTGCTTTGATAAGTAAGGTATTTATCTATTATTTACTTAGATATATACTTTACCATTTAACACATTTAATGTTTCCAGAGTGCCTTCTATTAACGAATCTATAAATGCATATTATGAAGGCATGAGTATGGCTTTGTGGTCAGATAGACTTTTAAAAATCTGTTCTTTTTTTTTTTTATTATTCCAATTAAAGTACAGTTGAGGGCACCTGGGTGGCTCAGTTGATTAAGCACCACCTTTGGTTCAGGTCACGATCTCAAGGTTTGTGAGCTTGAGCGCCGCATCAGGCTCTCTGGTGTCAGCACAGAGCCCCCTTCGGATCCTCTGTCCCCCCCGCCCCCGTCCCTTCCCTGATTGCACTCTCTCTCTCTTTCTCTAAAATAAATAAACACTTAAAATTTTTAAAAATTAAAAAAGAATAAAATACAATTGACACACAATGTTATATTAGTTTCTGGTGTACAACAGAGTGATTCAACAATTCTAAATGTTATTAAAATCTGTGTTCTTCTTAAGCTAAGTAACTTATATCAAACTATTCTAAGCCACAAGTTCCTTAGAGGTAAACCAGGAATAATGTTAATACCTATTCAGAGACTTGGTATAAGAACTAAATGAACTAATTTAGTGTCAGACATGGAATTCACTCAGTAAATATTAATACCCTTCTTCTTGGCCCTTTCACAAGAGAACTGAATTCTTATTGCTATGTTAATAATACCATAATTTTAAGTAGTAAATAATCAGTAAAATAATACTTTTTATGAAAGTGCTACATATGAAAATACCACTTTTCAAAAACATCAAGTAAACTAAAAACAACTCATTTGACATACAAATCCCCTTTAGAGTATAGTATCAGTCTAAAAGGTAAGAATCACATAAATTGTTGTCAGAGTAAACTTGTAAATAAAACTTTAAAAATACTCATTAAAATTTGTCTGTAAAAAGATTAATGTAACATTCCTTTTTTCATGTGAAATTTTACTACTTTGCTTCAACAAATGAACAAAATACTGGAATTTTAGGCACACTGTGATGCAGATTATCTACCCCTAACCCCCAAAGCATAAATGACACTATGGCTACCTTGTTTTTCAAAATACCCGAGGACCCAATCACTTTTTCAAAAAGTTGCTTTCCAATATGCACATCAACTGCAGAAAAGGGATCATCCAGGAGGTAGATGTCAGCCCCACTATACACAGCTCTGGCCAGACTCACTCGCTGCTTCTGGCCCCCACTTATATTCACACCCTGAAAATGGAGCAGGAGAAAAAACCATGACCAAAAATGGGTAAATCTCAAAGCATAGAGTGACATCCAATTTCTCTTCTGCAGCATGGACAGATGACAACTCAAGATTAACCCTCAGACCTGTCTTTATTCCCAAATCCCACACTCATGGCCTACACTCATCCCCTATTTCCAAGTGCTACTAACTTGTGCAAATTAACAGATATATCTGCTTTCTCTTAATGGCTTACTCTCAAAAGTAGATACTAACAATTAAGGAGAAAAGAATTTCCAGTCCCCTAACTCTGAAGAGTCATGCCTCTGATATATTAAATAAGACTTTTGGCTGCCAACCATATACTGACACCAGTGATCATTTTTAAATTGACACATAGAAAATTGTGAATAATAGCTAAATTACTAAAGTAGTAATCATCATGTCCTATTTTATTCTATAGAAAGATTAGTACAAGTCTTGTTGGCAAAAGTACAACTCTAAGAAGCAAGAATAAGGAATATACATCATTCCATGTGAGAATTAAAGTCGACATGTACAGCCCCGTATAGAGAATTATGGGGCCAGGCGCAATTTACTTGATTTATTTTATATTTAGTGTTTACAGATCTGGCTTAAAAGCTTTCCTTGCAGCACAGAACTTAGCCAGTTACCTTTAATTGTAAAATGCCATTGCTTTTTTGCCTTTCTCATCTTCTGCCTACTCAACAAATACCTCCTTTGTATATTCATATTCTGGGTGCTATTCTAACACTTGGGATGCAAAGATAATGAAACTGAGCCTCTATCACAAAGAGGTCACAGTTTAGCAGGAGAGACAGGCATGCATATATATATATAATAAAGTAATATAATGTGTGTGTGTGTGAGATTATAACAGCCCCCAACTCATGGGTTTGTCATGAGAATTTAACAAGATTTTTACAATAAATATTTACAACAATTCCAACACCAAGTGCAGACACAATCAACATTAGCAATTATCCCCCAATCACTCTTCTCTCCAATTGCATATCCTGTGATTATGTCATCACTTTGTTTAAAAACCTGGGATACCCACATCTCATTTGCCATCATCTATGAGCAACAACAAATTCCTTAGTATAAATCTCCAATACTTATGTTCTGGTCTTAACTCATCTTTCAATCACTCTCCCGATATTGCCCTCACATAACCATGGCCTGTCAGCCAGACTGGCCCAGGCTGTTCATTCTGCTCAGAACCCATATCCTCCCTTTTTAATTCAAAAGCTATTTACTCTAAGAAGTCCTTTTCAAAAGCAATCTTCTACCCACTGTGCCAGGTAAAGTGATTCGTTCCTTCCCTTCCTGTCTTGCAGTGCTCAGTTTACTCATCCCATTGCCAGAAATGGCAATACCCACATCAGTCTCCCTCACAAGCCTATGGTCTAGTTCATCCTTGCACTCCCAGCAAGTAGACTATGTCTGACACTAGGTGATTACTAAATATTAATAAAGATCATTGATAATATCATTGGCAGAGATCCACTGGACAGCAAATCTTTTGAAGGTGGGGGGACAGCTCCCTTGCTCACCATTATGGATCCCATAGCAGAATAAAATCATGTAATAGATTAATAAATATTTGTGGTCAGTTGAATAATGCCAAAGGAAAAGATGAATGAAAGTGAGGAAAATTCTGTATCTGTTATCTTAGTTGTCTCATAAACAGCTGTAAACAGATTTCCTTTTGAAATAGTCAATTACATGTTTATTTTAAAGCATATCATCAGATTGGGAGACATCTAATTACAAAAAGCCTAAGTTATATTTGGCAATGACATTTATGCCTATATTCACATTATGTATTTTTTTCCTCTTCAAATTCTTTTTACTTACATGCTGTCAACCATTTTATATTATTAGAGATTGGCTTTATAGGCATAATATTTAATATGTATTAAGAAGTTTGAAAAAGTCACATTTCTGCATCATTTTAGCTATGGTGTCATTTCGCCTAGGGATAGCAAAGACACCAGGAAAAAAAACACAGAAGTGGTGGGAAAAATGAAATCTACTTAATAACTTGAGAAAATAAATCTGCAAAGGAACAGGCTATGAACAAAGCCACCATAAGTCTAGTTAAAAGGTAAATTTTGCCTCATTCTAGATTTTTAAATATTTCTACTTTCTATCTTTTTGTTCTCTAATTATTTTACTTATCCGTTTATATAACAGGACTATTAAACAACTTGGTGCCAAGGGTAAAAACACCTAACAATGCTTTGCTGAATCTCTTTTCAGAAATTCAAAGCATTCGGTAAGGATCATTTACCCATCTTCACAGCACACATGAATCATAAGCAGAGGCTGTTTTTGCATTCATGTTTAATTAATGGAGATTTTAGTCACGGGTCAGAGATAATCTCTCGGGGTTCATACATTGGCTCATGCTCTCTTGTTTTGTTTTGTTTTACTCCAAAACATTGGGCAGAGTAATGACTATTCATTAACGCAATGAAAATAAAATAGAACAAAGAATATGGGAAGCAAGATCCTCTTAAGCAAGAATGAGCAAACATGGAGAAGGCACATTAACGACAGTATTGTCTCAGAGTCTTTTTAGAACCTGGCCTCGGTGCCACTGCTGGAGACTGGTGCTCTGTTGCTACTGTCCTCGGCTTGACTTTGTGCACAAAAGATACAAGAAAAAAACAAAACTATCATTCATTCATTAGACAGTGAACAGCATTATGCGAGCAAGTAAAAACAAAGTGCTGATGATCCAGTTGGTGGGGTTTCGTTTCCCCACGTGGATACTAACGACAGCATTCCCTGCTGATTTTAAATCTGTTTTCCAAATAGTCAATTATAGATAATTATTCGCCCTTAATATTGCCATCTCTTTCTTAGGAATTCTGTAATGATTTTTAAAAATTATACTTGTATATAACTCTTTAAGACTTCAGAAAAAAGACTATAAATATTGTATTAGCATGGCTGAATGGAATTTTGTTCCTGCATATGATGAATTATATTTTCCTTACTCTTTCTCCAATCTCAGTTTGATCTCCATTTGGTAACTGCTCCAAATCAGGAAGGAGAGCACAGGCTTCCAATACTCGCTCATAAAACTGCTTCTGCATGGTGGAGCCAAAGAGAATGTTTTCTTGTAAAATGCAATTCTGAATCCAGGCCTGCTGGGCAACATAAGCCACAGAACCCTAAAAAAGAAAGAAATAGAAGAAATATTCTTAACAAGGGAAAAGAAAAAAAATTGCATGTACCACATTAAAGGAATATACACATATTTAGTCCATGGTTTTGTTTTCTTTAATTTTAAATTGAATTTTTAAAGAACAAGGTTATTACTTAAATACAAATATATCCTATTTACATTTTAATTTTATATATATTTATTACAGGTCCCCTCAAATGAATTACTCTTGTGTTTCTTATTTGCTTTCTCTGTAGTTTCTATTGAAGTTATCTGTCTTTGGTGAAGTTTTCTGAAAGTAAAGGCTGAGTGTATTAGCTCCAGCAGCCGTAACAAGGTACCAGAGACCGAGTTGCTTAAACAACAGGAATATCTTGTCTCACAATTCTGGAGGCTAGAAGTCTAATGACAAGTTGTCAGCAAGATTTCTCCTGAGGCCTAAATCTCTAGCTTGTAGATAATTGCCTCTTCTCGAGTTTTCACATGACCTTCCCTCCGTGTGGATATGTGTGTCTTAATCTTCTTCTCATAGGACATCAGTCATATTGGTATAAGGCCCATCATATTGACCTTATTTGACTTAATTGCCACTTTAAAGACCATCTATCTAAATATAGTCACATTCTTGGGATTAGGACTTCAACATATGAATTTGGGGGGGGGGGGAGGCATAGTTTGGCCCACAACACAGAGCCTGAAGCCCAAGTTGTTTATTTGGGATCAATTCTTGTAGAAGAATGGAAGGTAGGAGGATTGGGTAGATAGAGAAGTTACTTTGTGATCCAGATCCAATAAGGCTTTGGCCAACCGTCCACAGAGACACAGAGGAGTATTACCTATCAGAGTTGTTCTGTGTTAGTCTAAATTGGCCTGACCTTCAGGAATGGGCCTTAGCCAGGCCATTCTCAGCAGGCCAACCCTGAAGGAGCTGACTTACTATATGTATTCCCAGAGCTGGGAGGCAAGCCTTTCCTAGAAATGGCACATAGGATGTCTTCCACATATTCACTAGATGGTACATATGTGTCTTCCACATATTCACTGTTCCTAAGTTTAGTTTTTGATGATTTTATGTCTCCAAATGATTCCTGAATATATGACAGTCTGCTGCATAAAACATCCTTTTTAACTAACCCTTCTTTTCTTAGAAAGGACTCACAGTATTGAACTAGAGACTTACCTTTCAATCTACCCTGTGGACTCTGTCCAAACTTTGATTTTAAAGAATTTATTTTGAGTACTATGCACTGTATAACAATATAAGACAATGAACGTACTTTTTGAGCTATGAACTTATGTATATCTATATAGCTATTAGCCTTTTGACTTCTATCAGGTACTTTAAAGATCAAAGATTAACTTTAATTCTTCTTTTTTGAGCATGTAAGATATGCAGTGGCTTTTGATCCAAAACAGTATAATTCTGATCTGACTCAATCTTGAACACAAAAGTAATTGCTCTTGAATTGCTTTGTCTAGTGAATAACCTTTGATTAAAATATTATTAAATCAATTCTCAAGTGATAGAGATTTTGAACACTAGCTTTGTATTTGGTAAGATATGGGGAACAGAGGATGAAAAACAAAGGAGAAAAGACTGAAGAACAGCAAAAATGTTGCAAAATATTAAACAGAGGCATTTTATCCTCTCTCAGCACAAGAAACAAACCTCAAGAAACAAACCAAAGTACCATGGTGGAGAGTCCCAAATATCACTACGAGTAGGGAAATAAAATAACCAAAGTCACAACAAGAGAGACCAAGGGACACCATTAAAAGAACAGTTCTGGAACAGACAGGCCCTAGACAGGCAATGAGCCTCCTTTACTACAGCACTACTTGCAAGTGCAGAGCACATAAAAAGCTTTTAAAAATGACAAGAGACAAGAGCTGGCGAAAATGATAAAACAGAAGAACTCTCCTCAAAAGAAATTCCAGGAAGAAGTGACAGCTAAAGAATTAGTCAAAACAGATATAAGCAACATAACTGACCAAGAATTTAGAATAGTTATGATGAATTAAAAAATGCTGTAAATGAGGTGCATAATAAAATGGAGGCAGCCACTGCACAGACTGCAGAAGCAGAGAGGAGAATAGGTGAATTAGAAGATACAATTATAGAAAAAAGGGAGCTGAGGTAAAGAGAGATAAATTGATCCAGGAGCACAAAAGGAGAATTCAAGAACTGAGTGATGCAATCACACGGAACAATATCCCTATCATAGGAAATCCAGAAGAAGTGAGAGAAAAAAGGAGCTGAAGGGGTACTTGAACAAATTATAGCTGAGAACTTCCCCAATCTGGGGAAGGAAACAGACATTGAAATCCAAGAGGCACAGAGAACTCCCCTCAGACGTAACTTAAATCGATCCTCGACATGACATATCATAGTGAAACTGGCAAAATATAAGGATAATTCTGAAAGCAGCTAGGGATAAAAGGGCCCTAACATACAAAGGGAGACACATCAGGGTAGTAACAGACATACCTACTGAAACTTGGCAGGCCAGAAAGGAATGGCAGGAAGTCTTCAATGTGATGAACAGGAAAAATATGCAGCCAAGAATCCTTTATCCAGCAAGCCTGTCATTCAGAATAGAAGGAGAGATAAAGGTTTTCCCAAACAAACAAAAATTAAAGGAATTCAACACCACTAAGCAAGCCCTACAAGAAATCCTAAGGGGGACTCGATGAGGGAAATGTTGCAAGGAACACAAAGTACCAGAGATACCACTACAAGCATGAATCCTACAGAGAACACAATGACTCTAAACCCATATTTTTCAGTAATAACACTGAATGTAAATGAACTAAATGCTCCAATCAAAAGACATCGGGTATCAGAATGGATAAAAAAACAAGACTCATCTATATGTCTAGAGACACTCATTTTAGATCTGAGGACACCTTCAGATTAAAAGTGAAGGGATGGAGAAATATCTATCATGCTACTGGAAGTCAAAAGAAAGCTGGAGTAGCCATACTTATAGCAGACAAACTGGACTTTAAAGATAAGGCAGTAACAAGAGATGAAGAAGGGCATTATATAATAATTACAAGGTCTGTCCATCAGGAAGAGCTAACAATTATAAATGTCTATGCACTGAATTCAGGAGCACCCAAATACATAAAACAATTAAGCAATCTTATTGAAAAGAATATGCAATCTTATTGATAAGAATGTGCTAATTACAGGGGACTTTAATACTCCACTAACAGCAATGGATAGATCAACTAGACAGAAAATCACTAAAGAAACAAAGGACCTGAATGACACATTGGACCAGATGGACTTGACAGATATATTTAGAACTCTACATTCTGAGGCTATGGAATTCACTTTCTTCTTGAGTGCACAAGGTACATTCTCCAAGATAGACCACATACTGGGTCATAAAGCAGCCCTCAAAAAATATAAAAGAATTGAGATCATACCATGCACAATGTCAGATCACAATGCTATGAAACTTGAAATGAACCACAGGAAAAAGTCTGGAAAACCTCCAAAAATATGGAGGTTAAAGAACACCCTACTAAAGAATGAATGGGCCAACCAGGCAATTAGAGAAGAAATTAAAAAATATATGGAAACAAATGAAAATGAAAATACAACAATCCAATTCTTTGAGATCCAGCAAAGGCAGTCCTAAGAGGAAAATACATTGCAATCCAGGCCAATTTCAAGAAACTAGAAAAAACGCTAATACAAAATCTAACAGCACACCTAAAGGAGCTAGAAGCAGAGCAGCAAGAACACCCCAAACCCAGCAGAAGAAGAGAAATAATAAAGATCAGGGCAGAAATAAACAATATAGAATCCAAAAAAAAAAAAAAAAACCAAACAGTTGAACAGATCAATGAAACCAAGAGTTGGTTTTTTGAAAAAATAAGCAAAATTGATAAACCTCTAGCCAGGCTTCTCAAAAAGAAAAGAGAGAGCACCCAAGGAGACAAAATCACAAATGAAAATGGGTTTATTACAATCAATACCTCAGAAATAGAAGCAATTATCAGGAAATACTATGAAAAACTATATGCAAACAAACTGGACAGCCTAGGAGAAATGGACAAATTACTAAACACACACACACACTTCCAAAATTCAAATGGGAAGAGATAGAAAATCTGAATAGACCTATACCTAGTGAAGAAATTGAATCAGTTATCAAAACTCTCCCAACAAATAAGAGCCCTGGGCCAGATGGCTTCCCTGGGGAATTCTACCAGACATTTAAAGCAGAGTTAATACCCATTCTTCTCAAGCTATTCCAAAAAATAGAAATGAAAGGAAAACTTCTGGACTCATTCTGCAAAGACAGCATCACTTTAATTCCCAAACCAGACAGAGACCCAGGAAAAAAAAAGAGAACTACAGGCCAATATCCCTGATGAATATGGATGCAAAAATCCTCAACAAGATACTATCAAGTTGAATTCAACAGCATATAAAAAGAATTATCCACCATGATCAAGTGGGATTCATTCCTGGTCTGGTTCAATATTCACAAATGAAACACTGTGATATATCACATTAACAAAAGAAAAGATAAAAACCATATGATCCTGTCGATAGATGCAGAAAAAGTATTTGACAAAATACAGCATCCTTTCTTAATAAAAACCCTCAAGAAAGTCAGGATGGAAGGAACTTACTTAAACATCATAAAAGCCATTCATGAGAAGCGCACAGCTAATACCATCCTCAATGGGGAAAAACTGAGAGCTTTCCCCCTGAGATCAGGAACACGACAGGGATGTCCACTCTCACCACTGTTATTTAACATAGTGCTGGAAGTCCTAGCATCAGCAATCAGACAATAAGAGGAAATAAAAGGCATCAGAATTGGCAAAGATGAAGTCAAACTTTCACTTTTCACAGATGACATGATACTCTACATGAAACCCGACAGACTCCACCAGAAGCCTACTAGACTGATCCATGAATTCAGTAAAGTCTCAGGGTACAAAATCAATGTACAGAAATCGGTTGCATTTTTATACACCAATAATGAAGCAACAGAAAGAGAAATCACAAAATTGACCCCATTCACAATTGTATCAAAAACCATAAAATACCTAGGAATAAACCTAACCAAAGATGTAAAAGACCTGTATGATGAGAACTATAGAAAACTTATGAAAGAAATTGAAGAAGAAATAGAAATGTAAACAAAGAAACAAAGAAATGGAAAAACATTCCATGCTCATGGATCAGAAGAATACATATTGTTAAAATGTCAATACTACCCAGTCTACACATTCAATGCAATTTCAATCAAAATTGCACCAGCATTCTTCTCAAAGATAAAACAAACAATCCTAAAATTTGTATGGAACAACAAAAGACCCCGAATAGCCAAAGTAATATTGAAGAAGAAACCCAAAATGGGAGGCATCACAATCCCAGACTTTAGCCTCTACTACAAAGCTGTCATCATCAAGACAGTATGGTATTGGCACAAAAACAGACACATAGACCAATGGAATAGAATAGAGAACCCAGAATTGGACCCACAAATGCATGGCCAATAATCTTTGACAAAACAGGAAAGAGTATCCAATGGAAATAAGACAGCCTCTTTAACAGGTGGTGCTGAAAGAACTGGACGATAACATGAAGACGAATGAAACTAGACCACTTTCTTATACCACACACAAAAATAAACTCAAAATGGATGAAGGACCTGAATGTGAGACAGGAAACCATCAAAACCCTAGAGGAGAAAGCAGGAACCAAACTCCTCGACCTCAGCCAAAGCAATTTCTTACTCGACACATCCCCAAAGGCAAAGGAATCAAGAGCAAAAATGAACTATTGGGAACTCATCAAGATAAAAAGCTTCTGCACAGCAAAGGAAACAATAAATAAAACTAATAGGCAACTGATGGAGTGGGAAAAGATAGTTGCAAATGACATAATGGATAAAGGGCTAGTATCCAAAATCTGTAAGAGATGGGCAGAAGACATGAATAGACACTTCTCCAAAGGACATCCAGATGGCCAACAGACACATGTAAGGATGCTCAACGTCACTCACCATCAGGGTATTACAAATCAAAACCACTCTGAGATACCACCTCACGCCAGTCAGAGTGGCTAAAATGAACAAATCAGGAGTCTATAGATGCTGGTGAGGATGTAGAGAAATGGGCACCCTCCTACACTGTTGGTGGGAATGTAAACTGGTGCAGCCGCTCTGGAAAACAGTGTGGAGATTCCTCAAAAACTTAACAATAGAACTCCCCTATGACCCAGCAATAGCACTGCTAGGAATTTATCCAAGAGATCCAGGAGTGCTGATGCATAGGGGCACATGTACCCCAATGTTCATAGCAGCACGTTCAACAATAGCCAAATCATGGAAAGAGCCTAAATGTCCATCAACTGATGAATGGATCAAGAAGATGTGGTTTATCTATACAATGGAATACTACATGGCAATGAGAAAGAATGAAATCTGGCCATTCGTAGCAATGTGGATGGACCTCGAGGGTGTCATGCTAAGTGAAATAAGTCAGGCAGAGAAGGACAGATACCATATGTTTTCACTCATAAGTGTAATAAGAGAAACTTAACAGAGGACCATGGGGGAGGGGAAGGGGTAAATAGTTAAGGGGAGGGAGGGAAACTATAAGAGACTCTTAAATACTGAGAACAAACTGAGGGTTGATGGGGGTGGGGGAGAGGGGAAAATGGGTGATGGACATGGAAGAGGGCACTTGTTGAAATGAGCACTGAGTGTTATATGGAAACCAACTTGACAACAAATATAAAAAATATATATATATAAAACAGACACTACTACATTCAGAGGTACAGACTCGATGCATTGGTATGATTGGAGCTGAAGAAGAGTTGATTCATTTTCAGAAAGGTGTAAATGTTTCCTTTAATTTTTATAGTAATTATTATTTTACTTTTATACATACATAAATGAAAATGTGTTTTTGTTTCACTTTATTCTTTTTATAAATTGTTTTAATGTTTATTTACTTTTGAGAGAGAGAGAGGAAGACAGAGCGCAAGTTGGGGAGAGGCAGAGAGAGGGAGTCACAGAATCTGAAGCAGGCTCTAGGCTCTGAGCTGTCCGCACAGAGCCTGATGTGGGGCTCGAACTCATGAACTGCAAGATTATGACCTGAGTTGAAGTTGGATGCTCAACCAACTGAGCCACCCAGGTGCCCCTCATTTTATTCTTAATAATGAAACCACGATAGAAGTTTTGCTAATTCAGAAATGGTCTTCCAAATTTCTAATGGTCCATGAAACAACACGGAATACTAAATACTCTGAATGAATAGTACCTGGTGTGAACCTTTGATACTGAGAACCAGGAGACTGGAGGTTGAATATTATCACATGATATTCCTCAAGAAAATGCTCATGTGAAACCTTGAGGAACAGAAAGATGAAATACAAGAGCAACACAAAGTGTCAAGTCCATTGTTATGATTATTATTACTAAATCAGAGATAATAAGAATGACAGTTACAAATTTAGTATTAAAAATGTTTTGGGAAATAATTCATATGTGACACTTCATGTCCTGCCATTGCTCCAGACCAAAGAACGTCCTGAAGGACAAAGTGGTCAATGATATTGTCAGACAATATTTTCTCTCTTCCACAACCCTAGCTTAATTTAAACAAAGGGTGTTCTCTCTGCTTTACAATTAGGAACAGCATTTTTATGGTTTCTTGCATCACCATGAACACTTTCTTAATTTCAAACCCTCAAAGGTATCAGAAATTATCTTTAAATATTACCAGAGCCTCAACAATCATAATAAAGATAACAATAACCATTAAAATTCACAGGGAGCTAGCTGACTCTGCCAAGAGCAAGGCTAGGTCTTTGCACATTAATGCATCAGATGAAACCCAGAATTGATGTTGTTGTTATCTTGATTAATTCCTAATTATTTTTCAAGATCAAATAGAAGGCTACCTCCTCTCTATAATTTTTCTAACTCCCCAAAGCAGAATTTGTTGTTTTTTATACTTTGATTCATTTTTTTATATCTGATTTAAACACTCATCAAAATTGATTTTAGAATCTCCCTCACTGGACAATGAACTCTGTAAAAAAAGGGGTATATCATATTTGTTTTGGTTTCCCTGGTACTAACTGTCAAGCATACAGTATGTGTGCAATAATTGTGTAGTAAAAATAGCTGAAAAGACTAAGTGAAAATAAAATCAATATGATAATCATAATATTTTAAAAGGATACTTATTGGTCTAGGATAAGGTACAATTATCTTCAACTACAGACAAATGGCTGACTGCAATTATTATGAAGAGCATAGGGCTATAAATACAATATACTTAAGGTTAAAAATAGGGATATTCATAGGGATATTCCATTCAGTATAATCGTATTAGAAAAAGTCCCAGACATCATAGTTACTAAAATAAGTAACAGTAATGCTGAGATAGAAAATAATAAAGAACTATTCATTGGAGGTCTAGAATTAGGAAAGATATAAGGATATGAGGAAATGTGGAAGAAAAATAAAAGAGTTGGAATTGATTCTTTCAGAGAGAAAACTGTGAAGAAACTGGTCTCACATCCACAAAACTTCTCCATCTTGTTAGAAGTGAAGAGTAGGTTAGTATTAGGTTAGTATTTTACCTAAGAGTTAGTTAAACCTAAGGAAAAACTCATTAGATAGTCTAGTGTTTCAAAAAAGAAACAGCTGATTAAGAACCTGTTGAATTCTTATTCCTATTGATCTTTAAGGATAGAACAAAACACTTGGAGTAATCCTCTCCGTAGTTCAAGTGGTGAAATTTAAAAGTAAGCTATTAATATTATTATTTTCCTGATTTTTTTTCTAGGTCAAAGATCCTACCCAGGAGCAACTACAAGACTTCTTAGAAATGTGGTTGTAATTACTTAGGGAACTTTGCAATGAGTGATAATTAGAAAGCAAATCAAATTAAAATATAAATCACATTAGTTTCTCTATAATTGGTTGCAATTCAGTTAATATCATCAAATAATTACCATAAGCATTCATAAATGATTTGCTAAAGTATTTGGAGGACAGAATGCTGTTACTAATCCATCCATAGCTAATCAATTTTTGTGGAAATTGAAATGTTTGTTACAAACTAGAAATGCCCATTAAATACTTGAATCTTCAATTTGATTTGATAAATTCTTAGGACACTAACCATGTGTTGGCTGTAGCCTATATACACTAGGAGGTATAGAATGACTGTATTGTTGGCTTTACCTTTCTTTGAACAACTCCTGTAAGTTTCTCCATTTCCCCCAGAATGGCAGAAAGCACAGATGATTTTCCAGATCCAACTTGCCCTACGATAGCCACTAAAGCTCCTTCTGGAATCTTTATGTTCAAGCTGCATGAAGAAAAGAAGAGAGTTGATATAGGAAGTTCTTTTTTACAGTTTTTAATGTATATTCCAAGATAAGTTAAAGCATCATCCTTGAAATTGCTTCTGTTCATATGATACTACATTATTCTATGAATACCCAACCTTCCAAACTGCAAAAAAACAAATGCTACAGAGGAAACAGAGGAAATGAATTGAAAGCAAGAGAGGAAAAAAAATAATCTATAAAAATGAAGGTATCGTGAGAGGTGAAAAAAACTCTTGTAAATTTCCATATATTCATCTTCTGCTTTAAAAACTTGAAGAAATAAAAATATGGAACATTATAGAATGCAATGCTAAAAATTTTTTTGTTTTTAATTATTCCCAAATTATGACTTACTTTTTTAGTACTGGAATCCCTGTTTTATCCCAGGAGAAGGAAGCATTTGTAAAACCAATGGCATGATCTGAAAAGAAAAATAAATACAATGGTGCATTTTGGAGCCAATTATCTTCAACCCAGAAGTCAAATAAATATTGAAGGCAGAGGAAATGCTGACCTCCTGTGTAGTTTGTTTCAATATTTTGAGGAAGAAGCTCCTCAGTGTTGAGAAAATCTTCCAACCGACCCAATGATATTCTTGTCTATCAAAATAAACACAGATGGAATTTGTTTGGGGCTCAAGGAGAACTTCAACTAACAAAACTGTTGTGACTTTATAGCATGATTAAAAATTTTTGATGCAAACTGAAGACACTGATATAAATTTTCAGTAAGCACAGTTTGAATTGTTTTAATGTTTATAAATAACTTCATTCCTAAAAAAGAAAAGAACAGCGTTCAAGGACCAAAGACCAAAAGAAATGTCATATATGCAGGAAGGCATGAGAAAAAGAAACAAAAATTACTCCTGAACACTCTAGTAAAGCCACAATGACTAATTCATTAATAATTATAGAAAGATTAGTTGTTTTTTCATAGTGTACTGTCAAGTTGGTTTCCATATAACACCCAGTGCTCTTCTCCACAAGTGCCCTCCTCCATGACCATCACTTCCCTTCCCCTTTCCCCCTCAGTTTGTTTTCAATGACTTGCCTCCTTCCCTCTCCCTAACTCTTTTTTCCCCCTTTCCCTCCCCATGGTCCTCTGTTAAGTTTCTCTTATTAGATCCATGAGTAAAAACATATGGTATCTGTCCTCTGCCTGACTTATTTCACTTTTAAAAGCAACTTCAGAATTGTTGAATGAGTTCTGCTTCTGAGTATAAAATGATAATTTTGGCAATAATAATACTTAGTTTTAGTAAAAAAGCTATAAAATGCTTAGCTACAATTAGGATAAATGAAATCAATTTTGTTTTCCTGAAACTGACTTACACGAAATCTCTAGTACGTTTTTATTCACACTATGCTAGAAGACATCTATTGTTAGTGGATAAGATGTAATTGGGCAATGGTTTTGTTTACCAACTGCGTCATATCAGTATGCAAGGCCTTCTCTTTTTCTTTTCTTTCCTTTCCTTTCCTTTCCTTTCCTTTCCTTTCCTTTCCTTTCCTTTCCTTTCCTTTCATTCTTTTGACAACTGTTCTCCGCATTTATTTGGTGAAGGCAGTAGTGTACCACTAGGAGTTGGAGAACACTTTGAGATATTAGATCTTTAGCTAAATTCTAATTTCAAAAGGAAAACAATACTTACTCTAAGAATGGCATTTTTATTAAGAATGCCATGAAACTAGTTGTTAGAAGCATCACATCAATAGTACTTCTATGCCCTCTGTTGGTCATTATTGGTAAAATAACAACCAAAAAAAGTATGATATAACAAAAATGGATTACTTGGTATTCACTATATATTTATTCAAATAATATACTATTAGTATTATAATTTTAATATAATTAATATAATTTAATATAATTATTGCTATCATAGTTACTATTAGTAACTATAAGTAACTATTTAAATAATATAAAAATGCATGTTTTTTTTTTGAGAGAAAGAGAGAGGGCACAGTGAGCAAGGGACAAAGAGAGAGAAACCCATGAGAGGCAGAGTGAGAGGAAGGAGAGAGAGAGACAGAGACAGACAGAGAGAGAGAGTTGGGGCTCACTAAAAGCAGGGCTGGAGCTCACCCGAAGTGGATGGAGCTACAACTCACCTGAAGTGGGGCTCAAACTCATGAACTGTGAGATCATGACCTGAGTCGAAGTCAGATGATTAACAGATTGAGCCACCCAGGCACTATCAAATAATATAAAAATTTAAAGGCAAATTCTTAGATCAAAGAGCTGGTTCCAATAAGCAAAGCTTCCCTTTGATTATGAACTCAAACTTGAGAAAGAGGATTCAATGGGGGACACCCAAAAAATGGAAACCTGATATTCAAAAAATTTAACAAAATCTCAGGGCAAAGGGATCATTCTCCACATTCCCTATGGTGTTAGCAACTTTCTACTCATTATAATAGTCAAAGAGCCTCCAGTGACTGAAGATTACAATCAAGACCTGCTGAAGCAGATACCTCATACATGGTTTTTTGGCAGACTGACATTATCAATGCACTCGTTTCCCCATTTTTTTCATTCAGTACAGAGGAAATGCTGCTGAACCCTGGGGAAACATTCATATCCAGTTCCATATAAAGCACCTAGTTAAACTTTTTTCAACTGAAAACAGAAAATGAGGCCTTTGATGACATAATGTCTAGCACCACCTTTTAAAAAGCTAAATAAAAGAAACTAACACTTAGCAAAGAAAACAATATCCTATAGTGAAACACTTAAAAGTCATTTTGATAGAAGAAAAGCATAGGCAAGGAAGACATGATTCCTTCCATTCGTTAATGTTCTCTATTACTCATTAATTCGGGGAGATTAATTTTGAAAACAGTGTAAAATAACCACAAAAAGTGAAATAAACACTGAAAGAAAGACACGGAAATAAAATTTGCAAAACCACAGACTTTAGTAGATGAATGACTCTTAGTTTAAGCATATTTTGGATGTACCTGGACCACAGCTGAGATCACCATTGGTAAATCAAACAAAGGAAGCCTCAAAATACTAAACAAAGACATAGATGTGAACACATTAGTGGCTGTTAAAATGTTTTCTTCATCCAATAGGAAATAGATGCCAAACGTCGCCAGGGACACCTAGAAAATACAAACATGTTCTTTCCTTCAATTACAGTGCTAATAACAGTATGAGTTAAAGTCCCTCAAATTAGGGGAAAAATGTTAAAACCTTTTTTATTGTTGTTTACCAAAATCCAGTATTATTCAGTATGATTGCTGAAGAATATAAAATAAATGTTTAGATCATACAATTGTGTATCTTAGAAAACGGCATCCTTGAGACCATGTGGTCTAGCTCCCTTCTTTAGTATCATATTCTTACTAGAGTTATTATTCCCATTTAAAATGTGTACTAACGCACTGTCAGTGTGGAGCCTGCTGGGATTCTCTCTCTTCCTCTCTCTCTGTCCCACCCTGCCCACTCTTCCTCTCTCAGAAAAATAAACTTTAAAAATTAAAAAAATAAGAAAAATGTGCACTAATACCTCTTTTTTTAAGATAGAGTATTATGTAAATTTATTTGCCAATGGTATATGTATACATCCTGACTCATATGAAATGACTATACTTTCTGTGAGTCATAAAATTAAGTGAAGAAGTTATGAATAAATCATGGCTCATGACATTTATATTTACTCTTGTGTCATTTAGAAAAGGCAGAAAAGTTCATATATGCATGAGAATATACTATCATGTACATAGGACTTATCTGAAGCAAATACTTCTTGGACATTTTTACCAAAGAATTCCAAATGTAAATATCACTTTTATTTTCATAATACCCATATATTTATTTAAACAAAAAATAATAATATTTAAAATTGCCAGCCAGGGAGACATAGAGAACTTCCGCTGGTCCCCATCACCACTGGGAGTGGTAACTTTGATTAAAATTGATGCTTGAGCTCTATGTAGTTTGATTTTCCTTTGGCTTTCACTCATTGCTTCATACCTCAAGGCACTTTATATTCTAGTTTAAATAGCATGGAATTCCCAATGCTTACATGGTATGATAGAGAGAGGATGCCCTCAGTTCATGTCAACTTGCCTCCAAATATTAATCCTATAACTTTGAGGATATTACCAAAGTAGAACGGACTTCCATTTCCTATTGTGAAATGAGAAGAGAAGGGAACAAGGCAACCTCTATGAACTTGTCTGGCATGCAGGAGCAGCACTCAATAAATGTTCATTCCCTTCCCAACTCCATATAATATGTCTTTGGGTCATGCTTAATCGCACCAATCAAGGAATTTTATACCTGAAATTAAACTCTGAAAGGCAAGTTACATTGTTTAAGGATATGAAGGCACGTGTTTGATCTGTGAGAAATTTATAAAGAAGTAAAATTTTAATATATGTAAAAAATACAGACCGATGAGAATGCACATACTTTTCTCTTCTTTAAAACTTCCCTTCTCTAATCTACATAAATTAATGACTGCATTTCATGAAAATGTTAATTCAGATACAGAAGACTCCACTTTGGACACCTTAAGTTCAGGTAATTTGGGGGTGATCTGCAAATCAAATTTGGAAATCAAAACAGGAAATATTACACATACTCACCAAGAATGGAATGCAAGTTAATGTCAGCATAGAAAATACAGCAAGATACCCAGCTGATTTTTGAACTTCTAACTCTTGTTCTCGAATTTCAGCAATCTTCTTTTTATAGGAGGGTTCCCATGCATAAAGTTTGAGGATCTGTAAAGGAGGCAGACAATGACTATTTGATAAATCAATATCATATAAGAAATAAAAACATGCACACATACAAGTATACACAGTATACTCTCCGGCCCCCAACATACACACAATTGTAAAGGTTTCTAAAACAAAGACATTGAACTCATAAAGCAAATAATGCTCCTATTTTCGTCTGAGTCAAAATTTTTTCTGAAGCTCCTGGGTAGCTCAGTCGGTTGAGAGTCTGACTTGGGCCCAGATCATGATCTAACGGTTCGTGGGTTCGAGCCCCCCATCAGGCTTTGCATTGACAGCACAGAATCTATTTCAGATTCTCTGTCTCCCTCCCTCTCTGCCCTTCCCCTGCTCATGCTCTCTCTTCTCTCTCTCAAAAATAAATAAATATAAAAAAAGTATTTCCTTGCATTATGGATTTTTGGAGGTAGATGTCTGGGAGAAGAAAGTCTTCATCTCTCTAGGTTTATGTCCTTCTCACACACTAATGGCTTATTCTTGAGCCATACTTCAGCAACATTCCAGCTCTGGACATGGGCATTTCTGTCTAGTTTAATCTTAATACTCTTCCTGCTGGTTCAGCTCTTACTTCTGTCCACTCCCCATTTCTCAATATCTGTGTTCCTTTCCATGGCTCCCAATTTCTTGAAGAGTGTGGGATAGGACTTCAAGCCATATTCTGAAAGGTGACTAGTGTTTTGAGATTGTAAATTGGAATATATACAGTCACACACATCCTATTGGTTGTTTCTCTGGAGAACCCTAAAAACCTCTCACTGGCTCTGTGAACTCAGACATGACACTTAACTGCTCAGAGACTTTGTTTCCTTATTTGGAAAATGAAGATGAGAAGTTATTTTCTTGGGGTTCCTAAGTATTTTTTGAGGAAACAGATACAAAATGATTAATATGGCATGTGACACGCAGAAGTTGTTCACTAAATGATAACTATTATCATAATCAGAGAGATGCATCTGTTTTCCACTCCCATGCCCCAGGGATGCTGACCACCCACACCTTCAAACTATCCTATACTTTAAACTTCCCTATACTTGGTCCTTTACCAGTATTCTAGTATATTCACTGCTTGGACTGCTATTTCAAATTTTCAACTTTGCTCAGATCTCTAGGAGATGTTCTTTTATTTTATCTACACTGTCCTAGTCTTACTGATAATACACATTTCTTTTATGAATATCAATCTTTTATTTATTTATTTATTTATTTATTTATTTAGTTACAGAGACCGTGTGAGTGGGGAAGGGGCACAGAGAGACGGAGAGAGAGAATCCTAAGCAATGCAAGCACAGAGCTCAAACCCATGAACTCTAAGATCGTGACCTGAGCTGAAATCAAGAGTTGGGCACTTAACTGACTGAATATCAATTATTCAATAATTTAATCTGAGTTAAATTTCAGAGCTACTTAAGACTACTCTCAATTTCAGATAAGTTAAGTGAATCATATCAGTCTCTTTTCAAGGTATCCTTAACATGTCTTTCACTTCAGTAATCTTCAATTTTGTGGAAGTTCTACACAGCACAGTACAGCAGAATTTTTATTGATTCCTAAAGTGAATCTATGTGTACATATAATGGGCATATCCTATGTTTATAATGATAGATGCACAAGACAGAAAATTTCCTCAATTGTCAATTCCAGAAGGAAATTCCATGTGGGCTTTACAAATTTCACCCTTTAGAAAAAATTTAGAAAATTATATGCAAAATTTAGAAAAATTATATGCAAACAAACTGGACAATCCAGAAGAAATGGACAAATTCCTAAACACACATGCACTACCAAAATTCAAACAGGAAGAGATAGAAAATATGAACAGACCCATAACCAGTGAAGAAATCGAATCAGTGATCAAAA
>CM053573.1:27505435-27574845 GCA_028646485.1 Cryptoprocta ferox
TATCTATCTATCTATTTATCTATCTAGAAAGTTCATGAGGTTGTACTGTTTTATCATAGAGAAAATATTAGTGGCACGGAGGGGTAAATTCTTAGGGATAAATAATTTATAACATATATTTTGTAAAATAACATTTGTATGATCAGTTCCATTCCACTTAAAAGAACCTGAATGACATTTCATCACTTTCCCCACATAAACCTGCCTTCACACTGATGATAATGTTATTGCCACTCTTGCCTGCTTCATTCCATGTCTTCCATACAATCCTTTAAAACAAATCATATGTTGTGTCTTTTGGGATATTTATGTTTAGTTGTTGAGTGAGAAACAAAAGAAAACGGATGCATTTTATTTGGTTTTATTTAAATGCTATTTTTTTAATGTTTGTTTATTTTTGAGAGAGACAGAGAACAGACAGACAGCATAGGCAGGGGAGGGAGAGAGAGACAGTGGGAGACACAGAATCCGAAGCAGGCTCCAGGCTCTGAGGTGTCAGCACAGAGCCCGATGCAGGTCTCGAACCCATGAGCTGTGAGATCATGACCTGAGCTGAAGTTGGACGCTTAACCGACTGAGCCACCCAGGCGCCCCTTTAAATGATATTTTAACAGTAAGAATTCCTATACATGAAATTTGAAATACTCTGCCAACAATACATATTTCATTACCTTGATATTGAGAATGGTAAAAAATTCATTTATTCACTAACATTATTGTATTCTAAATAGTGAAATTAAAATCACATTCCTTTTATATTACCTTAATTCCATGTAAGATTTCATTGAGTAGTTTTATCTGTTTATCTTTGTTCTTCGTTTGGCTTTTCTATTTAAGAGAAAGAAAATGATAGCATATTTGACAAGGTTGCTAATAATTTAACTTACATGGCTACATCTTTTTAAAAAAATACAGTCTCTTCCCTCTATTTTATATAATATTTAGTTGAAAACCATCATAAAATATTCATATATTATTACATTGGTAAAGTTAAAAATTAGTTATAAATAGATATTTTAAAACTCAAAAGTAGCCAGCAGTAGAATAAGAGCAAGGTGCATACTTTACAAAATAGTAGAAAATATATTTATTTAGATGTAATTTGTTTAAAATTGAATAAAATAATAACATCCATATTCTATTAAAATGGGATTAAATTCCCCAAACTTTATCAATTATATATATAATATAGATATTTTATATATATATTATAACAGAAGTATCACAGGAACAAAAATAAAAATAAAAGTCTGTATAGTATAAGTACACTATCTTGAGCATTAATACTTTGGAAACTAAAGTGATTAAAATGGATATTTTCAAATACTGACTCTTTTTTGGCAAATAATATGTAATTACTGTATATTTATTCAGATATTGAACATTTATATTTTTTATACTTATCATTGCTATGTTATTGCTTCTTAAGGGTTCCTTCCAATAACATTGTCACAATTATGATATAAATAAGTACAGCGTTTGTATATCTAACAAAATATCCATTTACAAGTTAATATCCATAGTATTGTTTGTGTGATTAAAGGCATATTTTCTGTTTAGTATATTTGTATATATAATTGTAGTCTCTTTGAAAGTTTTAGGGCTCTATATGAAGGTCCCCAGATATATTTCCATTCCTAAAAGTTTCAATTTAATTAATTAAAATCTAGAATTTTTTTCGATTTGTAAATCATTTATTTTTTGAGGGAATAGGGTTTTTTTTTAAGTTTATTGTCAAGTTGGTCTCCATATAACACCCAGTGCTCATCCCAGCAAGTGCCCTTCTCCATGCCCATCACCCATTTTCCCCTCTCCCCCATCCCCATCAACCCTCAGTTTGCTCTCAGTGTTTAAGAGTCTCTTAGGGTTCACCTCCCTCCCTCTCCTTAACTAATTTTCCCCCCTTCTAAAATCTAGAATTTTTAAAAGCTAGTTTAAAAATATTAATTATAATTAAAAACTTGCTATTCTAAATACTAGTGTGTTAGTAATTCATAATTATTTCATAGTTATATGGTATTTTCTAGTTTTCACCTCTAGAGACTAGTCATCGTTTTTTGTAATTATTTGTATTCTAAATAGTGAAATTAAAATTATTTTAGTAATTATTTGGTGATTGATTTGTATTTAGAAAATTCAGAAAAATATTAAAAAAGGTGTAAATCTTTATCCCTTAAATGTATTCAAGTAATAAGTGAAAAGTTTCCCTTCCTTCCATCTAATTCTACTCTCTAGGTAACTATTCTTAAAAGACTGGTGCCTCACCTTTAGATTATTTCTATGCTTATACAAATTCATTTATATCCATATCTGTATCACTTCATTTACTTACCTCTATCACACCCATGTGCATAGGTATATTCACATTTTAAAAATTGGATTAAGGATATATGTACATGTATGCATAATATACACATATATATGCATACATAAGTTTCTTTATTTTCCCCCTAATATGATTGACACATTTCCATTTCAGTCCATAGATGCTGTTAATCTTTTATCCATTTAAAAAAATAATAAAATAAGTGTTATAAGCAATACATCTGCATGTGTGTGTTTACTTTAACATGTGAAACCATTCGCCCCTCCCCTTACACTGTGGTTTTTTAGTGCAATGAACTATGCCCTGTTTCTCCATTTCTACAGTACAGCATAGTACACACTGTCTGGCACATGGCAATTGTCAAATAAGGTATTGATAGTAAGATGAATGATTTAATGTAAAGGAAGAATATTAAAATTATTTCAGTCATGCAGTTACTATCTACTTTCTGGATGCAGTCACTCCTTGCTCACTGTAGCCCACCAGCCTCCCTGCCACTCTTTAGGCAACACAAGCACACTCTTATCTCCAGGCTGTGTCCACACTGTTCCTTCTGTTTAGTAAATCTTTTCTCAGACATCCACATGGATTCCTACCTTACCCTGCTGATACATCATATCCTTCCTGAGGACTTCACTAGCCCTGTATGTGAACGGCACTCTTTATTACTCTACCACCCAAGCCTAATTCACATTTCTTCGTACACAAATTAACATCAGGCATTATGTTATTTATTCGTTTCTTAATGCCCATCTCCTCCAGTGAAAGCTGGGACTCATCGGTTCTTCTCACTGCAGTACTTCGGCACAGAACAGATGTCCAATCGATATCGGTTGCATGAATGAATGATAAAGTTGGATTATGTCCACATATGCAGAATTCGCTAGATGGTTATTGTCAACACAAGTCAGAAAACTTGGCCTCTGTTTGACACATGTAACAGGAGGCAGTCTTTTTCTTACCTTTAGCTTTTTTACTCTAGTTGCAACTAAAGCATTTATTGGTATAACCAACACCAGGACTGCCGCCCCTGCGAACACTGCAGGACCCAGCTCTTGCCAAAGCAGTGATATAGCCATCAGGATTTGCAAAGGGGCTGACCAGAGGAGATTGAGGTTTGCTGCCAAGTCCATGAGCTGCTGGGCATCTGCTGACATCAAGTTAATAACTTCCCCAGTTGAAAATCTCTTTTGAGAGACATTAGATAAAAGTAGGGCCTAGAAAAAAAGAAGCAAAATATTTAAAGAGTTCTAGAACTCTTAGAACTTGGGGCATTACCATCAAACAATGATAACTTTTAATATCAATTTTTAATATATTGAGGAAAATGTTCAAGATTATTTATGTATTAGGATTATAAAATATTGAGAGTTTTTAATGTTTTTACATGAGGAAGATATAATTATTGATCAAAACATATAGTTTTAAAATTCACTGTATATTGGCAGAGAGTAACATTTGGATTCCCAAACAAATATCTTCACTAAGAACCCTTTGCTGATTACAAAATAGTTTAAAAAAAAAATTCTGTTCTAGGGGTGCTTGGCTGGCTCAGTCTATAGCGTATGTGACTTTTGATCTTGAGGTCATGAGGTCAAGCCCCACAATGAGCGTAGAATTCACTAAAAAAACGAATCCATTCTATATTTTTAGCATTGAGGATCTTCTCTATTGACACCCCTAAAATGCTAAACTATCTATATTTTATCAGTACAAAGTGTATAAATGAATCAACAAATATCTAATGAATGCTGATGAATAGTACCATGCTTGAAACTAGAAAATTTAAAAATAACACTGGCCCAATTCTCAAGAAGATTATAATCTGGTTGCGGAGTCTACTTACCACCCCCTCACACACATATACCTCCCACATAGAATGATCGTAAGTATAAAAATAGCTAAGAAGGGCTATGGGAATTCAGAAAGATAAAAATATTGGAAAGCCTTCATGGAGCAGATGGAAATATATCTTTTCTTCCAAGGCCCAATTCTCACTTTCTCTCTATGCACGTTATTTTAATATTTGTATACTGAATTCAATATTCCTAAGTTTAATTATTGGTAATTCATACTATGGTTGATATTAGAAACTCACTTATTTAATTCCCCACTGATTTAAAATTCCCAGTGAAAGAATAAATAAACTGTAAAAGTAGTGGGGAATTGATAATTGTGCTGACTGGAAGCCAGGCAAAAGTCCGTTCATATACCAAAAATTTTAAGGAATGTCCACTGCATTGATTTAAAGAGAGACAGGATAGACAGCGGGGCTAACAAGAGTAAATGGGATACAGGAAGCACTCAAAGTCCATTTTTTTTCCAATAAATAAATAGTAAAAAGCCAAAGAAAAGGCCCATCTAGAGAACAAGTAGGTAGGGCTTTCAGTGGAACTCTGCTAACATTCCTGAGTTTAAGCAGGAGGGCTTCATGCAAGGGGGAGGTACAACCTCCTTGGGGGACAGGGGGTGGTCTGCACAGCTGGGAGTGTCACAAGATTCCAGAATCCCCCTGACCTTTATGGCTGCTACAGTGTTCAATCCTTGTTTACATTTCTGCACAGTAAATTAGAAACAGCTTTATTACTGACTAGTAAGGGGGGTGCAGTTGGTGTTAGTGATAAAACAGAATGATTACTATTGCCACAAGAGAGGGGAAAAAAGGAAAACAATACTAGTCACTATGACAGTTAAGCTTTAGCCATGTCTCCCCCAAAGATAGGTCTTTAACCTCCTGCTAATGTTCTGTTCATTTAATTTGGCCAAGTGAAACCATGGAAATCCAAGAACTGTGACTCTCATTTCATTAAGTCTATAAGATTTCTTAAGAGAGGTCCACTGAGGGGCGCCTGGGTGGCTTAGTGGGTTAAGTGGCCGACTTCAGCTCAGGTCATGATCTCACAGTTCATGGGTTCGAGCCCACATCAGGCTCTGTGCTGAAAGCTCAGAGCCTGGAGCCTGCTTCGGATTCTGTGTCTTCCTCTCTCTCTGCCCCTCTCCTGCTCATGCTCTGTCTCTCTCTGTCTCAAAAATAAACATTAAAAAAAAAAAGAGGTCCATTGATGTCTAATAAAATCCACCAGCAATTTATAATTATAAAAAGTTATAAACTATTTTCTCCACACTTATTAAAGGAAAAGTTAAATAGTATTTAGTATTTATGAAAATACTAGCAGATTGAATAGTTCAAAGTACCTAAATTATCCAAGGAGTCAAATAAATGACCTATTGGGAAAAAAATATCACAAGAAACATGAGAAATATATGAATATCTCTTTGTAATCTTATAGTGAAAGAACATGATAACAATTAAAAATGAGTAAAAGCAAAAAAATAATTTAAAATTGAAAATACAACTGTCAAATTGTTTAAAAATGCAATGGAGGCACCAAAAGTCCAAATGGATGCTACAACAAAAGAATTCTTTTTTTTTTAATTTTAGTGTTTATTTTTGAGGGCAAGAGAGAAAGAGAGAGACAGAAGGGGAGGGGCAGAGAGAGAGGGGGACAGAGGATCTGCAGCTGGCTCTGTGCTAACAGGAGCCTGATGTGGGGCTGAAATGAACGAACTGTGAGATCATGACCTGAGTCAAAGTCAGACACTTAACCATCTAAGCCACACAAGTGCTTCCAAAATGGAATTCTTAAACTAGTAGATATGTTCCAAAACTCTTCCCAGATATTAGAGAAAATGTATTTTTAAAAAATTAAATATTAAAAAAAATGATTAAAGGCAAGGAGGAGTTTCAGGAAGCTATACACCCATGAGATATAAATATACACACATATAAGAATATATTACATAAGTGTTTTAAATGTATTATGTTTATATTAACATATTAATATATAGTATAAATATATATTAATATATTAAATGTTATATTTATATTAATGTATTTATATGTACATTTATATTTCTTTATAAATTTAGAGTAATGAATAACCAACTTCTAGGGTGAAATACTTGGGTTCCAGGGCCAGCTAGCTACTCTATTTCATAACTCTTTGAAAATGGGTAACTTAATTATTCTGACTTTAAGTTTCCTTATATTACGTATATAAGCATTATATCTACAGCTACATCTATCTCTATAACTGATTATATACCTATTTCTATGTACATAATAGTGCTTAAAACAGAGTGCAACAGATATATATGTTTGCATGTGTTTATTATATATGTGTGTATATTATATATATACATAAATACATAACAATTACTTTACAAGTAAAGAATGATAAGAAGTAATTAAAGATTAAATAGAAGACAATCTTTCTGAGTGAAGAAAAGATTTCAAACCAAAAGCAGTCAGGAAGTACCAGTCAATTTAGTTAGAAAACAGTACCTCCTCTTATCCTGGTAAAATTTGCATATTCTATAATGTTAAAATTATCCTTAAAAGGAAATACTTACAAGCACCCAAACATAGTAAAATTAAAATAAAACAGGTAATCCAAAAATGGTGGGGTAAGAGGTGGGGGCTGGCAACAGCTGTCAAACCTATGGTCAGAAGACAACATTGCTATGATTATAAAGAACATGTGGGAAAAGTACTTCAATATGTATTGAGTGAACCATACGTATTATGAGTGAAGATAGTAAACAACGTGACAAGTAAAACAAGCAAAAAATGACAATAGTAGGAAAAAATTTAGTGTGTACATATATGAAAGTTTCTGCTATGCATTTATTTAAATTTATGTTTGTATATAAGAATAAAATGTATTTAAAAATATAGTCAGATTAAATATAAAAAATAAATCATAAAGAAATCATATATCAAAGTATTTTCTCAACATATTTGGTCATGATGTATTATGAAATAAATAATGGATTACTAAAATGTGTATTATACATTTATATGTATGCATGTAAAATAATTATTAGAGGAAATTACATTAATAATTATCTTTGTAATCTAGAATTATGAGAATTGCTGTCATTTTCTCTTCCTCATTTTATGCATTACACATATTTTCTTCAATATACAAAAGAAAAGTATCTTTAAAAATTAACTGCTTTCAAAATGCTAAAATTAAAGGGCACTGTATAACTGGATGTTATTCTGCATTGCATTTTTGACATCAGGAGCACTGATTCTTCTTTCAATATTTTTTTCTGCCAACTAAGCTTTCACATTTCTGTGAGGGACAAAATTCACAAGGCATGAAGAGAAACTTAGTTACCGTTTGTTCCTAAATTATACCATCTAAACTGCCTCTGTTATATGAAACAATATGGAAGAATCCTGCAATATGACACCACAATTATACTGGATGATGCAACATATTGCAGAATTGTCTGGTAAAAAGTGAGAGAGAAAATTGTCTGGTAAACTGATAAAAGAGAGAAAGCAACACTGAGGTAAAAAGAAAAAACCAACTGTAAAATCTAAAACCATATAAAAAGTTGGGAGTTTATGAATATTCTTTAATCAAAATGAAAATTAGACAATTTTCATTTATCAATCATATTGTAATCATAATCACATTCACAAAGCTCTTTTATTTTTAATTTTTTTAATTTTTTTAACATTTATTTATTTTTGAGAGACAGAGAGAGACAGATCATGAGCAGGGGAAGGGCAGAGAGAGAGGGACACACAGAATCCAAAGCAGGCTCCAGGTTCTGAGCTGTCAGCACAGAGCCTGACGTAGGGCTCGAACCCATGAACTGTGAGATGACCTGAGCCGAAGTCGGACGCTCAACTGACTGAGCCACCCAGGTGCCCCAAGCTCTTTTATTTTTAAACTCTATCCAGGTTTGAGATTTCTTTTCTAGAATATTTTCTTTACCTAGTCTACACATACAAACACACACACACACACACACACACACACACACACACACGCACACACACAATCTCATCACTTTTTGAAACTTCATTGATTTCATTTATTGAATTATACTCTAACAAGAGCCAGATGGACCAGATATGGCTCCAGTCTTTAAAACCTCTTACTGACTAGAGAGATCTTGATTATCACTGAACTCAATTCACTCATATCTCATTTTATCATCTGATGGTAAAATTTGTTTGCCATTTCACATTCCCCCTCTTAATATATTTGTTCCTTTCTAGACTCACTGCCATGGTCCTGGTTCATATCTTTATTTCCAGAACTACTGAAATAGTTCTAAAGTATTCCTTATTTCCAACCCTACCTATTCTCATTACTTTCATCTGATTATCCATCAGTCCTATGCTCAAATGAGTCCCAACTTCCTCTAGAACTGAAGTACATTTTTACAATGTATTTTTCAAGTTTCTAAAAAAATGAGCTGCAATCCATTCTTTCTTATCATCCTAACCCTCCCCACCATCCTTCTCATAAAATATTATCTCTAGCTAAATTAATCTACTCATCATTTTCTGAGCAAGCCATGTATTCATCTGTGGACTCCCTCTCACCACATATTTTCAACAGTAGAGCCTCTACCTCATGCAATTCATCCTTCAGACCTACATCATACAATATTATGCAATATTAACCATGACATTTTTCCTGACCATAACTGCTATAAGTCACAGAAATCACATAATTTAGAGCTAGAAGGGCCCTCAAAATTCCTCATCCAGTGATTCTAAACCAAAAGTTACTATACTTCTAATGAGATATGGTATACCTAAAGGTAGACCCTCTAAACATTTAAAAGACTCCATTCTTCTTTAATTCCTCTACATGCAAAACAATATGCCAGAATTCTCTGACTCTAAATGCAGAATTTGGATTCTGCCTCTCCTCTTCTTGACCACACTAGAGTGTCTTTATTTTAAAAAATATATCTGGAGCCCCTGGGTGGCTCAATCAGTTACACGCGTCCAACTATGGCTCAAGTCATGATTTCATGGTTCATGAGTTCAAGCCCTGCATCAGGCTCTCTGCTGTCAGTGCAGACCCTGATTCAGATCCTCTGTCTCCCTCTCTCTACTCCTTCTCCTCCCTCTCTGTCTATCAAGAATAAATACACATTAAAAATTTTTTAATATATATCAAAATTTTATCAATTTTCTTGCATTTTATAATTATCACAATTAAGGTAAGAATAAATCTTTAAACTACAAATGTAGAGTCTAGACACTGTATTACTGTCCAATATGGTAGTCATGTGTGGTTATTAAATTTAATTAAAATTAAAAATTTACTTCCTTAATCTTACTACAGTTCAAGGCCTCAATAATCATATGTGACTAATGGCTGCCAAACCAGATAGTGTGGATGTAGTACTTTTTTAGTTAAAAATTTTTTGAAAGTTTTACTTTATTTCACTTTATTTATTTTATTTTATTTTACTTTATTTTTCAGATATCTCAAATCCTCATTCCTTCAATAGAAAACAATACTTTGGTCTCTAACTCAAACCTGTTCTCTTTGTCAGCACTCCATGCTCCAAATCTCTGTTTTTCCTTTTCTCCTCCCTCTTTTAAAAATTGAGATCTACAGGGGCTCCTGTGTGGCTCAGTCAGTTAAGCATCTGACTTCGGCTCAGGTCATGATCTCGTGGTTTGTGAGTTTGAGCCCCACATTGTGCTCTGTGCTGACAGCTCTGAGCCTGGAACATGCTTTGGATTCTGTGTCTCTTTCTCTTTCTGCCCTTCCCCCACTCTCTTTCTTTCTCTCTCTCATTCTCTCTCTCTTTCTCTCTCTCTCTCTCTCTCAAAAGTAAACATTAAATTTTTTTTTAATTTAAAATCGAGATATATTTAGTTGACATATAGTAGCTTCAGGTGTGTAACATAATGATTCCATATTTGTATACATTGCAAAATGATCACATGTCTAAATATCCATCACTACACATTTTTAGAAAATTATACAATATCTTGTGATGAGAACTTTTAAGAACTACTCTCTTAGCAGCTTTCAAATACAAAATACATTATTATTAACTGTAGTCACCATGCTGCACATTATATCCCCATGACATTTATTTTTTAACTAGAAGTTTTGTACCTTCTGATCCTCTTCACCCATTAAAAATAGTATTCCCTGAACTTTATTCCAAATGGGCAGCATGTGAATGGACAGAGAACCAGAAAGTCCTAACAGCTCCCATCCTCAGCAAGAACAGAGTCTGAGATCAGGTTTATCTCTTTCTAAAAACAAGTCTTTGATGAACTAGAGCCAATGTCAGATTAATATGGGTATCTGGTGCCACTATGAGAGACATTTTAGACACGTATCTCATTTGGAAGGTATCTAAATATGATGAAAATCAGAATTCTATAACCTGTAAAGAGAGAGAGAAGAGAAAGAAGAGACATTTAACTACATTAATTAGTCACATGGAGAGAGATCCCCCCTGAAAAGCAGGTGTAGGATAGGAGAGTCGGGGAAAAAAAGAAAAAAAAAAAAAAAACCAGCCTTATACCAGTGGTATGTGCACATGCTACCTCAGTGCATCAATGCAGTTTATAACAACAGGTTGTGATGTCTTTTGCTGCTTGTTTGATGGACTTGGAATTAAATTGTAATGCCTATGGCAAGATCTACTGAGCTGGCTTGATTGATATACTCCTTTGATCCTGAGTGCTCTTTGTTCTTAAATAGTCCCTCTAAGGAATCCATGGTTTCATCCCTGTAGTCAGTGTGACCTTTTACATTATTATCTCCACAGTCTCTTTGCCCTTGTCATAGAGTCACCCCCAATACTTGATTTTCTTTTTTTATTTGATAGCTTGTTCTAATTTCTGCCACATTCCCCTCTTTTAAATTTGTAAATCCACCCAAATCCTATACCCAAACTCCAATGCCTTAATCACTGAATGAAATCCTATTTCCTATGGACTGTATATCAAAAACAAGTGTTAACATTTAAACCAACTCCTAGACTCATTGATTATCTTTCCTCCCTATTAGGATTTCTCAGAATTTATAGCTTCTAGAATTATGACTGTGGCAGTATGATCGGCACTTGGGCTAAAACTATTCCATATTCCCATTTTTGCCCCATATGTCCAAATGGCCTGTAATGCTTCCTGACCAGTTCAGCCCAAATTATAATACTTCCTTCCACTCATACATATTCTACACCTTTCCAAGGACCACTTTAAGGCTTCCTTTCTATGTGAAACCTTCCTTAATTGCACAGTCATTGTAGATTTCCTGCTCTTTTGACCTCTTATAAAATCTGCATTTAGTTCCACACATTAATTATATAGGCTAATAATTCCCCCTAATTTCTTGAAGAAGTGGCTTGTTTATTTATTTACTCAGACATCCAGCTTTTTTTTAATTTAAATGTTTTTATTTATTTTTGAGAGAGAGAGAGACAGGGCATGAGTCAGGGAGGGGCAAAGAGAGAGGGAGACACCGAATCCAAAGCAGGCTCCAGGCTCAAAGCTGTCAGCACAGAGCCCAATGAGGGGCTGGAATCCACAAACCACAAGATCATGACCAGAGCCGAAGGAGGACACTCAACTGACTGAGCCACCCAGACACCCCAGACATCCAGCTTTTATAAAAATGTATATATCAGTCACTCTCCCAGATGATAAAGGTACAACAGGTAAATAGGTTTCTATTCCAAATCTTAAGGAGCCCACAATTTACAAAATAGTAAGAATGCAAAACGTCCTTAATTGAATAATTCAAGTGATAACTAAGGGAAGGAAGAAACTCTTTAATGGTTTATAATTATGATGTAAATAAAAGGCTCTGGATGGTAATGAGGTGGTATTTAAAACTGTATTTTCAAGAAAGAACAAATTAAACTTCAAGGTTATGATAAGTATAAGTATCAGCCAGGTTTCTTTTTTGGGGGTGAGGTGCAGAGTCAAGAGAAGCAGATAATGATTGCATAGAGAAGGATGGCTTTGTTGCATGAGAAAGCAAAGTAGAGTGAACACGGGAAGAAGAAAAAAGTAGTATGCAGAATGAAAATGATTATGGAAGGAAGAAATGTTCATACATAAACATAGACAAACATGAAAACATTCAATGCTATTCACTTTGTGAGAAGGAGTTCAGTGACACATCAGTAGACAGAAACCATCATCTAGTTTCATGGATTATGGCTCACTAGAAGTTGCAGGGACTGTAAGGACTATAGAGAACCCTATAGAGAAATTAATACAACCAGTATTGATGAGTCAAAGTTCTTTTAAAGCAAAATAAATGTATATTCAATGGGCACCCTAAGAACTTTTAATATAATTTCCTATTTCAAAGCATACAAGAAAAGAATCCATTTAGAAATTGAGAATTCCTTAACTTTTTATACCTTTTTGTAGATGAGTCCAATTACAGCTGTCTTAATTTTTGCTGAAGTGAGCATGTTAAAACGTTGATATTGCTGAAGGATCAAGGTTTGTAAAAAGACTACAACAAAAAGTGCCAAAGCATAACCATAGCCGCTCCATCCAAAATCCTGGCGATGTTCACAGAAAATGATCATTTGCCTGAATGTCATATAAAAATTGAGAAAGGTGAGGAAATGTTAAACATCTAAAGTAGTTAAATGCTAATGAGAGTTAAGTGTTGTCAAATTGTCACACACACACACACACTCTTATTCTTACTTGTAGAATTTAGTGATTCATCACATACATACAACATTCAATGCTCATCACAAGTGCCCCATTTATTTTTAATTCAAGTATTATATAATAAAATTAACAGAATCAATAGTTACTTTCAGAGGCTTTTGAGTACAATGTTATTTTCTAGTTTTCATATGGTAATCTCATCAAAGAACTGTTCTGGTCTAACTTCATAAAAGTTGAGACATAGACATTTAAAGCTTCTTTATTTTTTATTGTTATGCATTTTGTTAAACATGGAGAAGCATGACAGTAAAATTTAAGTAGTGAATATCTTAAAATAGTACACAGTTTGTTTTCCAAAGGCCTGAATTATATCTTACCTCTTATTATTACTTTTATCCATGTCCAATTTCCCTCTACTCTATCTTCCCTTATTTTCTCTTAAGTTTGGTGATAGCAGAGCCATGATGTTAGCGGCAATGCTGGTTTACAGCTAGACAATGGGGATGGTTCTAGTAATAACTATCTTGGTTGCTTATTGTCCTTCAACTATACACTGGTTAAAACTCAGAATGCCTGATGTCATTGTTAAAAATATATAGTGGTACTCTTAACCTTTTTAAAACTGCATCTATGTGACTAATAATAATAATTTAAAAAGACTACATATACTCTACATAATGGTGAAAATAACTTAGATATATTCTTTCTGATACTACAGATTAATATCTCATTTATTTTGAAGGCTCAATTCTTGGTTTATTTAAGTAGTTCCTGTAATTTGTAGGTAAAACATGTAATATTAGATGTTTTAGAAATGTACCTTTTTTTACTCTGAGCTCTGCAGATGCAGAAATGTGCTTTGTCATTGTAAATAGCCATTTTGAATGAACGTAAGGTTATAATCAGAGGAAACCACATGTAATTAGGTAAGACTATACCTAAATTATTTTAAGAACATTAAATTTAAAAACTCATTCTTTAGGAGCGACTGGGTGGCTCAGTCAGTTAAGTGTCTGACTTTGGCTCAGGTCATTATCTCACAACTCATGGGTTCAAGCCCCTTGTCAGGCTCTTTGCTGACAGCTCAGAGCCTAGAGCCTGCTTCAGATTCTGTCTTCCTCTCTCTCTCTGCCCCTCCCCCACTATCTTTCTCTTTCTCTCAAAAATAAACGGTAAAAATTTAAAAATAAATAAAAAATAAAAAAATAAAAATTCATTCTTTATGTGAGTTTACATTTTTAAAGATTACATTTTTAAAAAGTAAAGGATTAATGTCTAAGCTTTGATCTATTTTATGCACAGCTTGGACAGCATATGGGTGAAAAATTAAAAGCAATTTGTTGTTTTCCAAATTGCTTTAAAAACCAAGTACTTCAAAATATTAACTTTATTGAACTTGTACTTTGGAATCAAATATATACCAGTGTTTCCAAAATAACTATTAAAACCTCCAGTCATTGAAAATTATTTGGAGCATTGCATTTTCTCAATGACACTATTAAATTATTCTATACCCCACCTAGATAAAATAATAGGAGGTTCGGTACTTATCAATGGATCTCTGTATCAGGTGCTATTAATTGGAACACCACATTATTTTTACAAGAGCAACTTACTAAATGTTTTGTTGGTCTATGAATTAAATTCCTGAAAGAAGTGCACTAGTCTTATTGTGGATGTATCTACCAATAAGACTTTTTCCTTTCTCATAAAATCACACAACTAAATGACTATCAATAAGTATCATAGAGGTTCTACACATATAAATCAGGAAGTACTAAAAATAATCTGTGATCAATACATAGTGAAGACCGTAAAACCATATTCATCATATCAGATATGAAGTCATTTTTTTGTTTGACTAATATTATAATAAAACTCATAGAAAGGGAGAAAAAGAGTAAGCACAACAATCAGCAAGAAACATATATCTTCTAATAGTAAGTTAATGAAAGTATTATTTTTATATATTTGATTATTACACATATGAGTCAAGATAACATGACAATGTATTTTCATCCTTACAGACAGCCTTGTTTAGTAATTTTCCTTATCAAAAGAAAAAATATACATCTCAAAATGAGCTTAAAAAAATTAGCTCCTCTAGGCTCAGATTATGATCATACACACTCATAAAATTCTTTCTCTTTTTTTAATGTTTCAATTTTTTATTTACATTCTAGTTAGTTAATATATAGTTAAACTCATATATATTTTTTCTGATCATTTATTCCTCCTCAGTGTGGAAATATTAAGGCTATTCAGCTACTCTAGAATGAGAATCTCTTGAAAAAGTATAACTTTGGATAAGCCCATTTATTTGGTATTCCATTCAGGAAATGTATTTGAGTTCTATGTGCCAGGCTCTGTGCTTGGTGCTAAGGACATAGACACTGAGTAACACAGGATCCTTTACCAGGAGAAGTTCATAGTCTAGGCAGGAAGGAATACACATCAACTCATTTCAATGCAATTTTGACATTACTGTTTTACAGGTATGGTTAAGATAGTACGCTACACAAGTATGTCATAAAATTAGGGACACTGATCTCTAACCCTTAGCCACGGAGTTAGCAACTCTTTAGCACCCTATAGACTGCAAATATTTGGAGAAGACAGAGACCCTGAAGTGCCATGATCTATCTATAGCTATTTTAGAAAACAGTGACCACTGTGAGATTCTAGAATGAGTTTTTGAGCAGTAGTCATTGGAAAATAAGAATCAGAGCATGACTAAAAATGTCTGGGAATGTCTTGCTACCCCTTTCACTGAGAAGTTAAACCTAAGTATTCTAATTCTCCTCCCCTTGGCAGTGGGCTGATTTAGGGGCTTGTTTGACCAAAGTAATGTGGCAGAAGGGACAGTCTGGAGTTTTCAAGACTAAGTCATAACAAGACTTGTCTGAGCTTCTTGGTATGTTCACTCTGAAAAAATCCAGCTACCATGTAAGAAGTTCAACTTATCTGAGACTCCTGTGCTCAAGTTAACCATCTGGAGAGGCTTTGGAGAGATAGAGACAGACAGAGACAGACAGACAAAGATAGATATCTTGCCATTTCCACCCATCTTAGCTCAGGCATTAGTATGTAAGTTAAGAAGCCATCCTGGACATTCCAGTACTAGTACATATAAAAAAGAACCAAGGTAACCCAGCCAACAGCCAGAGCCAAGACCCCAAAAATATGTCTCTATTTGAAATGCTACAGGTCTCTCCAGCCATTCAAGCTACTCAGCTAAAGCCACCATCATGGTGGATCAAAGAAAATCCATCCCTCTATGAAATTCTGATCCACAAAATTATGCCTTTTTTCTGCAGTGTAGTGATTATTGTGTTTGCCTCACAGATATTTGTGAACATAATCATCATTGTTTTATGCCAATCAATTTTGACATGCTTAATACTACAGCAATAGACCACCAGAACAGGGCAGGAGAGAATGATGCTGGTCAATACATTTCTGATAGATTTCTGGCCAAAGATGAGATAACTCTATGGCAACTTCTTAAAGATAGCTGGGATATACAAAGGTGAGAAGCAAAGGTAGGGGGAAGAAGAGGTATATTAACTTGTCTATAGGGAGGTTTAATCCAGCAGACATTTGGCTTATATTTCCATAGGCAAGGGAGCCAGACTTTGGGGTGAAAATGACAGGACCAGTTTTCTGATGGCAAAGAAATATCTTCTTGCCTTAGATTCCCTGACACCATTCTCTCTTGATTCTCCTTTCTTTGCACTATGCACTCCTTCTCACTGTCCTTTGGTGCATTTCCCTCTCCTCATTAATTCCACACACTGGAATAGCTGATTATCTATAGAGGTATTTACCTCTCCTTATCCATGCTAAGGTGGTCTCATCCAGAAAAATGATTTGACATACCCAATCTAATTTGTTGGGACAGTTCCCAAATTTATAATCCCAGCCAATATCTTTCTTAACTCCAGACTTAAGCTTACTCAATCTTTTTGTATTGGCTAGATGGCTGTCAGGGATCCCCAAGGCCACTCCCTAGTTAAATGATCCATTAGAAGGACTTACAGCAGTCAGCATGTAGTCATCCTAAGGACTATCATTTATTATGGTGAAAATAAACAAAAAAAATCAGCAAAGAGAAAAGGTACATGGAGTAAAGTCCAGGAGAAAACAAACATAAGCTTCCAAAAGTCTTCTCTCAATAGGGTCACACAAAACACACTTAATTACCTTAGCAACTAGTTGTGGCAACATATGTAAAATGTTGTCTACCAGATAAGCTCTTTAGAGATTCAGTATCCAGGGCACCCTTTTCCTAACCTATGCCAAAATTCCAAACTCTTAGAAGGAAAGTGGGTATTCAGCAGCAATAGGATTGACTGTTAAGCAGTGTGGACATATTGAGCCACTGTTAACAGCTGCAATAGCAGTTACTCTCCTGAAATGCAAGTTCCAGTTGCCTGCCAAAAGTCACCCCTATTAGCAGGCCTTCCAAAGAATTAGCAGTCAGGCTTTCCAAAGGACAGCAGTCAGTCAGTTCATTCTTTCCTGTAAAATTGCTAATATGTATTTCAAATTTAGCAAGTCCAAAAGGAAACCCCACACCTTACTCTACTCTTTCCTGAGCCTTCTAGATCTCAGTAAATGGTGCCTCATTTACTTTGTGACTTCAATCAAAAACTCTGAAGGCATCCTTGATGCCTCTGCTCTCTCAGCCTACATTCAACCCATCAGTATATGATATTGACTCCACCTTTAAAATAGAGCCAGAATGTGACCACTTCTTAACACCTTCATTGCTACAACCTAGCTGAAGCTACCACTGACCTTTACCTGGATTATCCCAGTATTTCAACTATTGATACTTTTATCACTTTATATTATTTTCCTCTTTATATTATTTTCCTCATAGCAGCTGAATGATCCCTATAAAACTTAGGTCTAATCATATCAATTCCTGCTCAAAATTTCCAACATTTTCCCTCTTAACACAGAATAAAAGCCTATTTCCCCATCATATTCCATAAGGCCCTTTAAAATCTCTTTCATGCCCAGACCTTTCTAACCTCAGATTTCTTCTCCAATTCTTTGCTCTAGCCTCACTTACCTCCCATGGGTCCTCAAAGACATCAAGCATGCACCTGCCTCATGGCTTTTGCCCTTCTTGTTCTTCCTATTTGCAATAGATATGGTCTTGGCTTCCTCTCTGACTTCCTTCAGGACTTTTTTCAAATGTCACCTTATCACCAATGTCTTCCCTAACCTCCTTAAATAAAACAGCACTTTGCTCTCCCTAGAGTGGCATTTCCTACCCCTCCTTGTTGAATATTTTGTCCTTAACACTGATTATTTCTCAATATAATTTGTATTTATTCATTTGTTTACTATTTATCTCACCCTTCTGAGTGTCATTAGAGCAGGAACTTTTTGACTTTTGTCTATCCCCAGGGTCTATCAAGAACAGTGGCATGTAGTAGGTACTCAATAAATACTGGACAAAATACATGCCTGGACATTATCTAGGATTCAAGTAACTAAGGATTAATTCTGTTTTCATGAATTAAATAGTTCTTAAAAACTCCAACAACTTGGAAATGTATTCAATATAAAAATATTATCATAGGTTAATTAAAAAAATTGTTTTTCCTTCATATAATAGCTAAAGGTAGGACAATATCTTCTTGAAAAAGGTGCCACAGAGTTAAGGTCCCACTTTCATTGTCTGCCTGTAAATCCTTGCATACAGATATTAAAGAAAATTATATTTATATTTACATTTAATTTCCCTGGCTGATACAGTTCAACTCCCAAAAATCCATAGCTAAGAAAAATAGTAAAGGTATATATCATTTCATTTTCTGAACATATATTTAAGACAGAGTTCCTAGATTTTAGTCATAACTCTGACATTTTCTAGCTCTGTGAAGTTAGGCAAATCACTTAAAACTCTCTATTTCTGCCTCCTGATAATGAGTGAAATAATACTTCCTATCTCATAGGATTGTTGTAAAGAGTGAATAAGATAATTAATATAAAGAATTTAGAACAGTGTTTAGTACACAGTTGGCTTCAGTAAATATAGACTATATTATCATCATTCACATTTGTATTACAGGAAAAGCTAACAGAATGTCCATATCCTAAATAAAATTTGCAATAAGGACTTTTCCTACTCTTTTTTAGTACAACTTTTAGAGTGAAACACTTGTTTATCATTTGCTTATCATTTAACTGTGGAGAGATCTAAAAAAAAAAAAAACAACAACAACTCTACAACTTACTTCATTATGAGTGGGCTAGTGAAGGACAAAATATCAGCAAACACTTTGAACAAAGCAACTTGAATCAGGACAAACTTAAAGGTGTTCCACAATGCATACAACAGAGATGGTTTCCTGGCATGAGCCTACATAATGAAAGAAAATAAGAAACCATGAGAAAATTGGACAGAGCAAATACAAGTAAAAATGAAATATATATATAAACCAACAATAAAATTAGTAATGTAACCCAAAGATAATAAATTAGGGGCACCTGGGTGGCTCAGTCAGTTAAGTGTCCTGACTCTTTATTTCAACTCAAGTCATGATCTCACAATCGTGAGATTGAACCCTGCATGGGGCTCTACATGGAGCCTGCTTATGATTCTCTCTCTCTCTCTCTCTCTCTCTCTCTCTCCCTCCCTCTACTTCTGCCCCTGCACTCCCATTCACGTTCTCTCTCACTGTCTCTCTCTCTCTCTCTCAAAAAATAAAAATATAAATAAACAAATAAATAAATAAAACAAAGATAATACAGTAATAAGAAAGGGACTAATTCAGTTAAACTTGAAAATATGACCTATTATCATTGGTAAAGTATGCCTCCAGAACACCTGATATTATTTATACCATGTGGTATAAATGCATAAGAGAAATAGTTGTATTTTATTACTTTTGTGAGTGTTGAAACTCTTTCATTAATATGATTAATATAAATATGGTTTTATCTTCAAACTAGAAATTCTTTTTGGGAATTCTAAAGAGGATCTATATGTGTGCATATGTGATACAAGATATGGAGTACCTGTCCATGTACCAAAAACTTTGGCCATGGTCACCATATTACTTACTTGGACCAACAGAAATGAGGCCATGAGATATAGAAACCATCTTTGCCATGATAGTTGAGCAAAAGGTACTGGTGACAAGCCAAAGATAACATATCAACACATTGTTCTTGATATTAAAGGGAGGAGATGCTGAATAATTTGATGACATAAATTATTTGCAATAAAAACCAATTGTACTTATGAAAATGGCTTGTCATTTCACATATTTTAGGAACTTTCTAAATTAATAATGATATCTCATATTTGGAAGAAGCTTTCACTAGTTTTAGGTAGTAATTAGGTACTTAAGATTTAAGAATTAATTACCTTTACTTCTTCTCTCTCTTGATTCCTTAAAACTTCCTTCCTCCATTGTTTTTCAAAAACGGGACACACAATATAGGAAGAATCACTTTCATTTAGTTCAAACAGATCTTCTCTTTCCAAAGGTTTCTTATAGCCTAAAACAATTATTCTAAAAATGAAAGAGTAAGGTAAACAATTCAGTAAAACTAATAATCAAATTAAAAATAATTTTGCATGCCTTTATTTTATTCTTTGATTTATAAATCATTTTTTAATCAGAATGGAATAGCTAGACTGTATTTTGAAAAGTTATACAACTTATCCTGCAGTTTATTAATGTGTAATAATCATTTGTAACTTTTAGAATTATTGGGACATCCATTTATTCAGTGAAGCACTAAATTTACTCATCTCATATTGGAGTTACCTACTACTTACCTACCTTACTGAAATTTAAATAGCTAACTTTCACAGTATTCACTCCAAAACTCAAAACTAGCTGCTTTTTAGTCTTGAATAAGAGGAGAAATGGATCCAACCTCTGCATCTGCAACTTCTCCTATTTCACGGGGACATTATATACACTTTGCCACTTAACTTTGCAAATTGTCCAACTAGATGTGGAGTACCTACCTGTGCCCCATAAACTTCAGCCTTGGCCTTATGACCTACTTTGACCAATAGAATATGAGTCAAAGTCAAAGTGACAGTGCCATTTCTGAGCCAATGCCTTAAGAAATATGACAAGTTACTACTAGTCTCAGGCCTTCCACTCTCCCCCATTCAACGAGCTTGTCCCAAGGGACACTGTGAATAAATTATGAAAGAACAATAGGTCTAAATCAGAACTGTCCCAGGAAAACTAGGATGCATGATCTAGTTACACCACAAATGTTGTGGCAGATAATAAATTATACATACCTTACAGCCATCCTTCTGCCCCATCATCTTCCTACTACCAGGAATCTTGATACTTATTCAGTTGAAAATCTCTTGAACTCAGAGTAATAAGTCTTTATCTCAGCCAGAGTCATAATTATGATAAGTCTAAAGCAGTCCTGGTAATCTGACAACATTTTCCTTGGCATTAACAATATAACTCAGTCTGCTGAGAACTTTCTTTTTCAAAAGAAGGCTCAAAACTTCGAGGGGAGAAAATGTTTTGCCTCCTTTTTCCTTCCCCTTCCTCCTTACTGCCTGCACTGAAGGCATAATGCTCTGATATAGAGAAGCCATCTTTGTCACCATGGGTGAAAAGCCAAATAATAAGGATGGGAAGTAGAAAGATAGAAAAACTCTGAGCCCTTTGTAACATTTCTGAGGTAGTTCACCAGCTTATTCCCAGAGTTCTTTTCAGTAATATAAAAACGTAAATACCTGTTTGTTTAAGCTATAATTATTTGGCTATTCTGTTGCTTGAGGCCAAACATGTTCCTAAGTGATATAGTTCAGATATACTCAGTTTTAACTTGGTGACATGACTTGTTCAGTAAGAAATTAAACCCACATTTAAACTCAGGCCTTCTGACTCAACGGTTTCTGTTCTTTCCATTACAAAGTACCTTATTAGTCAAAGAAACCATAACATAGTGTTACACTATCCCAAATTGGGACTGTTTCATTGTCATTATTACTGAACAATCACTATTGATTGACCCTGAGATGGATTTAAACTCTATAGTAACCAGAGTCTCCACAGGATTCAATTTTACTTTTATTATACTACATAATATCATATTACAGTTCATATTTAACAAAAAGCTTTAAACAAGAAAGGATCTTCTGTAATCACGTTTCTGTTGGCTCAAATATGCTGGACATTTTCCTGCACTGCACTTTCAAAAACATATTAAGTAATAAACTACTTTTAAGTCATATTAAGTCTTTCTCTTCCATTCCATAAAATAAATATTCATTTTCAAAATAAGATTGCATTGATTTTCACAAAAGCATTCTAATAACATTTACTGTCTCAGCATTTTGAGTTAGAACCATGCAAAACTCAGCGGTTTTGGTTCACAGGGATAAGTGACCCCTGGCTTTCATGCTGAGTCTCCAAATAATGCAGCATCTAAAAGTGACACTTACACTGAATTGATTGTGATACAGATGGCTCAGTTGTTTGACCACCGTGACTTCCCTTTTCCCAGGTGTGTGCTTCTTCCACCTCTTTTGCTCTCTTCTATACACTTAAATCCAATGATGAGGCAGCTTTTGGGGAAGCAACGAGGACCAACAGTTGACCCTCCCAATAGTGGAATGTAGCCTGGACCAGGTAGCATAAACTGGTGGACTTGACTCCTAAGTGGGAATATGGTTCCTGCATGCATCTTGTATGTTTTACACTGATAGTGTTTTTCAAAGGTCATTCAGTTCAATCAAGTTCATCCTCGCAACTCTCTGAAGCAGGCAGAGCAATATTAATTTCCCATTTTTACAGGCGGTTAAACACCAGGAACTCCAGAGCCTGGTCAGTTTTTTAAAGGTGACATAAACCGGTGCTAATGTCACCAAAGGCAGACAATGCTGTTAAGTGTAATATTCTCACTCTGTTTTGAATTTTTTATCTTAGAGTTTTGAGTATATTTGACATTAACGAGTGTGAGTAAACTTCTCATCCAACTGATGTTAACAGCAGCAAACCAGTAGCAGTTGGCTAGGTAGATGAGTTGAAACGTAAATTTTGTAGATGTAAAATACTGGAAAACTTGGAAAGTTGAATTATCAATTTCATTACTGTTAATCACCTTTTTAAATATTCCTGGAGGGGTGCCTGAGTGGCTCAGTTGGTTAAGCATCCAGCGTCAGCTCAGGTCATGATCTCACAGTTCGTGGGTTCGAGCCCTGCATCAGGCTCTGTGCTGACAGCTCAGAGCCTGGAGCCTGCTTCAGATTGTGTGTCTCCCTGTCTCTCTGCCCCTCCCCCCTCATGCTCTGTCTCTCTCTCTCTCTCTCTCTCTCAAAAATAAATAAGCATTAAAAAAATTCTTTTTTAATATTTCTGTAAAGTGGTGGTTGTGTCATGGGAGAAGGCAAAAAGTCAGTCTGTTCAAAAGTTGTAGGATAGGACAATATCTGGTAAATGTAAAAGTTTTATTAACATGTGAGGAAAAGGTAGGACAGACTGAATAGTGGTAGAGATTCAATTGTGACCTGTAAAAACTTTAACTAGATTTTTCCATGTATGTCAAGGGGATTATTCTATGACAATGATTATTATACACTGATGACAGATTATATTTGCTAATAAAGGCTTCATAATTATTTGATCATCAAAACTATCTAGATAGCTACTGCCTCAGGAATTAAGCTCATAAGCATATAATTCCCTAATTATTTGTATCATCAGAGCATATTTTAATTGAATTATTCATATAATTATAGGAGCTTGAATTTGGCCTAAGAATAATTTCTGACTTTATTCTGTAACTCAAAGAACAGATCTGAGAACAATTAGCCACTGTCTTCAAAGAGACATTCTCTTAAACAATAGCTATGTTTCAGCTGCTATTGTTTAATTATCAGATAAGAAATCAAATTAGATTCATGCCAATGACAGTTATGAATAGCAGCATGCTATAAAAATATTTCCTATCTAGTTATGAGATGTTAAATTTAAAAAGAAGATAAATGTTATAGTCAACAATTATAGCTTATTGATTTGTTTAATCTAAGATGTGGACTTTAAGATATTGAGTTGCCATATTTTAAAATTTGTTGTGCCATATCTTGCTTATTAAGTTTAATTTCAGCTTCATATTTTAGGCCTCATAAAATGGTATTTATAATATTTAAAATAAATGCATATAGTTTTTATAGTTTGATAATTAAGTTTTAAAACAGTTATTTAAAATTAATTTTATTTGCATTATTTAAGTTCTGTGATATTTACTGTGACATAAAAATGACAGTCTGAAATTTTTAAAGCCAGAATAGACATCACTCTTTCTGTCAACACACTAATGAAATATAACTCAGGTTTGGGAAATATACATAAACAAATTTGAAAAATCAAAATCATTAAGTATAATTAGCCCACATTTACATAATTTCTATTTAATCTTTCTTTTTTATAGTGTATAACTTAATGCAGTATATTGGTGTAAGATTTTTGCCATTCTTTTTAAGTGATTCCAAGATTTGTGTTAACTCAGAATTCTTATAATTCAATGTAATTATTTGCTTCTGCCCAATTATTTACTCACCAAGTATATCTAATTTTCTACTTAAACTGCTTTCATAAAAATCACCAATGAGCTTTACATTGACAAATTCAATGAAGAATACTCAATTCTTTATTTTAATTTATCCCTCTTCAGTATTAGGCACTACTGACCACCTTATTTCCTCCTTTTTTGACAGTTTCCTTAGCTTTCAAACATAGTCTTTCTTTGGTTTGTCTCTTAAACTCTGAATGCCTTTCCTTAGCTTCCTTGGTAGATTACCCCTACTTTTACCATTTAAATACTGAGGAATCTCAATGTTCCATTTGTTCATCCTGTTCAATAGGCTCTCTTTCTGGATGATCTCATTCATACTCATGGCTTCCACTACTGACATATAGTCAATGACTCCCAAATCCATATTCATAGATCAAAAGCCTATATATCCAAACACCTATTTAATACTTTTTATGGGAATGAGTTAGACATCTTAAATTGAAGCTTCTCTAAACTGAACATAAAGTTTTTTGCCACACATGAATCTGACAGTTATCTGAGCGAGAAAATGATTAACATTTTCCCAGTTCTTCAATTTCCTCATCTAATCAATGTTATTAATTAGCTTTTGAATCTGTCCCTTCCTCTTCAGCCTCTTTATCATTACCATAGTTCAGACTTTAACCATAAATCTACCAGGATAATTGAAGAACCTTCTAACCACTCCCTCTATCTCCATTTTCACCTGGAACGTACCATATCCACACCACTGCAAAGGTGATTTTCCGAAGTGCAAACACAAATTACATTACTCTCTACTTAAAATTCTTCAGCGGCATCTCATTATCTTCAGAATGACCTAGAGAACTCTTTATGATCTGTTCTTCCAGCTTGAACTCTTGCCACATCAACGTGCTGCAATGTGGGAGGGGTCAGTTCACTCTTGCCTCTGATTTGCATACAATATTTGCTCAATTTGGAATGCCACTTGGTTTAATCTTACACTTGGTCAAATGTTGGGTTAAAAGCATTAAATACTTGCAAAACATTCCCTAATTGTGCAAATGCAATTAGATGGCACTCCTGAAAATTTTGTTTCTTTATAATGCTTATATTGCCTTTTGCCTTTGGGGTAATTGATAGAGCACCTTTTAATATTTCTAAATCTACTATGAATTCCTAGATGATAAGAACTAGGTCATTTTTCTCTGCATTTTTAGAGGTTAGCATAATGCAGGGTTTCTGGCACACAATCAACCTTTCCTGTTTCTTTAAGGATTCATCTACTCATGAGAGCATAGTTGTACATCAGATTGTGAAATTTGGTTTCTACTAACTATAAAACAATGGGCATAAAGTTAAAATAATAAATTCAGTTTCATATGATCATAACTTTTCTGTTATGGGGGAAAGAAATACATTTCTAAAGAAAGCTTTTGAATTTATAAAATTGAAAAAGTCAGCTCTTCTCTTGTTTGAATTCTAGATGAATTATTCTGTGAGATAAACCACATTATATGTCTTATAAAAATGACTGTGCATTATATATTATATAATATATAATTACTAAAACACATGCATAATATGTGTATATATAATATATGCGTATATATTTAACATGTATATATATTATATATGTAAGCTCAAATTGAGCTTGTGATATAGACAGATAGATCTCATATATTTCTGGGAGCATTCCTAGTAAAGAGTAGAATAACAAAATGAAAAAAAAAGCATGAAACGTGGACTCAAAGAAACTGACTTCTTAACATCAAGTTGGGGTCCTCCTTCCTGGGTATCAACAGACAAGTTACTTCCTCTCCCTAAGTTTCAATTTTCTCATCTGCAAATGCCTATCTCATAAGACTTGGGGGAGAATTAAATGAAATTATATATACATATATACTGGATATTAAAAACAATTCAAATGTCTGCCCCTCCATAGTGCTAATATGATACAAATCCTATAAAGGGACAGCCATATTGTAGGACTATTAGCAATCTTATCTGTGAACCACTTTGTATGTTACCATCTGTGATTTCTCCATAATAAAATAATATGGGAAAAAAATCTGTACAAAGTCATTTTATAAAAATAGTCATGCTTAGGTTAGAGGAATAACATTTAGGTGTCATTTCCCTTGGAATCCTCCTCAGAGTGGTATGTTACAAACAAATTAGTAAAATTCCTACCTGGTAAACCAGGAATATGTCATCCTACTGAAGAATGAAGCACTTTTCTCTGGATTGCATTTCTAGAAAGAAAAATATAACAAGTAGGTATATGAAGAATATGCCTTTCTTTACTTTATGTTTGAAATATCTTTGTCAGCAGGTGGAAAAGTACACATGAAATAATTTCATCTACTAACAGTTGCAGCTATGTTGATATCATAATCCTTACAGAATAAAATTAAGATATTAGAATGGTGGCTGGTCTACAGGCATTTTAAGATTTCTCCCAAAATTATTATTTTGACTCCTTTACATACAAAAAACCATGTAGGAAACGAAAATCATTTCTGAAATCTCTACTTCTCATTCCCTCTCTCTCTCTCTGTGTATCTATATGTCTCCTCAAGTTTCTATGACTGTGTATATATGTGAATATTCACATATATATATATGTATTCACATATATACATACACACATAATTAAGCATCTATATATAAGCTAAATTTAAAACATTTTAATCACGAAATTAAAGATAACTTTGTCTTTTTCTGGAAAAGAGAAAAATAAGAAACTAATAGGCATTGGGTTTACTTCTGTGTGTTTAATTACATATTTTTGTATAAATGTATAAATACATATACATACATAAACAATTATCTATTTATCACTATTACATATTATTTTGGGAAGTTAAAACATTTCCATAAAATTCTTCCTGTTGATCTGGTGAGTTCAACCAAAAGAAAGCTTTAACAAAGAAGGTCTCAAAAGTATTATTTTATATTTTTAGAGTCAGCATCAATGTCTATCTATATTTTAAAAAGTAAAGATGATCACCCCAGCAAAGTTCATTATTACAAATTGTCCCATATTTAACAATTTTATCATATATCCTCTCTAATCCAGTTCTGATTTCATACATAAAAAACATTTTCCATGTTTTTAAAAAATTCTTATCCTAGAAGTAATGAGTGCAACATTTTCCTATCCTGTACAGCAAAATGTCCTGAGTATGGAGGAGAGAATATTATTTATTCCCAATTTGCTCTCTGAGTTATAGCAAATGATGTACTATAAATCATTGAAGATATATATAATTTATTCAATTGCTATCTATCTTTATATTATTGTTGCAAAAGTAAATGCAATGACAAATGTAAAATAGTCATCATCACATTATGGCCCAAAACAACCATTCACTCCTCTGAACTATGATATAATCATTACTACCATTACCAAACATATCATTTGGAAAATAACCACACATATTATGGTGGAAAATATTCTGAAAACTCTTGAATTAACCTGGAGGTCACATTTTATTTCACAGGGAGTTGCCAATTTGATCATTTACCACCATGGAAAAGATCTTATTCACATCCAAAACACATGTCTGTCTGTCTGTGGCAGACTATGAATGGCTACAAATTCTTAGCAGCTTTTCCCATCGAGAGGTAGACCCCATTTTCTACTCCTTGAATCTGGGCTGGCATTGTTTCTTGTTTTGATCAGGATTGACACAAAGAGAGTTCCAAGTCTAAACCCCAAGAGGCTTGGTGTGCTTAGAACCCCGAGAGCACAATGTGTCTGATCCCGAGCTGGCTTGCTAACGGATGAGAGACCCTGGAGAAGAGAACCGAGATGCTCATCTGACAGTCTGTCATCCTGGCTTGGAAACTGCCAGACGTATGAATAAAGTAGACTATCCAGTCAGCCAACCCCCAGCCAACTCCCCAGCTGGCAGTAGTGCTTAAAAGAGCTCAGCAGAGATCAGCCAAGCTGACCCAAACCAGGTCATGATCCAAATGATCAGAGAATCATGAGCTAAAAAAAAAAAAAGTAGTTGGTTTCAGCACCTATGTCTTACAAGCTTACAAGCTTCTAGAGACGGTTATTTTAGCAGACCAAGAACTAAGTATTTGATTTACCTTTCCCTCTAGGCCCATTGTCCATGTGAAAGCATCTCCTATGAGGCCCTTTGAATCTTCTGCTAAACAGAATCCTTAGATGTGGGCCAGGCATCTTACATTGAACTTATCACAGTAAATTCCAAGCATATTTACCTCCCAGAAAATAAACCATAAACAGGTAAAATATCTGGTGAAGGTAATAAGCCTTATCAAGCACCAAGAATGTATAAATGACTATTTAATAATTACTGAATTCATAGCATGGATCTCACTGAGTTCATTATTGGTATATTGCCACAAAGCAACATCTATATAGAAAACCAAGACAGGACAATTCTAAAAGTATCTTTCAGTGTTTTAATTTACTCCTATCTTCTCCTAAGCATTTCTCAATCCTTTTAACTCACTTATCTTCACTCTGACAGTATTTTTGGTTTGCAGATCGATTGACCCCAAATGTTTCCCATTTCCCTTGTCTCCCCAAGCCTAGCACAGGCCTTTGTTTTGTAAGCCATTTTCTTATCTACTGTACTTGTCTACCATTGGGCATATAGCAGGCATGGTATAAACACACCTTAACATTTCTGACTTAAGGGCAATTTTCATCTAAATGGAGGTCCTGTTATTTCTGGATTATGATGGAAAAGTAGGAAGTATTTAGACCATGAGACCACAGCATAGTCAGGGTCCAAGATTAGTGAAATGTGTTGCTTTCAATCTTCCTTTGGTTCAACCTTGAAACGTGGTCCATGAGGATATGGTTTGTGTGACGGCTACATTTAATAACACCTCATAACCCCTAACTTCAGGAGCTCTCTTTGCAGATATCGGAGGAGAGTTCTGGAATTGGTGGAGGTAATTATGGGAAGGTAGAAGTACAGCTTCATGGAGAAGGGAAAACATCCAGAAATCAAAAAGAATTTAAGTTCCTTAATCAATAATGTGCCAGATTCTGTAGGAAGTATATTATCTCATTAACTTTAACATGTCTTTGTGGTGAAACCATTTTTGTCATCCCCATTTTACAGAAGACAAAACTAAGGCCCGGAGTTTAAGATACTTATCTGAAGATCCTCTAACTAAAAAGTTTAAGAGACTGGACCTAATCTACTTAGTTCATTGTATCTCCCAGCCATAAATGCACACTCTCAACTCTACCTGTTACAGGCTACTTGCTGCGGCTTAGAGATACCCTTCCTCCTGCCCACATCCTTCTACTTCACTTTTGGCTAATTCCCACTTGTACTTCAATCCTATTTAAGATTTATTGCCCTCAAAAAAAAAAAAAAAAAAGATTTACTTTGAAAATTACTTTCCTCCCATCCCAGCCTTCAAGGTTTATATTGTTGTTTTGGGTTACCATAGCAATCTCAACCTACTCCTCAGGTAGGACTGAAGGGGCTCTTCGGAATTGTCTTCACTGACTACCCTGTTTCCTCACTAATCATTTGCTCACAGGATCTTCTCTCCCACTAAATGTAATTGCTTTGGAAGACAGAAAGCTATATATGATTTATCTTTATATTTTCAGTTTTAGCCCAGGGCCTACCTCATAGCAAACATGTTTTGGAGGACTGAATCAATGGCCACTAATCACTGCAAGAAAAATATTTAGAAGCATTCTATCCATAGGTCACCATTGCCAGCCCTAGAAACTCTATCATAGTCATGTTCTTGGGGCGCCTGCCTGGCTCTGTGGATTAAGCATCCAGCTCTTCATTTTTGGCTCAGGTCATGATCTCACAGGTCACTGGCACTATCAGCACGGAGCCTGCTTGGGATTCTCTCTATCCCTCTCTCTCTCTCTGCCACTCCCACATGCAGTTCTTTCTCTCTCTCTCTCTCTCTCTCAAAATAAATAAATAAACATTAAAACAAATTCATGGGGGTGCCCGGGTGGCTCAGTCGGTTAAATGTCTGACTTTGGCTGAGGTCATGATCTCACAGTTTGTGAGTTCGAGCCCCGCATCAGGCTCTGTGCTGACTGCTTGCTCAGAGCCTGAAGCCTGCTTCAGATTCTGTGTTTCCTTCTCTCTCTACCCTTCCTCTGCTCGCATTCTGTCTCACTCTGTCTTTCAAAAATAAATAAATGTAAAAAAAATTCAGTCATGTTCTTAGCTTATAAGTAGATAGGATTTTATCTACGAGCTATTATGTCAAAAATATCAAGTCGTTTCAATGGAATGTAATCATATAAGGTTTTCAATATGCTTTGAAGCCACTGTTTATTTTTTTAATTTGGTATCACAGAAGTAACAAAAAGAAAACGCAATTAAAACTAGTATTTTCAATACTACCTAAATGGATTTCTGGTCCATAAAGCTATCCAGATTGAATAATAGTCAAGGATATAAACATTGTTGGAATCCTACAGGAAGAACTGACTGGAATTTTGAGTAAGAGAATTATTTTATAAATTCCCACCCAACAGGTTTGTAATTTACTGCCACCTCTGTAGTTGCATCAGTGATGTTAAACCTATTTCCCCCTTTAAGCCTAACATCTCTCCTGTAAATAAAAAAAAAAAAGGTGTATTGTCCTGGTGGAGTTCTTGCATATTTTTAAGTGATTTATTCAACGTTTATATTTCATAAACTTTTAAAAGAATACTTACCATATAATTTGCTTTACTTTTAAAGAAATGTATAGTTTCATTTCATATGTAATCAGAAGAATATTGTCATATTTATTTGACACTTGGAGTCACTAACAAAAACCAGGAGTAGAACAAGATCACCTGAATCCGAAATCTTTTTTTGTTGTTTTTCTTCTTCTTCTTTTTCAGAATTACAGCCCTACTTACGTTAGGGGCTATTTCTAAGACTTCGTCCTGTATAGTGGTGAAAAGTAAACCGAGTGGAATTTTTTCTTAAGAAAATTACTCCTAACACACAACTGCAGGTTTCATTTCCCTGTACTTCCGCCCTGGCATGTGATTTCTATTGTGGAAGAAGCACGTGTTACCATGGGATCAGAGTAAGGCACAGTTAAGTGTCTGCAGTTTCTGGATTGCCCCAACCTCAGTCTCCCAATAGTCTGTCAGTTATCACAGTATTATTTATCCCGATTCTCCCCTGCGGCTTCAGTGGGTTCTGCCCCTGCTTGTAGAATTCCAACCCCAATCTCTGCTCCTTCAGCGAGTCCAGGTCCATTCATTCTTTTCTCAAATGCTTGTTTCTGTTTACTACGGGGGAGTTATTCATCCCTTCAAACAAAGATGCCTCTTTCCCTCCTCCAGCAGCCACCTCGACTGAGATCTTGATGGTTCAGATTTCACAACCTCCTGAGGACTGATGTCACCTCTCAAGACTGCGCGCGTGTGTGTGTCTGTCGCTGTGTGTGATTTACCGCTGTAACAAGGCTCTAAACCATCAGTTCCCATTTCAGGGTCTGAACAGGCGGCTCTCCCCCCACCTACCTCGCTTTCCCCATCCAGAGTGGCGAGGAGACCGCCCGCCTCTCCCAGCAGGACCAATAAGCATTACCTGCGCCTCGGGCCCCTCGGGGACCCGCTCGTAGTCGCCGCTGGCGCCCCACCTCCGCGGGCTGGAGAACATGGTGCGCGGGCGCCTGGCGACGACGGGAGGCAGAGAGAGGCACCGAGGCCGTCACCTCTTCGGCTGCGGTCGGTCAGTCCGGCGCCTAGAGCGTGGAGGGACGCGCGCACTTAGCCCGGACGCGGTTGGCTGTCGCCGTGCCCGGAGCCGGCCCTTCCAGCGAGCGCGCCCGGGCGACCGGCAGGGGACTAGAGGTGGGCGCGCGGGGGGGGGGGGGGGGGGGGGGGGGGGGGGGGGGGGGGGGGGGGAGCCGGCGGCGGGGTCGGAGGGAGAGGAAGGGGCGGAGGGAGAGGCGGGACCTTCTGGAGGGTGCTGAGATCTCTGCCTCCGGGGAGTTCGCACTTGACTCGGTAGGTCTCCGCTCTTCAGTTTGCAGGATTGCTCTGTTAGAAAATCTGTGTTTCTTTTTTTCTTTCTTTTTTTTTTTTTATGTTTTTTATTTATTTTTGAGAGACAGAGAGAGACAGCGCGAGCGGGGGAGAGTCACAGAATCCGAAGCAGGCTCCAGGCTCTGAGCTGTCAGCACAGAGCCCAACGCGGGGCTCCAACCCACGAACCGTGAGATCGTGACCAGAGCCGAAGCCGGACGCTTAACCGACTGAGCCACCCAGGCGCCCCAGAAAATCTATGTTTCTTTATGATAGAAGCACAAAGCTCATTTCTTCCTGGGATGACATGTTTGTAAACAGAATGTTGCAGTTGTACCGTACAGAAAACTGTTAAGGACAACGGGTGTCAGTAGAATTGCATGCAGTGAACTTTATTGGAATGGCTTTAAAATTAGAAACACCTGAAATACTTCCCTTACTATTAGAAAACCATAACAGTGTGTGGGATCTAAATTTTGTTCTTTTTTTTTTAATTTTCTTTAATGTTTATTTATATTTGAGAGAGAGAGACAGTGCGAGTTGGGGAGGGGCAGAGAGAGAGGGAGACACAGAATCCAAAGCAGGATCCAGGCTCTGAGCTGCCAGCAGAACCCTACGTGGGGCTTGAACCCACGGACGGTGAGATCATGACCTGAGCTAAAGTCGGATGCCCAACCAACTGAGCCACCCAGGCGCCCCAAAATTTTATTCTTCAAATTAGTTACAAAGCAACATAATAAATGAAAAACTTTACAGTAACTAGAATTAGCAAAGAGCTAAACGAGATACATGACACATAAAAGGGAATATAATATTAAGGATGGCATTTTGAGTTTTAATAACCATTAAGGAACCGGGAGCCTTGTATAAAGACATACTGCTGTAGGGGCACCTGGGTGGCTCAGTCAGTAAAGCATCAAGCTCTTAATAGCCTCAGGTCATGATCTCCTGTTTGGTGAGATTGAGTCCAGGGTGTGGCTCAGCACTGACAGGGAGGAGCTTGCTTGGACTTTCTCTCTCTCCATCTCCCTCTTTCCCCCTTCCCCACTCGTGCTTGCTCTCTCAAAATTTAAAAAAAATTAAAAAATAAAACATTTTACAAAAAGAAGAAGAAGAAAAAGTCTGGTGTATGCAATACTTTAAGGAAGATTTGCTGATCTCTGATACATGTCATTGGTCTGAGGAAATATTTTGTTTCAATTAACTTAGAACCTGAAGCAATAGAAGAATGAGCAATTTTATTTATTTTTATTTATTTATTTTTTAAAGTAGGCTCCACTCCCCCGTAGGGCTTGATCTCACCACCTTGAGATCAAGAGTCTTGCTTCCCAGGCTGAGCCAACCAAGCATCCCAAGAGAAAGTAATTTTAGACATTCTGAATAATGGGATAAAGATAACACTATGTGATAATTTTAAGAGGATGGGTAATTATGTTTCAGGACAAAGGAAAATTCTGTCTGCTTCTTGAAATTAATGTTAGAGGTAGATAGAATGAGATTTAGGATTGGAGAAAGCCAGCTTCCAAAAGGAAAAGGCCCAAAGATGATACCTTGGGGGAAGTTTTAGCCTGCTCGTAGAATGGCTCAAGCTGTGAGGAACCAGATGATTTCCACATAAGGGTTAGACTAAATGATTTGTCATAGAATTAAAGAACTGGGGGATGTATAGAACACAGTTTATTCGGCTTTCTTCCTCTCTTTAAACCACATTGTCTGGCCCTATGCAAAGAGGAAGTCGCAGATTTTTCTTTAAAACAAATGTGTCTATGAAGAAATGAGATTGCAACTCAGGACTTAGAAACTTTGTCTCACTTCTTCCAGCACTTTACACAAACTAGAGTGCCAATCTGGGGATATCTCATATTCAGCAGCCTCAGCCCAAGGGGCCCTTTCTCCATCTGTGCTTTGAAACTGCTCACTGTGTGGATTCCATGTGCAAGACCTTTTTGTAGAGTCAGTCCTTGCTTTTCAGATACAAGGAAAGGAGGAACTTTGAACCTGTGCCATAGAGGAGAAAGCCAGGAAGAAGAGGCCTAAAAATAGCTTAGGCTTTAAGTTCAACATTTGTTTTCCTTCCTCTTCTTGGAATCAGGCCCCTCAGAAAAGGCTGGGTCTAGCGAGCCTTTTCTGAGAGCAGACAGATTTCTACACATACTCAGCTCCATAGAGACACAGTTCACTGATCAGTGGGAGAAGAGAGAGATCCTCAAAGTAATTTAGTAAACGTCAGGCCAATAAGTGTGTTGGGAAACTGGAGTAATACTGTTTCCACTCAAAGGAACTGGGGGGAAATATCTGGGAGCCCCACAGAATCATATTTTAATGTCAAGTTTCTCTATTTTGAAGGAGGTACATATGGTAAGACTGTGCTAATGAGATGGAGATGGAAGGCATGAGAGGTTTTTAAGAAAGGAATGACAGGTTTCATTGCTTCAATACTTAAACAGTAAAATATTTAGATTTACCTAGGCAACAGAAAGTATGAGAAAATGACCTTGACATAAGCTAAACATTGCCACAAAGTTAGCATTCTATCACTGAATTCTCATACTAGCTGAATTGTGAAATAAATATTTCCTTCTCAGCAAAAGGAAAATCATGGAGAGATGGAATAAAAGGGCATATGGATTTAGTAATTGGTGGAGCATGATTTATGTCATAGTATTCAGTTTTTTAGGTTGCTGGAAAGATTCATTTTTGGGTTCCAGTCCTTCCAGGGATTCTGTTCTACTTTACAAGTGCTGCAGGCACACACCTCATCCTTTCTCCTTGAGAGCTCCCTAGATCAGGGTCAGAATCTCTGAGGCTGATTAGAAATAAGGCTGAAAGAAAGAGCTGCCTGTTTTCTATCATTATCTGGGCAAATGGTTGGCACTGCGAGAGAGGGGAGAATTCTTCTCCTCAAGGAAATCGTAACTTATGTTTTAATGGGAGGTGGGCTATGAAGTAGATGTTATTTGCATTGGTTTTGTTAACCTTGACATTAAAAATTGAATTAACAATACCATTCAATTCATGGCATACTACCATCATTTTGTGAAAGACCATTTTTATTTTATTTTGTTTTACTGATATTTCCCCACTGATTCATTTTCCAATACATTTATTACCCACCATAAGTCATTTATCTGGAATAACATGCAAGTATACAAATGGCATTTCCCTGTAAGTGATTGCAATACAATTCCTTCACTCCCCCCATATTTTTTAACTTATTATTTGTAGAGCATCTGTCCACATGAGGCTGTGCAACACTCACCTGTTGTTCCTGACTTCTCCATGGTGCTTTGTTCTCTGCAAATACCACAATTTACAGGAACTTGAATGTGATTAAGCACGTAGACTCTGAGGTAAGATTTCAGTTTGAAGTTCAGCTCCACTATTTAACAGTAAGTCATTTAACATCTCAGAGCTCACTTTCCCATCTATAAAATGGAAGTGATGCCTTCATCATAGATTTGTCGTAAGCATTACAAAATTAAATCATGTATTGAGTAAAGCACTTAGAACAGCAAGAGCACAAGGGCATTCTTACATTAATTATTATGATTATTATTACTTATCTAATCGCCTAGTGAACAAGATGTGGCTCACTCCATCTCCTTGCTCCCGTTGTCAGTACTGTGAGGAATATCTCTCTGAGGACTGGTTTATGAATTTCTCTTAGATCAAGAGATCTCAAACTTTTTGGATTCAGGAATCTTTCACATTCTTCAAAATTATTGAGTACTTAAATAAATTTTGCTTATATGAATATCTCTATGAATATTCACTATATTAGAAATTAAAATGAAACTTTAAAATTTTTGACTTATTAATTTGTTTAAAGATAACAACAAACCCATCATGTGTTTTCATTAATGATAGATTATTTATTAAAAATAGCCATACTTAAAGAACAAAGTTTTTTCCTAAGAATACTGGCATTATTTTACATTTTAATGTCTGGTTTAGTAAAAAACGGTGGGACTCCCATGCCTGCTTCGTATTCAATCTATAACAATATATGCTTTTGATGAAGTAGATGAAGAAAATCTCACTTTACACACATTATAATTAGAAGAGGTGGATAAATTTAGTTGTTTTTCAGGTAGTTCTGGATATTTGTCTTTGATATAACAGCAAACCTCTGGTAGTTTCTTAAAAGTTAGTTGTAGTGTAGAACCTGAAACACTATCAGCAAACCTTTTGTGCTACATTGAAATTCATTGGTCTATCTTGCATTTTGACTGAATCTTTTATAACTGTATGATTTTATAACTACATGATGTATTGGTTATTTGGTATGTATTGGTTCCCTGAGCTATGAATATTTTTCAAATGTTGACACTTATCATTATGCAATATCCAAAAAATTTTTATTGATATCACTATCAATTTCATCAAAAAATTCTGTCAAGCTCATAATGGGGAATACTGGTAGTCAAAAAATAGACCTTTCTCTAAAAGCCTTGAATTTTTCATTGGCAACAAACACTGTCAGTTAGATTCCTTGAAATGATAGAATCACTTTATTTACTCTTGAGCAAATTCTGCCAGATATCCAAGTCTGAATAACCATAGTTTGTCTTCAGTCATTCTTTCATGTAACAATGGTGTTCCGTGACAGTGGCAATTCAGCTTCAGTTTAGACAATTGTATAAGTGTTTTTCCTCAAAGCTACTGTCATACTTTGTCATGCAGAAGTTGTTTGTGTGGGCTTAGAATTCCATCACACAAAATATTAGAAATACATACTACAGGATCAAGATGTAATATTTGTATACACACGTACTTTAATTTACTGTGACGCGCAATGATAAAGAAGGCAGTGACCACTTGGACTTGGCTTTGCTGCATTCTTTTGTTCTAGGGAGGCAGCAGTTTTACCCATGATTACTTTTGCCTCATGGGTCCAAATATTTACAAAGTGAGAAAGACAAGTGAAAAAAGACAAGGTACTAAGACTAGTTATTCATCCGTGGTGCATAACAAGATTACCATTCAGGAAAAGTTCTGAAGAGGGTTTACATTAAATTTAAAATTTAATTTTAAATAACAGAATTCACCAGTGATTCATATTCCACCCCAAGGGAATCTTGGAACAGCAATGGAATCTAATATTTTATTGATAAATATTTTCACTGGGTCATTATTTATGTATTTGGAACAAGGAAAAAATTAAAGTATAACAGGACAACCTTTGAGTTAATATATATATATATACATCACATGATGCAATATTATGTCATGATATTTATGATAAAAGTTAACATCTGAACACGTAACAATATAATTATATAATTACACAACTTTTAAAGGAAATAGCCTCTATATATGACAGGAACTATAAAACATGTAATTAAAAAAATATTATCATTTAAAAATGTTAAATTATTTACTGTTTGCAAATAATCAGATGTTAAAAGTGGTCCCCATTGGATAATGAGATTATGAAAGATTTTTATTTGCTGTATTTATGTATTTTCAAAATTCTCTATAGCAAACATTCATTCGTTTTTAAAGTAGACAAAAATAAATGTTAAATGAGGGATGTTTCTCCATTAGGCAGATGTGTTTTTAAATAGACCCATAATTCTTCAGCACATGGTTTGCACCTCCACAGCTCATTTATCAGAATAGGAGAGGAGGAGATGATTGAGGACTGGGTTGAAAACAAGACTTGAGCATGAGACCTGGGGTAGAATTTCAGTTTGCATTTGTGACCTGTGTGAAACAAGGCAAATCACTTAGCTTCTTGTTTCTTAGCCTCAGTTTTTTGGCCTAATTTTTACCTCACAGTGCACCAAAAGTACTAAATTTGAAACTGAATTAGAAGCTAAATTAAAATGTTAGGCACCAAACCTGGCATGCAGTTAAGTACTCAGTAAACATTGCAAACACATTACATTTAGAGCCATATCTAAAAAGTCCAAAGGTTAGGGCCCAGCTGAGATTGGAAACTAGAAATGTAAAGCACAGCCAGTGAGCAGAATTATGAGGCTGTCTTTGCAGATTTGCTTATCCACATGGGAACGAGAGTATTTGAAGGAATGATTGGATTTACTCCACGAAGAGAATCTGTAAAATATTAAGATGCAAGAATTGAGAGTGCTTTTGACTGTGTCACTGAGGCTGTCCAGATAGGATGGGAAAGTGATAGGGAACTGGAGACCACATCTCAAAGAGTATAAACCTTGACGAGTTATATTTAAACAATCAGTCACCAGATCACAATTCCAAATATGCCCTTGGAGGGACAAATAGAACAACTTTCCAATGGACTCTATCAACAGACTGTGGTATGTTAAAGGTGAACTTGGCTTTCTTTTACTGGGTTACAGAGAAACCCACCTGCAGGTCTGTCATTTGGAGTTGATAGCTTTATTCTTTATTGAATATGGCTACTATTTTTTCCCCAGTAGTAAGCATAACCAAATTTCTTCAGAATTTCCACACTAATCATAATGGCCTTTAGCAGCAAAAGGGCAGGTGTTGATTTTGACAGGGAAAATCAAATATTTTTAGGTTAGAATGTCTTGGTTTAATTTCTATTAAGTGGCCACAGGTTCTTCTCTTATGAAACTCAGAATCTGATAGTACTGAGAAAATTGCCAACTTTTTCAGCTACGCATTCTTCCTAAAATAACAGCCAATAGCAAAATGGTGTTAGAAGAACACGTTGACCTTAAAAAACAAAAGGGCCACTTATTTTACTAGCCAAATGAGTTAGTTCAAGAATAGCAGAGGAATTGCAATTCAGGACAAGCAAACTTTGGCAAACTAGAGGCAAGTCTGGAAAACACAGAGGAGGGGCTTGCTTTCATAAGGGAAAGGAGGAACCTGGGAGGGGCTGTTTTGCGGAATTCAGGGTAGTGATTGCTTTTCATTGGCTGAGTGTGGCAGTTCCTCATTGGCTGTACTATTGAAGGGCAAAGAGAAATTCTTCCTTCCTCCTGCTGGGGTATATAAAGTAAATTTCTTCCAGTTGGAATGAGGTATGCTTCTTACATTGAGTTGTAGTGCATGAGAGCATCCCTTTCAGCGCCCCCTAACTCCGTTTTATTATTATTATTATTTTTTATGACGCCACTTTAAATGAGGCTTCTTTTATATACTTTCACAAATAATAGTCTAAATAGTATAAACTCACTTATTATTTCCATGTATTAAAAGCAAGCATAAGTTGCTCTGCTTTAGACTGCATTACAAAAGTTAAAAATCAACACCAGAGAAATTAATTAAAAATAAAGCAATATTCAAAAAGATATCCAGGTTCTAAGGATTTATTACAAATCCACCATGTCACAGAGGAGGAGACCAGGAGGCAAGGGGAAAGTTCAATGACTTTCCCACCATTCCAGTTGGAAGAAAACCAGAGCAGCGGAGCCTGGGTGGCTCAGTTGGTTGAGGTTCTGACTTCGCTCAGGTCATGATCTCACACGGTTGGTGTGAGTTCCAGGTTGGGCCCTGTGCTGACAGCTTAGAGCCTAGAGCCTGCCTCAGATTCTGTGTCTCCCCCTCTCTCTGCCCCTCCCCTACTTTCGTGCTCTTTCTCTCTCTCAAAAATGAATAAACATTAAACAAAATTAAAAAAAGAAAGAAAACCAGGACAAAGTATTAGATTTCCTTGAATCCAGGATTCTTTGTGTTTGTTTTTCCAGCATACCAATATGATACCCTTTCATTTTACCTCAAATACTAAGGATTTGCAAATGTGTGAGATAAGCTAAGTCTGCTCATTTTTATAGTAATAATTTATTTGTGATCATTTTTGTTTGACCCCAAAATTGTATGCTCATCATTGAACAAAAAGAAATTTCCAAATATTTTCCAGAGAATTTATTCAAATCTTCCCTGCTATATTTATCATGTGTTATTTTTTTTTAAGTTTATTTATTTTGAGAGAGAGAGAGAGACAGAGCAGGGAAAGGGCAGAGAGAGAGGGGGAGAGAGAATCCTAAGCAGGCTGCACATTGTCAGTACTGAACTGGATGTGGGACTCCATCTCAGGAACTGAGAGATCATGATCTGAGCCGAAATCAAGAGTGGCTGACTGAGCCACCCAGGTGCCCCTCTTTATCATGTGTTTAACAAGCATAAAGTGACTACCTTGTATGTGGCAGGCATTCTGTTAGGTGCTGGAACTGTAGTGAATTGTTCTTGTCCTCCCTGGATTATATGCTAGTGGGAGAGACCAAAAAAAAACAGGTACACCAAGAAAATAAATAACTACAAATGTACAGTGATATGAAGGAAATGAACAAGATGCAATAATAGAGAACAGTGAATCATGATACGGAGCCCTATTCCAAATTAGCTGGGGAAGGCTCCCAGGCTATAACATAATGAACACACTGTAGCCAACCACAATAGCAGGAGGCAAACAATTTCAGGTAAAGAAATACTATGGGCAGAAACCTAAACACTTTTTCTTTGTGTGTTTTTTTAATGCTTTTTATGATGCAAATTACTTGAAAACAATCTGCGCATGACTAGATATTGCTAAATATGTAGCAGAACTGTATTCTTTATTTCTCTGTCTTTTTCCAACATTGCCTGAATCATTATTTGGTTTCTAGAGAGACATCTATGAAGCAAAGTCCACATTTATCTTATTTAAGTGAACATTTATTGAGCCACATTGCACAAGTCTGTATATGTTTCTTTCTGTACATTCTGCACATAATGCATAGTCCAAATCTATTATAATAGATTTGAGTATTTTTTTATCAAACTCATGTAAGATGCTAAAACAGACCCCTGAAGACTTTAAGATCAAAACTTAATAATAGTAACATTAATAGTGCATTTATTATGTTAGTTGATATATTATTAACATTTATAATCTAACTAAGTTCATGCAACCAGATCCAGGAATTTTTGAGAAAATAAATAACTGAAAAGAGTCATATGGCTGATCAGCCAAGAGTTGACCAGAAGCAGTTTTACCATCAAGCTATTCAGAATGGAAGGTAACCAACCGTGCAACAAAAGCCCCAAAGCTATGACAGCTTGTGTGAAGTGATATTAACACAGCTAAGGAAAGATGGTGTCAACAAAAAGGGGTGGGGTTTTTATTGTAGACTAGGGTTCAGAGAGAAACACATTTTCTCATTGTATAAACCCAGCATTTCAAAGGGAGGATAATTCCTGCAAACTAGGAGTGTTGTTGGTTTTTTTTCTTTTTTTTTTCTGAATTTACCACAGTTAAGGTGAATAGTCACTTATTCATTCATCTGTTACTCATTGAGTATCTATTATGAAGTAGGCACTGCGGTAGGTGCTGGATAAAATAACAACAAAAAATTTTAAAGGAAGTAAAATCCTGTCCACATAAAACTTAAATTTACATCTGGGGGAACAGACAGTGAATACATACATAAAGCAATGTTTTGATGTCAGTGCGCTGTGGGGGAAACAGTGAGGGGAAGAGGGAAAAATGTGAATAAGAGTGATGTTGTTGCAGTTTGTATGCGGTGATCAGCAAAATGTTTACTCTCTGAAAAAGGATTTTTAAGCAGATGGCTTTGGGAAAAGAGGAACAAGGAATGTGGTGTCTGGCAATGTTCAAGGAAATTGGCATGAAAACGTGCAGAACAGGTGTATGCAGTTTGGAAAAAACTGGACACTTTTCAGAATATGAACCTACACCGGCTCTTGATGGCACAGGGGACAATGTGGTCCGGACAAACAGGACCACGACAACTCTGGTTTGAAGAGAAATTCATAAAAGTTGGATCTGAGTACAAAGAAGGTTTAGAAGTGTTTGAATTGATTTGGTTTACTTCTGTTCTATCATTTTCATGCAGGTGGAACAGTGATAAATAAAAAACTCTGTCCACAGCCTAAAAACGTTCTCTACAGAAATATAGAATAACATATCTGATAAGTAAGAAAAGCTTGTTTCATAATTTAGCTGGTAGTATTGGTTTTTCCTTAGTGGTCCATGAAATAATGCTAAGTCTATAGTCATTGACATCTTAGATCCAGTGAATTATAGTATGGTGAACAGCAGATGTAGAATTTAATCAAAGATAAAGGTTTGCCAAGGAGGCTTCTTATTTAAAAACAACAACATCAAAAAAATTAAAAATAAAGCTAATGTATTTGTTTAATTTATATTGAGAGAGAAAGAGCATGCATAAGCAGGGGAGGGACAGAGAGAGAGGGAGAGAGAGAATCTCAAGCAGGCTCCACACTGTTAGCACAGAGCCTGACACAGGTCTCGATCTCACAAACCATGAGATCATGACCTGCGCCGAAACCAAGAGTTAGACACTTGACCAACTGACCCACCCAGGCACGCCAAAGCTAATGTCCTTCAAGTACCTAGAAGTAGAAATGATAAAATCACATGTATTTAAAAGCTTGAGAAGGGGTCACGACAGGCTGTGCACAATTTCTGCCTCTTTTCCTGTCCCCTCCTTGGCCAATGTTCTCCTACTTAGAAGCGCCATCAATCTTTAGCTATTAAAGGAAAGGTGATGATTATGACACAGAATGTAGTCATTATCTTCCCATTAGCATTAACAAGATGAATTTGTGGGATAAGGGTGAACCATAGAGGCAAGAGTTTTATTAATTTGGCTTTTGAAATGCACATTAATGAACAGAGAGAAGTCAAAAAAAACCTTTAGAGTCTTCCAAGACTACCAGTGTGGTTATCTAGCCTTAATTGTAGTAGATCCTTACAAAAATTTAGACATGGTTTCTCCCCCCAGTGACTGATTGTTAATTGGGAGTTAATTTAAGGATTAAAGAGAAAAACAAATTATCTGAATTTGGACAGAATGGAAAATAAAGTGAAAGTATAAATTATTTAATATGATAACATTTATTTCTTTGTAATAGCTAAAACAATCTAAAGCTCACATTATTTTGAATTTAAATGTCAAATATACCTATGTTCATATTTGAAATACTTATGCTTATGAATATATTAAGCAAGTTACCTGAATGTATTATCTCACAATTTCATGAACAGAACAAACATAAAAAAACATGTTTAAAAAAGAGCAAAGACAAAAATCACCCAAATGCCATCCTCCCCTGACGGCCACGCTGTGGATGATTTTTCTATGTTCTGATTTTCTCTATGAGCACCATTACTGCATTTAATTGAAATTTTACCAGGATTACATTTATGTTTTTCCTTTTCCTACAATGATTTCCTTTTGCTACATTTTCTACATAATTATCATTTTATATTATTTATTTTTTATGTTTATTTATTTTTGAGAGAGAGAGCATGCTCGTGCTCAGGAGTGGCAGAGAGAGAGAGAAAGACAGAATCTCAAGCAGGCTGGGCACTATCAGCACAGAGCCCAATGTGGGGCTCGAACTCATGAACCATGTGATCATGACCCGAACTGAAATCAAGAGTTGGATACTTAACTTGCCACCCAGACACCCCTATTTATCATTTTAAAATAACTACCTAATATAGCATAATTTAATTAATAAAGTAATGGTGATTCTTCAAATTATAGATTATTTTCTAATTTTTACTGTCACAAAGGACTCAGTCATAACCTCTTGGGCACAAAATGTTTCTGTCCACTTCTTTTCACTACTTCCTTGAAATGAATTACCAAGAATTACTAATTCAGGAGGTTGAAACATTTCAATGGTTCTAGTTAGCTTTGGCAATATTACCCAGAATATACTATTAACTTCCATTATTTCACCTGGTTCTACAACTCTCCTCCATTCGGTGGATAATAATGATCATGACATGACAACACCACTAAAATGATAAATTAGGCTAGTTCAAAATATGCCAGGTACTCTTCTAAGCACTTTATATAGAATTGTAATGGAAAATTACAGATTTTATATTCAAATGAACTTGTGGTTGGTTCTTTATTCTTCTACTGAGGAGCTCAGCGACCTTGAGTAGTTTACTTAATCTCTTTGAGATGAATTTTCCCAGTCATACTATGCAATTAGCACTTAAAAATCTTACATGATTTTTGAGAGGATTGGTTTTCTGAAGACTTAAGTTTTTAAATCTACCTATTTAATCTAACTGGAATTTATTTTTAATATGTTAAAATATGTAGATATAATCCTTTTAAATATTGTTCATTTATCACAACATTGCTTATTAAATATCCCTTTTGCCATTATTTAGTGTTATGTACTTCCTTATATTGTAAATTACCATAATAATTGTATCTACTTCTAAAATTTCTATTCCTTTTTATCGATATATTTTTATGGCTGTACAAGTATACTTTAGTAACTATTGTATCAAAATACGTTTCATTCTTTGGTAGGCTATACTTTGCTTACTAAACCCATGGTTTTCATTTGTTTCACAATATTGTTTCATAGCTTTGCAAATTTATTTTTTACCTGAAAATGTATTAACTTATAAAATAAGTGTATAGGGTGGGATTTGGTTAAATGTATATGTTAACTTCAGGAGTATTGATATGTTTTCAATGTAATCAAAGTCAAATTGTTAAGGTTTTGTCCCTAGGGTCTCAATGTAACACAGGTGCAGCCATGTGCCTAAATAAAACTTGAGGAGAGAGAAGCCTTCCAGTGCTCCCATCAGAGTCACCTGAATAAACTTTTACAACTAGAATAAAACTGTGTCTAATTGTAACTACTGAATGCAATATATTAAATTGGATATTATTTGAAATGTGTAAGATGTGCATTCTAAACTGTTTATTACATTTAAGTATAAAATTTGCAACTATAGTTTAATTATCAAGAATGTAAATAATATTGGTATAGGGAACCAGAATATGCTATTTATAAAATAGAATGAGGAAGTTAATTCTGATGCCTGAATTAAATCCTGAAATCATTAAAATCCATTTAAATTTAATTACATATTCTCTGTCATGCTACTTAAATGAAAGATAATAACATTGCATTCTGTAAAGAAATTTGATTTACATAAAGGATTTAAATAAGGAATAAGGACACATTTACCCTAAATGAGTGGTCCAAATTATACAGTAAAATTTTAATATTTTAGGCACATGTTCATGAAATTTAAATTTGTTAAATAATAGTGATAATATTAACATTTTCTTAGTACTTCATTTTTGCCAGACATGTTCTAGGTGCGTTATTTGTACTCATGTTATCTCAGAGTAAATATATGAGGAAAAAAACTATAATTATTCTCATTTTATAGCTGAAAAAACTGAGGCACAGAGAGAATCTAAGAACATTGTTCCAAATTGTACAGAACAAATGTATGAACCCAGGTTAGTTGTCTCCAGAGCCTATATACTTTCTACCATTTTGACCCAAATAATTAAATCATTTATATACTATAACTTCAACTTTGTTTAGCAAGTGCTTTTGATTATCGGTAGCTTTGTAAATTTAAATTGAAATCCCTTATAAAATCTCAAATACTCATTTCAACTGATGGGGGAATTCCTATAAAAGATCAAATGAAGCTTAACAAGTGTTCTTGTTCAGGATTAAACAAACACTAACCCTAGAACAAAATAGTATGCATAGTATGGATTAAAAATTGAACAAGCCTTTCAAATATGACTTTTCAATTACAATATATGATATATGATTATAAAGTATTGTCTTTATGCCCACACACTTTTAATTTCAAGAATATTTTATGATCCTATAAAAACTGTATCTATAAAAACTAGAAGGTATTGGCTTAACCTTTATTCTTTCTACACCGAAAGTAAAACAAGCAATTACATTCACCTCCTATATAGAAGCAGGAGGCTGTCTAGCTAGCGTTTTAACAATTGCAAATGCAGACTTTACCTTTCTAAGGGGAAAAGCAGCTGGCAGTGGAAGCACATCAAATCCCACACTAGCCTGCAGGAGCGGCAAATCCACTATGCATGTTACAAGGGCACCATCTGCTGGACACTTTTTAAATAACATCCCATTTGCTGTGAACTTGGGACTCCTTAAGAAATACAAGGAGAACTCCCAAATTCCAGATATACTTATGCCTTTGTGTAGTAGCAATCCATTTTCTCTAGCTTTTCAGAATTAATTGCCCACTCAGGACATTTACCCCCTTTTTGGCCCATTGATTTATCGGCATGTGGAGCCCTAAGTGGCCAGGTGATAGTCCCAACGTCCTATTTAATGGCATCTTATTACTGGGTCCTCTAGTGCAAGAATTACTCCACTGGGAACCAAGATCACTAAATTAGCAGAAACACAGATCTCTGACACAGCTACTCAATTCTGCCATTGAAGTATGCAAGCTTCCATCAACAATGTTTTGACTATGTTATTACAACAAACATTTATTTAAGAAACTGAGCAGCAAACTGAATGTGGCCTGTGGTTCATAATTTACCAAACCCTGATATATGTAATATAAGTCTTTACAATTTTTAAAGACTTGTTTTATGACTCAGTATAAGTTCATCTTTCTTAATTGTTTAGTGTTCTTGTTGGTGTGATGATAGATGGATATATAGTGAGATAGAGATAATGGTCAAATAATTAATTATTAGTTACACTGGATATCAAATATGCATTATCAATATTTTTATATCAATATCAATTATTTTTAATTATTGATACTTGCATTGTTCAACTTTTCTAAACCCTTTGTTGATTTGTTGATTTACTTCTTTATATTATGTGTAAAGGTGTATAAAGTCTCTCACTATAATTGTGTCTATTTCTCTTCACATCTCTAGCAATGTTTTTGCTTTATGTATTTTGAGGATGATATTATGTATATACAATTTTAGATTTATATCATACTAATGAATTGAACCTTTTATTATTTTCAGGTGCCTGCTTTATCATGTGTAATAATGTTTGTCTTAAAGTCTCTATTTCCTTATACTAATATATTTTTGCCAGGCTTTTTTATGTTTCCATGGTATATAATTTTCTATTCTATTCCTTCTGACATTTAAGTATCTTTTGCCATTAGTTGGCTTATTGTAAATAGCAGATGGGTGGCCTTTTTAAAAATTGGTGTGAAAATGTCATTTATCTAGAGCTCTCATATTTCATGTTATTATTGATGTATTTGGGTTTAAATATACCATCTTATTTTTTGCTTTTCTTTCTTTTTCTGTTTTCCTGTCCTGTGTTTCCTTATGGTATTACCCCAATACCATGCACTCTGGAGTAGCCTACATTAAATGAGGGTGATTGAGGTTGGGGTATAAAAACCACGCCATTTCAGTCTAAAACAAGATAGCTCTAATTTTATGAAAGGACGTTTATGTCTCTCTCTGTCCCTACTGCTCACAAATCCCTCCTTTGGTGTTGATCCCAAGGGTACTCTCTGATAAACATCTTGCACACTAAACTCCATCTCAAAATTTACTTTCTGGAGAATACAAACTGTGACACATCCTTCAAAAAGTGGAACAGCCATATCAAAGGATTGTATAAAGCCTGGGTAAACATGAAAGTGGAAAGCTGGCAAAATCAGTATAATATACACACCCCATTATTAAGTGAATGTCAAGCATTGCCCTCTTAGAGGCATGCTCCAGAATTTAACAGAATAGTTTTCAAGGGAAGGGACAGTAGAAATGATACATATTGAAGGGATCTGAGTAGAGGAGTCCAAAGAGTTCGAGCTTGGGTTGGATGTTGCTCTGATAAGAGAATACATTTTCGGTGACATATCCAGTTCAGTAACGTGCAGGTGGGAAAGATCTGTGTTATTGAAGTTTTTTAGAGACTCAGAATTTATTGTGTCTGCTTTATAAATCTTACTACAGATGACCTTTCAAAAGAAGAAAACTGGACCAGAAAGCAAAAGAAAACTAAAATGAAAGCAAAACTAAAACTAAAATGAAAGGAACACTAGGTTCAGCTAACATGAGGAAAATAATTATCCTTCAAGGTTAAATTCTCAGAAACTTCTAGAAACTGCTGAGTTCAGCTGAAGTACTAGGGGGATAGCAGAGGAAAACTGCAGGCTAGAGTATGTAGCAGATGCTGTGGATGCATCTTCACTCCTTGTTAACATCCCATCTGAATTCACTAGCAGTTAAATACAATGCCCAATAGCTCATAGCTTTCTCCCTCCAGCCCAGACAGTATCCTTTCTGTCTGCAAATTTTTCAGAGCCCTGGAAACACTAGAATGGCTAGTTAATGTGCCCAAGGCAACTCTTAAGTGATGGGGAATGAAAATCCAAGGATAAATGGCCCAGACCCCTCACCCTCCAGTGGGATGACTCTGGGGTACTCAGTGGGATGACTTTGGATACTGTGGTTTGTAATAAGAAATAATGTTTGGTCTTCATCTTTATTTCTGGGATAGGGTTCCTAAAACCCTTGGAATTTCCAAAGAGATGAGACTTATAAAGGGGTCTCTTGTTCTGTTAATGAGCTGACTTTGGAACCCACCTGAGCCTGGGTGACAAAAGCACTAACCCTGTGATTTGAAAGTTGGACCTTTGAATCCTACCTCCCTGACCTCAGAGGAGGAGGAGGAGGGGCTGGAGGCTGAATCAACTGCTGATGGCCAATGATTTAATCAACCATGTTCATGTTCATTCAGGGAGGCCCCATAAAAACTCAAAAGGACAGGCTCAGAGAGCTTCCAGGTTGATGAGCTCATGGAAGTTGGGGGAAGTGAGGTGCTCAGAGAGGTCATGGAAGTCTGCACCATTTTTCCGTACCTTGCCTATGCATCTCTGTCTGGCTGTTCTTAGTTATACACATTATTTACATTATTTATAATAAACTGCTATTCTAGTAAGTGAAATGTTTCTCTGAGTTCTGTGAGCTGCTCTAGCAAATTAATTAACCAAGGAAGGAGTTGTTGGAACTTCCAATCTAGATTCTTCCAAGTCAGGTGATAACCCAGACTTGCAAATGGTGTCTGAAGGGAGCTACTGTAATCAGGGTCCAAGGGTGCAAGAGCACCTGTCTTCAGGGGTCTCAGATAGACTAGGTTCAGCCACTCGCTGCTGACAAAATTCAAAGGCAGAGAGAGATAGGTGGTGTAGAAACAAGAAAGGAATTTATTTCAGTGAGGCTAACATCAGGAAGATAGCAGACTGCAATCTCAAAGACTATCTCCAAAATGCTGAAAATACTTTTAGGTTTTTATATAAGGAAAATGTGGGACAAAGGTCAGTGGGTACAGACAGGTGGGCAGTAAAATTTGGGTAGGTCATTGTTTTGGGGTCAAACATGTGGGGTCTTGCGAGAATCAGGGCAGTTGTTATTGCTTGGATAGGTCAGGTTCCCATCACAGGATGCTTTGCCTACCAGGTCTTTTGCTTGAGTTAAGAGATAAGCTAGAAAGAAGACCTTAATCAGTGAAAGTACAGACTAAGGTCAAAATGGAGGTCATTAAACTCTTCTTTCAGTCTTGTAGGACTGACCTCTTATTCTCCATGCAGGCTTAAAGGATGAGAAATCTGGTTGCAAGGGGAAATAGAGGTGATAAACTCCTGAATATTTGGGGGAAACACCAAATAAGAAACATCAAAAAACCTGGGGATTGGGGCTATCACCATGGAGATTTCCTAAATTTTCTAAGACAGCAACCTTTAAATATCTCTGAGAAAGGAGATGGATACATAGATGAACTTTTCCTTCAGATGTGCTAAAACACATTGTCAAATTAAATCCTTCAATGGGAGTGTTCTCCAGTTGCTTTTATTGGATCTGGAAAACTTATGGAGATTATGAGGCAGAACCCAGGATGGAGCCACGAAGCAAACCCAGCTCCAAACAGGCATGGAGATTTGCTCAGGCTGCTACTGAGAAAAACAGAAAACCAACCACAGAATATTTTAATGTCTTTGGACTCTAACATAAAATTTCTAGAGTTTTGGGGTCTTAACTCACAAGGGCAAGATTATTTGATTTCAGTCTATGGGATTTTAATTTCCTTTTCATTTTCTTCAGGTTGTGAGGAGATTAATTTTGTTAATTTTTCCCTGGAAGCATGGTCAGCGATTATATTAAGATGAGGAAATCGTATATTGGCATTTTATTACTGAAGCATTTATACATTTTATTGTTGGAGTATCTTAGCAGGATTTGACTTCCTGGCCTCACCACCTGTAGTCTACATTAGTGACCATCACTGGACATAGTGGGAACATAAAGTCAGAATTGGCATTTCCAGTTTCAATTCCTTGACCCTGAATGAAAAACAGCTTCAAATTCCAAGGTGAAAACACCCTGTGAAACACACTAGAAAACTGCAAACTAGAAAGACCTTTAAAAGAACAAATGCAAACTAGAAAGACCTATGAACACCGCCTCCTATGGAGTGTAGACACTGACACAACCAAAGGGTGAAAAGTTTAGTTCTGCAGAGCTGACATATGCTCCCAGAACTGTGATCTCTCACATGAGTCCAGGGCAGATGGGGAAGAAGATAGGAGTTAAATCCCTAGGACTTCCCGTTTTTATCAATATGTCCATACAATCAGAAAATGTGGATTAACAGTTTTCTTCAAGGAAGAACTCCATACCTCCATAAGGTCAAGTAAATAAGATATAGGATAAGAGGCCACAAAGAATTATTTGGAAATGTCCATGGAGTGAAAACAGGAGGTGAATGAACAATATATTTCCCTCTAATATCCCTAGGCTCTGCATTCTCTTAATTCATTAGGATTGACCCTTAGGTCAATAGCCAATCAGGGACAGGATATTTCCCATTTCAGGCAGAGACTTGCCTTCTGTCAGGGCAAACAGCTTCCAACTATAACAGCCAACTCCTTCAGTACCCAACACTGCTCTTATAGATTACTTCGTAGGCCCATTATATAGCAGTTTGTATTTCCTCCCAAGCAGGAGAACACTAAAATTAAATGAACTAAAATGAGTTTCAAGGTGACAGAGTATTGTGCCAAATTTGAGAGATATGATCCAAAATGCTAAAGGAATAGTTTTCTAAGGGAAGGCACTATCACCCTAGTGTTTTATGTAATACTAACCTCCCTATACTTCAATTACATTAACAACTCTTTTGATATGTTAGGAATTCTGTAACATTAAAGTGTTTTGATTAAATTTATTTCTCAAGCCTACAGCATTGGAATTAGTACCAATACTGATGTATTAACACGATAGTTTTTCTTTCTGTCATAAAAATATAAACATAAATGAAATAGAATCAAAGAAAAGTTGACAAAGTCATTGGTAGGTGTGAACCACCTCTTCCAGAGCTACCAGGAGACAGAGGCCCTAGGGCTGCTGCTCAAAGGAGAAGCTCACAGTGGATGGGCTGGGGGATTACCCCATCTGGATGATCCTTCTTCAAATACCCCAGCAGATCACACTGTTAGTTGCACCTCCACCTTCTTTGGCTCTAGCTGTCTATAGACCCTGGGTCTAGAGTACTTTCATTGTTATCTCAGAGCAATATGTCCCATGATTGGGCCATGCTTTTCTTTCTTCCAAGATTTCTTATGGGTTTTTATATCTTATTTTTGGCAGACAGATAAACATATGGATAGATAGATAGTTGAATGGATGAATGGATAGATAGATAGATAGATAGATAGATAGATAGACAGACAGATGTTGATACAGATACATATCTACTAATTAAGAAAGTCTACTTGCCTGCTGAGACTGTTTTATTTGCCACTGTGAATTGGTAACCCCTTAAAATCTCCGTGTCAATCTTTTACTCAATAAAAAGGTGTATGTATGTGTGTGTCATCTCAAATCTTTTGTGATAGCTAAGTTCTACTACTTAAGAGACTGATTCAAATACCAAATCCATGTCTTATGAAGTATGCAGGGGGCTCCCCAGGATTTCTAGAAATACTCAACATAGTCATAGCCATAGTCATCTTTATCTTCAAATTCTTTATTCCACTAAAATGGTACAAATAATATATTGACACTGCTCCACACCTTATTAACTCAAACACTGAACTCAGAGTTTTCCTTATTTTTAATGCACATGCATGTGTGCTCATGTACACACACACATACGTACGCATTCAGAGGGTTTTTACTGGCCTAGTTGACTTTACTGATAATCTGGATGGATGACCCTGGTTGATATTGCTGTAAAGTAATTTGAAATTGTAAATAATTTGAAACTGAGAATTAAACACTATCTTGTGGAACTTTCCACCTATAAAGGATCCAGTCTCACACTATTTTGATCAGTTGTCTTCTCTCTTGCTCTGCTTTCTGTTTTTCTCAATTTCCCTTCTTTACTCTCTCACACAATTCTAATCATTTCTATGCAGTTCTGGCATTTTTTCCTAGTTTCCCACTAAACCATTGCCCTCAATGGTGTCTCAAGGTATTTTGCTAAATAAAGACAAACAGCTTGTTAGCTGTTAAGCTTAATTCATTTTGAACATTTTATTACAATAGATTAAGCCAGTTTTCAGCATGATTTTTAAATAACTTTATTTTCCAACTTCTTTAAATTGTTGAGAAATTGATGAGAAAGATGGTGAGTATTTTTCCACTTATTGTGCTAAAACATGGTTTCTCTGAAAAGAAATGATCTGTCAATATCAAATACAAATATCTTCCAATAAGTAATTCACTGAGCCACATATCAATATAATTCATCATGTTTTATGTAACAGAAGAAATAATCAAAATTAGAGGGTTTAAAGGAGACATAGTGAGGGTTTTGCTTTTTGTTTGTTGTGTTTAATGGCTCTGGCAATTGGTTTTTACTACGCATATGTAAAATTCTGTTGGCTGAAATAATATTTTTCATTCTCAATGATCAGATATGAGTCAAATACCTGTAGAAACACTCATGTGATTAAAAATATCTGTATATTTTAAAGCTGTCCATGGCACCCTTGAGATATAAGTCAGGAGAGTTCCCTGCTGAATCTCAAGAGGACTCTTTTTTTGGAGCAGGGCCATAACCTCTACTTTTCTCCTTCTGTTGCAAAACAATCAACTATATCAAATATCTGCAGTTAAGTAACATTATAAGTACTTGGGAACAAGTGACTGGTATTCAGGAGAGAGCTCAGGGTTGGAATATGGACCACAGGTAAGATTCACAGAGATTATGGATAAGATATTTTTGAGAAAGAAAACAGAGAATAGCAAAGGATCAAGGAGATGTACTGGTCAGTCTGAAAATACACTGAGTGCTCTTGACTCTGTACCTTTTACTAGAAGCTCAATGTCTAAATCTTCTTGAATTAAAAAGTAAAGTTTGATTTTGCTTAATATATAGATAATGAATTGTTTCTCTCTATCAAATCTCTGGATTTGTCTCTATAGCTTCACTGCATTCTGGGATATCCAAATAGTTGCCTTTGACTTGCTAAGAATTTTAACTTGCTTTCCTGCTATGTCACATGGTAGCAACTTATCCCTTACAATCTGAAGACACTAGGTAGATAATGGGTAAACGATTTGAGGAAATGAGATATATTCCTCTTCTAATCATGTTTTCTATAGGATGAAAAATATCAAAATTCTTCCTTACACAGATGACTTACATTGGAGAATTGTGTCAATTATCTGATTCAATGAATAAACATAACCAAAGAGATGTGGAAAACTGAACATAGCTATAGCATATCCTTGTATTAATATTGAAAGCTATTAAATGGTGCTTCTGTGTTGAGTGTTTTCTCATTGATGTGGAACAGAGCTTTGCCTTTATGTATTTGTACGGAAAAAGTATCAGTCCATTTCCAAAGACCTTCTCATGATTACAAACAGAACTCTTGCAATAGATATGATGAATTAGATTTTTTGTAGTCCATAAGGAAAAATAATATTTACTAAATATTTACAAGGTGTCTAGGACATTCTTAGTTGCATTTATCCTTAACATATGAAATAGATCATTGTTTTTCACTTTACAAATGAATAAACTGAGGATAGAAATGGTACAGATTTCATGGTCTATGTTTCTATATTTGATTTGGATTGGATATAGGTTTCAGACATTCAGTTTCTTGAAGAAATGTTAAAATGTCTGTTATACAAAGAATTTAGGACAACTAGCATATGGCAATTTCTGAAAATGTCCTAAGTAATGATATAAGTCAATTTAAATGCATATATTCCTGCCATCAAACTATTTATCAATGCACACTGACTTAAGTATTAGTAAACAATCATATCTTCAAATGATTGGTAAGAGGAATCAATATCCAGTCCACTAGATTCAAAGGCACTATGAATGAATTTCAACCTAAAACAGAAATGGATAATATAAAATGGAAAATCTCATGCATGTGCCCTCAAGAAAGCAAAACTTAAGGACTGAAAGACTGATTTCCCCCAAATACCTAATACATAGAAAAATGGTAATATTTGGATTTTCCTTTTTGTAAATTTTGTTTAAATGTTTATTCATTTTTGAGAGAGAGAGAGAGACAGAGCATGATCAGAGGAGGGGCAGAGAGAGAGGGAGACACAGAATCTGAAGCAGGCTCCAGGCCCTGATCTGTCAGCACAGAGCCTGATGTGGGGCTCAAACTCATGAGCCATAAGATCATGACCTGAGCCAAAGTCAGACGCTTAACTGACTGAGCCACCCAGGTGTCCCTGGATTTTCTTAAATTATAGAAAAATAATCAGGGATTTTGGAAAATTTTGCTTCTTTTCCAGAGTCTTAAACAGGAAATGACCCAAGTTGGGATGGCTAGCAAAATGAGCTAAATTAAGCTTTGTCTGTCTGACTGTACTGGTTTTGGCTGCTTGGGGAATTTTGAAGAAAGGATGGTCTGCATTTGATTTGATTTTATCAGATACTAACTGACCTCTCCCTTCTTTATACTCCTACCCATAAATACAGCCCACTCCAAACCCTCAGTAGATTTGCCTGTAGTTTGTTACAGTTTGCTTGTCCTGAATTAACGATTCCTCTGTTATTCAGAGGAGCTTATTCAGGAGAATAAGCACATCTTTTTTAATGATTTTGAAGCTTTCCTCTTCATTGAGGTAGATAGTACTGTATCTTCCTTAAAAGCTATGGAGACAGAACAGATGAACTTGATTTCATGATATGAGACTGCATTAAGAGGACTAGTGCGATTTTTTACAACATATTTACTCTTTCTGTTTAAATTAATTGTGTCCAGAGCATGTGTTTAAATGCTTCTGTTAGTAAAAGATAAAGTAGATGATAGAAAAGTATTAGTAGTTTGCATTTTTTTCAAGATTATTTGAAAATAAGATCCATCATTTATACAGTGTATTTTTTCTCCACCTGCTTGTTTTGGTTTCCTTTTTACATGTCGTGAATAAAAAGTAGTTGGCTAATGACCTCTTGTCTTTTTAAGAAAGTGGGTATAATTAATTTGCCTGTCTCAGCTTTGGACTCAATCAATTCTAGAAGCAGAAGAAAAGAAAAACTCAAAATGGCCACAGGAGTAAACTTGTCTGAATCTGGGAAATTTCCTACCATCTGCCAGGCTGGTAGAAATGAGAAGAAGCCAATCAGCTCAGCTGTGAGAAGCAGCAAGCCATTCTCCCTCTATCCTCTGCCATTCTATTCCTGTTTCAGAACTTGAAGATTGCTATCAAATAGAAAATTAACAGCTATTGTCTACTTTGTAATGTCAATATCTAAATCCCACCTCAACTTTTTCTACACTTAATTAGATACGAAAATTCCCATAATAATGGTGGCATAGAACCAGGGGCCACCCCAAATCAAGACTGGTGGTAGTAACTTACTATCCTCTGCAAGATGTAAGGCTCACAGACAAAGCATTAGAACAGGGATGGGGGCACGGAGACCTCTGGTCACAGTCCACACTGAAGATTCTACAGATCCATGTGCATTATCTGTCCAGAATGTTAAAAAAAAAAAAGGTGGTGAATACAGAAAGTCTCATCTCATTCCTGCAGGACAGAAATAGATAGAAGTCTTCGAAGTAATCAAAGAGCTTATGAGCTCAGCACATGCTCCTGAAACAGTGTTCTGGATAAAGTCCCAACACAAGAATGGGAATTGCACCCAAGTTGGCACACAGTGGACATAAATTCATTCCTTATTCCATGTAATTTGGTAAATACTGTTTGAGGAGAGTAAAAGTGAGCACATATTTTAAAAAGGGAAATTAAAATGTGTGCTAAAGCAACAGAATAGAAGTCTTCATAAAGTTTCAGAAAAAGAGGAAACTCCAGAAAGTATTTACTTTAAGCAATGCAATAATGATCATGTTTATTCACCTCATGACACAAGAGGTTTCCACATTAATTAAACATGGCAGAAGAACCACAGAGAAAGAGCAGGTTGGCATAAAGATGAATAAAACATGAAAAAAGGGAGATGCATGAGAAAAAGAGGGGTTTTATATATCCTGTCAGTGGAAAAAAAAAGCCAAATTGAAAGAAGAGTACAGCATATCTCAGGTAAAATCAATGGGAATACATTCACACCTTTAAGTATCCTGTAAATGAGATGAAATTAACACCTTGAATATACCTTCAGAATATACCCAAACAACGGAATGGTAAAGAGCAAACTCCTCAAAGTATAAAGAGGCAAAAGCTAAGTTTCTTACAAAGAATAAAAGGATACTCATACTGGCCTTAAAGTTCATCTTTGGAACTTTTTTTCACATATTCATTGGCAATTTGCTTTCTATCTTCTGTGAATTAATGGTTAGCATTATCCACTATTTTTAAAACTAAAAGATTTTAGCTCCATCACTGATTCATAAATGCTGGTTCTTATTTTACCTCAAACTATACAGAAGTATAAAGGGAAAAAAAAAGGTTTGTATCTTCTAGTCCTCATTATAACTCCTCTGACCAAAGCTGACCACTTTCAACTAATGCAGCAGGAACACTAAAAGAGCTCATCTTTCTGAATCTATGAATGCCCAGAAATGCATATTAGTAAATAAATTCATTAACGATCAGCAGTTTGCACAAAGATGTCTGGCTCAGCATGATCTATGATAGTGAAAAACAGTTCAAATTCCTAACAGAGTAATCAAGCAATATTATGAAATGTATGTTCTCTAGCCTGCATTAGCTCAAAGTTTGAAGCAAGAGTCTTGCTGTTGCCCTCACCTGTTAATGGAGAGACAGGAGTTGTTCAGGAAGTGAAGTGTAGGATTCTTGAAATTGAAATATGGAGAGGTTGCAATTTTTGGTAATGGGCAAGATCTAACGCATGACCATGGGAGTGAGTGTATGAGGGTAAGAGTTGAGAAACTTCAAGAAGAGTTCAGGGAACTCAAGGACTAGTGCTTTGGAAGGATCCACTGGATGTGCATTGTAATCACTGAAATTTTAGCGGGAATAGCATTGAAGACACTGACAGTGAGCCAGGGATTAGATTCAGGAAATGAGGGAACACCGTAAATGATGCAGTGAGGAGGTATGACAGGAGATATCTTCCTACAGAGAGAAGGGAGAATGATCTTGAAGTGGCAATGTTGAGGAAAGAGAAAGTACCCCTCCTTCAGGTTGAGCAGAAAGGGGCAGGTGCATGAGGAGACAGCCACCCCTTGAGAGGGCTGCAAGGGAATCAGTGTCCTCTGGGGAGAATCTAGTTTCAGTTAGAGCACGAAGGCAAGGGAACGGGTTAAGGGTTCAGGGAATTTTTCTGTTGAAAGACTGAATTCTTCATTTAAAATTTTTTTATTAAAAAAATTTTTAATGTTTATTTTTGAGAGAGAGAGAGAGAGCAAGCACAAGTGGGGGATGGGCAGAGAAAGAGGGAGACACAGAATCTGAAGCAGGTTCCAGACTCTGGATCTGTCAGCCCAACATGGGGTTCTAACCCATGAACCTCGAGATCATGACCTGAGCCAAAGTCGTATGCTTAACTGACTGAGCAGCCCAGGCACCCCAAAAGACTGTGAATTCTAAAAGCATAGCAGGAAGTTTCAGGAATTGTGAAGGGGTGGAATATGGGTAAGAGGTGGAATCTTCACAAACCTTCTGGTCCCTATCATCTGGGAGATGAGGAATAACTTAATGTGCTTTTTGCTGCAACTGAAGGAAATCAATACAAATACCATAATAAGATTGATCTTAATGGCCTCAGGAAAAATAATGATGGGATGCTGTGAGTAAAGGGTTAAAAGTAGGGGGAGAGAGAATGGTGAGGCTCTTACCAGAATGTTACAGAGCTACGAAGCCCTTCTTTATTAATAATGAGGGAGTAGAGAAAGGGACGTTTTGTCAGTGCACAGCTGGTCCTTTTGGATGGACCAAAATGATCCAGTCTCCTGAGGGATTTAGAACTCTGATTTAATCAGGAAACAGCTATAGAATCCAGATTCTTATTTGTAGAATACCTTATATTCTGTACTTATACCTAGATTCCTATTTAATAGTTATAGGAAATATTGGGGAGCCTAATACCACTTAGCTGTTTGGAGTTAGAAAGCCTGAGAATAAGAAGGCTGGATCTGCATGACAGTCACTGTGAATAAACAGGATGGATTGAGAAATAAGATGGGAGGAGACGACTTTGTCTCTCTGAAAGAAATGTAAAGAAATGAAAAGTGTTGAGTGACATAAACAGTGCTTTTGTAGTATTACTCCACCTGAGAAGATTAAACTGGATTTGAAGCTTTCTAGGTTTTGTGGCTTACACTGATCAGAGTTATATGTGAAGAAGGCCAAGAGATAGCTACACAGATGGCCAGCTCAGAGAGGACACCAGAGTCAACAATAAACAGAATACGAAAATTCTTAGAACAGCTTTAATGCAAGTTGATTTCCCAAGTCTTTTTAAGACCAGATTTTAAACATATCTGTTTATGGATATAGCATATGATTAAATGAGGTTTTTTATGGTTTAAATTAAATGAGGATTAAAAATTTTATAGATTAACTGTAAGGATTGAAGTCTGTGTTTTTACTTACTCTAACCATAAGGAGGGAGAGGTGTTATGGGGATCTAAACTCCCCAGTTAACAGATATGTTGCAAAAAGATTAAAGACAGGTTGACTGCAGAAATGCATTTAAGTTGTTCAATGAGCATAAGGAAAGTTATTTGCATTGGTTAATGGAATGTGACAAAAAAATTAGTCCTTTCCTCTCCATCTCACTAGTATTTAAAAGCAAATAAAACCAATAGGAAATAAAATAAAATTCAGAAAGTTGGGCTTGGCAGAAGTACTTTAGAGAGGGCTGAAAAAATATCCGCCGCCCCCCCCATAGCTTCCTCTGACCTCCAAAGATATGGGATGACATGGAGTGGCCTAAACATAACAATCTTTATTAATAAAGCTTAGGAGGAAAATGTAGAGTATTACATCTAAGTAGTCCCCAATTATTGAACTCCAAAATTCAAAAAAGCTTATTAACCCAGCAAGGGTGGTGCTGGTCAGATTTATTGTATGAGGAACAGAGAATGCCTACACCTAAGACTAACCTTACCCCAAGAAGATCAAGGGAAACAGTATTTCTTCTCCATATGAAAATGATATGAATGCTTTTCCTCTGTATCCCACCAACTGCAGACTGAGATGTCTCATGCTGAAACATTGTTCCAGTTATTGATGGCAGTGCAATAAATTATCCCAAAGTGGCTAAAACCTAAGTGGCTAAAAACCCACTTTTATTCTATTTCTATTTCATGATTTTATTCTATTTTATTCTATTTATGATTCTGTGGGTCAGAAATGTAGGCAGGGCTCAATTGTGAAGTTCTTCTTCCTATGGTGTTGGCTGGTGTCATTCAGTGTTATTCAGCTGATGGGTCTAAAATGGATTCCCTCACATGCCTGGACTTAGCAAGAATTATTGGAAGGTTGGATTCAGCTGTGCTCTTCTCCCTGTCCATGTAGTCTTAGGATGTCTCCACATGGTCCCTCCAGCAGAACTGCTTACATGGAGACTCAAGACTCCAATGGTAAATATTTCAAGATACAGGAAATGGAAACATTAGTCTCCGAAGGCTTAGGTCCAGAAACTGGCACCTCATCACTTTGGCCATATTCTATTTGCCAAAGCAGTCAAAGAGCCCATTTAGATTCAAGGGGAGGAGACAAATACCCCCTACCTCAGTGGAGAGAGATCCAAAGAACTTAGGGTCATCTTTATTGTGTGATAATTTACCTGCCCTCTGACTGCACAGAAAATACATTCAGCTCCTTCCATGACGCCTAGGGTTCTCATGTTACAGTATCATGCTCAAGTGGTCATCATCTATCTAAATCAGGTCCAGGTATGGATGGGGTTCTCTGGGTCCTAGGATGTGGTTCCTCTCTATCTGATAAGCTGTGAACTAAAGAGATACGTTTTTCTGCCACCACATGATGGTGAGCCAAAAATAAGTGAAGTGCAAATAGGGACAGAATTAGATACACAGCAGATACTGGGGTTAGTAATTTTGAGATCCAGAATTGGGGACAGTTTTACTCCTGAGAATGATTCTCCTTGATTCTTGGCACTGCCTTCTCAGCTCTTGGTTCCACCTTTTGGGTCCTTATCTATATGGAATGGCAAAGTTTTTGCAGCAAAGTGTACTACTTCTCAGCCTGCTTCCTGCCCATAGTAAATTGGGGACATCCAAAGACTTCTTTTTATTTTGTACTTTCTAAGTCCATGCCATTAAGCATAAACCATACATACACACTGTTGTTTGTTGGTTTACTGAGACAGGTTTTCCTACCTTGGGCCGAGAGTAAGAATGCTGTGGGGCAACATCTATAATGACCCTGCAGAGCCCTAGAAGGCACGTCTTTAGTTTTTGTTTGAGGTCCCAACAAGGGGATTTACAGCAGCCACACACCTGCATTCTTTACCCTGAGTTTCTTTCAGTGTGCTGGATTTTATATTTGCTAAAGCTATTTATTTCTCTGAGAATCTTTTTCTGGGAATAGCTGAGGATGAAAACTAATTTTATCTTCAACCTCCAAAATCCCTGGATCCTTTATATCTCTTCTAAATTCTTAAAATCTGAATGAAATGGTACAGTTCCTTCTTTAGTTTCTCTTCCTCTTCCCATCTCCCCTTCCATCTTGTATGTAGTTATAGGAAGCTAGAAGCCTATTGAGATTTTCCACATTCTGTCTATAAATCTCTACAGCTAGACCCAGAAGTTCATTAAATACCCTTTTTGTTTTCTACATTATGACAGGAAGGTATGTTACCAAACTTTTCAATAACAATTTCCTAATTGTTTTTCAAAGTCTCACCATCTTCTGGAGTGTCTTCCAGCTTGACTCTCTCCAAAAACACTAGTATTTCCTGCTCTTGAGCTAGAGGTCATTATATGAATTTCAGATTAGCCTCTTCCTAGTTTGTGGATACTAAAGAACCGTACCATGGGAGTGCTCTCCACAGAGAAACACCTGCCTAACAGATATACATGTTTAAAGACTATGAGATCTTTAGTCCTTTTTAGGTATTATGTGTCAATACCATTGAAAGTAGAATTAACACATTTTTATAAATGGCAAAGAATTTTCAGGAAAAAAAGTTCATGATACAAGACCTATCAATTGAACAAAGATGAGAGAAAAAGGAAAAAAGAGAGCAATATTAGATTATTCCCTTTCTTTTATCACTTATTTCTGATGATACATTCAAATAAAATGTTCAAAAATATTGATTCTGTTTAATCCTTTTCACTGTAAATAGAGACTACTTAAAACTGGAATGATTGATAAAATGTAAGTTACATTGACACAAGAGGGCAGACTTTTCATATATATTTTTCAAATAAATTGCCAGGACTTTAATTCTGTAGATATTTTAGCTCACATTAGAAAAGAGATTGAAAGGAATTCCAAAGCAAAATTAATCGTTCAAGGTGATTAGTTTGCTATGTTCCTTATGCAATCAGTGGCAAGTAGTTCTCAAATTTAAACTATTTTACATCAATACAATAGAACAAGCAGAAAAACAAATTTTAACTACAACAAAATATTATTGATTCAAACGTTTTTTGGAGATAGATCTTATATTGTGAGGCTAGAGTACTTAAAACAATGTAGCATTATTGTAAACCCAGATAGTTCAAAGGAATAGAATAAAAGTAACACTTTGTTGCAAGAAACATAAACAAATAAAAGTTTATTATATGACAGAGGTGTCCTTTTAACTAACCATTTGGGGAATAAATAAGGTTAGATTCTTAACTTTTATCACACAATAACATTAATTCTAGGTTGATTATATATTTTAATGCTAAGCATGAAATAAAATGCCAGAAGAAAACAGGGAAATAGTCACATAATTTAATGGGGAAAAAAACAAAAAAAGGTCTTTCTGAGAATGTCATGCATGGCATGGCAGGTACGACCAGAAAGAAAATGGTAGACTTGAATACAAGCTAAATTCTCCAGCTCACAGGTACCCAAATAAAACTGGAAGCAAATGACACGCAGTGAAAGTATATTTGCAACAAGTATAAATGGTAACCAAGACTATTCCTTCTATGTGAGGACTTCCTTAAAAAACAATTAAGAAAAATATGGTATTCCAAAAGAAAAAAAATGGACAAGACTTGATTCACATGGAACAGGAAATGACAAATAAGTTAGAAAAAACGTTCATGGTCTTTTTCTTCATAAATTTCATTTGTGATAAAATACATGAAAACATAAAAACGAAAAAAATAGCACACTTATAGATTGGCAATTATAAAAGAAACTAAATATGGAATAAGGGTAAGGTTGTTGGAAAATGAACTAGCTGTTTCAGTTTTGAATGTTTGTATTCCCCTAAAATCTGTATGTTGAAAACTAATCCCTCAAGGTGATGATATCAGGAAGGGGACCCTTAGGAGATGATTGATTAGGTGTAGATGAGGTCATCAGTGAAGAGCACTAAGCCCTTTGGGATTAGTGCCTGAAGAGTCAGGTAAGAACTTGCTTCACCTTTGTCCTTTCTGCCATGTGAAGATACAATGAGAAGTGCATTCTCTGCAACCAGGAAGTGTGCTCTCTCTCCCCAGACCTTGACTCTGCTGGCACTCAACATCCAGCCTCCAGAATTATGAGCAATAAATTTCTTTTATTTATAAGCCACCTAGTCTATGGCATTTTGTTATAGCAGCGTGAACTAATGCTGCTGATAGAAATACAATCAGCATAATCTTTCTGAAGAGAAAACCAAAACAAGAAATATTTTAAGAAACTTACCCTAAGTAACAGCTACGAAGTGACTGAACTCAGATTTTGATACAGAAATCACCACCAGTTAAACCTATGGTCCTTACTTTACAATAAATGCTTAGATTTAAGGAGTGTATCATTTAGAATGTAAATCAAACACCCAAGCCAAAGGAGATAACTTATTGTAAAACTACAGGGATCTTAGGTGTATTTTTTGAATGAGGGTCTCAGATGTTTTTGTTACTCTCTTTTGTTTCTGTTTTTCTCCACATTTCTTTTATTCTATTCTGTAAAGGACTTCATCTGTTTTCCTTACCTACAATATGAAAAGACAGCTGTAGATAGCCCCCAAATTTTCATCTTTTGAATAAAACTACTCTTTCCTTTCCTTTTTGTATTTTCAGGCAGAAGAGACCATGATTGAGCCACCTTGGTTTGGGTGCCAATCCCAACCAAGCACTTTTGACTACAAGTGAGGGGTAACAAGGATTGGCTTGGGTTGGGTTTTATACATGTACCTGCTCCAAACATATGTGACTAAGGAAACAGTGTCCTTTTATCAAAATTGCTATTATGTGATTATGGTGAGGGAGGATTGGTCTTTAAATGAGATTATTTAATGTCATGCAATCCACAATATGTGTGTTGATATAATCACGTTCCTGAACTTCAAAATGGAGGACTAGACTCTTGTATAGGCTCTTAATTTTGAATTTAACACTTCCAGAGAGAACTTCAGCATCCTTATTTATAAGTGTTTTCCTCAGTACTAACATCTGGTATGCAGTAGCCTGAATAAATAGTAGTTATTATGGTTATTAACCACGTACAGCTCCACTCCATGGGCAACAGTCCTGCTTTGTATTGTACCTTTCAAATCTCAATATAGTCAATATGCCTCAATTTCAGGTTTCTTGAAGCTCGTGACATAAAAATTTAACCAAGCAGGGGTTCCTGGTAGCTCGTCAGTTGAGCATACAACTCTTGGTTTCAGCTCAGGTCATGATCTCATGGTTTGTGAGATGGAGCCCCGTGCTGGGGTCCGTGGTGGGATGGAGCCTACTTAAGATTCTCTCTCTTCCTCTCCCTCTGCTCCTCCCTCACTTATACTCACTCTCTCATAAAAAAAAAAAAAGCAAAAACAAAAAGTGAAGTATTTAAAATTCATTAAGAAGGAGGTTTTCGGGGCATCTGGGTGGCTCAGTTGGTTGAGTATCTGACTCTTGGTTTTGGCTCAGGTCATGATCTCATAGTTCCTGGGTTCCAGCCCTGTGTCAGGCTCGCTGTTGTCAGCACAGAGCCCACTTTGGATCCTCTGTCCTGTCTCTCTCCTCCCCTACTCGTGCTCTCTCCCCTTCTTTCTCTCTCTCAAAAATAAACATTAAAGGAAAATAAAAACAAGGTAGCTTTTCATTGTTACTCATCTTTGCAGGAGGTGATTTTCATGCATTTAAAAATTTCTTTAAAATTTTTTTGCTACCAATGTCCATTTTCTTAAGTACACACTCAACTAGTCCATTTACATTTTCTCATGTTGGGGCATCTGGGTGGCTCAGTTGTTTAAGCATACAACTCCTGATTTCGGCTCAGGTCATGATCTCATGGTCTGTGAGATTGAGCCCTACATGAGGCTTTGCACTGACAGTGCAGAGCCTGCTTGGGAGTCTCTCCCTCCTCTCTCTGTCCGTCACCTCCCTCCCTCTATCTCTCACTCTTCCATCTCTCTGCTCCTCCCCTGCTTGTTTCTCTATTTCTCAAAATAAATGAACTTAAAAAAATAAAATTTTCCATGTTTATGGGGATAAAAGCTGCAGCATAGAGAATATAGTCAATGGTATTGCAATAGCATTGTAGGGTACAGATGGTAGCAACACTTGTGGTGAGCACAGCATAAGGAGTATAGAGTTATTGAATCGCTGTGTTGTACACCTGAAACTACTGTAACATTGTGCGTCCCCTATACTTACATTATTTTTAAATAAAATGTCTCATATTTATATTTCCTAAATGGTACATATTATCTGGAGAAAAAATAATTGAAATTTGGGGAAATGGAACTGAAATAGGATGATTAGGGTATCAAAGAATGAAGAAGCAATTTTGTCATAAAATGGTTCTCTTGCACAGAATGTTGTTGGGAAGCTTCCATTTAGTTTGCCCAAAATAACTTTAATAGATTTGAAACTTATCCTAAGTTAGGGCAGAGTCTTGACAGAGAGCCTCATTTTTAGTCCCACTGACCATTGGGCCCAGGTTTCTATGTAGGAGATGTGACAATGACATCCATTCTAGCATGAGGTAATTATGATATGTTTACAAATTTTCACTCAAAAGTACTGACCAGTTATTACAGATCCTGTAAGTAAAATTTTAGTACCAACAGTATGGTAACATATTTAGAGCACTGGAAGAGACCCCACGAGACTTATATTTTACTTTTTTCTCTGCTGAAAAAAGATATGTGTTTTTGGGCAGTTGAACTTCAGCTTCTTCATTTATAGAGTGTTTTTCTCAGGACTAATGTCTGGCATTCAGTGGCCTGAATAAATAGTAGTTACTATGATTATTAACCTTGTACAGCTTCAGCCCCTCATTCATTCATTCATTCATTTATTCCTACTCCCCAAATCCAGTAATGAATATTTTAGCAGTAAACAAAGAAAGATTTGATTAATGTTCTTCTTTTTTTAAATATTGCCTGAAAATTTAGTTCTTTGAAGCAGTTCAGTGAGTTTATCTGCAGTGTTCTTCGGAAAAGTACATGATGGTATTCTGAATAATTCTTTTCATAAAGTTCCAAATTGCTTTCGGGGGACAGTGGGTCCGAATAATTGTCTTTGTCCTATTTTGATGTGGGGGAGGGGAGGAGGGAGGGAGCTGCTGTGTGGGCAGCCGGATAATCTGTAGGTAGAAGGTAGAGATTACTAGTGTATGAGAAAGACAAACCTGAGATTTTCATCAAAGAAATGACTTGTAACTACCTCACTCCCATTTTCACATATAACTCATAGGCTAATATTCTGGAGTTCGTCTTGTTTTCTAAGCATGACATTTCTTTTGATCATATTCTTTTTTTTTAATGTTTATTTATTTTTGAGAGACAGAGCATAAGCAGGGGAAGGGGAGAGACAGAAGGAGACACAGAATCTGAAACAGGCTCCAGGCTCTGAGCTGTCAGCACAGAGCCTCACGCGGGGCTTGAACTCACAAACCATGAGATCATGACCTGAGCCGAAGTTGGCCACTTAAGCGACTGAGCCACCCAGGCACCCCTGTTTTGATCATATTCTTCCTGTGTGCACATATTCTGAGGAAAGAAATTGAGCCAAATGGCTGGTCTCATTTGCCTTCCAAGATCTTGTGACAGGGCCTTGAGCTTTGCCACTAACTTAGAAGGAAGTTTTAAGCTCAGGAGATTTTAATTAAATGTTAAAACAATATAATCGCTAATTTAAGAATGTCTGGCTAAAGAAACATGCCAATTTTTCAGACCTATGTATTGTACAAGATTTGAATAATAAAAAATAGTATGATATATGGATATACACACAGAGGCATGTTAGTTGAACCAAAACTGCCTTCCTTAGCTCATAGGAAATACAGTTTAAATGTTAATGAATTTTCACCATTTAGGAATTTTTTTTTAAATGTAGTATCAGGTTCCTTATATGAATATAAACAACCAAGTATATTTGCTATTAAAGGGACCAATAACCCACCAAAGTGGTATGAGGATAACTTTAAACTGAAAACATCTGAACAAATTGCAGCCTCAGAAAACAAACTTTACCTAACTTCCCTTTACTGCCTTGAGTAGAGCCATAAACATTCCCCCGAAAGGGTTTCTTGTTTGAGAGAAGACTGATCCTTAGCTCTGACACATGAGAGTTCTGCTGCCATAAACACCTCTTTGGGAGAGCTTCAAGCCAGGAAGGAAACTATCAGCACCTGCATGAAACCTGTAAACACATGTAAACAACAGAATGTTCCATATTTTCCCACTGAAGCCCTAACCACCCCACCCCCCACCCCCCAATTTGCCAAGCTAGTATATAAACCATTGCTTCTTGGAATTTGTGAACCCAGTCCTTATAGTATGCTCCCACATGCATGTGAATTAAACTTTTCTTCAATTCATTTATGCAGGCAAATAATTCAAACAAAATTACTGAATTAACCTTTGTCAATTTAATTTTCAGGCTCCAGACTACTTATATCTAAGTTGGTAGCAGAAAAGTTTTCCTCCTAACACTATCCAGCTGGGTAATTAAAGCTAACTCACTTGAATATATACCACTTCTTCCCATGATGTCAAACTCAAATATCTTTACAGAAGGAAAACATATCATAGCTTGACAGTTTGGAAATGAGATCCATTTTCTTAATCTTTGTGTCCTTGGTTTCCAAAAGTTGCTTATAGATTGATGTCTGTAAGATGGGTCACTTTGGAGTCACCAGCTGTCTTGCAAAAGGACTTGGGATGAATCTATCCTCATCCCATTGATGGGATCAAGAAGAGACTCCATCGAAACTTAGAGCAAGACAAGAGAAGGCACGGTTCACCACCCTCCAATTATTCCCTCTGAGAAGCTGAAGTTGTGTGCCTGTGAGTCTGTGGGCCATTGCAGGGGTCACTGCTGCCCCGAGCTTGAAGACCTTGGACACGAGAAGTTCCAGTCTCCACTGTGAGGTGGGGAAGGTGGGAGGAAGCCACTTATCCCCTAGGGAACTGAGCTTGAGTTGAACCCTTCTGGCTGGAAGCAGCAGCAGGAAATCCTTATTTTGGCCAACTCCTTTTCAAAGTAGATACCTGGGTCATTTTCAGACTTTTCTTAGAAGTTCATTCATCTATTTTCTTAAATTTTTTTATGACAGCAAACATATTTCCTAGGCTATTTTATTATTTTTTAATTTTTTTAATGTTTTTATTTTCTTTAGAGAGAGAGAGAGACAGAGTATGAGTGGGGGAGGGGCAGAGAGAGAGGGAGACAGAACCTGAACCAGGTTCGAGGGTCTGAGCTGTCAGCACAGAACCCAACGTGGGGCTGAACTCCTGAACCCCGAGATCATGACCTGAGCCGAAGTCGGATGCTTAACCGACTGAGCCACCCAGGTACCCCTTGAGGCTATTTTAAACTGTGCCATTATTTAAGATTCTCCTCACTTAAATTATAGTTAGCTTTGAAGTTTCTACACACTATCAACTGTATCTTACTTCAGTTCCTTAATTTCCTTTAATTTTATTTGCCATATTCTGATTGTGGTGTCATTTTCTTACCTCTAAACTGTTCATTTTGCTGAGAAATAAGCTCCTCATTCTGGATGTTTCAAAATACCACTCATTGTTCTAAATTCAAGTTTAATGTCACCACCCTCATAAATGCTACCTTATCACCCCAGGTGCAAATGGATCTACTTTATTTAAAGCTCTTTGTTGACTGCACTGTTAATTCTATGCAGAAGGCTGGAATCTCTCCTTTAACTTACTTTCTGCTTCACACTCCCATGACAATGGGTAGGGGCAATAAATTCAGTCCTGTGAGTATTCACTCCTTCCCTCAGGACTGTATCCTCTACAGCAGTATCTAACATACAAACGTAATTGCTGTATACACACACACACACACACACACACACACACACACATATATATATAAACCCTTCAGGCAAGCATTCACAAAGAAACTCAAAATTGTTTATATTGTACAAAATTAGATCAAAAGATCTTTTGATCTTTTTCTTTTCTTTACTTCTTTCCCCTTTTGGCTTGCTTGTTTGTTTCATTTGTCTGTGCATTTGCGTGCTTTTGTTCCCTGTATGCTAGTCTGCTTCCTTTTCAGGGATACCTCAAAAAACAACCCAAAGTATACATGGTGGAGAGTCCCATATAATTGACCAGGGAAATAAAACAATCAGAGGCACAACAAGAGAAACCGAGGGACACCATTAAAAGAACACTTTCTGAAACGACAGGTCCAGGACAGTCAATGAGCCTCCTTTAACAGAGTAATACTAACAGGTGCCCAGTACATAACGAGCTTTTAAAACTGACAAGAGACAGAAAGCTAGCCAAAATGCCGAAGCGAAAGAAATCTCCTCTAAAGCAACTCCAGG
>CM053573.1:27575345-27625094 GCA_028646485.1 Cryptoprocta ferox
ATCAAAAGATCTTTTTTGATCTTTTTTGATCTTTTTTGATCAAAAGATCAAAGATTTATACGTAAAATTGAATTTGGCAAAATTCTAAAAGAAAACAAAATAGATTTTTTTCTTAATCTTTGATTATGAAAGGCTTTCTGGGAAAAATCCCCAAAACTGTAAGAAAGACTAATATGTATGATAATATATTAACTATATGAAAATTAAAATCTGCTCTGGAAAGAAAACAAAACAAAACAAAAACCCAGGGTTTTTGTTTTGTTTTCTTTCCAGAGCAGATTTTAATTTTCATATAGTTAATATATATATATATATATATATATATATATATATATAACAAGGAGTGAATTTTCTTAAAAAAGGATTTAAAAATCAGCAAAGAGAAATTCCTTTTAGACCTGAAACACTGACACTGAGAAACAGTTTTATCTCATCCTCCAAAAACTGGATTAAAACAAGAATAAGAGTTTAAAAAAAGAAAAGAAAAACATAGTTAAGCCGCAGAGGCTGGGAAAAGAGACAACACAATTTTAGATATTCTCTAGTATTTTAAGAAAAACTAACCAACCCAATAAAAATCTCTTAATCACACATCTTCCTTGAGATATGTCCCTTCCTCTCCTCCCTTTCACAGGAAGAAACTTGAATAAATCATCTCTTCTTGCAATCTATCGGCTATAGTTATTTCCTCATTCTCACTTGAAATCAGTCTGATCATGCTTTTGCCGGAATCATTTAACTGAATGTCTTATATGAAGCATCATTGCTCAATCCTTATCTTATCTATCAATAGCTTTTGACACAACTAATTACTTCTTCCTTCTGGAAACACCGTTTTCACTTGGATTCCCAGATTCCATATTCTGCTTGTCATTCTACTGGTGGTTCTTCCTCATCCCCCTATGGTAAAATGGTACAAATACTGGCAATACCCAGGGCACAGACCTTGGAGCTCATCTCCTTTCTATCTACATACACTTCCTAGATGGTCTTATCCAACCAATGCAATACCATTGATATGCCAATAATTCTAACATTTAAATCTTCAACCTAGATATTTCCCTGAACCACAGGAAATTATGATATGCAAATCATAATTAACATGTCCAAAATTCTCCTCCATATTTTCCTCCCAAACTTACTCCTCCACGTTTTTGCCCATATCAGAAAATGTTAATTTTCTGTTATTTTCTGTTAATTCACAATTAAGTGAGAAAAAGAGGCAGGTATTCCTATTTCTATACAATCACTTAAAAAGGGAAGGATCTAAAACTAGTCCCATGATAATAAGCTTTCCTTTGGTATCCTCGCTTTATGAAGTAAAGCTGAAAGAGATTAAGGCTCAGAAACGACATATTTAGACATGAAAGATAAAATGTTATTCACAAAGGAAGCTAAAGCCTGCTTTTCCATCGTTGTTAGGAACAACATGCAACTCCTAAATATTTACACTAGTTTCATTCAGAAAATCCACCACTCCATATAGGCAACAGTGTCAGAGAGCATGGTGCCTTATCCACTAGTGCTCAGTAAGTGACTTCTGATTGAGAAGTTAGTGCAATTCCATCATCCGTACTAAAATACAACAACTCAAAATGTATTTCCTGTTGACAGTGTGTCAAAAATACCATTACAAATACAAAAAATACTACATTATATTATTTTTAAGTTTTTGTCATTCAAGACAAAAATTGAATAGCAAATCAGATGTCACATTATTATATGTCAAAAAACACAAGAAAGCCATGGAATTGGTCATTTAGAAGAATACAGGTATTTTTTTTTAAGAAAATGAAGAGCAGCATAGACAAATTTCATTTGAACATAATCCTAATATCTTTTCTTTTTCTTACACTTTCGAAACTTTTGGCTATATTCATTTCCTCTATTATTTTCTGTGCTACTATCACTATCACTGGTTTGTTTTTGCCTCTTTCGTTTATTTGTCTGATGAAGCTCAGGGTCACTGGGCTGTTGGTGAGTCCATTCATAAGAGCTGGGTCCAGCCTCTAGACCTGGAACGCAATTCAGTGAAGAAGACACGGCCGTGCTACTGGGAAGCGGAGCTGTCATCTCGTAGTAAGGAAGCTGCAGTGCTGGGTTATACGTGTGCCACTGCTGTGAAAAAGAAGACACTCATCTACCTAAACAAGCCCCAAAAGTTAAAAAAAGTTAACAGTTACAAATATCCATGAGCAAACTAACCCACGTGTTAGAAGGACAGTGACTTTTCAAAACAGGACTGTGGTAGTTTCCTTAAATGGTTAATGTAAAGATGGAAGGTAGTATATGGCTTCCTACAATACAGATTAGTGCTGCCTTACAGAAATACCATACAAGCCACAGATAATACTTCTACATCTAGTAGCTACCATATGAAAATAAAAAAGAAACAGGTAATATTAGTAATGTATTTTATTTATCCTAAAATATCCCAAATACCATCATTTCAACATGTGACTAATATAAAAGTTATTAATGAGATACTTTACTTTCCTTTTTCCATACTAAGTCTTTGAAATTTGGTGTGCATTTTATACTTACAGCACATCTCAATTCAGATGCTACATTTGCACTGACAATACTTGATCTGATTTAGATTACCCAAAATTTACATTTGAAAAAAGAGATCACATACCCAAGGTTTCAAATATTCTTAAAAATATTCTAATAACTGAACCAAGTATCTGTTTTTAAATGTTAATAAAAATTAAAATTAAATAGAATTAAAAACTCAGCTCCTTATTTCTCACATGCGGCTAATGGCCACCATATGATACAGGATGTTTGTCAACTATTAATAGAGAGACACTTTCTTGTTTTTAATTCAGATTTCTAACTACACAAAGTAGATTAAAAATTAATAGAGACAAGACGAACTTGTGTGTGTGCTTGCACGTATGGGTGCGTGTGTTCCTCTCATCTCTACCAACGACACGACGTGCAGGAAGAAGGATATTGACAGTTTTTGAAAAGAACTTGTTGTTTTTTTAATATCTCACTGTAACTAAGAAAAATTTTTTTCCAGAAGTTAAATTCTCAATGTTCCTTATGTTTATAAAGGGAAAATGCCTACTTGAAACATCTGAAGCTCACATATATATTGGGTATTTAAAAAAAATCACAACCTGTGAATCATACTATCAGTGTTACAATCCCACATCTGTCACTGACAAGCTATCTTGGGCCTATTAGTATCCCTCAATTTTATTATGCATAAAATGAGAAGTTAGGAAAAAAAATATTTTCCTAAGTTCCCCTTTAACTTATTGTGACCATAATTATAATTTCTAGGCTGGAACTACATTTTAGAGAGCCTTTGGAAATAATGCGGTTTACTCTACAAACTGAGAATCTAAATTAAATTAGATTTAAATTTAAATGAGAAGACTCTACTCAAATTTTCCTTGGACCACATGCATCATCACTACCATCTACCCACTTTTTGCTGACACACTTGCGTGTGTATACTAAAGTATACTAAGCGTGAGACTGAAGATACCTGTGTTAGAGCCCACCGCCACTGGTCAGAAGACAGCTTCTGCCTTCACTCCAGGCTGAGATTTGAGAACCCTAAGTTCCATCATAGTCTGTATCATATTAAACATTGAACCAAAGACATATCAAACTTACCGTTTTCTGAAAGAAACATTCTTGAGGTAAAGCTGCACCATTAATTGGAAAGAACTGCATGGGAAAGGAAGATCTGACCACAACATCTTCATTTCTTTGGGAAGGGAAAAGAAAAATTAATGAACAGTTAAAATTCCTACACACAAATGTCCTTTTTTCTAAAAAAAAAAAAAAAAAAAAAAAAAAAAGCTCTTTGTAATTAAAAAAACAAAGCTTCCCTAAGATAGCTCGGTTAAGATTAATGAACTTTAAACATATACACACAAATGATCAGATAGTATACTGATAAAACAGTAACCTAGTAGTGCCTTAAATCTTATTAATTGCTAACATATTGAAATCTCAATATATAGAGTCACATCTGACTTTCTGATAGGAAAATGTTCAACACATTATATTTGTATAAAGAAAAAGAACACTTAGATATGAAGAGAGCAAAGCTAGTCATTAGTAATCACCAAGGGTGCATTTAATCTTCTACAGATATAAAAAGTGAAAGAAATATAAAATTTTTCCTCAATTTATTTTGGAAGGTATTTTCACTGTTTAACTATAAAAATTATGCTCTTTCCTAAATAGACTGCTAATGTTACCATAAAGTCATGTTTGCTGATTTCTTTCACACATGAATTAAGATAATAAAAATCCCTAATTCAAAAACTGTGGTGAGCTAAAATTTCATTTGTAAGTGTAATATTTGCTTCTATGAAGCTGTTTAATAAATTCCAATGTTAGAACAACTAGCCTTCATTTGTCTACTTGCTCCACAGTATTCCACAACTTTAATGGTAATACTACTAATCCTTAGGAAAGAAATGTGCTGGGGGAAAGGGTAAAACTACCACAGGCAGGTAGAGGCAAAAATGAGGACAGGTGAATGATAGGAACCAGTTAGATGGATAGGCGGAGATCCCATTTATAAGTGGTGACAGTATTGCAAAAACCAGAGGAAGAGTAAATTTCCTTGAAGAAGGAATTAGACAGGTGTCAGTTGTTATAAAAGAGGAAACTGAGTAAGCATTGAAGCTACTGAATTGTTGATCAGAAGGTTCCTGATAACCTTTAAAAGAGCATGTTTCATATAACAATGGGGTTAAGAAATGTATGGGAAGAAAGGATGTGAAGGATGAAAGATTTTTCAGGGAGAAGAGGGGGGAAAATATAACAGCCTGATTTGGAGAAAAGGGTCCAGGACTGGTAAATGTGTATAGAACAAGTGAAAGTAAAGAAATAAATGGAAAGTGCAATGAAATTCTAGAGTAGGGAAGATATAACTTCAGTAGCAGAAAAGGTGAGATTAGCACCATCGTGAAAGGAACTGCAGATTCTCTAAAACCACGATCTTTCCTAGGTGAATCTCTGGGCATGCACAGTTGTCTACATAGAAGAATTGCATGTAAACTGGGAAGAGTTATGAGCTAAACTGTCACCCCAAAATTTATTATGTTGAAATCCTAACCCGCAATACCTAAGAATGTGACCTTATTTGGAAATACGGTTGTTGCAGATAAAATCAAGAGGAGGTCATTCTAGAGTAGGATGAGCTGCTAATCCAATAGGACTGGTGTCTTTATTTATTTATTTTTATTTTTTTAATGTTTATTTATGTATTTTGAGAGAGAGAGTGGGAGGAGGGGGAGGCAGAGAGAGGGAGAGACAGAATCCCAAGCAGCCTCTGTGCCGTCAAGCTCATGAACCTTTAGATCATGACCTGAGCTGAGATCAAGAGTTGGATGCTTAACTGACTGAGCCATCCAGGTGCCCCAGGAATGATGTTTATAAAAGGGGGAAATTTAGAGACAGGTGCACACAGGGAAAATACCATATGAAGATGAAGGCAGAGATCTGGGTGATGGGTCTATAAGCCAAGGAATATCAAATATTGCCAAATAACCAGGAGATGGTCTGGGAGAGACACGGAACAGACTCTTTCTCACAGCCCTCAGAAGGAACTAACTCTGTGGGCACCTTGATCTTGGGCTTCTAGCCTGCAGAACTGTGGGAAAAACATTTCTGTTGTTTAAGTACGTCTTTGTGGTACTTTGTTATGGCAACTTTAGCAAAGTAATATAGGAACTATTTATTTAAAAACAGAAGGTATGAGAGGCAATCAATAGAAGCACAAAAACCCTTCTCCAAGAAAGACCAGTGAAAGACTAAGGATTTGACATGTACACCACTTTTCTCTGCACATTACTATAACATATTTTCATTCTTCCTTTATAATGTAACAAATACTAGAAGATAAGGTACCACTACAAGTGTAGTATTATGGAATATATGTATAATTCTGATTTTCTACCCTAGAATTTGTGATGATTTAGTTTGTCAAATATAAGTAGAGAATATAAGAGTTATGATGACATCTTATAGGGTTTGTCTTGTCTTTCTAACTCTGCTCAAATCATAGCAATAACTTGTTCCTTCCTAATTCCTGAGAAAAAAGAGGTATCTTTTCCCACTAGAAGAGGGGAAACTCTCATATTAAATATATAGCTCAATTCAGGAGTCTATAGCACTTCCCCTACCAACACAGTAAGTTACTCTCTCCTTCTTGGTAACACTGGTGGAAAGTATTCACTGAATACTTGCTATGTGCTCAGTATTTTAAATACATTGAATTTATTAAAAAAATTAAAAAAAAAAAAAAGGGGGCACCTGGTTGGCTCAGTCGGTTAAGTATCTGACTTCAGCTCAGGTCATGATCTCACAGTTCGTGGGTTCGAGACCCGCATCAGGCTCTGTGCTGACAGCTTAGCCTGGAGCCTGCTTTGGATTCTGTGTCTCCCTCTCTCTCTGCCCCTCTCCCGCTCACAGACTCTCTCTGTCTCTCAAAAAATCAATAAAAACGTTAAAAAATAAAAAATACATTGAATTTATTACAAAATTTGATTTTCACAATAATCTTTGAGATATTACCCTTGTTTTATTTATTTATATTTTTAAATGTTTATTTATTTTGAGAGAGAGAGAGAAAGAGACAGAGAGAGGGAGGGAGAGAGAGAGAGAGAGAGAATGAACGTGCAGGGGAGGGGCAGAGAAAAGAGGGAGAGAGAGAATCCCAAACAGGCTCCGCATAAACTGTGAGATTATGACCTGAGCTGAAACCAAGAGTCAGATGCTTAACTGACTAGGCCACCCAGGAGACCCTCATCCTGATTTTAAAGACAGGTTACGGTGTGGTGAAATAACTTGTCCAAGGTCATAACATTAATGAAGTGGCAAAAGCAGAATTCAAATTCAGGTAATTTAATGTCAGCACCTCCTTTTTAACTTCTGATTTCACTGATACAGAAAGGCTGGGAAGAAAGATGATGTGAAGCACACTTTTTACTGATGGGATGCAATACTTTTCCTACAGATAAGCCTGTGTAATTACCAGTCCTTACGAGGCACTCTCTTATGCCTCAGAGACAGGAGTTTCAGCTACAGCTAGTTTACTTGAGAATATTTGGTTCTGCAGCAGAAGACAAAAACAAACATGATGGATGAAATGCTTGTAATACACTCTAAGTAAGCTGGCAGTTTATGGAAGTGATGAAGCTGTTAGAGACAGAATAAGCAAGTCACTTGGGAGATAAAGGCAGAATTTATAATATATATTAAATATAGATAGGAAATAAGTATCCTGTCAGACATGCTGTAGATAGATTCCACAGAAAATAGGATGGAATAAGTAAGAATGTTACTTATGGACAAAAAGGGAAAGATACACCAAGTTCTCATCATGTCACCCCTGGGCAAACAGTTATGTTGCTTTTCTTATCTTTGCTCTGCCTTAGAAACTCAGATAAACCCTGTGGGCATCTAGCAGACTAACTTACAAGTTACTTGTGTGGCCAGATGTATTTGCCCCTAAGCCTCTTTGAGAGGGCAAACAAGTAAGGTTAGCTCTGGGAATTTTCCATCTGAATGGATATCCTTATTGAACTTCAACTCTAATTCTCATAAGTACACTCTCAGTGAGGAAGCCTGATAAAGCACAGAGAAATGGTGCATGAATATTAGTGTAACCAGAACATGGTACACTGGTCCTTGGCCCACTTGTACCCAAGTGTACATTCCAAGTGTGCTAACCTATCCAGTATCTTTCCCGTTGCTTTTCGCTGTGCCTTTTAAATTGGTTTAATAAACAGTGTGATTCAAACATCTTAATTCAGTTTGAGAGCCCTCTGTTCCATGACCTCTGGGAGAGCTTGCCTGACAATGTCCTTAGAGGCTAACATTGATTGCATCAAAAAATCAGCCAATACAAAATTTTAGAATATTTGAAAAATTACCATAGGGAAGTTCTAAAAGGCAGTAAAATAAATAACAGAGTGGCTCAATGTCAGAAGGCTTAATTTCAAGCCTAGCCACTATCACTTTTTCATCTTCATGACCTTAAAAATTAACTTTTGCATTTCCATCTATTCAGTTATAAAATATGAATAATAGTATCTCTATGATCCATCACAATGACACTTTGGATGCTTAAGTAATTTAACAACTATGACAGGCACAAGGTAAACCATAAACACTAGAAACACAAATCTGTCTCCCCTACTGATGAAAATATTAAAACCCCACTTTAAATGAAAATATTTTGTTACTTTTCATGGTTTCAGAAAAAAGTGAATTGCTTAATTTTATCCTATGTGTAAACAGTAAGGTTTTACAATAGTCCAGAATATATATAAACTACTGCTGGAATAAGAACATATTTATTTGCTTTACCTTTTTGAAAAAAAAATTTTATTACCTGTAGCTGTGTGAATTTATCTTAACACAGCTCTCAAAACTTTGGTTGGCTGGTTCAGAAGAGCGAGAGCTCCCTATGGAAGAAATAGAACAACTGATTACCTAATGGTACACTGTTTTGGAGTTCTAACATTAAACCATACAAAAACTCCAAACCTGAAAGGGTGTAGCACTGGTTAAAATTCCTTAATCAATTAATATACCCAAATATACCTTTGATCTCCCCATATTTATAGCTTATTAACACTACAAATGACTGAATTATAACCAAGCTTTGTCCAAAGAAATGGCTGTACAGAATGATATTGACGTGGGACCACAAGGTCCCTGATGTGTTGTTCTACACGCCTGTAGACTGACAATGGCAAACATTCGTGTTATTTGCATCCTGTGTAGAATGCATGAGTTCTCTAACCTGCACTGGCAAAAGTGGATGCAACCTTACAGAGGATGCTGAGCAGCTAGCTGGGATATCTCAGAATATACTATGTCCTGGCCCATTTTACCAGTCCTTGTGTGTTAACTGGAAAGTACTTGAAAGCATGATCAACAGCTAATTAGCTTTGATAAGACACTAACAAAATAAATAAAAGAAAGAAATGCAAGGAGAAACCCTTTTCCTTTGCTGTGAGGTATTGTTTTCTTATTCTTATTCATTTTTAGTATAATGAGACGAATAAAAAACACCAATACCCTTGAATCATTTGGGGAGGAAGGAACATAAGCATCCCAAGCCCTGCACCATGAGCATGAGCATCACCTGCGCTCCCTCAAAGCATGAAAGAGGTAGAGCAGTAGCAGAGTGTTCCCCGGTATTTAATCAGTTGTTGGCAGGTGTGCAGGAGAAGACATTGAGGTCGGCTGCTTTTGGCCAGCTGCTCTTGCAGGGGCTTAGATCCAGGGCAATATGTATCGCATGGTTTTCCCAGAAGAATGACTAAGGCACTCACTTTACCTTCCAAACAGTAGGTATTTGATACCATACTTTAGCACTGATGAGAAGATTAGCAAATAGCCTTGCTGTATAAAGGCTAGAGTTGTCCCCAGTTCATTTAGATTTGCTTAATTTAAAACAGCCAATAACAACTATCGTAGCTACCTTCTGGCTGGTACTAAGATAGAACATTTTAAATTCTGATATAGAAAAAATGATACAGAGTTGGCAATACTAATTAATCATATAACATTTTGAATGTCACAGGTATTCTGAGTAACTTTTACAGAGACTACAAGGGCCCTTTCTTGGTCTTACATCATAGAGAAAACACAATGTTTACACCTCTGAGAACAACACCATCAACAAAACACACTTGGAAGATTCATCAGTGGCAAGACCTACCAAATCGATACTGTACATTAATTGGTCTTCCATATAAACGAATTCCATTCAGCAAAGCTATGGCATAAGACACCGATTCAGGGTGTTTAAAGCAGACAAATCCAAAAGACTTCGGCTTTCCTTCTCTGTCTTTGCATATAGTCACTTTGGTTAATGGCCCAGCCTATAAGAAACTTAAAAATTATTTTCTCATAAATCTAAAGATTTGTTTTACATTCAGATAAATCAAGTATATTCAACTTTAAAGTTAAAAAATCTGTTAGCAATAATAGCTTCATGTAGTTCTGCAAATAATGCATTTTCGTAACAGTAAATATCATATTCCATCACACTTTCTGGTATTTTTTGGCTCATCAAGGAAACATTCGTTAAGTGTTAAGAACAGAAAATTTTAGATAATAGTTCCAAATCTTAAAAGATATGTCACCCTTAACAAAACAATATAGAGAGCATTTGAATCTAAGAATGAAATACTACTTTTCTCCATACATATTAACTCAAAAATAAATTGAAATGACCAACCTAATGTTGTTTTGACTGAGCCTAAAAAAAGTGTTAATTTTGTACCGCGGCCTAATTTTTTCTGTCAAGATTAAACATTTTTACAAGAGAAACTAAATTTATCATGTGTTCTGATCTAATAATCCTCTTTGGTAAATATTTCCAAAAAAAAATGTTTTAATATCTTTAAGACTTTTAAGTAGGTGCGTTATTTATATGAGTGAAAAATTAGAAAGATTCCAAATCCAACAATGGGCAAATATTATTCCATTGTGTATTACGAAAGTGGGATAAAATAAAATGAAAATATTCAGATTGTATTTATAGTAAAACCTATGATTAGCAAAAGAGAGTTAAAAAGTAGTCAAATATTATAAAAAAGTGTTAATTAAAATTAAAACCTTACATCTCCCCCATGATAAGTATTACAGGTGGCACCCACAAAAGGCTTACAAACTAAGATTTAATGGCAAATGGCTCATACTTTTTAATTGTACTTTAATGATTACTTTTCTCTGTAGAGTTGGATAAATAAACTGCCTTTACTCTAAAGAAAAATGTTAACTATTATCTTTAAAATTATACTGTATTTTAAGATTCAGTCTTTCTTTTTTCATTTTCTGCTTTCCCAGGGACTAGCTCATCTTTCCTTCTTGCTTCAAGGACCACTTCGTAAACAAATCTATTTGTTACACTCATGACTCCTAGAGACCTCTGTGTGATTGTCCTTCAAACTCAACACATTTGAAACTGAATTCATTATCTCTCTCCTCCAAATCTTTACTTCAGTATTTCTTAGTCAAAAGCACAAAAATATTAAACCTGATTTTCTCACTTAAAAGGATAATTAGAAATTTAAAAGAAACTAGTAAAAGGATAAATATACAGTAATAAAATAAACCAATTTTAATCAGTATTGTTCTACTACAGACGTAAATATATGAAATCACAAATGAACAGAATATGCTCAAATGCTTTCAATTTTACAAATCCAAAGATATACCAAAGCATTTTTAAAGATAAATTTCAATAAGACTTGCCCATAGCAATAATCCCATCACTTTTTAGTCTTTTTAAAGACTAAGGTTATGTGTTTTAAAAAATCTTTCTAAAAGATACCTCACTTTAGCAAATCCTTCCAGAATACAGAAGGACCGAGGCAAAAATAAAAACATATGCTTGGTTGCTTGATCTGTTATGGTAGAAATTATAAAAAATGAGAAAATTTTATAGATTTAGATATAATTTATATACTATATATATAATACATATATATATCTACACATACATATGTATATAGATAGATGTATCCAGTCCATACTGATTTGAAATAACGTTAAGTTCATGGGGCCTTCATGCCTACCCCCAACCCCTTTACCAACTCCCCCCCTTGTTTTTGGAAGCTCAACATGAAAGAAGCCTTCATGGGAAAAGAACTTTAAGGCTTCTTTCTTTCTGTTCTCCTTCCTTCCTTTTTTTCTTTTTTTTTGTCTTAAGTCTTTTTTTTTCTTTTAGTTAGAGTGATAAGTTTAAGTGATGTTTGGGGAAATAACTATAGGAAACTGTTAGAACAGCTTAAAAAAGGCAAGTTTTTTTTAACTTTTTAAACTTAAATTAAGAGGGCAAATTAGAATAAGCATAAAAGTCTTCAAATCAACAATATTTTTCAAATAATAACAAGTTTTATGTCCAGGAAAGGTAACTGTGTTCCTGGGGTGGGGGTGGGGGGGTTCTCTCTTCCAAATTGTGTGTTATAATTAGCAGTAGACAGAGACAAAGTTAGGGCCTTTCAAAAACTATATCAAGAACCCTTTTCACCACGGTATTCATACTTAGTCTTAGAAATTTAGCTTTGCTATGAGGTCCCTTGGAACTTGCCTTTATTAGGATAGAGAGAAGTCATTCTTTCTTGATTTCTCTTGATGTTAGTAGTAATAGTACTACTATCAGTAGTAGCAGTAGCAGCAGCAAACGCTTAAAAGTGACAGGCTCAATTCTATCTATTTTACCTGGATTAATTTATTTGACCTTCACACCACATCATACTGCAGATGCTATTACTACCATTTGACATTTAAGGAAACTTAAGTACCGAGATATTCACCTATCTGTCCAAAGTCACGTTGCTGACATCAGAATTTATACTCCAAACAACTATGCTATGTTACATATCGCTCTCTTTTGTAGATTATCTTAAATCAACAGTTTTATTTTAAATTTCCCCTTTTAGAAAGACCAAGGGCTATCTCTTAAATTTGTATGCTAGCATCTTACTTTGTGTTTGCCCTGTAATTTTTGTATCATTAAACAGTTAGATGAATAGCTGGATGAGGATATCTCTTTAGCAAGTGAGACCTACGTGTATATAATAGGTGAGTGTTTACAGGGCAGAGGAGGCTTACTCATGGAAGTCCTCGGTCTCAAAAAGTTTCCAGAAGTTCCTCTTGGTATGAAATACATGAAAACTGCTCATGGAATCAATTGGTCACAGCTATCCAAATAGCCGTATCCAAATAGCCGTATCCAAATAACGGCTGTCCAAATCATTGAATTTCATTTATTATAATGGAGTAAAAATACCCTCCATGTAAAAGGGCTTGGGGGTATAAGTGATACATAGGGCAACATTTAAAATCTATACCTCCCATTTCGCTGGATGTAAGGCGTGAGGGTGCTTATTGCCTGAAGGAAGGCAGTGACAGGGCTGTTTTGTTTTGACCAAATACTCAAGGCCCAGGTAATTTCTGGGAAGCCCTCACTCAGGGCTGGGCGCTGGGAGCCAAGTAACCCCCCACCCGCACAACTCTACAGTGGGGACGGCGATGGGACGTACATTATATCATTTCAATACCAGCTGCTCACGTAGGGACAGGTGCGCCCAAACGGTACTAAATTATAAACCTAGGCACAGAATGGGGCGGGAAGTGAGCCGGGCACCGGGTGGTCCAGGTGCGCCCCGCCCCTCGGGCTGCGCTTCCGGCTCGACGCTCCCCGCCCCTCCGCCTCCCCCCGCCGACGGTACCTGAAGGAACAGCTCGTAAAGAATCTCTTCCCGAACTCGGGCCTCTAAATTCCCCACAAACACCGTCCTGTCGGCCTCCTCCTGAGCAGGGAACATCCCTCCGGTCTCGGCCCGAGGATAGAGGAGGTATCCAGACCCCGCCCCCTCTCGCCGCGTTACTGCGCCGCTTGGACTAGCGGAGCTGGGCCGACAACGGGAGCACGCGCGCGCCAGAGGCGGAGCGAGGGGGGCCACGCCCCCCGGCGCCCTGCTGGTCGGCCGCCGAGCAGCCCCACAGCCTTGGATTTGGCCGTGACCAAGGGTCAGTGAGTGATAACTAAAAAACGATTACTGTGCTAGGGGGTTTCCCCTCTTGCTTGTGGAGTGCCCTCCATTTTACTGGGCACACACTTACTGACTTTGGATTCAATCAACATTTTCAATAAAATGTCTGTAGAGATGCTTTAAGACGTACTAGCTGCAGTACAGGAGCTCCCAGGCTAATGGGGGGAAGATTTGTTTCCAAAGAGTAAATGTATAAATCACTAGGATTTTGAATTTAGATTCTGTACAAAATACTTTTTGAAAGAATAAATCCATGCGTGCATGGATATGGATGTGGAATACAATAGAGTTCCAGAATTAAAGTTTACCTAGGAAGCGCTCCCTAGAGAGTCTTTGGAAATGGGCATAGAATGGTTTTAGGTGGACTCCAGAAGGCATCTGAGGATTTGAGAAAACATCCTATACCTAGGAACACTAGGAAAAGTATAGCAGGTTTTGTGACCGAAGCCGGAATTCTTGAGGATGGTTGATGGGATCCAATGTTTGTATACAGTGACCAGAGTGAAGAATTCATTCTTTTTTTGAGGAGGGTTAGAAAAAAAAATCCTAAAAAAACAAAGGTAATTAAAAGAAAGGGGGAAGAAAGCCTACTGATAATGTCAGTAGATTGATAAATCAACTGTCAACTATTAATTTGGTTTTCTTTCTGAAGAATCCATATGTCTCCAAAAGACCCTGAGATTATCCTGTAAATAAACAAGTAATCAGGACATCGTTTGGCCTTTAGTTAAGAGTCGTGCTAATTCATTTTGCATTGCATGCGTTTACTTAGTTGGTGGACCAGAAAAAATACCCTTCTTTTCTAATGATCAGGAACACATCTTTGGAAACCTAATTTCTAATTGAACTGTGACATTATTTAATTTTATGACTTTGTGTAAGTAACTTCACTTTTAGAAATTCAAATTATATTTCTTAAGGAATGTATTGAGCTAATTTAATTACAGTACTTCATTTAATAGATATTTTCTGAATGCTTACTATGTACCAGGCTCTGCCTTTAATCCTTGGGAAACAAAGCTTAAGTGTGTAGATCTGTCCTAAAGCTTTCAGCATAATGAGAAAGACAGACTTCTTCCTATACAAATAAATATAACATAATGTGTCAGTAACTTCAGTAGTCACCTGCTGTTGATATATCATAAGTATATAAGTCTTGTCTCCATTTTTCCTTTCCTCTGTCATCAACATTGTTGTGGTAGGGTAGGAAAGGGTTAAAGAAACTAGCACGTTGTAGTTATATAACAAATATATGTTGATCAAATGAATAGATTCCCGAAGGTATCTATTATCTGTAATTCTATTGATATTTAAAATTCATTTATCTCATAAATCTTATCCAAATAAACACATTTCCTCTTTCATTTCCGCTCAGTCACACTGATCTGGGAGCTGTATCTTCAGGTTTCATTGTAAAATTTGCAGTGCACATATATATGATTGTGAATGGTACAAAACTTTAGCTATATTTACAAATAGTTAATGGTCATGTTGTATTGCTATACTGATGTTTGCATCATAGTTTTTTTTCTTCTTTTTTTACAAACGTGTATGATTTTAGTTCTCTTATCAATCCTCTTTTCTTTTGGCAGGACCTAAGTTTATGGTGCTTATATTTCTAGGATACTTTTTTAGTGTTTTAAGCTCCTGGGTGCCTGGGTGGCTCAGTTGGTTAAGTGTCTGTCTCTTGATTTCTGCTCGGGTCATGACTGAGCCCCATATCAGGCTCTGGGATTCTCTGGATTCTCTCTCTCTCTCTCTCCCTTTCCCCCTGCCCCTTCCCTGCTTGGTTGTATGGGTGTGCTCTCTCTCTTTCTCACAATAAATAAACATTAAAAAAATTAATGTTATAAGCTTTGAAAGCTCATGTAGTTAGCTGTTTGTTCAGAATTTGACCTCAATACGTATCATTTTTCTAATGTAAGCTTACTGTATTTCCTCTTACATTGAATGAACATGTAATAATAAACCTAGCTGTAGCTAAAAAATAATTCACTTATTTTTAATGTTTATTTATTTTTGAGAGAGAAAGAAAGCGAGCACGGGGAGGGGCAGAGAGCAAGGGGGACAGAGGATCTGAAGTGGGCTTTGTGCTGACAGCAGCTAGCCTGACTCAGTGCTCAAACCCATGAACCATGAGATCATGACCTGTGCTGAAACCAAGAGTCAGCTGCTTAACCGACTGATCCACCCAGGTGCCTCGAAAAGCCACCTTGTTAATGGATTTTAAAAACTTCACTTTTTGTTTCTGCTTGGTTTAATTTTTTTTTGAGAGAGTGAGAGAGAGAGCGATTACAAGTGGAAAAGGGATAGAGAGAGAGGGAGAGAAAGAATCTTAAACCATGAGTTCATGACCTGCGCCAAAGTTGGACACTCAACCGACTGAGCCACCCAGGAGCCCCCAAATGTAATTGACTTTATTCTTAGCATTTCCTGGACCATTAGTCAAATATAAGATTTAATGCATTAAATACATGGTACGTTATAGAGAATTAACCTTTCTTAACTCATATCAGGAGGTTTTATACCCCTAACTTTATGTATTCAAAAATGAAAATGTTTCTATATAATAATATATGCAATACTATAAGCTATGTATATAAATAAATAAGTTTATCTTTCTATTTACCTATCTATCTGTTTAAAACTAGAGCTTCTTCCCTTCTTTGCCCAACTGACTCGTACTCTCTTTGGTAGTTCAGCCCAGGCAGCATCTCCTGAAGGGCTTCCCTGAACTCTGCGCTCTAGATTAGCTGGCCTCCTTGCTGTGTTGTGCCATAGTTTCACAGATTTGCCTTTTTCAAGCCCTCCTCACTGTGAATTGCTATAAGGTAAATAAATATATTTCAGTACCTAGGACAATCCCTGACATATATGTGGATGTATCATAAATAGTTGTTGACATAATACAGTTTGAATAAATAAATGTCTCTACTTTGTATGTCCAACAACTACATTATGCCTGAAAATTAGTAGATGCTTAATAAAAGTTGTATAAATGAATGAATGAAAGGAGAAACTTGATAAATTAATGTTAAGGGACCCTAGTGGATGCTTCTTCTAAAATCGACCTCACTTTTGTCTTCACTTTTTTCCTACCCTCATTTTTTATTCATTTTGATTTTCTTAACTATATCTGTCCCAAACTTTTTTGTTTGTTTTACTTGTATCAGATACTTATTGTCAAGAAATATTTTTAATGTTTAAAGAAATAAACAAGAAAGTAAAAATCATCAATAAGTCTTCCATGCAGAGATAAACATTTTGGAGGAAAACCTTCCTAACTTTGATCTATGCATGTATACATAAAACATATTTTAGGAAAATAAATCTTACTATACATACTATTTTTTAGCTTGCCTTTTCTTCCCTTGTACTATGCAATGGAGACTTTCTTTACCAATAAATAGTGATTTATCTACAGCATTAGTTTTAATCCACGGTATGTACCGAATTAGACTATCCCCCACTATTAGACATATACATTATTTTTTTTTTTTGCCATTAAAAATGCTGAGATTAACATCCTTGCTCATATGCCTTTGTGCTCATTAGTAAAAAAATCCTGTAGGAAAATATTTTGGATGTTTAATTGCTGAATCAAAGGGTAATAACCATTAAACATTTTGACACATATTGCTAAGTTTTACAAAAGATTGTGCCAAAATATATTCTGATAAACAATGACTACCCCATTTCACTATATACTACTCAACTACCTATTATAATTACCTATAAAGTGCCCAGAAGCGTGCCTGGTACACAGCACTCTGTCAATTTTATATCTTCATCCTCATCATCCTCATTATCACCTTTATAGTATTATTAATATTGTATCCATGTCTGTAAGCTTAACACCATTTGTTAATTCTAAGGAGGACTAAAAAAGCACAGAAATATTTTCTTACTAAACTATAGACATTTTATATAATATTTTGTCATTCCTCCATGTTATGCTATTTAATGCAATGGATGTTAATCTCAGTTTTATCACTATTGACAGTAAAAATATGCAAACAGTATAATTCTTATATGTTGAAACTGTTATGTATTATACTGTCTTAAATGCCAAGTTGATGTTTTCAATATGAGCTCTTTAGAATGGCAAAGAGGAAAATCATATATGAGATTCCTATTAGAGTGTCACGTCCAAAGCAGAAAATAAAAGCAAATTATATGTTAAATAGGAAAGTTTATCTTTTAATTTAAGTATAAACTTGTTAATAATCTCTTTTAACATATGCAACAATTGCATTACCTTCCCACATTTTAAAAATATGTGGCTTATTTATATCTAAGTAATATGGAAGGACTTAGGTTATTTGGTGGTCACCAGTCAAATTATAATAATGGCCCCCTTCTAAAAATGAATTTTCATGTAAAATCCCTAGAGATCGAACAATTTAAAGTGATGATTTTTAAATTTTTCACAGTTTTGAAATGAATACCTCATTTTGGTTGTAGATTCTTTGAAATATTTCCTGAGACCTCCAATTAGTTTCTGCTAATACTGTTCTTAAAGTGTCTTTGGAAATTTACAGAAACTTGAATTTATAAATAACAAATTTAATTTTTGAACTGATTATGCATGTACTCAAAATGGTTCTCTATTTTTCTGATGTACTAAAGTCTGTTACTGAAAGGAAACTAAGGGGAAGAATGAAGTAAACATGTGAAGAAAAACCTATAATAATTAAAGTTATATTAAAAACAAAAATATATTTTTTAATTTTCCTATTGTAGAACTCAAAAGACAGGCTAGCATTTTGAATTTTAAAATAGCCACTGAATTTGGATTGCAAAATGATATAAACATGAAAAGGTCATATTTTATATCTGATAGCTTGATGGATTTGGATTTTATTATTGATTTTATGTATATCAAGACAACTTAGTTTGTAATCAAAATGAACATAAACCACAATATTCTCTGACTCTTTCTATTTTTAGCATTTTCTAACATTGCATTTGCTCTAGGCTTTCAATAAACATATTCTTCCTGACCACTTCTGAAATCCTGAGGTTAAGAGGAATAAGGAAAGATATAATTAGCTTTTTCTTTCCCTTAAATTCAACGTGGGTGCTGTTTGTAATTTATTACAGAGTTTTGACTTAAAAATCCTCTCACAACGACAAGACAGATGAGAGGGCGAAAAAAAAAAAAAAACCTACCTTACCTTTCAACAAACAGGGAGGAGCAAAAGATCAGGGATCTTTTATGATAAAATCTACCGGACTCTGACAATCTTACCAAAGAGAAACCTTAATGAATTTCAGAATTTCTTTTGTGTTGAATCTGAGTGCTGCTTTTACTTTTACTGGATTCCAAATGAAAGTATACATTTTTCTTTGTTTGATGTGCTGGGCAAGATCTGGTAAGAACTTAATAATTTGATTTATCTTACCAAATTGTGTGTAAAATAATCAGTATGGTATTCTGATTCTAGGATAAAGAATTCCAGGACATCATGGTGTGAAATAAAATAATATGATTGTGGGTACTAATTATATCAAATGAGTAATTAGGAAGAAAGTTTGCGTATGTTTGTGTGTGTGTGTGTGTGTGTGTGTGTGTGTGTGTGTGGTGTTTGGTAAATTTTATACTCTGCATTTTATTTAATTTCCAGATAATAACTAGAAAACCTTTTATAAGAAGATATAGAGAACAAATATTCAAGAGACTGAAAAATTCAGTAATAGAGAAATTAATTCAGTATTTGAAAATTATGACTTGATAAACATTTCAATTTTAATGCTCAAATAATCTTTTGAGGAAAAATTTTACATAGGTAAATTGTCAGTTGCAAAGCAAACAAGTAAACATATACTACAACTTTTTTTTTGGTCCTATTATGCTGTGTGTGACAAAAACCAAAATTAGTGTATAGTAATAAAATAGAACTTTATTCTCCTGGTTTACTGGTTTATGGTAGTAAAATTTACTAATGTTAGTAATATCATTTACTTCTTTCTGGTAATAAAGTAGAACTACTTGTTCTACTTTAAGATAATAAGTTATGAATTTAAAATTCATGATGAAAAGATTTTTGTGCCTTGCAAAGGCAGATGATTTTGTTTTAAATTTTCTTAAAAAAACTTCTTGAATGCTTACTTGAATAACCTTAAAATATCACCTAGAAATTCAAATTACTTCTTATTTCTTTTCAATTGGATATTGAGTTTATCATAAATTCTAGAAATGTTTGAGTTTTATGTTCAAATGCAGAATCTAAATGGTATTAATATATAGTTTATTATATTTTTCTCATTTAGATTTTTCTTGATAGGCATTTTATATTTGTGTAATGTATGATAGTGGCAACTTAATTTAGAAGTCAGAGAAATTTGAGTCTAGGCCCCTAAACTTTGTGTCATTTAGAGTTGGGATTATTTTAGTATCATAGTTTATACTCCAACCTCACGTGGCAGACTTTCTAAGATTATTGTTTTGATTAGTAGTAGGAATTACCTAAATTTTCAATTGGGAACCCTCAGATATAATTACTAAGTATGTTTCTGTCTCTGTTGACTGAAATAGAACAACAGACCTTTTAGATATTAATGACAGTAAATAGAAAATAAGATAATTAAAGAATTCATCTATTCTCAAAATCATTTGTAACCCATGCAGACTCTTATGCTCTCTCTCATTTTCCTCGAAATCTCATATGCCTAGGGAATTTTGTTGAGTTTTCAGTAATTACTTGCATATATGTATGTTTGATTCAAATCATATATTCTCCTCCTCCGTTTTCTGCTAGAGATTCTTATAGATGCCTCTTAGAGGGCATCTCCTCAACTCCTCATGCTCCTCAACATGAAAGTCATATGATTATATCTGCCTTCAACAAGGGAAAAACATTCTGAAAAACTGAGATTAGTCAAATGCTTTAAAAAAGTTTTTACTGGAAAAAAATGGGAATGGAGAGATAGCTGAACAAACTGTACAGATATGTATTGGTATGCATATATATTCAAATTGTATGCATATATATTCAAATTATATGGGTATATATTCTTGTTACAGTTTTTTGTTCATGTAAGTGCTTAAATGGTAGTTGTAGTTGCTGCTATTATCATAGCAAGGGGCAGCAAATATTTCTGTAAAGGGCTGGATAGTCAATATTTAAGGCTTTGAGGGCCATATGGTTTCTGCTGCATCTATTCAGCTCTGTCATAAGATGAAAACTGCTGTAGACAGTTCACAGATTAATGAGTATGGTTGTCTTCTAATAACATTATAGACACTAACATTTGAATTTATTATAATTTTCACATGTCACAAAATATTATTTTAATTTTTTTCAACCATTTAAAAATGTAAAAACCTGCCTTATCTTGCCAGCCAGATTTGGCCATAGTTTGCCAACTCTCTTGCTCCAGTAACCTGGAAGAGATATTAAAGATAAATTAGGGGTGCCTGGGGGGTTCAGTCAGGTAAGCATCTGACTCTTGATTTCAGCTCAGGCCATGCATGATCTTGTGGTTCGTAAATTTTAGCCCTGCATCAGGTTCCATGCTGTGAGCATGGAGCCTGCTTGCCGTTTCTCTCTCTCTCTCTCTCTCTCTCTCTCTCTCTCTGTCTCTCTCTCTCCTCCTCCCCTACACATTCTCACTCTCTCTCAAAATAAATAAGAAAGAAACTTAAAAAAAACTAATTGTTCTTTCTCATTTTACAGTTGAGAAAAGTGAAATTCATAAAAATGGAGTCATTTTTCTAAGATGATAGCACTTATAATGTGTAATATAAAACACCTGGGAATCCTGTTTAAACTACAAATTCTTATCCCATAGGCAGGAAGTGAAGCCAAAGATTCTGCAGTTCTCATAAACTCCCAGATGATGCCTGTGGGTATGTGGGACTGCACTTTGAGTAGTGAGAGTATAGAAATTTGTAGAACCTTATTTAGTGGTTTGTTTGTAGGGCAATGGTCTTTCCAAAACCCATGGCATTCTGAGCTCATGGACTCAATAAATTCATCATTATTTAATTGTATAAAAATTTAGATATTAGTATAAAAATTTTATATAATTTATATAAATATGTTTGATTTTCTAAATGTGCTTTGATTGCTTCAGAGCCAGAAACTTAAAGATACTTTTACCTTTAATTTTGCTTTCTGCTACTAGCCTTCAGAGATATTACAGTTCTACCTACAGTTTTGTGTCTTACGTGGCTCTATGGCCATAAAACCGCTGTTTTTGTAGCTATAAAGTCAGCCTACTGTTTTGTACCTGATATTTTGCTGGCCCCAAAATGTCTTCATTCTTTTTCTTACGGATGAATACAATTGAGCTAGTGAACTTCTGTTTTTCAACTGTTTACATAATAATTCGTTAATATGGTTATGCTTTTCAGATGTCACTCATAAATGTTCTGTTGCTTCAAATTGTGTGACTTTTTTTCATATATAAAATGAGGGAAAGGAGAGCAAATACAAAAGCAGCACAGTGCCCAACAAGGAGTGAGTGCTAAGTAACCATTAGCCATTATTACTATCATTGATGGTATTGTTATAGTTGTTAACAAATATGTTTTGTTTTCAGAAATGGGAAAAAGAGAAAAGAGGTTTTCATGGAGGCTTTTTAGGGTGAGTGTGGGCTTTCAGAGGATGATCAAAGGAAATTGCATTAGATCTTTACAGAATGTATTGGGATTGTTAGCTTTCTGTGGCTCCGTTTTGAGGCTCCTCTGTTGCTGGTTTGGTCAACACTGAATGTTGCAAGGCAGACTAACTGGTCTTAGCAGCTTAATGAGTATGAAAATGGGTGTGAAACCAAAGAATGTTAGAATAATACAAGTCATAGGGACCATTTGTTTCAACTCCTGCCATTTAAAGAGATAAAGGCTCAAAAATGAGAAGATTTACTTAGAATCACAAGAGATATTTGAAAAAGCTAGAGGCACTTGGGTCTCAGCTGTCCAGGTCCAGGGCACTGTCCATGTTTCTGGAACTCTGTCCATTTTGATCTCCTTGTGTTTATCGTGGCCATTGTCACTGTAATGGAAATATATTTCAGAGATACAACTGAATAACAGAATGATTATCCTAACTTCACCGTATGTCTTTGATATTTTTAACAATTTTACTGCTTCTAGAAGTGAAGTCTCAGAAGATTTTCAAAATTCTTTCTCAGTGTACCTCTGTCAAGATTACTAGAGTTATCATCTCCCTACATATTTGGCAATGGAATCTGATATTGTGCCACCGCTACGAATTTCTCATCACAATAGAGTTACTTAGTGTAGTCCCTAGACCCTCAATTTGTTAATTTTTCAAACAGGATTTAAAAACTTAATACTTGCCTTTCTGTTCTAGATATCTTCATCCATTTGCTGTTAACATATTTTTGCTATTATCATTATAAATTAATTGAATTCTATTTAAATAATTTTTCATTATTATAAAATTAATGAATATTTTAGGTATAGGACATTTAGAAAATGTTAAAGTACAAAAAATAGAAAACACATAAACATACAGAAAAAACTACTCTAATATTGCCATTATTACAAAGAACAACTAAGCTATTGTTTTATTTCCTATCATTTCTATTACAATAAATATGTATGTGTGCACAAATGTGTATGTTTTTAGTGTGATATATACATATTATAGATAAAATTAGAACTGCATATTAACACACATATATATGGATTATATAAACTTTTTAATTGCTGCATACAGCCCCCATCATATGGATACACCATTAATTTATTTTTCTAGTCTCATTACTGTGTGTTTAGTTGATTCTCAAATATTCACTGTTAAAAATCCTGTGATATACATTGATGTTATTAATTAATGGATATAATAAAAATGTGATAAAGGAATATTATTGTGATTAATCTTTATTTGATTTTTAAGAAGATTAAGTATATTTTGATAAGTTTATGAGCCATTTTCATATTTAATTTTATAAAATATTTGTTTATATCTTTCACTTGATATTCAATTAGGTATTATTTTTTTCATTTATACTTCTTTATATGCAAGTATATCAATTCCTTTCCTACCTTACACTGAAAATACTTCCCTAGCTTCTATATTTAGTCTTTTGGCTGGTATATAGTGTTTATGTATGGAAGTTTTAAATTTATGTGCTATGAAACCTATCAGTCTCCTACTTCATGGTTTCTTTTGTTTTTACGCTAAAAAGTCATTCCTCAAACTGAGGTCATGTACACATTAACTATATTCTTCCAGCTCATATAATTTAATTTTTACATGGCATTTTTAAATGAACTAACATCAATTATCCTAGTCATTGTTTATTTAAAAATCCATTATCTTTTACTATGAATTGCCATAATTATCATGGGTAATATGGTTTATTTCTGGGTGTTCCCATTCAGTTTCATTAATCTGTATATCAATCCTTGATGCAGTTTCAGGGCCTCTTTTTAATTGGTTTATAATATAAACATAATTTTAATCATGCCCCTTTATTATCTTTAAAATGTCATTCATTTTCCTTGCGCATTTATCCCCTCCCTGGAAACATCTCATTGAGACCTTAATTTAGAATCACATTACACATATAAATTTAATATGAGTAGAATTGATTTTGTGATAATAGCTCTTCTGTTGGATTATGGTATATCTCAGTGCTTATTCAAATCTTTTATGTTCCTCTGTAAAAGTTTTAAGCTTTGTTTGTCTTTTAGGAGCGCTGTATATTTCTCTTTTCCTTCTTGTCTTCTTTCCTTTTCTCTTTTTCCTCTTTCTTTTCTTCATCCTCTCTCTTCTCTTCTTCTCTTTTCAAAGAGCTGGTTAACTTGGAAATCATAGGAACCTGGTTCAAACTAGCTAAGGAAAGAAGGAACTTCCCCTTGGATTAATTTTTTGAGTTCCTATGTTTGTAATTTTAGATAGAATATCATATCACATTAAGTAAATTATAATGTCTGCACCCAATGATTATATCATATTTCTTTTTCTTATGTTATTGCTAAGTTAGCAGAATGTATAATAGATGTTTTTATGTTTTTTTAATTTTAATAGAAATACTGTAGCTAGTGTTTCATCATTAATATGATAATCACTATTGGCATGAAATAGGTAATATTTTATCATTTTAATAAAATACACTTTTATTTTTAATTTATATAAGATAGTATTAACTATTGTTCTAGTTTTATTCTGTAGACTCTGCTATGGACTGTGTATGCTTGTGAGTGTATTATTTGGGAATTTTGCTTTTAAATTGTTGCATGTGTTGTAGTAATTTATACCTCATGTATCTATCTGTGTGTATATTTGTCCTATTTTTGTTATGCTTGATATTAGAGGTATTCTGGCTTTTAAAAATGATTTATTAAGTTTTATGTTTTTTTGCTTTGTAAAAAAATTAGACCTTTACTATAAGTTTTTTTTAACCTTATTGAGGTACAATTTATATACAATAAAATGTACTCATTTAAGAGTATACTTTGATGAGTTTAAAAAATATGTGTACCACATTGCACATGGCATGTAACAGCCTTATCGATCAAAAAATAGAATATTTATTGCATTACCAAAAGTTAGCTCTTTGCAATTAATCCCCTCTCCATCTCTGGTTCTAAACAAATCTCATCTGCTTTCTGATACTCTAGATTTAATATCCCTTTTCTAGAATTTCATGTAAATGGAATTAAACAACATGTACTTTTATTTACTGGAAATTTTGTTCAGAATAATGTTTTTGAGACTTATCAAAGTTGTTGCATGTATAGGCAGTTTATTCCTTTTTATTGCTGGATAGTATTACGTGGTGTAGATATACCACAATTTGTATATCTATACTCCTTTTGATTGACATGCAGGTTTTTTCCAATTCGGGGTCCTTATGAGAAAACATCTATGAACTTATACATGTTGTGGACAAATGCTTTTACTTCTCAGGGGTAAACAATTGAAAGTGATTTTTTTAGGGTCATAAAAGTACATACTTAACATTTTAAGAAACTACCAAACATTTTTCGAAAATATTATATCATTTTGTTACTTCCCTCAGCAATGAAGAATGCTTCAAGTAGTCCTACATCCTCACCTGTACTTCATTTTGTGCTTTTTGTTGTCCAGGGTCTAAAGTTTCAAATACACATTTTATCCAGTGTTCTAGTTGTTTACAGAAGTAAAAGAAGTCAGGGATTTGATATATTTCATGACAGGAATTGGATTCCATAAGGTTTTGTTATAATTGTGGTAAAACATATACAAAATCACCATTTTAATAATTTTTAAGTGTACAGTTTAGTGGCATTAAGTACACTCACATTTTGTACAACCATTGCCACTAACCATGTTCAGAACATTTTCATCTTTCCAAACTGAAACTCTGTACCTATTTTTTTAAGTTTTTTTTTTAATGTTTATCTGAGAGATAGAGAGAGAGCAAGAGCGAGTGCAAGCAGGGAAGGGGCAGAGAGAGAGGGAGACACAGAATCTGAAGCAGGCTCCAGGCTCGGAGCTGTGGACACAGAGCCCTATGTGGGGCCCAAACTCAGTAACCTGAGCCAAAGTTGGATGCTCAACCAACTTTGCCACCCAGGTGCCCCTGAAACTCTATACCTATTAAAAAATATTTCCCCATTTTCCTCTCCTTCCTAGCCTCTGGCAATCACTATTCTATTTTATATCTCTCTATATTTGACTATGTTAGGTACTCATCTAAGTGGAATCATACAGTATTTGTATTTTTGTGACTGGCTTATTTCACTTAGTATAATGTCTTCAGAGTTCTTCTATGTTGTAGCATATGTCAGAATTTGATTTCTTTTTAAGGCTGAATAATATTTTATTGTATGTATATACCAGATTTTGTTTATGCCTTCGTCTATTGATGGACGCTTGGATTTGTTCCACCTTTTGGTTGTTATAAATAATGCTTCTATGAACATGGGTGTATAAATATCTCTCTGAGTCTCTGCTTTCAGTTCTTTTAGGTGTATACCCAGAAGTGGAATTTCTAGCTTATATGGTTATTTTATTTTTAATGTTTTAAGGAACCACCATACCATTTTCCATCCCCATCAGCAATGGGCAGCATTCCAATTTTTCCACATTCTTACCAACGATTGTTATTTTGTGTTTCTTGGTAGTAGCCATACTTTTTTTTTACCTTCAGATTCTAATGGAATTGAAGTGGGATCTCATTATGGTTTTCATTTGCACTTCTCTAATGATTAGTGAGAGTGAGCATCTTTTCATGTGCTTATTAGCCATTTGTATATCTTATCTGTATGTCCATTCAAACCTTTTGCCAATTTTTAAATTTTTTTTTTGTTAATGAATTATGGGAATTCTTTATGCATTATGAATATAAATCCCTTATCAGATATATGATTGTCAAACATTTTCTCCCATTCCCTGGATTGCCTTTTCACTCTGTTTATAATGCCCTTCAATGTACAAAAGTTTTTAATTTTGATGAAGTACAATTCATCCTGTTTTCTTTTATTATGTGTGCTTTTTTTGGTAATACTCAAAAAGTCATTTTGAGATCCAAAGTCATGAGGTTTTATCTTATGTTTCGTTCTAAGAGTTTTATAGTTTTAGTTCTATCACGTCTTTATCTCTTGTAAGAATTTTTAACTTAGAGATATCCTAATAGATATCCCAATCTCTGTTCTTTTCTTACCTCCAACTTTATTGAGGTTGACAAATTGAAAAATATAATTGTGTATATTTAAATTGTACAATGTGATGACTTGATACACATATACATTGTGGAATGATTACCAAGATCAAGATAATTAATACATGCATCACCTCTCATAATTAACAGTTTTTCTGTGCATGATGAGAATGCTTAAGATTTACTCTCAGAAACTTTGAAGTATGCAATATTTTATTACTACATAATCAAATATACAGTATCATATTATTAACTTAGTCACCTGCTGCCCATTAGGTCCTCAGGACTTATTCATCTTATAACTGGAAGTTACTGTACCTCGCCATTTACCAGTCTCAAGCCTCTGGTAACCACCATTCTATTATCTGCTAATATGAAATTGTTTTTTTATTTTTTGTTTTTGTTTTTAGATTTCATTTATAGGTGATACTATTTAGCATTTGTTTTTCTTGTCTGGCTGATTTCTGGCATAATACCCTCTAGTTTTATCCACTGTTGCAAATGGCAGGATCTACTTTTTTATGGCTGAATAAATTCTATTATGCATATATACCACATTTTTAAAATCCATTCATTCACTGAAGTACATTTAGGTTGTTTCCATATCTTGACTATTGTGAATAATGCTGCAGTGAACATGAGTATGGAGATACCTCTTCATATCCCTGCTCTCTTTCAGTTACTTTTTCCATCCTAACACTTTCAACCTATGAACGTCTTTAGATATAAAGTGAGTCTCTTGTCGATAGCATATATTTGGATGTTGTTTTTTTATCCACTCTGTCAATCTATTTCTTTTTATTAGGGTGTTTAATCCATTTAAATTTAAAGTTATTACTGATTGGAAGCACTTTTGCCATTTTGTTATTTCTTTTTTATATGTCTTAGAGCTTATTTTTGTCTTTCATAGTCTTTTGTCTAATAAGTCTTAGAGCTTATTTTCCTCCATTACTGTCTTTGTATTTCGTTGATTTTATTTTTAGTGACACATTATGATTCCCTTCTCATTTTCTTTTGTATATGTTCTATAGATTATTTTCTTTTTGATTATCATAGGGATTACATGTAACATCCTAAAGTTATGACAATCTATTTTTAGTTGATACTAACTTAACTTCAAAAAAATAAGGACTTCAATAAAAAACTTAACTTTTACATAAATAACTACTCCTTTACAGCTCTGCTTTCCTCATTTTCAGTTATTGATGATACAAGTTTTATATGGCATACCATTAACATAGACTTATAATTGTATTTATGCATTTAACTTTTATAGTCTGTAAAAAATAAAAAAAGTAGAGTTACAAATCAAAATTACAAAAATACTGTTTTTTATATTTGTTCATACATTTGCCCTATCCAGAGCTCTTTGTTTTCATATGACTTTAAGTTATTGTTTAATGTCCTTTCATTTCAACTTGAAGGCTCCCATTGTCATTTCATGTAGAGCCATGTCTATGGTAATGAACTCCCTCAGCTTTTGTTTGTCTAGGGATGTCTCAATTTAGCTCTCATTTTTTGAAGGTCAGTTTTGCTGGATATGGAATTCTAGGTTAAAAGTTTTTCTCTTTCCTCACTTTAAATACATATCATCTCACTGTCTTCTGGCCTACAAAGTTTCTGCTGAGAAATCTGACAATTTTATTGGGAATTCTAGTAAGTTTTTGATATCTAGAGCTTTATTTTTCGATTCCTAACATCTACCAGAATTGAGTCAGTTCAGTGTTTTTTAAGAGTTTTACTATATATTAGTGTAACATTTTTTTATCATTTAAAAACTTTTGTTTTTTTGTTCTGTACCTTATATTAATATTACCAACGAAATAAATTATATGATGTTACAATAAAGCTAAACACCATGAAACAACAAAAACCCAGACCCTCAGTAGCATTTGGCTTAAAGCAGCATTACTCACACTTGTGGAGTCAGGTAGGGATTAGTTAGGCAGCCCTGCCCATCTTAGTTGGGTTCACTTGCATGTTTTGCTTTTGACTGGCTGCCAATCACTTGGGGTGACCAGCTGGGAACTTGGCTCTTTTGCACTTCTGTCTTCTAACAGGCCAGACTAGGGATATTCTCATGGTGATGGCTAGAGTAGGGGAGGCCAACCCCCCAGTATGTAAGCCTATTTCAAGCTTCTGCTTGTATTATATCTACCAAGATCCTATTTTCCATGGCAAGGAAAGGGTGATGAATTGGAACCACGCTTATAATCTGGTCTACCAAACAGCTTTTCTTTTATTTTGTGTAGAATATACCTGCCCATATATTTAAAATTTCCTGGGTACTTCTTTTAAATAACTTATAGATAACTGTCATTTTTAATGAAAACTTAGATTCTTTGCTTTCAAATAGGCAATCTTTATATACGGTATATGTCATATATTTTTTTTCTTTAGCATAGTTGTATCATTTTGTTTCATGGATTTAACTTTCTATATTTCTTTTTTTTCAGGTTTTCAATATCTTTTAAAGCCACATTTATCTGTACATTAAAATTAAAAACAACTGACATCTTTTGAATCCCCCAGTTAAGGAATTTTTGTACCACATATACTTTATACTTATTTTAACTTATATTCCCATCTTATTAGTATATTGATTTGTATTAATATTTAAATATTCTTATCAAACATTTGAATAAGAATACCTTTTGATATTGCATTTGTTTTACCCAGGGTTTTTTTTTTTTTAATATTTACACTTATATTGATGTCTAACCTATTTCTATGCTCACTTTCAATCTTTTTATACTATGAGTTTCTGTGGATCTTGTCTTCATTAAATCTAGCACTTATTTAACAATGATGATAACTGTACTGTGTCATTTGTAAGTGGTGTACTTAAAGGAGGATATAAAATTCTTAGGCCACAAACTTTTCCATTTATAACCTTCATTCATTACACTTTTATCTTTTTAATGTTTTGCTTCGGAAAGCAAGTCTGAAGTCATCATGACTTCATTCCTCTATTTGTAACATGGATTTTCTGCCTTGATGTTTTAGGATATTTTTCTCTTTCATCAAAACCCAAATCAGATTTCTAAGAAGTCTCTTGGTGAGTCTAATTAACCAATTTTTTCTAAATTGTGTTGAGTTTGCACACCTTGGTGTGCAATTATTTCCTTAGTTATTGTAACTGCTACCCTCTCCCTCTCCAATTCCTTCCCATTCCAGGAAAACATGATGGTTTTTAACTTGAATCATGTTTCCTGTTCCATTATCTTTCATAATTGAAATCTTTCTTCCTTAATTTCTTACTATCAGGTGAGTGTTCCATTTTTTGCATCTGTAATGTGAATTTTTATCCTGGAGTTGCATTTTTTCTTTCCTTGAATTGCAGTATCTCATTATTCCATTTTTAATTTTATCCTATTGTTTTTTTTACCTCAATAAATTTTCTCTTAATGGCCTCCTGTTTTTGAGACATGATTTTTCTTGTACTGTAATGAGAGTGCTATAGAATTTTCTGCAGTTACTTCTACATTTGGCAGTAGATAATAGATTTCTCTGTTGATTGTTTCAGGTATTTCTGTTCCTTACTTTACCACAGGGTCCTTCTGTTTATTCCTCATTACTCATTCCAGGGCCAGGTAAAATCTACACCGGCTTGGAGTTGACCAGCAGTGTGGATATATTGATTGCATTTGGCCCTCTCAGAGTTGCGGCTGATGGAAACATTTCAGATGGTGGAAAGATGGATGTACACAATTCCCTATGGCAATTTGTATAGTGTAGTAAGCAGTGATATTGCAGTGTGGTTTGATTTATTTCTCCTTTCCACTTGCTCATTCTCTAGGACTTAGAACAAATGAAGTTTGTTTCACAGTTTTTTACTTGTCTAAGTATCTCTTAGCTGTTAACCTGGGAATTAATTGTGGTTCTTGCTTCCTCACTGCCTTCCTCCTTCATCTTCTGACTAAATGTGACAATATCACATATATACTCTCTGAACTAGAAGATAGATTGTAATTAGTGCATATTATTATGGATTTATCAAATATGTATTACGTCTATAGTTTTAAATATATATAACATATTTATATTTAACAAATATAAATATGTTATATATATGTAGCCTGCTTAATCACAGGATTAAGCAGATTGTAATTAGTGCATATTATTATGGATTTATCAAATATGTATTACGTCTATAGTTTTAAATATATATAACATTTATATTTAACAAATATAAATATGTTATATATATGTAGCCTGCTTAATCACATCATTGTTTCTGGCATTTAAATCACTTGTATTTATCCAGTACTAAAATAATATATATTAGTTCATTTTTATATGTTTAAATGACTGTTTTCATGGGATAAAGTTTTAGAAATAGAATTATTGACATGAAGTATATTAACGATTTTGTGAATTTTTGATATATATTGACAAATTGCTTCCTCAAATCTTTTAATAAGTAAAGCTTCCAGAAACAGTACAATCATATGCTCTCATAAAAAAAAATTGAGGGGCGCCTGGGTGGCTCAATCAGTTTTATTGGACTCTTGATTTTGGCTCAGGTCATAATCCCAGGGTCCTGATATCGAGCCCCCTGTCAGGCTCCACGCTGAGCATGAAGCCAGCTTAAGATTCTTTCTCTCTCCCTCTGCCCCTTTCTCCCACTCGCGTGCTCTCTGTCTTTTTAAAAATAAACAAAAAAAAATAGGATTACATGCTTACTTTGAAAGAAATTACAATTCTGAGAACCTAAGGAAAAGAAAATTAAAAAGCAGCCATTGTTTCACTGCCTAGCTGTGACTCTTACTATTGATTTGGCTTAGATATTTCCTTTTCTGCCCTACTTCCTTCTAGGATAGATGGATGGATAGATAGGTAGGTAGGTAGGTATATAAGGTAAATAGATAGGCAGACATATAGGATGCAAGCATTGAAAAAATACTATATGATGACAGGGTGCCTGGGTGGCACAAGTTGGTTAAGTGTCTGACCCTTGATTTCAGCTCAGATCATTATCTCATGGTTCATGTGTTCCAGTCCCACATTGGGCTCTGCGCTGACAGTATGGACCCTGCTTGAGATTCTCTTTTTCTCCTTTTCTTTCTCTGTCTCTGCTCCACTCATCCTCTTGTCCTCTCAAAATGAATAAATAAACTTAAAAAGAAAATACTAAACCATGATATTTAAGTTATGCATAACTCTGCTATTAATATCTTTGTATTTAATATGGATTTTTTATTTCATTAATATAAATCCTATAAGGAAAGTGAGGAAGAATACATATTTTTAAGATTATGTGTGTGTACCACATAATTTCAATTTCAAAAGGATGTTGTACCAATTTATACTCAGCATTCATTTATATAATTGTCACATTCACAAATATTAGATATTAATATGATTTTTTTCTTTTTTTATTTGATAGGAAGAAACTGATACCTTATTGTTTTGATTTCTATTTATTTGATATCATTAATTAGATAAAATGTAATATTCTTGTAAGATATGTAGTATTACTTATTACTTACACATGTAAGTATTCTTCTGCATAATTTCTTTGAAAGCTCAAAATCAATTTATGTACTTTTATTGGTGTGCATAATATTTTCTTTACTAGCAATGTCAATGATTTTAGTCACACCATTGCTGTTTTGTACAGTTAAAAACTAATTCTTAATTCTTAACCAATCATATTTCTTTTTATATTTTATTTTAAAATTTTGAATGCTTCTTGTTCAAAGAATCTTTATATAATCAACAAATTAATCATTGTAGTTGCCCAGAATATTATGTTGAAATACTAGTGAAATAAAATCCTTCCCACCCTCCAAGTTCAAATCTGTTCTTTGTAACACCAGTAAGAATTGTATCAAATGCTATCCCAGTACTCAGCTTAACTGAATTTTTTTAAAATTTTATTTCAGAGAATGAAAGACCATGCCTTGAATTCTCTCAGCTAAACATACTGGATTCCATCAAAGATTTGTTTATTCCCAAAATAAACGTTGTTTTGATGCTGTATACAAGGAAAAGCCATTCCTGTGCTGAGCCACTGTTTGAGCAGAATAACTCACTTAATGTTAATTTCAATACAAGCAAGAAAACAGTCTGGCTTATTCATGGATACAGACCAATGGGCTCCACTCCTGCGTGGCTTCAGAACCTTCTAAAGGTTTTGTTGACTCACGAGGATCTGAATGTAATTGTAGTAGACTGGAACCGGGGTGCTACAACTTTTATTTACAACAGAGCAGTTAAAAACACCAGAAAAGTTGCTGCAAGTTTGGGTATATACATTCAGACTCTTTTGGTAAGAATTTTATGTATTATGTTTGTTATACAATATACAGTATTTTATGCAATACCACAGAGTGGTAGTAAGATAAATACTTTTTTCCTATAAGCATTAAAAATGATTGATTTTATATGCTACCATTTACAGCCATCTTTTCTTTGTGTAAATGGATAAATGCCATACCTAGATATGAACTGTCTTATTTAAAAAATATCTTAAAGACTTAGTTATTATATTTTATCTTAAAATCATTTATGATTTTTAGGGGCATCTGGGTGGCTCAGTCAGTTAAGCATCTGACTCTTAGTTTCAGCTCAGGTCATGATCTCACTGTGGCTTCGAGCCCCACATTGGGCTCTGTGCTGACAGTGTGGAGCTTGCTTAACATTCTCTCTCTCTCTCCCTCTCTCTCTGCCCATCCTCTCCTCACATGCACACACACCTGCATGCGTGCTCTCTCTCTCTCAAAATAAATAAACTTAAAAAAATCATTTAAGATTTTTATTTTTTATAACTCTACCTATACTGACTGGAGGTTAAGTAGTGATTCTCTGTGCACCAAGGAGCTAAACTATATAACCATTAGTTCTTTTCTAAGGTATGGCTAATATGTTTATAGTTAATCAAGTGTGAATTGGTAAAAGTGAGGGGAAAACATCTTAAAAAGTTGCATACTTCTGCCAGTCTTCGAGACCAGTCTTAGTACCATTCAGATTTGCTCAGCATTTAGGTTCAGGGTTGGATTGAGTCTAACAAATTCAGGCCAGTTTGGGGTCAATAGCAATTTGAATGATCTACGTTTACTATGTCAACCCATATGGAGATCAGTGTCTATTCTAGAGAGAGATGTGGTGGTTATGAGCACTTGAGAGAAAGAAAGGTAATTTCTGGGGCATTCTTGGGCTTGAAATCTGCTTTGAGTTGTGTCGTGCTGAATTTCCAAGACTCTCTTAAAACTGAGCAAGCATAACAGATCCAAGAAGCAGTTCCATATAACGGTTAGGAATCATACTGGAGGAGTTCAAAGATCAAGTCTATCTTTTATCCTCTGTGTGAGTTTGACCAATTGTTTAATCTCTCTGCCTCATTTATTTATCTATACATTTGGGATAATCAAACTTTATAACAATATTTCATATAGGTATGAAATGATATTAATTCTTAACCAGTACCTGGCATAAAACAATCTGAGTAAAATTAGGATCAGTATAATTTATACATCCCCAGATTTGGACAAAACCAAACCATTTCTCTACAGAGAGACAGAGGAGGTGATTGATTCACCAGTTCTTATAGCCGATAAACTGCATAACTGATTTTTGCTTATAGCAGTGGTCTTTTCTCTAATAAACATGTACTTCAAAGTGTTGGAAATATGATTGTTAAATATAGAAATTTAGGAAAAGGCTTTATATTAAGGGAAAAGGATGAAAAGATCAATAACACTAAAGTTGAGAGCAATACCCCCTCAGGTTTCTGGGCATTGCCCTGAGAAATTTGAAGAAAATTAATACCCTGTGACTGGAAAGCCTGGGTCTAGTTTCTCATTGGCAGTAAATGTTCCACATCTTTCTCCAAGCCATCAAATGTGTCAGTCTGCTGACTGGACCTAACCTGCTTTCTGAGAGTATGGTGGAAGAAATTCTCCCTCCTTTAAGTCCCTTAGTGACCCTCCAGGGCCAAGTCTCTAAGAGGTGCTCAAAACGTGGGCTCGGAAGGAAGATGAGATTTCATCACTCTCCAGCTTGTGATTTGGGAAATCACTTAAAATCCATGAGTCTCATTTTATCATCTCTGAAACGAGAATGATAATTCACACTGTTTCAGTTTTCCTAGAGATTTTGACACAATCTGATCAGGTAAAACAAGGAAGCAGATAAGTATATATTTTGGAGTTAAATAGGCCTGGACTGAAGTACATCGTTTTCCATTACAGTAATAAGTATATTTGGCTTTGGGCAACTCATTATCAAACCATTCATTCAACATTTAATAGGTGCCCAGAATAATTTTGGACAATAGGATAAAAATAAATAACTCATAGGACTAATGTGAATATTAAATATGAGATTTACAAAGCACTTATTCAAGTTAAGTACCCAATAACATCTATTACTATTACTATAAAATTCTTTATTAATTAATATATTATTTTGCATATACTATTTTAGATAATAGACGACAAAGGTTTTTAAAAGCTTAATGTTATTAGTAAAAATATAGAGAGAAAAATTAGATATCTTATAGAAAAGTTGAATGAAGATATAGTTGTTTTCAAATTATAAAATCCCATTCTCTATATCCCAGAAATGTATTAAACCAGAAAAAAATAATGAATACTAGAATCTCAATGCACAAGGCATAATTTGTGATTTCTGAAATTAAAATCATAACACTGCATTTTCCATTGCAGAGCCATGGAGCGTCTCTTGATAATTTTCATTTTATAGGTATAAGCTTAGGGGCTCATGTTAGTGGATTTGTTGGAAAAATATTTCAAGGCCAAGTTGGAAGAATAACAGGTAAAATATTTTTGATAAAATTAGTGTTTAAACATAATTTTAACCATCAGAAATTATTTACAAATTAATAGGCACAGTAGTTAAGCAGTAGAAATGATGCACATTTTTTTCTGTATGATATTCAATGGTAGTCCTTGTTTTAGTTAGACTCTCAAGTCTTGTTTCTTGTTTAGTTCTTAACACCACTGAAGTGCTCATATAGAAGTGGGAGGAAGATCAGTTTATGCAGCTCCATGTGAATTTTAAGAACATATTATTGTAATAATCCAGAGAAAAGTTTGACTCATTAAATATAAAACTTTTTTCATGTATTAACTAAATATATAACCATGGACTTAATTTTTATAAACTTTAACATATTTCAGTTCTTTTAAAAATTTTACTCAAATATCAGAAGAGAGAATCAGGAATTGATAACCAAGCTTGAATCTAGATCCTGATTCCCCTCATATTTTCCTTAACAGAGTCCCTGTATCCAGAAAGTTTAGTAACCGAATAATACCGACATGGAATGGTGGTGATTTTAGAAGTTAGTATCCTTCCCCAACCAATTTAGCTTTAAAAAACAAGTTTATTTATTATTTGAGAGTGGGGGTAGAGAGAGAGAGAGAGAGCAAGAGAGAAAATGAGCAGAAGAAGGGCAAAGAGAAAGGGAGACTGAGAATCCCAAGCAGGTTCCACACTGTCAGCACAGAACCAAAACCATGACCTGAGCTGAAATCAAGAGTCAGACACCTTACTGACTTAGCCACTCAGGTGCACTATAGTTTTTTTTTTAAACATTGAGATATGTGTCCATAGAAGATTTATAATGATTTTGAGTGTTAATAAAAGTAATAAGAGTATTAAGTGAAGCAAAGGGGGAGGGGAGAGATGAATGGATGGCATAAATAAGAACTTTACAAACCTTAAGTATACCTTACTTACTTTGATCAGTTTTAATATTATCCCTGTTATACAGATATGAAAACAGGTTAACTGAATGAGTGTAGGAAGGTCAAAAAGTTTTTAACAGCTAAGCCAGGATTAATACAAAGCTTTCTAGCAACCAAAGCCCATTTGTCTTTCAATCACCACAGTAATCCTACTTTATGTTGAACTGTGTTTATTCACACATTAGTCCAGTTTGAATGGCTCCACATGCCAAGCAATCATCGGGGTTTAAAAGTCCAGCAAATGTAGTAGTTCTACATCAGAATTATTTATGAAAAAGGAAGTTTTGGCCTCATTCAGTCAAATGGGCTAAATAAACTAGGGATAATAGAAGGGCTTGAGATAAGCAACATTATATTTTACTTTAAAAAATATCTTTTGAGATGATTGTATCTCCCATTGCACAGATGTTCTCAAAGTGTTGAATTTTACCTCTTTGCCCCTTTTTGACACTTGCCAATAGGTCATGAGCCTAGAATTTCTATATAGAATTTCACATACACCAGGAATAATATCTATATTCCATGGAACTTTTAATGCATTTTTCTTTTCTTTTGTTTATATGGGAAGCTTTTGTGGGAAATAAATCATAACATAATAATAATTATGTTTTATGCCACAGCACAAATTGTATTTGGCACTTAAAAATCATTTTGCAACTGCAGATAAATCCAGGATGAACTAGTAAGGCATAAGGTTCAAGACAGGACCAGGATACTATTCATTCCCCTCCCTCTCCAGGAGTAGTAGTAGTTACTTATTATTAAATATAAAAATACTACCAGTTTATTTCTAAGTACTTCTTAAATAAAAATGCTAAAAAAATAAAACCTACAGTATTTTGTTGAGGCATCTCTAGTGTGGTTTAACACTAGATTGTTGGTAAACTTGGAAGATTGGTAAAAAGTATTGTTCAAATAATGAAGATATTTGCTATTCATCCAATTTCATTTATCTTTAGATTAATTTTTAGACAAGTTTAACCTAAAGCTGTATACACATGTTTATGTAATAATACAAACATATGATCTAATAAACACTGGAGTAGAAATTGATTAATTGATTGATAGTTTGTTTCTTGAATTTCAGGTCTTGACCCAGCTGGGCCAAGGTTCTCTGGACATCCATATAATCAAAGATTAGATTACACCGATGCAAAGTTTGTGGATGTCATCCATTCTGATACCAATGGTAACAATGTAGGATTTATTGCTTAATTATTTGAAAATGAAAGGAGATGTAGATATTGGGATGCAGAGAACAAAAAAGGAGAAAGAGTAGTGGATAAAGTGATGATGAGTCTGTAATTATAAAATGATTATGTTTCTCACAAGTGGTGTTTCTTGGAGTTAGTGATATTCTGTGGTGTTAAAATGACACTTTTTGCCTTCGGTTTACCTCCTTCAGGTTTCAGGATGTCCTATCATCCTAAAAAGTTGAAATTTGATTAAAAAAACCTTCATCTTGTTCATGCTATTGATAATTTTTATTTGATCACAAATTCTTCAGTACCTAATGTTCCTGATGTATTTAGGTTAGCATTCTCTACTCATTTTCTTGCTGTGATGTGTATCAACTACAACTGAACACAGCATTTCAGGCACAGATAGAGAATACCTTCCCCTAAAGGTAGAGAAATTATTTCTCTATTGTTTTTAATTATCTTCCTGAAAATGACAAATTTGTCATTGGTAGTTTGGGCCAGAGTGCTTTGGACAGAGACTTTCAAGGAATAATTTAGATGGCCTCGAGCCCCTTTCTGATTTGGAATTGATGATACTAATATTTATTGAGCACTTCCTATACTTTAGGCAGTGTTTTAAATGCTTTATGTGAATTAATTATGGCGTTCTCCTCAGTTCCCATGAGACAAGTAAATATCATCTCCTTTTTACTTATGGGGAAGCTAGAGTCAAAGTCACAAGGCCAGTAAGTGGCAGAGCCAGAATTTAAAATCTTTTGATTCTACAGCCTGCGCTTCACGAGTTTGTTGCTCTGATTAGCTGATAATTTACAAGTGTTGTTATCGTGGGCATAGGGAGGATATGGCGCCACCATGGAGAAAGGAGGAAGTGATGCAAAGACTATTCTGATTTCCCTATTTCCTCGGGTTTCTTTTCTCTTTGGTCCAGGTAATTTGTTTGCTCCCATAGTCCTCTGACTAGTGGTGATCCTTGCCAGTGCCTTTGCAAGAGATGCAAATGCTCTAAGTGCCGTAGAGGACAATTTCTCAATATCTAGGTCTACCTGCCACTGGGCTGAGTCTATATGGGTACAGTTTTGCCTCTTATGCGGAATCTGAGTTCATCTATAACTCACAGGGAGTCAGCGCCTAAAGGTTCACAGTTCTAGTATGATGCCCAAACCCCTCAAGTCTTTATCTCTAGTTCTTATATCAGCTTAGCATTCCCATACACAGTACACCTACTGCCCAATTGCTCTTTGGTTCTTTGAGCTCTTCTTTCTGAAATCCCAAGTTCAGCTCTGCCTATGGCCTTGGAATTAGCTCTTCCTACTTTTTATTATTTTCTTTGCATTTTTTTGGCTTTTCCTAATAAACTGTTTTGTATTGTTTTTCACTCTCAACATCTTTTGATGACCCAACCTATCAGATATAACTTACCACTAAATGCCACATTGTTTTGGCACTTTTGATTGATCTTTTCATAACCATCACAAATGAGGGACACATACTTTTGGTGCTGCATGTTCACTTGTTTCAAGGAATTTCTCAATGAGATATTTGGGATCTTTATATATCTGGTAGATTACCTCTTCCTTGAATACTATTCAATGAGTGCATCTTTTACTTACCAGTAGTTTTTGTCCTTATTCAGTTGTATATGTTAAAAAAAACCATGTGGACATCCAAAATTGTGAATTAGGTAATTTGGACTCATATTCTTGCTGGGATATCATGGAAAAATTACCAGTCCAACATCCAGAAGATAGAAAACTTCCAGGGAATTGGAAATTCCCAAACTGGCAATTTGGAGTCAATTTTCTCAGTGTGTTCTCTAATGCAAAGTATGGGAAATACTTTTGAAACCCATATATGAAGCTTGTAAAACATCTCATTTTTATCTTCTTTCCATGAAATGAAAGGAATATAAAATGTTTAAACTTTATATATCACCCCCAAGTTAATATATTGTTGGAGAGAGAAAAATAGAACAAAGAGAGAAGACACAGTTAATATCAATAATAAAGAGAAGGTAGTGTTACAGATGCTACAGGTATTAAAATGATCATATCATGATATAATGAACAATACTATGCAAATGTGAAATATATGATTATATGGTATGATATATAAAATAGAAAAAATTTTATGAAGAAGCAAAAGCATTTACCAAACTGACAAATTAAGAAAGAAAATTTGAATGATTCTATAATTATTAATAAAATAGAAACTGTAATTTAAAAATTTCCAGGGTTCCTGGATGGCTCAGTCAGCTAAGCATCTGACTTCAGCTCAGGTCATTATCTTGCGGTTCATGAGCTCTGTGTGGACAGCTAAAAACCTAGAGCCTGCTTAGGGAGGCTGCTTCGGATTTGGTGGCTCCTTCTCTATCTCTGCCCCTTCCCCACTCACAATCTGTCTCTCTCTGTCTCTCTCTCTCAAAAATAAATTAACATTAAAAACATCAAAAATAAATTAAAAAGTAAATAAATTGTTCTTTGCCTTTCCTTACGTGTTGAATCCCCTCCCCCATAATGCACATGCCCAGTGTTCTTATGCTCTGGTAATACCTCACTAGCAGTTATCTTGTTCTGTTACATACTAGAACTAAATCATGTTGCTGCATCTTAATTCTGACTGTCAGACCCAAGTATTTATCTTTGTTATATAAATCTATTGCTGCTCACTTTTAAGAGTTTATTATGTTGTAGGAGATTTATATGCCTTAAGCCAAAGCACTGCAGGCTTACTTGGCAGCAAGATTTTCATTTCTAATCATAGTCCTGAGTGTTCTGAGCTTGCTGCCCTCTTTCATTCCTATGACTTCCCTAGGTTATAGATCCCATATTGGTAACCATGGACCCAGAATTTGTACTTTTCCAGTGCCTTGAGTATCTACAGATATACAGATTAATCATAGCTACAGGTTTATGTCACTCTAGCCCAATTTGTTCCAGCTGAAGCAGCATATTTACATTTTTCCTCTTAGTGAATCTAGTACCATGTTTTAGGTATTATTATCTAGAGCAGGAGCAAATCATCACACTGGCCTAAAAGGTCCTTTTTCCTTCCTCTTTCACATTGTACTCCAGCTAGCCTGGTTTATGCTCACATAGTTTTCTACTTGGCTCACTGTCTTACATCTTTCGCATTTTGTGTGGCTCTACCTCCTCAATGGGAATTTCCCTAACCAAACTACTTAAAAGAGACACCTGCCACACTCATTAGGCACTAACTGTCCTCTTGTTCTACTTGTATTTTCTCTGCAGGCCTTATTATCTAGCATACTATACTCTCATTTGTTTATTATGTCTTCCTCTCACTAAGATATAATTTCCACTACAAAAAGAATTTTTCTTTCTTTTTCTTTTTTACTTACATATTCGTAGCACAAAGTACTCTGGTGGACCCATAGTAAATTGGTGACTGTGTAAATATGTTAAATTAATGACATAATTTTCATGAGGAGTTAATTTAAGATATTAATACCCAAAAATGCGTCTTTTAAAAGATAGCATTTATTTTATTCTCAATTCAAACTTTAAGAGTCACTTTCAATGGAATTTATAGAAGATGCTATTTGTACAAGTGTTGCTGACCTGATTATATTCACTTTGTGATTCTTGAGTGCTTTTCTTCTCAGGTTTAGGCATTAAGGAACCTTTGGGACATATAGATTTTTATCCAAATGGAGGAAAAAAGCAACCTGGCTGTCCTACATCCATTTTTTCAGGTACCAATAATATTTTTGAATGAATTACATATGATGAAAGAAAATCAATTTACTTTTTTCCCTTTTAATCTATGGGCAAGATTTTGATCACCATCACTCATGATTCATGATAGTTATTCGTGAAAAATGGTTTAATTGGATTTTTCTTAGTTCATAAAGTTGACCAGTAGATGTCCCATTTGGCCATGATGAGACCTATATTTTCAACAGTTTTATTTCATTATTTTAAACATTAGGAGAAGTTCTGAGTCATTGAAGAAGTAATCTGGTCAAAGTATCGTAAAACATGAGTTTGGTTACAGGACTTAATCTTTACCATCACTATAGTATTGTACAAACACGGATTCATAATCTCTTGCACTTGGTTGTTACATAAATAGCCAAGCAGCTGTTGTAGGTGTGGAGTTTAGCTCACTTCAGAGCCGTAAGAAACGTCTACAGTGACATCTGGTCAAGTAACATATGGCCAAAGCCCACTGTAGCTAGAGAAGTTTGATCAAAGGTTATAAGAATGTGTGAAGTTGGAGAAAGAAAGGGACATAATGAAGTTTTAACATTACCTGGTTTCATAATCCTCTCTGACATTGAGTAGAAATATTAGGGGTGAGGGGTTAGAAGAGAAACATGTACATATTTATTAGGTGTGGTGGCACTGTGTTTATAGAGTGTGTCAGTTTATTGAAATTAAATATATTTTTCCTGTGTTAATTATTTCCTTAGAAAAATATCTTTTAAATCTCCTGTAAAAGCCTATTAAATTTACATTTTCATTGGGACTACCTCTTTAGCTGCTTGAGATAAAACTGCGCATTGTGATCCGGCAACATTTTAATATTCACAAGTGCGTGGTATTGAGTAGAACTTAACCTTTAATTTTTCTATGATTTGCTTGAACTTGGTTTAATACATCTACAGTTCTTTTGCTTTGTTTGTTTGATTGTTTGTTTGTTTTAACACTTAAGGCATTACATATATTAAATGTGATCACCAGAGAGCTGTTTACTTGTTCATGGCATCTTTGGAATCAACCTGCCATTTTATTTCATTTCCTTGTCCTTCATACAAAGATTTCCAAGATGGTTCATGTGTGGACTGTGACGACTTCAAGGAAAAATCATGTCCTAGGCTAGGTAAGCAAGATTGTTAAGATGACTATAAGATTTTGTGGAAAATGAATAACATAATTGTTAGTATTTTCTGCTGGAAGCTTTTTATTCACTTATGAATGTGTTAGCATTTTATGGAAAAACTGCCTGTGGAACAACCAGACAAAATAGTTTATTTCCTACTAAGTGTTTTTTAAGGTATTTAGTGAGAAGAATTTAATCAACTGCCTTTCTATGCTCAAGTGTTCAGTGTTCATATCTGGTTGTGTCATGATGATCTTTTTTCTTGCTCTGCAGAGGACTTTCACTATCTATTTCTCATCCATATGTATTTCCACAAAAGAAGAAAGAAGGAGACTGCTTTTTTTTTTTTTTTTGAGACTTGTGCATTCTTAGTGGCACTGAGGGTTTTTTCTTTTATGGAAAGTCTTAGGAGCAGGTGGAGAGGTGTAAACCATAGTTAGCTTTTCATTCGCTATTAGCAAGTAGACATGAATCATACATGGTTCACACCTTCTAAATCGATAAAACTTGGCAAGAGCACTTAACTATTCCAACTTTCGATAACTACAGCCTGCTGGTGGGAAATTATAGAGAAAAATGAATCCACATAAAAATAGAACGTTAGAGCTGGAAAGAATCTCAGAGGTTGTTCAGGATTTTCCAAAGGCATTACCAATCCCCAGGCATGTCATGAGCATGTAAACATCTGATCAGTGTCATGATCAGGATCTGCCATAAATGTTTCCAGAGACAAAGGGGCTCAAGGGGAATGGGAAGGAATTACAAAGGCTGAACTAAATAGCTTCCTGCAGTTTTCTTTAGCAGGAGGTTTATACTAATGTGTATAGAGAATTGTTAGGAGAGACAAGCAATATGCAGGCTTTGTCAGACTTATTTTCTTATAGAACACTTCTGTCCAGAAAACATCTTATGGGATTCCTTTTCTTCAGACCTCCTGTTGGGGATTGCTTTTCTGGTCCCATTGCTTTTCCATATAAATGAGAAAATTGTGATCCAGTGTGAGCATAAGGATTGTGTAAGGATACAAGTGGGAGCTAGAGTTAAACTTCTTAATTCCCAATTCACTGTTCTTTCTACTACATTCATATTTCAAATTCAGAGGTAGAATGTGGGAAGAGACAGATACATAAAGTGGGAAGCATTTTCAATATATATATATGTGTGTGATAATATTTCAAATGAACTAATAATGTATATATCTGAAATATACATATTATATACATAATATATAGTGTATATAGATGCTACCTATACTTCATGTATTATATATATAATATACAGACATACATACTGTATCTGTATTAATATGTATATGTAGGAGAATTGGGGGCTGTACTCACGGAACTAAATTCTCTGTTGATTTTATCTAATCATTTTATTCTGCTGAATTTACTAAAAAGAGATACAAATAAAATTCTTAATTTATGATATAATGGTAAAAACTGCTACAAATGAATTGTAGCCATATAGAGTATGCTAAGCTCTGATAAGATTTCCAGGGAGTAGATTTGTTTGTGAATCTTTAATTTGAGTTATTATGTCATTAAAATAAATAGAATGTAAAATTAATTGAAAAGTCATTTTTAAGTTATAAAAATCCATAAACTATTATTATAATCATTATTATAATCATTGATTCTTTAGTTCCTTTAGTGATTTGAAAGCTTTGTGTGCCATTTGATAGAAGTCTAGTTTCTAATGTTTTCTTTCTCAAATCTCAGGTAATAAAGCTGAGCGATGGAAAGATGTTTTAAAAGAAAGAAATGAAAAAAGATTTTTCAGGACCACTGTGTTTTTGGATACTACTGGCACAAGACCATTCTGTAGTAAGTTAATGTTTTCAACAAATGAACAAATAGTTTTATATACTAATTTATATTTTCTCGAAATGTTCTTCCTACCCACTCCAATTTCATCATGTAATTTTAAGGAACTCTGAAATTTATTAGAACCAAATTCAAATAAGGACTCGATATTTTAGATAGAATGAACATATGCTTTGGGCAATATTTTCCCAAAGAATCGATGAAGTCCCTTTGATCCTTTCCTCCAAATTTCCTTCCCACATTAATAGGTATGTCAATATACCAGATTATAGAGTTCAAGACATCTGTCTACACTATTACTGTCCTTGGGAACTGAAACTAAACTATATAAATACAAAATGTATACGTAAATAATAATCTTCCCAATATATTTAGAGTTAGACAAGAGAAAATTTAATGAAGAGAGAATCTCTTAGAAATGTATTAAATAATTAGATTCATGAGGAGCTATTTAAAAAATTATTCTGTATAAAGGTGAAAAGCTGGTAGTTGTTTATAAATAAAGGTAAATCCTATTATAGGAAGCATGAGAAGTTTCATGTCACTGCCATTGACCTTAGTTACTGATGGATAAGTACTTAAAATCGATTTTCGTATTTAAAAGTATTTTTGGGGTGCCTGCGTGGCTCAGTCGGTCAAGCATCCAACTTGGGCTCAGGTCAAGATCTTGCAGTTCGCAGTTCATGAGTTTGAGCATTGCCTTGGGTTCTGTGCTGACAGCTTGGAGTCTAGAGCCTGCTTCGGATTTTGTGTCTCCCTCTCTCTCTGTCCTTTCCCGGTTCACACTCTGTTTCTTTCTGTCTCTCAAAAATAAATAAACATTTAAAAATAAATAAATAAAAAATAAAAATTTTTTTAAAATGTTTTTTATTTATTTTTGAGAGACAGAGAGAGACAGCGCGACCAGGGGAGGGTCAGAGAGAGGAGACACAGAATCTGAACACAGGCTCCATGCTCTGAGCTAGCTGTCAGCACAGAGCCCGATGTGGGGCTCGAACCCACGAACCGTGAGATCACGACCTAAGCCGAAGTCGGCCACTTAACCAACTGAGCCACCAAGCGCCCCAAGAATAAAAGTATTTTTAGGTTGTTAGTGTTAATGTTTTGCAGACACAGTTACTCTCAATTTTAAGATATTATAATTTTTAAACATTTTTTAAATAATTTTTAAAATATTAGTGTTATGTCCTATCATTTGGAATTAGGCCTATTATTTAATTAAATTTTTTACTAAATTAAATTTAGATTCAAACACAGATATAAGAAATACAGAGAGATCCTGTGTACAGGTTATCCAGTTTTCCTCAATGTTAATATTTTGCAACACAATATAATAATAATATAATATCACTACCAAGATATTCATATTTCTCCAGACACTCCTCTGTATGTGTGTATACATGTAGCTCTGTACAATTTAATCATACATTTAAGGCTAGTATCTGTCACCACAGTGAAGATTGTAAACAGTTCCATCACTACAAGGATCCTTTGGATGATACTTTTATAACCACCTATACCATCCTATCATGCTTTTCTAAAATTTTGTCATTTTGCTCTTAATGATAGAGAACAAACTGAGGGTTGAAGGAGGGAGGTGGGTGTAAGATGGGCTAGAGTGATGGGTATTAAGGAGGGCACTTGTGATGAGCACTGGGTGTTGTATGTAAGTGGTGAATCACTGAATTCTACTCCTGAAACCAATATTGTACTGTATGTTAACTAATTAAAATTTAAATTAAGAAAAAAGATAAAAGAAAAAATAAATAAAATTTTGTCATTTTGAAAATGTTATATAAAGGGACTCATTCAGTATGTGACCTTTTAATTGGCTTTTTTTTTTTTTTCACTCAGCATTCTCTGGAGGTTTATCCATCATTCCTTTTTATTGCTGAGTAGTATTCCATGGTATATATGTACTACAGTTGGTTTAATTGTTCATCTCTTGAAGGACATCAGGGATATTTTAGTCTTGGCTATTATGAATAAAGCAGCATGAACATTTATATATAAGTTTTTGTGTGAATTTAAGTTTTTATTTCTCCAGAGGCCTAAGAAATGCACTTGCTGGGTCAGAAGCTAATTAACCTTATAAGAAACTGACCAAGTGTTTTTCAGAGTGCTGTACCTTTTTGTAATCCCTTCAGCAAAAGTATGAGTGATCTAATTTCTCTGATTTCTTACTAATAATTGGTGTTGTCATCATTTAAAAAATTATTCATTCACTATATCAGATAGTGATGCCATATTGTGGTTTTAATATTTGTTATCCTGATGGTTTATAATAATGAATATCTTTCCTGTATATCCTCTGGTGAAATGTGTGTTCATATCTTTTGCCCATTTTCTAAGTGGATTTTATTTTAAGTGTTGAGTTTTGAGCATTTATCATATATTTTCACAGTAGTCCTTGTTGGATATTTAGTTTGCAAACATACTCTCCCATTCTGTAATTTGACTGTCTTTTCATTTTCCTTACAAGGGTTTGGCAAGTGCAAAAGTATTTACTTATTTATTTATTTATTTAAATCCAGGTTAGTTAACATTTAGTGTAATAATGATTTCAGGAATATAATTTAGTGACTCATCATTTACATACAACTCCCAGTGCTCATCCCAACAAGTGCCCTCCTTTAATGCCATCGCCCATTCAGTCCATCCCCCCACCACCACCCTTCCGGCAACCCTCAGTTTGTGCTCTCTATTTAAGAGTCTCTTATAATTTGTCTCCTCTCTGTTTTTATCTTATTTTTGCTTCCCTTTCCCTATGTTCTTCTGTTTTCTTAAATTCCACATCTGAGTGAAATCATATGATATTTGTCTTCCTTTGACTTACTTATTTCACTTAGCAAAATACACTCTAGGTCCATTCGCATTATTGCAAATGGCAAGGTTTCATTCTTTTTGATCTCTGCAGAGATCTAGGTCCTGATGATTTTCTCCTAGAATTTTTTTCTAAAAGTGTTATAGCTTTATGTGTTACATTTAAGTCTGTAATTCATTATTGATTTAATTTTTGTATAATATGTGGGGTTTAAGTTGAGTTTTTTTTTTGTTTTTTTTTTTTTTTGGCCTATGGATGCCCATTTGCTGCAGCACCATTTGTTGAAAAGGCTGTTTTTGGTTTATTGAAATGCATTTGCACCTTTATCAAAAATCAGTTAAGCATATTTTTTTAAGCATATTTCTAGTGGGTTTAGATAACGTTCTCTGTCCTGTTTCATTGATTTATCTGTCTATCCTTTCCTAATACCACACATTATTAATTACTATAGCTATATAGTAAGATTTAATATCAGATAGAATGATTATTTCTTCTTCATTCTTTTTTATGATTATTTTAGATATTCTAGGGTATTTGCCTTTAAATAAAAATTTAAAATAAGGTTGTCTATGTCTACAAAACCTTGGCTAGGATTTTGATAGTAATTGCATTAAACCTACAGATCAATTTAGGGAGAACTGATCTCCATACTATGTTGAGTCTTCTGATTCATGAACATGTTATTTCTTTACATTTACTTTAATTCTTTGATATCTTTCATCAGTATTTTGTAATTTTCAGCATGTAGATTCTGTGTATCTTTTGTTACATATATACCTAAGTATTTCTTTTTTTATTTTTTTTGAGTGATGTAAGTGATATTTTTAAATTTTGATATCCCCATGTCTATTGTTAGTATATAGAATTAGGATTGAATATTTTGTTTTGAACTTGTTTCTTGAGGCTTGCTGAATTCACTTATTATTCCTTGGATTTTTAAAATGATTTCTTAGAGTTTTCTATGTAAAATCTCTCATCTGCAAACAGAGGAACTTTTATTTCTTCCTTTCTCATCTGTATACCTTTTATTTATTTTTCTTGACATATTTCAGTGGCTAGAATTTCAGTATTGTGTTAAATAATGATGGTGAGAGCAGACATCTTGTTTTATTCCCAATCTTAGAAAAAGAAGTCAGTTTTTCACCATTAAGTATAATGTTACCTATAGATTTTTGTAAATATTCTTTACAAAGTTGAAGAAATTCTTCACCTAACTTGCTAAGAACTTTTCTCATAAATGTGTTGGGTTTTGTCAAATGCTTTTTTTTCCCCATCATTGATATGATCATATGATTTTTTTAAATTTGTTGAAATACTGGTTTACATTGATGATTCTAGAATGTAAGATAGCCTTACAGTCCTATAATAAATACCATTTGGTCATAGTGCATATTTTAAAAATGTTGGATTTGATTTGTTAATATTTTGTTGAGGACTTTGTGTCTAAGTTCATAGATATATTTATATCAGTTTTTCTTTTCTTTTTTACTCTATCCAGTTTCGGTATAAGAGTAATATTGTCTTTATATAAGAAAAACACAAACTCATAAGATGAGTTGGCAAGTGTTCCCTCCTACTGGAGTTTCTGGAATATATTGTACAAAATTGACATTAATTCTTCTTTAAATATTTGATAGAATTTTCCAGTACAACCATTGGGGCCTGACTATTTCTTTTTGAGAGGTTTTTAATCACAATTTAACTTCTTTAATAGTTACAGTGCTACTCAGATTATCAGTTACATTTTGCTTGAATTTTTATAGTTTGTGGTCTTCAATAAATTGGTCCATTTATTCTAAGGCCTTGCATTTATGAGCATAAAGTTATTTTTACTATTTTTTAATTTTTATTTATTTTTATTATTTTTTAAATGACTACACAATCTGTAGTAATTTCTTCTATTTCTTTGCTGATAGTGATAATTTGTGTCTTCTCTTTATTTTTGTCTGTTTTACTAAAAGTTTATCTATTAGTTTTGCTACATTTTTTTTCCCACAAATAACAGCTTTTTGCTTAACATTGTGTTTTGTTTTTCTGTATTTAATTTCATTGTTCGCTGTTCTTTATTACCTCTTTCCTCTTACTTCCTTTAGATTTATTTTGTTTTTTTATACTTTCTTGAGGCAGGAACTTAAATTGTTGGTTTTTTTTTTTTTT
>CM053573.1:27625594-27645511 GCA_028646485.1 Cryptoprocta ferox
TAATTTCCCAGATCACAGTCACTCACTCAGGCATCTTTGAGGTTGTCTTCTTTCTGGCGTCTGTTTCTTCTTTCCCCCACTTCCAAATCCAAGTTTTATCCCTTCAGTCCTTCTCAGTTCAATCCATACGGGCGTGCGCGGATTACAGAGCTCCCTGCTCTTCCGCCATCTTGTCCTCCTCCTAAATTGTTGGTTTAAAACATATGCACAGGTTCCAGAAATTAGGACATGGACATATTTAGGGAGGTCTGCTGCAATTACAATATGCACATGTGACTTTTCACAGTTTCCTGGTATCAACGTTTTACCATGTTATGTGAAATGTGAGGCCCTGACTTACATTTAGGTTTCTTTACATTTTCCACTTTTAAATATCATTGTCTTGAGTAGCTGAAGATTGCATGATATTTTTTGTCTCAATTAGCAAATATGGTTTATAAAACTCATGAGGAAAAGGATAATCTATTGTATGTATGCATATTTCTTCTCTTACCTTTTTTCCCTCTTTGTTTTTGAAGGTTTAAGATGATTTCAACTCCTTTCTGTTTGAAAAAATTCTTTCTTACAATATTTAAGAATCGCTCTGCTAATAAGAGATTCTTTTTCTTTGTCTGAGAATGTCTTTATTTCTCCTGTATTCTCAGAGGATAGTTTGGCTGGACATAAGGTTCAGAGTTGAGCTTTCTTTTCGCCTTTGAAAAATGTGCCACATAATGTTAGGAAAACGTTGGCCTCCATGGTTTCAGATAAAAAAATCCATTGTGACTCAAATTGGTGTTCTCCTATAGGTAATTCATCATTTCTCTTGGGCTTATTTCAGTTTTTATTCTTTGGTTTTAGTTTTCAGAAGTTTAATTATGATATTATTTGGTGAGGATTTGTTTAGTATCCTGTTTAGGCTCACTCATCTTTTTTCTCTGCATGTTAGTTTCCTTCACCAAATTTAGAAAGCCCTCAGCCATCATTTCTTTGAATATTCTTTCAGCCTCACTCTCTTTTCTCTCTTCTTGATATGATGATAACACAGACATTACATCTTTTGTTTTAGTCCCACAGGTGTCTGAGGCCCTGTTCATTTCCCCCCCTCAGTCTCTTTTCTCTACCTTGCTGAGATTGAGTGCACAACTGATCTATCTTCAAATTCACTGATTTCTATCCTTTATCATCTACTTTACCATCAGGCACATGCAATGAGTTATATATATATATTACTGTAATTTTCACTTATGTAATTTCTACTTTCTTTTCTTTTACAGTTTCTATTTTTTTGCTCAGATTTTTCTATTCATTTTCTTCAAGAGACTCTGACTGATTTTGAAGCATTTTTATGATGGCTTCTTTGAAATCCTTATCAGATGATCCTAGCATCGGATTCATCTCAGTGTTGGCATCAATTGATTGTCCTTCCTCACCAAAGTTGTGATTGTCTTTGTTCTTGGTATATGAGCAATTTTCAATCACATCTTGGCCATTTGTCTATTATGTTGGAATTTGAGTTCTGTTTAAATCTTTTATTTTGAGGGCGCCTGGGCGGCTTAGTCGGTTAAGCGTCTGACTTCAGCTCAGGTCATATCTCACCGTTTATAGGTTTGAGCCCCACATTGCGCTCTGTGCTGACAGCTAGCTCAGAGTCTGGAGCCTGTCTTCAGATTCTGTACCTCCCTCTCTCTCTAACCCTCCCCGGCTCATGCTGTCTCTTTCTCTCTCTCAAAAGTAAATAAAACATTAAAAAATTAAAAAAATAAATCTTTTATTTTGAGCAGGCAGACATATTGTTTAGATTTTAGCTTTATTCTGAGGCCGTGACTTCTTAGATGTATAAAAGTTCAGGATTTTTATCTTTTCTTCATGACTTCCTTGTTTTTGGCTTTGTACATAAAATTTCATGTTGCCTCCCAATTTTATCCTATTCTATCACAATAGTTTGTCTCATAGACCCATTGAATATGTGTCTTCTTTTTCATCTTGAATATTATGTTCTGTAGTATTTTATTTCACTTGTTTTTTAACAATTAGTATTTATTATGACTGTTATTACATCGAATGCTCACTTTATTTACCAGTTTTAGTTTTCTACATTTTATCTGTCCCTCTTTTCCCTCCCCCACTTCTTCCTTTTGGGTTTAACTTTTATCTTACTGAAATATATCCTCACTGACTTTACACTAGTGGTCTCTCCCAGTTTGTTTTCTTGAAAATATCTTTATCTTTTCCTTACTCTGGATTGCAAATTTAGTTCAAGATAGAATTCTACATTGAGAGTTATTTTCGCTCAGCCCTTTGAAGATGTTAATTTTCTTTACAAATAAATTCATTTTTTTTAATTGTCAGTGTAATTGTTTTCTGCAGATGATCTATAGTGTTCTTCTGGTTGAATTAATTAATCAATTATTTTATCTATTTATTCATGGTATATTGTTATCATTTTCTAGTTTCAATGGTCCTTTTAAGTCTCTCAAAAATGATAGAAAAACATTTGTGCTATTTCAAAATAAAGACTCATGTGTTCTTTTAATATAGAAAACTCTCACCAGTCAGCTCTTCTTCAAAATTCTCCCTTCAGAGAAAGTTGGATTTTGTTTATCCCAGAGTTTATGTAGCATAATCTCAGAGCATTTTCAATGTAATTTGGAGGGGGGGAGGTTCTTCACCAAATGATGAGGGCTAATTTAAATTCCATGTTACCTAGAGTTTTATTTAGTCTTGGAACATTCCCCTGCCCCCACGCCTCCCCCTGCCCCCATGTAACACTCATTCCCAGCCAGTAGGAAGAATTTTCCCAGTTCCTTTTTGAATGACAAAGCAGAGAATGAAGGTCTCTGGGTCAGTGCAGGACTTTCATTTCAGCTCCTTCATTTAGCTTCCTGTCTCCTGTGCATGGAAGCTGACATGCAGCCTCTGTCTTCATTCTAAATCCAGTTCCCAAGTTCTGTAGGGATCCAGGGCTTCAGTCCTTCTTATGGTTTACCTTTATTTTCTCTTCCTTTCTGCCCTCTGATATTTTCCCTGCCTTCATCTGAGCTTGATTATGTATTTAATTTATGGATTGTACACTCATCATTTCCATGTACTTGTAGCAGGAGATGGGCTTATTCCTTGACATCTTAATATGTCACACTACCAAAAATCATCTGAGAGAGTCTAAACACCTACTTTTTGGGTGAGGTGAAACAAAGTCTTTTGTGTAAAGCTGGGGAGTCACTTCAGAGTAAGAAGTGGTTCTTTACTCTCTTATGTTAGAATTTCTTGAGGTCCAGTGGTATATAAATTACCTTATTTGAGGTAGTACTAAGCATAAGGCATAAAACAAGAAGTTACTCGTTTGTTTAGTAGCAACATTTAACACCTAGCATACACGGTTTTACTACATGTATTTCTCACAAGATAATTTCATACATTCCATGTTCTGTTTTTATACATTTTCCCCTAAGTGATGGTTCACAGTACAGGGACTGGTGTCTACTTCTCTTATATAAAGTATGATGGAGATGGACTGTACATTCTAATCCATGAGATAATATCACAACAGGATTGGGATAGAACTAAAAGAATGGGTATCACCTTACACTGGGTTGTAGCAAAATGTAGCAACACTTGACTGTTCTTGGTACTGAGGGATGGGCATCTAAGTAATAATCACATCATGCTTGAAATATAGGAGGAAGAGTGGATATTGATGTTAGTTGGTAAAAGGGGTACATGTAGTGCATACTTAAAAATATCTCTTTGTTGTGAATTTAAATCCTCCCTCTGTCTGGGTATTTCCTGTCCAGATGTGTTAATATTTTCTCATCGTAGAAATGAAAGTATCTTAAACTTTCTTTCTCAGCTAACCTCCTAGCTCATGCTTGGAAGTGGTAACAATGAGATCTTGAAGCAGTCTGGCCTGTGATTTTGGGGCAGTGTTTCTGGCTAAGCCTTGTTCTCTGGCCCTGAATGATTGTTTGAGCTACATATTCCTTAATAAATTCTTGTGCTAAAAAACAAAACAAAACAAAACAGACAAACAAACAAACAAAAAACCCTCACAGGGAGTCAGAACTTTCTCTATAGATCAGACAACACTGAGTATAGGGGTGAGTACAATATTCTTGCCTCTGAAAGTTACACTATATCAATTTTTAGCTGGGCATTTTTTTCTTCTTTTTTTAAATCCAAGTTATTTAACATATTATGTAATAATGGTTTTAGAAGTAGAATTTAGTGATTCATCACTTACATATAACCGCCAGTGCTCATCCTGACAAATGCCCTCCTTAATGCCCATTGCCCATTTAGCCCATCCCCTCACCCCACACCCCTTCAGCAACCCTCAGTTTGTTCTCTGTATTTTAGAGTCTGTTCTGATTTCCCCCCTCTCTGTTTTTATCTTATTTTTCTTCCCTTTCCCTATGTTCATCTGTTTTGTTTCTTAAATTCCACATATGAGTGAAATCATATGATATTTGTCTTTCTCTGACTGACTTATTTCACTTAAACATAATACACGGTAGTTCCATTGACATTGTTGCAAATGGCAAGATTTTATTCTTTTTGATAACAGAGTAATATTCTAATTGTGTGTGTGTGTGTGTGTATCTACAGATATATATAGATATAGATATCTTTTTATATACATCTTTTTATATATTCATTGGGTGATCGACATTTAGGCACTTTTTGTAATTTGGCTATTGTTGATAGTGCTGCTTTAAACATTGGGTGCACATGCCTCTTTGAATCAGCATTTTTGTATTCTTTGGATAAATACCTAATAGCACAATTGCTGGGTCATAAGGTAGTTCTATTTTTAATTTTTTGAGGAACCTCCATACTGTTTTCCAGAGTGGCTGTTTTCATTCCCACCAACAGTGCAAAAGGGTTCTCCCTTCTCTGTATCCTAGCCAACATCTGTTGTTTCCTGAATTATTCATTTTAGACATTTTGACAGGTGTGAAGTGGTATCTCATTGTGGTTTTAATTTGTATTTCCCTGATGATGAGTGATGTTGAGCATCTTTTTATGTGTCTGTTAGCCATCTCGATATCTTCTCTGGAAAAGTGTCTATTCATGTCCTTTGCCCATTTCTTCACTGGATTATTTGTTTTTTGGGTGTTGAGTTTGATACGTTTTTTATAGATTTTGGATACTAACCCTTTATCCAATATCTCATTTACAAATATCTCCTCTTATTCTCTTGGTTGCCTTTTAGTTTTGCTTATTGTTTCCTTCACTGTGCAGAACCTTTTCATCTCGATGAAATCCCAATAGTTCATTTTTGCTTTTGTTTCCCTTGCCTCCAGAGATATGTCTAGTAAGAAGTTGCTGTGGCCAAGGTCAGAGAGGTTGTTGACTGTTTTCTTCTCTAGAACTTTGATGGTTTCCTGTCTTACAAAGAGGTCTTTCATCCATTTTGAATTTATTTTTGTGTATGGTGTAAGAAAGTGGTCCAGGTTCATTCTTCTGCATATCGCTGTCCAGTTTTCCCAACACCATTTGCTTAAGAGACTGTCTTTTTTCCATTGGATATTCTTTCCCACTTTGTCAAGGATTAGGTGGTCCTACATTTTTGGGTCCAATTCTGGATTATTTTTTCTGTCCCATTGATCTATATGTATTTTTGTGCCACCATATTCTCTTGATGATTACAGCTTTGTAATACAGCTTAAAGTCTGGAATTGTGATGGTTTCAGCTTTGATTTTCTTTTTCAACATCACACTGGCTGTTTGGGGTCTTTTCTGGTTCTATACAGATTTTAGAATTGTTTGTTCTAGCTCTGTGAAGAATGCTCATGTTCTTTTGTAAAGGGTTTGCAGTGAATGTGTACATTGCTTTAGGTAGTATTGACATTTTAACAATATTTGTTTTTCCAAACCAAGAGCATGGAACGTTTTTCCATTTCTTTGGGTCCTCTTCAGTTTTTTTCATAAGTGTCCTATGGTTTTCAATGTACAGATATTTTACTTGTGTATTTTTAATAAGAGCTACTACGAGCTTGGTATATATAAAAATGCTTAATTTTACAGTGCTAAAAAACAGTGAAATTGGGAATTATATTTGTTAAGCAATTTTAGCTAAGACAATATTCATCAGATAAATATGGAAACATCATATTTACTTTAGTTGTGCTACTGAAGAAGAAAAATTGTTTCATTGACCTAAATTATGATTTTTTTGGTTTGCACACCAGTTAGTATTCTTTAATTATTTGGCCAACTCTTTTCCATACCTATGACTTTCTGGCAAGCTTTTTCATTCCTCATTAAGTCTAGTTAAAAATTGACTAAATGAAAAATATATTACCCATGTACAAAATGCCTCTCAATGTTATGTGCATATATAATATGTGCCTAGATTACATACACATATATATATACACACACGTATACACATACACACACATCTATATCTGCATAGGTACCAAAAATAAGTAGGTAATAATAATAATGTGAATTGCATTTTATATTTTTTGTAGGCTATTATTTTGTTCTCAGTATAATTGTTCTGGATAACAATATGAAAAATGGCTATATTACATTTAAGTTATTAAACCAGGTTGGAATGGTTGAAGAGTCAAAGGTTTATGAGTAAGTATAATTTAGAAATTTTTTTCATAAATTAAATGTTTATTTTCTTGAGTGTCCACTTTGGAATATAATACAGATTGTGTAAATTTTCTCTCCAGCGAGTCTTAAAATATTAAGTATTAAAAGATCTCAGGTGTTATATTGGAATTAATTCATTGTCTGGAGAAAGATACGGAAGATACGATGTCGACTACTTAACTTGTTTATGTCATACGCACCAAGGGACTACAAACATTAGGGATAACTTTTTTTTCCTCTTTTGACTCTCATTCCAGTGTTCTTCTTCTCAAACTACCTTGCCTTCTACTTCTCTCTAGTTTTCAGGCAGCATCGTATTCACAGTGATATGAATAAATCTTCTGTCAGTAGAGCAACCCAATTTCAGTATTTTAGGAGAAACACTCGCAGCCACAAATCCTACAATAGTAGAAGAGGGTTTTGTTTTTGCTTAATCTTCTATTTAGCTGTGTGTGTGTGTGTGTGTGTGTGTGTGTGTATGTAGTTATATATACATATTTTTAAAGTTATCTAATCATCTCAAAGATTGTTCTCAGCTTGAATTTGTTGATGGTTTACCTTTCTATTTCATAAATTCTCAAACAAGGAAATTCATTTTCTGTTAAACCAAAGAATGATATGAAGATGCATGCTACTATTAAAATTGTGGTTTCCTTGGAGTGCCAGGGTGGCTCAGTTGGTTAAGCATCTGACTTCAACTCAGGTCATGATCTCGTGGTTTATGAGTTCGAGCCCTGCGTTGGGCTCTGTGCTGACAGCTTAGAGCCTAGAGCCGCTTCAGATTCTGTCTCCCTCTCTCTCTGCCCCTCCCCTGCTCACACTCTGTCTCTCTATCAAAAATAAGTAAACATTAAAAAAAATTAAATCGTGGTTTCCAACATGTTGTACTAGACTTCTAGAAATCTATTAAATAATGTAACTTTTTGAAAGGCTCATAGGTACCATATCTAGTGATGCAATAAAAGAAACACTTTATTTTATTGTGCCTGGACTTAACAACAGTTTGGTTTAAGTTTAGACTGATTACTGATGATAACATTAGAATTTCAGAAAGCACTGTTGGTATATACAATGTTTACTGTTGTCACAGTCTAGGTAGTTGTGATACCTGGATTGACTAAATCTAGTGGGTGATGGGCTTCAGACTCGAGTACATCATGACGTCTAAACTTATTCAACCATTAAAGTGAACCAGGGAAAATTCTCTGCATGCTTATATATTTGCACATTTGTGTCGCAAACAATGGCACTGATGTATGTAATTTTACAGTATTATTATGAACCTTTGTTTAAAATCTAAAATAACAGAAAAATATACAAAGTAGCCATAACTCATAATAAGTGAAGTTTGTTTTGTAGATAAATCTTTAAAACCTTAAAATCCTCAAAGAAAATAATAATAAAAGAAGTATATTATGATCAAATATTGAGAACCTGTGTGCTGACATAACATAAAGACTATTTATAGTATCATGGGATACTAAGGCCATTCTTGGAAATAACATTCCATGTCATAAGTCAGGGGAAATTTTTTTAACTTTGAGATAAATGTATTTTTAATATTAGATCCTTACAATTTTAATTTTCATAAAATTATTAAAGGCATTTCAGATAATTCCGTAGTTGGATAAAACTGGTCCTGAGTAAGCATCAGTTATTTTGTTTCTTTCCCCTTTCTCAACTTCCCTTCAGTCACCCAAAGACTATTAAATAAATCAAACCAGGATTTCAATCAAATTCTTAATTTACATAAAGTCCCATCTTTTAATAAGAGAAACTTCAAATTTTTTCCACCTAATTCTGAGTACAATTGACTGGGTTATAATAATGAATAGTTATTTTTAATAGTTTATTGCTTTATGTTGCTTAAAATAGTGTACGTATATACCTATATATGCACACACACACACTTTATGTATGATCCTTTATTTATTTTTATAACACACATGCTTTCTTAGCTTTTGAATCCACTTAAGTCAACAGTGTTATCAGCACCACTGAAACTTATTCAGGCATTTCACTAAATAATGGATACCTAAGCTAAAAAAGCACTGTTATTGTTCTTAAGGAAGTTACAGAACACTGGAGGACACTAATGCATAATTGCAGCTCTGAGTAATAAGTTCTATAGTAGCTTATTTTCTCTGGGTGTATGAGGAGGATGCAAGGAAACATATGAAGGGGAGATATTGCAGTCCAGGAATGGAGACAGTGCTTTCAAAGGCATGGAGATAGGAAAGTACCTGAGTTCAGTAACAGCTCACAGACTACAGTCCTAGAGAAGTTGTTTCCAACTTGTTCAATAGGCAAAGAAATTGTGATTCTTCGTTTCCTTTATAAACATCATTGTGTATGCAGAACACCATGAAATATTGATGTATTTTATTCATGTCCTTGAATTAGTGCATTTTTCATGAAGGAATATAAACATGGTTGATATATTCATGACAAATCTGTCCATCTAAGCCTGGCCAAGGGCTTTGTTGTTTTTCTATTAATAATTTTTTGCTAATAACTTTAGTTATGCTTTGAGATTAAACTGTTTCAGAAATCAGGGAAGTCAGAGACTTTTAAATGACCTTTTGTTTCCTCTCTTCAAAATTGAAATAGGAAGATTTGCTCACTGTAGAAAATTTATATATTAAACAGAAAATGAGAATCTTATATAATTATATCATCCAGGGATGTTCACATTTACTGTGTGGTCTACAACTGTGTCTTTTCTTCCTTTACCTCCTCTTTTTCCTCTTCTTGTATATACCCTTATGCACACACACATTATTTTCTTCACTTAGCAAAATTAGGATCTTACCGCAAATGTGTTCTGTTTCCTGATTTTTATACTGAATGCTACAGTGCAATCATTTTTTGATGTTGCTAGATATTACTCACACATTATAATATGATGGCAAATATAATAATATATACATATAGTATTTTAAATAAGAGGTATCAATTTTGGACATTCTGGTTAGAAGGTTTCCCCCAGAGGATGAGTAATGGAGAGATTAGAGTGGCACGTGTCCAGAGAGGTGGCTGTTGTAATAATTTACGTGTGAGATGATGGAGGTCTAGATTCAATATGTGGAAGTGTTTTTCTTTTTTTTTTAAGGAATTAGAATAGATATTTTTATGATTAATTAAATATGTGAAAGTTAAGTAAAGAAACCAGTTTCAAGGCAATTATTTAAATTATGATGCCATATTTACTGAGCTGGAAGTCATGGAGAAGAGTCAATTTAATCATTCCATATAATTTCTTGAAAACTTCTATAAGCCAATAACTGTACTATAAATTAGGGATACAATTTTGGACAAATAAGATTTCTGTATTTATATAACTTCTGTCTAGTGGCAGCAGATAGACTTTACACATATATAATACAAATAAAATAATTATGTTCATCATTCGTCTCTTCAAACAGAGGAATTTACATTAAGCAAGGAACTGTGCTAAATGCTGAGGATACTGTGATGAGAAAAATAGACATGGTCCTACCCTCATTAGGCTTAAAGCCCTAATAAAAGATGTAACAGTAATCAGAAATAAATAAAACTATGTAAATAAAATATGAAAAATATCTTGAGGCAAATTATTGTGTGCATGGAAACGTAAAATAAGGGATGTGAATTAGTAAGGTCACTAAAAGTTTCTCTGAGTACATTTTATATTAGTTGAGACCTAAATGATGGGATTGATTTGCTTTGCTATGTTCCAGGCCAAAGTATCAATGAATGCACAGATCCTGAAGCAGGAGAGAACATGGCCCATTTCAGGATCTGAAGGAATTTTCTAATGTCTTAGAATGGAAGCAGGACAGGCAAGAGAGATATGAGAGTAGTAGAGAGCCCCTGGATTTTGTAAGAACTAGAACTTGTAGGGTGTGTTCTGGGATTTAAATTTTACTCCTTCCTTAGGCAAATGAAAATCACTGAAGTGTTTTAGTTGGGGTAGTTTGGTTAGAGCCATGTTGGATCTTTATTTTGGAAAACACAATTTGACCACAGTGGGTTGACAAGGAAAAAGACAGGATGCTGTTACAAGAATATAGGCAAGGAGAAATGGTGTCCTGAGTGCTTGCTGTGGAAATGGATGGATTCAAAGAAGATTCAGGATATTTCATAGGGATAGTTGGTAGGAATTGATGATACTTTGGATATAGGGGTTAAAAGAGGGGGTGACATCAAGGGTGAACAGTTGTTTAGATTGGGTAAAAGGTAGTGATGCCATTTAAAATAATAAGGAAATTTGTAAGTTGTAGGGTTTTGTTGTTGTTGCTGGTGTTTTTTTGAGAGATGGGTGTTAGGAAATATGTCATTTAGATTTTAACCTACTGAGTTTTAGACATCCTTGAGATATCCAAGTACACGTGGTGAAAAGCGATAGATCTCAGCAAATGGAGCTAATATAGAGGCAGAGATTTGGTGGTCACAGCAAATAGTTGGTATTTGAAATCATTGAAGTGAATGTGAAATTGTAGAGAGAGTAAGCACGTTCCAATCTGGACATACTGACTCTGAAGTATCTCTGAGGAATCTAGATAAGGTCTTGAACAGAAATTAGAGATATGAACAATAACATTATATTCCATGAAAGAGGAGGTAATAACAGTTCCTGGGGGGAGCAGAGATGGCCTTTGAGGAGAGTAATGACAACTTTTTGGGGCCCAGCTGTTTTGAAGAATCAAAAGGAGGAAAGAGCAGGGATAAATATAAGATGGCATAAGAGCTGGAGACACCACTGGTTGCTCCTCAGCTGCTTTATGTATGATTGTCAGTTTTGCTCAAGCAAATCATTGTTGCCTTGAAGGAGGAAATTAATGCAACAAATTTTTAATTTTTTTCTTTCTCTCTCATCTTTTTTTCTTTTCCTCCCTTCCTTCCTCCTTTACTCATCACCCTCCCCCACCTTCCTCCTACTCTCCCTCCCTTACTTCCCTCCTCCTCTTATTTATCCTGTTCCTCCTTCTCCTTCTTTTTCACCTTCTTTGGAGTTCCCATTGTAGTCAAGCAGATCCATATTGACCTGACTCCAGGCCCCCCTATGTTTCTGGCACATAGGGGTGAGGAATTTGAGTAGAGTGATGAAGAAGAGCATTGACATGGCTGTGTTTGCATTCCAGCTTTGCATTCACTAGCTTTGGAAAGGCATTTGTATGCTCTGGCATTCAGTTTTCTCATCTGTAAAAAGCAATAATAATAGTACCTAATAAAGGAAGTGGTCAAGATAGTTAAATAAGGTCAAGCATATCAAGCTTTATTATAGTTCTGGGTACTCTGTAAATGCTCAGAAAATTGTACTTATTAAATTCTACCTTATTTTTTTCCTTTTGAATCTGTGGCATTTGTAATAATTCACAAATATTTGATAAAATGGCACAGAGCAATTAAGAATTATTATTTGAGTATCCTGTCCATTCAGGGAACTGTAATAGTTGTTCAGGTATCTAAAACAAGAAGCATAAAATGACTTCTGTAACCTTAGACAAATGTACAATCTAGACACCGAGTCTGAAAGACAAGATGACCCACTTTTTTTCTCAAAAGGTATCCCCAAATAATTTTGTATGGGGATGCATACATAATTATTTATTTTGTTTTAATTTACTTAATAAATACTTTCACAAATATTGTTTGGCTTTTTTCCTTTAAGCTTGTTCTTTCTATACTACATTAAGATTATATTGACTGTAGAGTTAAATTATATTTTAAATTACTAATATGCTGAGCATATTAAATTTTCTGTTTAGGAAGAACAGATCATTTTATCAACTTCAAGAAGTCAAGATTCTTGCTCAATTTTCAAATGATATTATAAGTATTTCAGGCATTGGTTTGGGGTATTTTCAGAGGTCAAATCAGCAATGTTCCCAATGCAATTACAACATCTGTCGTGTCATGGTACAATCACTTACCTATCCAGAAAGGTAAGAAAACTAAATTCTGATTTCAGTATATTATCTTTTAAACTTGAAAATATCAGTATGCTAAGAAATGGCTTAAGAATTCATATGTTCATATACCTGTTTATTGTACATTTCAGATTATATTTTACACAAATATTAGAATATCTAAAAGGTGCAAAATGCACTCTTTTAATGAAAATTAGTTTGAATGAAGTTTAGTTTGGAATCACATTCCCTAGGCAAAGAAAAAACACAATCATTTCATTAGACACAATAAAAATGAAAAAAGTGAGACAAATATCTGTCTTAGAAGTTGATCAATAATTTCTTACATGTACATATATATTTACAGACTGGTTGAGATTCCTCTTATACAATTCTTTAGATGGGGTTCAATGGCTGAAAACTCTATCATGAGGCATATGGTCATAGAAGATAGAAGTCATCAGAACTTTCAATTATTTTTCTCTTTATTTTTATTTGGGAAGAGAAAAAAAGTCCATTTTTATCTATTATATCTCAGAGTCTAGATATCACTGGAGATTCAACCCTAAGAATATATTGATATCAGTGGAGCTCTAGCATATATACAATAACAGCAGGAGAAAAATCTGACTCCTATGTCCTGGTTTGTCTGTTATGTCACAAATATCTCCATTATACAAAAATGTGATACTATCATGACTTGATGAAGATTTTTGAAGATGATAAACTCTATCAGTATTTTTCTTTGTCCATTTTATATGCTTTTCTTAGTTATATGTTCTCACAGCTGAAGAGGTTTTCCTACTACCCTTGTCCCCATGATATTGATGTACATGTTCGCCATGGTAGAATTCGTATTCCCACAGAAACACCTCTGTGAAAGCATTAAGAATCACTAAGACCTCTTTAATAAGTTGATCATCTGTCCATTTGGTTATGTGAGATGTTGTTCCAACTGTGAGTGTCAGCTGAGAGTCAATAAGCAATAGGTTTTTTGAATTTCTAGAAATCACTCTTCTTTAGTTGACTGTAGATCTTTCTTTTCATTTCTCTTTATTTTTCTGCATTTATATATTTGATTCTCCAGTTACCTTTAACACAGTAAATAAGAAGTTTTGGAGAATAAGAATAATAAATGGTAAGAATATGCATTTAGACGAGGTCTATATTAACAGAGGAAAACTGGAAAGATTGTTTGAAATGTAAGTTATTTTGTAAATTTTGGTATGAGACTAGCCACTCAAAAGTCAATAATTAAGATGTCATTGTAGTGGAAAAAATCTAGGGGTAATTTTACTGTTCTTTGCCTTTGATTGAAATACTTACAAAAAATGCCAAAATATGTGGAAATTTTCAGCTATAAATATTAGCAATATTATTCCCTGCCAAAGTATACCAGAGAGGGACAGACAGACAGACAGACACACACACACACACACACACACACACGCACATTAAGGGGTCATGTTTGAAGGACTAGAGCTCAAGATTTGTAATCTTCAACTGATCTCTGTATTTATTATCTTAAACATGCAAAACTTCTGGTAAACAAAAGGATGCAGACTATACTTGTGGTTCCCAAAAGCTAGGTTTTAAAGGGGCCAAACTTGTTGCACCCCCATAACCTCCTAATTTCCCCCATTAATACTTCTCTGAGCATAAGGAGGGTGAGTATGAACAGAGAAGTTTAGAGGCTGTAGTTTTATACCTTCTGTTTCTGGTACTTAAATGTAAAAAATTCATATTGTCCCCAGATAACGTCCTTTCCCAATATATCACAACTGGAAAGAGAAAAAAGAGTTTTCTCTTCAGTCTAGAAGCATATAATGCAAGCCTTGGCCAGACACCAGGTATTAACTAGAACCTTTATGTATAAAATAGCACAGAAGCTCAAGATGAGAAAGAGAAATTTAGTTCCATACACGTGGACACTAACAGGAATTAAGAATAATCCACCCTTTGTTTACATGGGCAAATGATAGGACTGGATACTGGTCTTATCATTTAAGCAAAACTGAACAGGAAAAACACAAAAACAATAATAACAACAGTGACAACAACAACAACAAAATGCTGCCTATTTCAGCATGAGCAACATAGAAAAGAAGATCTAACAATCAGAATTTAGAAATAAGGCTGACCCTTTAAAAGATTTATTATAGGGGCTCCTGGGTGGCTCAGTTAGTTAAGCATCCGACTACGGCTGAGGTCATGATTTCACGGTTCGTGGGTTCAAGCCCTGCATCAGGCTCTGTGCAGACTGTTAGCTCAGAGCCTAGAGTCTGTTTCAGATTCTGTGTCTCTTTCTCTCTCTGCTCCTCCCCTGTTCACTCTCTGTATCTCAAAAATAAATAAGTGTAAAAAAAATTTTTAACAAAAAAAATAACAGATTTATTATAGGAAATAGATGAAAATTGTACAAATCATTGCTTGTTGTTCTTAATATTTAAGAAAACTAATTCATGAAAGAACAAGTGAAGAGCACTTGTTTATGAAACAGCTGACTGATGAAGAAGGAGCTCACAGTTAAACTAAAGACTTCAAGTATAGTATCAACATTAAAAATAAGAAAAATAAAATTGATCAATAATGTAAAAAACTCATTTTATAATAATTTACAGAATAATAATATAAAAAGTTGATTGTTTGGGAAAAATAATTGAAATGCAAAATGTAGCTATCTGGTGTTGCTGAAAAGGAGACATAACAGAAGCACTAAGTGCAGATGTGATACAAGAAAACTGTCCTCAGAAGATGATATCGATCGCAAATTGATAGAGTAAACTAAGAACCAGAAACTAAAAGAGATCAACCTTTAGACTCACTCTTATTTATTTTATTTTTTTAAAATTTGGTGATAAAGATAGAATTCTGTGGGGCGCCTGGGTGGCTCAGTCGGTTAAGTGTGTGCCTCTTGATTTCGGCTCAGGTCATAATCTCACAGTTTGTGAGACTGACCCCCTCATCAGGCTCTACACTGACAGCATGGAGCCTTCTTGGGATTCTCTCTCTCTCTCTCTCTCTCTCTCGTCTGTCTCTCTCTCTGCCCCACTCTCTGCCAATTCCCTGCTTGAGTGCTTTCTCCCTCTCTCTCAAAATAAATAAACTTTTTTTTAAAAAAGATAGAATTCTGCATATATTCAAAGGAATCTTTATAGAGTGGAAGACTAAATGTTGCAGCAACTGAAGTGTCCATCAGATAGATGAATGGATCAAGATATGTATGTGTGTATATGCATATGAATATTATTCATCATAGAAAAGAAAGGACATGCTGCAGTTTGTGACAACATGGATGGAACTTGAGGACATTATATTAAGTGATGTAAATCAGGGAAGCATATATACTCTATATCACTTATGTATAGAATCTAAAAAAGCCCAACTCATAGAAACAGATACTTGAATGGTGGTTACCCGGGCCTAGGGTGCAGATGAAAAGGTAAGATATTGGTCAAAAAATACAAATTTCCAGTTATAGGATGAATAAGTTCTGGGGTTATAATGTACAATGTAGTGATTATAGTTAACAGTAATGTGTCATATACTTGAGAATTACCAGGAGTAAATCTTAAATGTTCTCTACAAAAAATAAATGGTGCTTAGGTGGTGTACTGCAAGTGTTAGCTCATAATGTGGTGGTAATTGTGTCTTGTAATATATAAGTGTATCTAATCAACATGTTGTATACCTCAAACTTACACAGTGTTATATGTCAGTTATATCTCAATAAAGCTGAAAAAATAATTAATTAAAAAGATATCTTACAAATCAATAATAAAAGGATGAGTATATTACAAGCATAAATGGACAAGGACACAAAAGAGAAAAGGGACAAACTACAGAAATGATCTGAGCTTTTTATTTTATGTTTTTTTTTGTTGTATAAATGATGTGTAAGGATGAAGATGTAAACAAATATACTTTCTAATAGCTGTGGACATTCTGCCAAGTGCTTCCACCTTACCTGTTTCACCATATGGCTTATTCATTAAAGAGCTTATCCCTGCTGCTCAGAGTTCACATGAAGCAAGACGCAAACTTTGTCACCCACTCCCCCCATTGTCTATTGTTTTTTTATTGCTGTGGTGGTAAGAGCTCTTAACATGAGATTTACTTTCAACAAATTTTAAAGTGCACAATACGGTATTGTTTACGATAGGCACAATGTTGTATAGCAGATAAAACAAGCGAACTCACTACTACAAAAGACAGAAAGTCCAACTACAAATCCCTAAAGATAAAAGGGACGTGTAGCCAGATGTCTCTGAAAATCCCATGGAAGATAGGTCTCCTGGCTTGCCTGCATTCAAAGAACCAATAACAGTTATGTGCTAGCTCTTGGCTTTGCCATTCACATTGCTTCATCCTCTGTCTATATAATACCAATTTGGCTGCTACATGATTCCAACTTCTAATCCCATGAGGATGGATAGAGAAAATGTTTTAAAGTCTCCTTGCATCTCACTGACTTTGGGCAAGTACATACCTTTGAAACTTACACTGTGGTCAAGGAAATAGTTTCTTCTGATTGGCCAGGGAAATAAGTCCTTTGGTTTATGCTTACTCTGAAACAAGATGGAGTCAAATTCAGTCAAAGTTTATATATTGAGAGTGGGATAAAGAATGATAAAGGTAATATTATCAAAGAAGATTATATTACCTGAAAGGAGATAGATGTTTAGTGGCAAAAATAACAGGACACTACAGAAAAACTGAAAATATTTTGATAAATCAGGCAAAACATTAATTAAAAGTATGCCAGAGTCCAGCTCCAGCAGGTCCAGGGGTCCCCGAAGGATGGACGGTGTTAACACAAGAGAGTGATGAGAGAGCCACAAGTTTCTTTCTTGATCACCAGGCAGGCATCTCTGCTCTGTTTTTGTGTCTTTATTTATAGGTAAAGCGATAACATGACATCAGAACATAGAAATTTTTTGCAGTGACTAATTCTTTGTGATAAGATGTTTTAATCATTGAAAGTGATGACATTAGAAAATAGAAATTTTTTATAGTGACTAATTTTTTATAAGATGCTTTAATCATCAAAAGTATACAGAGAACTGTCTCATTCATTCTTGCATCAGTCCCCAAGATTAAGAAAGTAACAAACCTATCTTATTTTGTACAGGTTGGTTTTTTGCCAATAATTATGACTTTGTTTTTGATTAACAAGTTACAACCAAGTCATGTAATGCACTTACGGTGAGGTTGAGTAAATCTTATAACCAAGAATATAACAGGATATTTTTAATAAAAAACAGGATAATATACATATTATTTAAGTTAGTAAAGCTAAGACTAAAACATAGGTTAAGTTGTATATAGATAGGCTAGGAGTTATTGTGATTGGCTTATATACTACACAAAAAAAGAATGTTTGTTAACAAGTTGCTTGAGAAAGCCCTCTCTTTGATGCAAGCACAATGGGGGCCCTATGTGTGTTGGCCTTGGACCTGGGTTTCCCACATTCTTATCCATCCTCATAACTGAAGTCAGTATAAGGGAGGATATTTGTAGAATGTAGACCTTGGGAAGGTACTATGTTCTGTCCTTGTTTTCTTTTTTTTTTTTTTTTTGTCTCCAATTAGGCTTTTTTTTTATTCCCCGGGCCAGACTTAAATGCAATTTTTGTGTTTTTAACCCCTTCCAGTCTATGTTTTGGGTCTGCAAGGCTCATTAGAAGAGCCTTTTGTCAAACATTTATAGTGTTTTGATCTAAAATCTCTTATGCAGGGACAGGAAAATGTTTTTTCTTATGGGGTAACTGTGTGGGGAATATCGGTCTGACTTGGAACGCTGTAAGGCCTAATTAATGACAACAGACTTATTTTCAACATGAGCAGTAGTAGTAGAAGGAGATCCCAGTTTCGCCTCTCATGGCAGGAGCTGTGCACACGTCTGCCATTTCCTGTGTCAGACTGTGTCTGTGTCATCCAGCAAGGCCAATGCGGCTCCCAGTAAAAGTACATTGGCTTGTAATGTATCCTATTAAAGTTAAATATTGACTTAACAAAAGAATTCAGAATAATTTGAATTATTTTGGATGATGCAATTAACATGTGAATGAATGCAAAAAATGAATATTTAAGTGGGAGTACTCAAATTGAGATTTTTCAAGATCGGAATACTTTAAACAATTTTGAGGTAAGTAGTTATATTTATTGTTCTGGATGGCTATAATGAAATATTTTGCTTGTAAAACAACTTGAGATTGAACATTCTAGTAACTCCTCAAATAATTCCCTCCAATATATCTTGGAGGGCTTATATATACATTTAGACATTTTGTCCTTTTTCAAATTAATTAAATATTTCAATCAATAATTTTGTGGCTTTTGCCTGAATGCCTTACTTACTTCCTGATAACTTTTCTAGTTATTTAGTATTGCATTTCATTGAATGGTTTCAAGATTCTTTTGAAAATATTGTATATGGAACTTAAATTTAATGAGAGTATTTGGTTAGGAAAAGCCAACACAACTGTCTTCAACTTAAAGAGTAATCTTAGAAAACCTGTTTACAGTTACATTATTTGTGCTAAAGTCTTCAGCCTTCCATTTCTATCTTTTAAATGCCTGGCTAAAGGCTGACAAGAGAATATGAGGATTGGAACTCTAGAACTCTGAAGGCTGTTTACAGGTAGCAATTTTGACATAACTCATTTTACATTTTTCCAAAATCTGCTCATTCCTCTTGAAACCTGTCCTCCATCTTCAACATTCACACCCCACTTTTTCCTATGTCCCCAAATGATGCTCTCTAAGTCACTGTAATTTTGAGAGGTGATATAGGTCAGGAATATCCATATCCTGTTGACTCCAAACAATGTCAACCATGTGAGTAGTGCATGTGTGTTTCTATATGTAATGTAAGCTATACCTCATATAAGAATTAAGTAGTTTTAGGGTGACTGGAAATGAGCTTTTTCTTTTCTTCTTTTCTGTTTGAGAGAGCAAGAGAGCAGGGGAGAGGGAAAGAGGAAGAGAGAGAGAGAGAGAGAAAGAAAATCTTAAACAGGCTCCATCTCAGCTCAGAGCCCTATTTGGGGCTTGATCCCACAACCCTGGGATCATGATCTGAGCTGAAATCAAGAGTTAGATGCTCAACCGACATAGCTGCCCAGGCACACAAGGTTTCATAGTATATACTATTAGAGTCATTATTGAACAAAAATATTATTATACCTAAATATTTTTAGAAATTCAGTGTTTTAATTATCATATTAAGGGACAAGATAGTTTTATTCATATTCTCCTAAAATTGTTTTAGATTAAAATTCTCTTGCAGTTATATATATAAGGATTTTAAAAATATTTGATAATTGAAATAAGTGGTTCTTTTTAATTTGTTTAGAAGTTATGATGACATAATTCTAATTTGCAATTGTATAATTGGACAATTCGGGGCGCCTGGGTGGCTCAGTCGGTTAAGCGTCCGG
>CM053573.1:27646011-27678726 GCA_028646485.1 Cryptoprocta ferox
GTTGCTTTAGAGGAGAGTTCTTTCGCTTCGGCATTTTGGCTAGCTTATTTCTGATATTCTTCTAACTGTTATGTAGATGCATATTTTTATCTGGTGTAGTTTACCTCCAGACTAAAGGAGTTCCTTTAAGGTTTATTGTTTGTTTGGTTTGGTTTGATAGTGGTTTGGTTGGTTTGATAGTGTGGGTCTGCTGGTGTGAATTCTTTCAAATTTTGTGTGTCTGAAAAAGTCTTTATGATGCCTTGATTGAACAATAATTGCTCTGGGTATAGACTTCTAGTTTGATGTTTTGTTTTGTTTTTAATTTCAGTTAAAGATGTGGATGGACTGAGTTCTACTATGCGTTGATCCTAATGAGAAATCTATTGCTATCCTTCCTTTTTTCTTGTAAATATAGTATGTTTTTCCCCCACTCTGGCTGGTTTTAAGATTTTCACCTTACCAAGGATTTTAAGTGGTATGATTATGATGTGACTTGTAATTTTCTTCATACCACTTGTGTTTGCCATTTATTAACCTTTTTGGACCCATAGTTTTATAGATTTTATCAAATTTCATCAAAAATTGTAACTAGTTTTTAAAATACATTTTTCCTTGTCCCTTTTCTCTCCTGTTCCTTTGGGGATTCTAATTTCAAGTTCATTAGGATGCTTAAAGTTATCCCACAGCTCACTGATGTTTTGTTATCTTTTATATTTAATCTTATCTCTGTATTTTATTTTGAATATTGTTGTTGCTATATCTTCAAGTTCACTATTCTTTTATTCTGCAATGTTTAATCTGATATTAATCCCATCCAGGGTATTTTTGATCCCAAACATTGTAATTTTCACCTCTGCAAGTTTGACTGGGATCTTTTTATATCTCTCATGTTCACTATTTGAACACATGAAATAAAGTTATAATAACTCTTTTAATGTCCCCTTCTGATTCTCACATCTGTGCTTTGTTCTGGGTTGGTTTTAATTGGTGACCCTCATATGGGCTCATTTTCCTGCTGCTTTTCATGTTCGGTAACTCTTGGTTAGATCATAGATTTTGTGTATTTTATTGTGTTGGGTGCTCTATATTTTTATATTCCTATAAATATTATTAAGGTTTATTGTGAAGATGTGATTAAGCTCTTATAAACAGGTTGATTTTTTTTCAGGTCCTGTTTTCAAGATTTATTAGGCAGGCCTGGGGTAGTTTAGGGTTAATTACTCCAACTACTGAGGCAAGAACCACCTATATGATTTCCCCAGTGACCAGGGAAATACTGGCTTTTCCCATCTGGCAGGTGGGGACAAGCACCTGCCTTAGTGCTGAGAACCTTAAATAACTTTTAAAAACAATATTATAAGCTTGGATGTGGTGTTATATTATACAAAGGCCCTAGGGAGCTTTTTCAAATAAGGAAGTACATGTATGTCTTGTAATTTGGAATAATACATGGATTTAAATTTTAAAAAATGAACTATGTTTGAATTTTAGCGTTTTTTATTACTAGATTTCTTCTGTGTTATATATTTTATCAAAGTAACATTTATTTCACTAATTTGTGGTAAGTAAAGCATTAGAAATGCAATATTCAGTGTTCTTTTTAAAACTAAACAAACATATAATAATCTCCCCATGGTAGTTCAACATATAACACAAGTTTTCTTCTAAATTATAGTTTTTAAAAATTTTTATTGGTTGGGGAGAAGGAACTAATAACATAGAATAAATGATGTCAAAATTGGAGTGCTGGCAGAGGAAGTAGATAGGCTTTTCACAATGTAAAAACAAAATTATTTTTTCATATACATTTTGATGAAACTTAACTTTTGGTAGGCATTGTAAACGTGCCCCAACTGTCTTGTAATGCTTGCAAAGATTTGTAAAATGTGTAATATTTAATTCAAAATTATGCATTTATTATATTACTGATTGAACATATTTTAATGGTAATGACATTGTGATCTTTTATTGTAGAAAACAAATAAAAATACACTGGCCTTCATATTATAAATATGTGAATAGAATAATGACTTAATGGTTGAGGTAATTTACCTATTAATAAGTCTAATGACATACTTGTTCCACTATGACAACTTAAAAATGAGGTAGATAAGGGAGATCCAGAACAGTGAAGGCACATTCAGTGAATAAAGGGTATAGCAACATAGGTAAAGAATCGATACGAGTAAATATACATTTGTTTGGAGAAGCAGTAAAGTCATTCCTACACTTATTTCTTAGTAATGAAGGAAAGTTGGTGATCTCTGATAATGTGACAAAAAACTACGTTTGCTAACACCTCAAATTCTTATGATTGAAGTATTATCATTTTATATTCACTGTTATAGTATTAAAATTAAAAGTCCAAGATGCCTTTATTATTTCAAATAGAAGATACTCTACTATTATGTATCAGTTTTTATAATTAAAAATTAATATATCATATTTTATTATTTTTAAACACATTAGCAGATATAGAAAATTGATTTATTTAAAAATGAATAACTTAACCTAAAAATGCTGTTGAATATTTTAAAAACTTGTTCAATGGTGTTTCAGGCAAGCTAGAAGGAGCTTGGAAGCAATGTATATCTTGAACTAGAGCAATGTATCTTTTCTCTAGTGCCTTTCCTGAACTTTAACCTATCTTTTCTTATCCTACTTGATCACCTGTTTTGAAGGTTTTTAAGACACTAACAGGGAGATAAAAACTAGACAAGATGTTTGATTCATCACAGTGATTTGACTTTTCAGAAATCTTCAAATGCTAAATACACAGTCTCTCCAAGATACAGAATTCTGTACTCATTATTGCTTCCCTTTTAGTAGGTAGAAAAGAGGAATGATTAGATTATGTTGACAGAATTTGTATATGCAGTTATGCCCCATTCTTTCATGGTGGCTATCACGGTAGAAAAAGTGGCTTGGCCACTAAGAGTTGAGTTCAGGCTTCAGCTACTTCAGTATCTAAAAATGTCTGCTATATAAAGTAAGTATCCCAAAGAAGGATCAAGGAAAGAAGAAATTGAAACACAGAGAGTTGTTTCTTTCTCATAAATACTGTGTCTACTTCATCCCTGTGTAGCCAAGTGAGATGGAATGGAAACAATGCTATAGGTTTGTCCCTCCATTTGGAGAACTAATTAATTACAGGAATTGAATATTCTAATATTTATGAGAAAAATAAAGTTTGCTGCTTTTTATTAATAATTATTTTCCTCTCTCTCTTTTTCTTTTTCACAGACCACCACTCTGCATATACAATTTTGTACTTAAAGGAAATGCGGAAGTATTTCTCAGTCCACGCACATGCACATCAGAGGATTTGGTTTGTGATTAAAGAACTTGTAAATGGGAACAATGTAATCAGCCTTTCTTTATGAAGGCATTGTTCAGTCTGGGATTCAGATATTTCTACTTCCTGAATAAATGTTTAAAATAAACATTTTAAAATATTAGAAAAAATGTTAAAATGCAGAAAAATGTTAAAGTGCATATGGTAAAGCATTCTGAATATATTCTAAAAGCTGTTTCTTTCTGTTTACCTCAGTCAAATGTTTATCATTAAATATTTCCCTTAATTACTTAATAGATACTATGTCTTTAGAAAAAAGAGAACCCTATTTCTTTGATACACTGTCTAAACAGTATCATTTTCTACTTGTCAGACTGCTCATAAAAGAAGTATTTTTTCCTTGTAAAGTTGCCACTTGGAGAAGTCACTTAGATTAATATAAATCTGTTAAACATAAATACACCTTATGTTTAGTGATCTATTTGGCGTTTAGAGATCTGTTTGGTTTATTTGGCATTATAAATAAATGTTTCTATGGAGCACAATAATATATGGGTCTATAATGCTTAAGGTCAGATCTTGGGTCCACCTACTGATGGTGTGAACTTGAGTAGCTAAATTTACTTCATCATGTTTCAGTCACCTAAGAATTTTTGTGAAGATTGAGTCATGTTTTGACTGGTATCTTTTCACATTAGTAGAATAATAATAACAAATACATAATGATAATAATAATAAAAATACTGATAGTTAACACCTACATACATCACTGTATTGTTACACAGTTTAATAACATATATATCAATTCATTTAATCCTTATAAAAACCATATGAGATTGACCTTGTTATTTATGCTGATAAAGATATTGAGGGATTCCTGGGCCTCTGCTCTAACTCATTTATGTGTGATTACTCCCAAGGTTTGTTTCATGGGTGTTTATAAACCAATACGTCAACTACAGTCACAGTCTCTGTGTTTTGACTTCCTGCTAATATTAGTTTGCTCCAGCTTCCATAACAAAATACCAAAAAGGGCGACTTAAACAACATAACTTTATTTTCTTACAGGTATGGAGCCTGGAAGTCTAAGATCCAGGTGTCAGTAGGCTTGATTTCTTCTGAGGCCTCTCTCCTTGATGTGCAGATGGCTGTCTTCTTTCTGTGTCCCCACATGGTCTTTGTTCTGTGCATGGTGTCTCTTTCATGTGTCTGAATTTCCTCTTCTTATGAAGACACTGGTCCAATTGGATGAGGGCCCACCCTAAAGGACTTATTTAAATTTAATCACTTCTTTAAAGAACCCCCAACTCCAAATATAGTCACATTCTGAGGTGCTGGGGGTTAGGCTTTCAGCATATGAATTTGGCGGCGGCAGAAGTGGTGGTGGAAGGGGGTGGGGTGGGGAGGCACAGTTCAGTCCATGACTCATTAGCTCCACAGTGATGACCTTTGCCTGATAAGCCATTTGAAGATTAATTTGGGCCATTGTTGTTGCCCATCTGGAAAACACTGATGTGTGAAGACTCTTGATGTACTAGATGAGTGTTCCAGGCAGAAACAAGTAGGAGCCTCCTCACTTTTTGTCCAGTGATTTAATCAGTGCCTTTAACTCAACTGATAGTCCTTCTTGAAAATAGTTCCTTCAGTTTCTGCCTCAGCCCTTCACCCCACAGGCCTCTGACTCAAGTCTGCAGAGACATCTATTTGCTCCTCTATCTCTTAGGCGTTTGCTCACAGACTTCCCACATTCTTAAACAAAACTACAAACCCTCATGTAATTTCTAATCCCCTCTAATTAATTTGCCAGATATCCCCAGCAACTTTTGAATCTCAGTTTGTGATATGAATGACATTTAAAATTAAATGTCAATAAATGCACTACAGATAACTTATGAGGAGCAGAAATTCTATTCCAGTTTCTTGAGGTTTCTGGATAATAGACAAACTTATCGCATTTTAATGGGTCCTATGTAAACCTTATAATAAAATTTCCTTGCCACAGGTGATAGAATCTCCCAAGAATAACTTGAATACACAAGCTTATAAAATGTTTATAGTTTTCCACATTGTAATATCTTCCAGGATCCTAATTCTTCCCATCTTTTTTTTTTTTTTTTAGATAAAAGCAAAGAAGGGAAGAAGGCTGTGACTCCTTTGACCGCAAGTACATAGTCCATAAGCAACATTTTTAATCATATATCTTTTTAATTTGTGAAAATCATAGATCAAAAATAAAAGAGGACAAAATGCCCTTTTTGGAGGATCATAATGAACCACAGGTATTCTACAGCAATTATCGGGGACAACAAAAGGAGCAAAGGAATTATGCACAAAATATGTTACGCCAGGCTGCTTTGAAGGCATACTGTTCTGGAACAGATAGAAAAGGAAATAGAAATGAGATGTTTAAATTCTATCTTTCATGATGCCTACTTGGCATGAATCACAGAATCAGATTCAACCTTGTCTTTCAAAGTTCTCTCAACAATGTAGTCTGATTATTTTTAGGTTAGTTTTAGGATTTATTTAATTAAATAATATATTACAGGTTTATTGATGTGTCTTCTTGTGTTTCCATGGAATAATAAACTTTATATTAAATAATAAATGACCAACAAAGCAACAAGTCATACGTTTGTTCCCATAATGGTTGACTGAAATAAGGAGTAAATATAATCCTAGGAAAACTGGATTTTGTTTGTTTTAGTAAACTACACATTAAAAAAAAAACCCAAATTGCATCATTTGCATTGGCTGTAATGCCATTCTAATGTATTCGATAATTGTTTAATTTGTGTGTGTGTGTGTGTGTAGCCAATATAGACAAGGCACAATTATGTAAGAATACTTACAAATAGTTATATTCATAAAGGTGTTGTTGTGAGTCATAACATTTATGGACTATGTATTAGTCCTGTTTTTTCCCATTATTATAATAAAAATAACAAATACATAATGAATACTTACTATGGGGCAGTCTGTGATTGATTTTTAGTAATCTCTATGCCCAATGTGGGGCTTAAACTCATGGCCTTGATATCAAGAGTCTCATGCTCAGGGCACCTGAGTGGCTCAGTTGGTTAAACATCCAAATCTTGATTTTGGCTCAGGTCATAATCTCATAGCTCATGAGTTTAAGTGCTGTGTTGGGTTCTGTCCTGATGGTGCAGAGCCTGCTTGGAATTCTCTCCCTCCCTCCCTCTTTCAAAATAAATAATTAAATAAACAAACAAAGAGTCTCCTGATCTACCAACTGAGCCAGCTAGGTGCCCTACCAGTCTGTGATTTCAGTAAGTCCTTGACTTGCACTATTTCATTTAGTATTGAAAAATGCCCTATACATTAGGTAGTTTTATTATCTTCAGTTACCAAGGGGAATAAAAGAGTAAAAAAAAAATCCTTTGAACAATTGACAATACTTGAAAGATAATGTTTGTTGTGTTTTGTTGTCTACTGAGTATGTAATAGGCATTATGTAAATGTTTGTGGATGAATAAATGGATAGATGTGTAAACAGGAGCTCAGCTCCTCTGGAAAAGAAGCATAGGACAAAAAAGAGAGCCTGACTCAGAAATTGTGATGGAGCTGATGAGTGCCTGCTAACTGCCAAGGGGCATGCTGAATGTAACCATTCCAGCAAATCACCAGACACATGTACTGGTTTTCTGGCATGTGCTTTTAGAATCTTAGTATGAAGACATTGTTAAAAGTTACCAAATACCTGAGTCCTGCCCCAAGACAATACAATCTGCTTCTCCAGGTGGCATGAACACTTTCAGAGAGTATCAGTGGATGACTTTGTGGTAATGAAATGTAGGACTTCAAAGCACAGATAACATTTTCATTCATAACTTCTTTTTTTTCCATGAACATGTGGTACATGAAAAAAGAAGGAAATATGGGAGGTGAACAGCTGGTTATGCAGATGGTGTTGAATTGAATTTGGATTTCTGTATCATGGCTTAAGTTTCTGGAATGCTAGGCTCTTGGCTAAGCATAGAATTATTTCTCACAGGGACATGGAAGAATGTGTTTGCATGTAGGCTAGCAGTCATGATTAAAGTGTTTTAAATGGAACATAATATTGTAAAAAGTGTTTGAAGATTCAAAGCAACTGATCATTCACCCAGATTCTCTAGGATTCAGTTAAATAGTCTTCCAGCTTTCCTGTTTGATCCCCATCAGCACCTTCCAGTTCCTCACTCAGATTTGTCCTCACAACTTTGTTCTCACTTGGTCCTTTTCTTGGCCGTTTTCATGGTTAACTTGCTGTGTCTCCCTAGATCACTTCTTCCTTTACTTTGTCCTCTTCCTGTGTTTCCCAGAGTGCTATTTCATGTCTCTGTTACAGCATGGAATGTTAACTCTTTGCTTACTTGCCTGCATCCATCTAAAGGATGTGATCTTCTTGAGTAGGAAATTTTGTAGTATACATCTTTGTATTTTCAGGGTTTAGATGAATACCTGGCCTGTTTCATGGGTTCTGTAAATATTTGTTGAATGATAAATGCAAAATTAAATGAAGCAGTAAATTTCTTTTTAGCTTAGTTGGGAAGAGTGGGCAGTGACCATTGACTGCAGGCTATTTAGAAGAACAAAATGTTACAAGTGGTTCTGGCTAGAGATCACAGAGCTCTCACTGTGCAGCAAATTTGAGATTATCTATGCCTTAAACTCTTTTCTAAAAATGTAGTAAAACCAGATTTTAACATTAAATGATGTTAGTCAAGACAGTATTTAAGAATAATTTGCATTTATAACTGAATTTTAAAAATTCTTTCACACATATCACTGAAGTATTAAAACATTAACACTCTAAACACATAGAAGAATGATAAAAATCAAGTCTGTTAAAAATAACTACCTGGGAAAAGGAAAAAAAAAAACACAACAAAGTGTACCACAGGCATAGATTCTGAAATCACTGGACTTTTGTCTGTTGAACTTGCCACAAGTTATCAAAGAGTACAAATTGTTAATGTTGTGTTACTATTTAACAATTGGTAGGAGACATGTTTAATTGGGAAAATGTCTATGGAGAAAGTTTTCAAGATAAGGGTTGTCAAAGTAAATGAGGAATGAAGAATTTAGAAAATGGGCTTACTCTTAGCAGAACACTTTTTAATTTAGGGGGGAATGGGATGAGAGAGAGAGAAAGTGACAAGGAGAATTAGAATTTATTAGTTTTACATTTTATTTTAATGATTAAATGGAATGTATTATCAGAACCACATGGCCTAGGACACCCCCCCCCGCCCAAAAACCCTTTCATTCTGAAACACAAGATATAGTTTCTATGAAATAATGAGTTACTGATCATAGGGACTGTCTTATTTCAATCATATTTACCTACAATCTTTACAAAAAAATAACATTTGACCAATATTTACACATTTGAATATAGGCACAGTTTTAATATAAAGAAAAATTTGGAAGGCACCCCAGAGTTATGATGATGGCAAGCAACAGTGCCAGATTCACCCTTACCTCCTTTTCATTTGAACAAGTCAAGGAAGTACACAGAATCTAGCACTGAAAATTTCTGCACTCTAGGGAAATTAAACATAATATTCCAAACTTCAGCAGAAAGTTATAATAATCACAAACAAATGGGACATTGAGGCAGATAATCGAGCTGAGAATGGGGGCAGGTAGAGAAGTTGACCCACTGCACTGTAATTCCATTTCACTTTTCAACTAGAGTGTATGGCCATTTACCTACTGGAAATCAATAACTTTCTGAGAGCAAGAAAATTTTCACTCTTCAACTTCTCCTCCATTATTTCACTTTCTAGTCATCAGTAGCCCACAAAGCCAGGAAAATTATATTATTGGAAATGAATATAGACAGGCTTTAGTGGCTTTCTACCTATTGTAGATTGTTTCTGTAATATTGTCTAATTTGTTCAAATTTCCCAGTAGTCATTCCCATAGATAATACCCTCAAACCCTGAATCTGGGCTGAATATGTATCTTACTTTGGCCACTGGGACAATAGCAAATGTAACCCAACCTGAGACCTGACAAGTACTTGCTGCCCTTTGATCCCAAGGACATCATGTTAAAATGCTCAAGCTAGGCTGCTGGAAGCATGAGACACTGAATGGATGAGAAATGAGACACCTCAGCCAACAACTGCCACCCAGCAGATTGACCACAGGCAGAGAGATTGGTAGAATCGGCCCAGATCTGAAGAAATGCAATAGACCAAGACACTGTGTTGGGATGGTTTGTTATGCAGCAAAAGTTAAGCAATATACTTTCTGAAACATGGAGTAGGTATAGCATGGATGGTGGTATGAAAAATTATGTGCTGCTTCTAGAAAGATGTATTATAGATTGTGCAAATAGACACGTCTACACAGACATTCATTCACTCAAACATTCACTGAATGTTTTTTTATGTACCTGACATTTTACTGGAATTGCAGCTATGAGCAAAAGAGAGCAGGTTCTTGAACTTAGTAAGTTTAGATTTTAGTTGGTGAGAAAAAGACTAAATTAACAAAAATATAATTTCAGAGAGTGATAAGGTGGTAATAAAAATAACAGTGAAAAGAAATAGGGATACTAGAGGGACTGAGTTAGTTGAAATGGTCAGGGAAAGCCTCCCTGAGAAGGTAGTATTATGGCAGAGGCCTGGGTGTTAAGGCAGAATCACCCATACAAGGATGTAGGGAACAGCATTTCCAGCAGAGGGTATAGCAAATATAATGATCTGCGGAAGGAAAGGGTTGGAGGAACAGGAAGAAGGCCAGTGGAGCTAGGAGTCTAGCAATCCAGAGACATGACTGCAGGAGTTGATGATGACTTTGGCAGATGCCAGATTTTAAACATCTTCTTGGGCATGGTAATAGTTTTCAGTTTATTCCAAATATAATATGAAACCATTAATATAATTCACACATGATATAACAAGGGCTATGTTTCATTACTGGAAGGGCACCTTAGGTAGACAGGTAGATTTGAAAGCAAAGAAACCATTAAGAAGACTATGTGATCATGGTGGCTTGGTCTATGGTATTTTTGTTGCTGTTGTGTATTTGTTTTGTTGGATGTAGTGGTTAGACTCAAGTATTTTGAAGGTAGACTATGTCATACCAGGTTATTAAATATGAAAGTTGAGGGAAGGAAAGCTCCAGCTTGACCTCATCTTAACTAATTACATCTGCAAAAACCCTATTTCCAAATAATGTCACATTCTGAGGATTTGAATGGATGTGGATTTGAGGGGATACTTTTCAACCCAGCACAAAACCTAAAACTCATCTCAAAAAATGGAAGGACCAAATAAAACTTCATTAAACTACAAATAAAAGGAAAGTTTTCATTTTAATTAACAGTACAACAGCCAAGCTACTCTTGTTGAAATCAGAATCAAGGTAAGGGAATCTGTTATCACTATTAGTAGTATTTTTATCTAGAAATTTTGCCCAATAAAATGTGAAATGGAAGTATATGCATATATAAAATACCTATAAATTTTATAGACAACAAAGAAGATATATATGATGTATAGCTTACATAGGCATATTATGTAATACACTCTAGTAGCATATTATATTATGTATTACTACCAACTACAAATACTACTAATTTTGAGTCCTCCTTTCTAAAGTTATTTGTTGATAGTAATACTGTCTCACAACAAAACACAATACAATCAGCTACCTTTGTAACAAATAAGAATGCTGGAGAGCATATGTAGGATGTAAAGAATATAGAGATATGAATAACTTCTCTATATTACTAATTTTGAAAGCACTGGAACTACAACTTTAAAAGAGATGACAATAAAGTAGAATATACCTATGCTATTTTTATGAAACATTGATTTTTTTTCTGTTTATGTACATATCAATTGCAGGAAAATGGACAAACAAAAAGAAGCGGAATTAAAAAATCATAAAATCTTATCCCTATTACCATTTCCTCTTAATTTTTCTTTTGCTATCCCCACTTCAAACATGTATCTATGTATAAAAATACATGTTAAAAGTTTTAGATCATATTTATCAATAACTTAGAAGGGTCTGAGAGTAACCCTACTTGGAAGCTAACAAATTTTTTTGCCACGGTTTTATGGATGCTCGCTGAAGACATAAGACTTCTGGCTCAGAGGGGGGAAAACAACAACAACAACAAAAACAACAAACTATTGCTCATAGCAACAGCATAGCTGGAGTACACAGCTCTCACAGGACAACACAAAGGGGCTAAGTAATGTCTGCATGTGGTATCACAGGAGAACGGCCACAAGCTTAGGGAACCTATGTCTTATATTATGGCAGCTCACGTGCCAGAACTTTTCCCCAGAGACATTATCTATGTAATGTGTACATTATCTATATTACACTGGACAGGAAACAAGCCTTTCCTTTGCCCCAGGAGGAGACACTAATTCTATATTCCAAGGCTGTTTTCTATACAGACATTCTTGAATAGATATTCAAACAAGGCAGCCAGTGCTTGTAAATCATGCAAAAATGAGACACCCATGAACACCCTCCTCAAAATCCAGTTTTTAAAAAAATCCAGTTTTTCTTGGCCAGTTATTTTTCTACATAATAATGCACCTTCAATATGCTATCATATTCTAAAATGGTATTAAGAATTATTCCAATTTTTGAGTCTAGAAGGATACCGTGAATTTAATTTTATTTAGGACTAGTTTAAATAGGAATGATTGAAATAACTAAGAGGTATTAACTTTATATTATTAAGAAAAAATGATAACAGTAATATTGTGAGGTGACATGTAAAAATAATGCCAGTCATTATTCATAGTTGTCATAGTGAGTGTATTGTTTATTTTCTGTTATAAAATTGATAGACTACAAAGAAAGAGATTAGAATAAATGAATTAAATGATTCATTTTCAAATGTAGGTGGGGTAAAGTGGAACTGGCTTTTCAGAAAAAGTATCTCAACAGAAATGCCCATGAAGTATCATCCCTTAATGTCAAGAACTGCCTGGACATCAGAATACCTAAATCAGAAAGAATAACTCTGTAGAACTTCGGGATGTACCAACTACTGTGGTATTAGGAACAAAGGTAGACTCAATGTGGAATACCTACATTCAAGGCTACCAAGCAAGAGGTAAGGAATCTAGTCCACGAATGTCCCTGTACCTGAGCCAAAAGAGCCTGTGAATGGGATTCTTTTTGAAGCGTTTTCTCAAGATTATAAGTACTCTGCCCACTTTCTGTACATTTTACCAGATTGAGCGTATCTATTTATAACTGTGCAATGAACATACAAACTATGTGTTTCGGCATAAAGCGTTGTGATGAATAAATTTATAAGAGAAAAATGCTATGCCTCTGTTACTGTCACTATTTCCTTCCTGAAATTTCATTTTACAAAATAAGCTACAGAAGGATATTGGTTTTCCTTCAGGACTTCATGTCTTCAAACCTTCTGAGTGGATTTTCACAGACCCAGAATGCCTAGCATTCTGACTCTGTGGGAAGTGACTCCTACAACAGGTATGTGGTGACTAAGAGTGGTTTCAGATACAAGCCCAGGAGGTAGGCTTCCCAAGTTCAAATCTTGGATCTACCACATATCATCTGTGTGCTCTTCATCTGACTGCTTAAGCGCTATACCTCAGTTTCCCAGCTGAGAAATGGTGAGAATAATCATGCTTTCTTCACGGGATTGGTGTGAGGATGAAGAAATTATAATGTCTAGCACATAATAACAGAATACGCTATTACCTGCATGTGGGGTAATTACTCCCTTTACATAACATATAGTAGAGGCAAGAAGCAAAGCATTGGTCATTGGTGTCAGCTACGTTAGAAGATACAGAGCAACCATGCTGTGTGGACAATATATGTCAGGGCAGGGTTGTACTATGAGGTCATTAGAAGCTGGTCACCTGGCTTGATTGTAATCCATATGGTCTCAATTCAAATATTGCCTGAAACATTTTCTTTCATTAAGACTTTATTATTATTATTATTAGAGCAGTTTAAGCTTTACAGCACAAGTGAGGAGAAGGTACAAAGATTTTCTGTATACCTCTTGTAGGGATGCTGACAATACTGACCATATTTGGCCTTCTGTCTTTTTTACACATGTGCAGTGACCTTCCTTGGGACTACATGTTCCATGCCCCTTGAAGGCTATTGTATATGCTGACCTGAATGCAGGAAGGCTTGTTCTGACCTTCCCTAAAATTGGTCAGATAACTAGTAGAGATAACATAGTTCTTTCCCCTCCCTCCCCTCTAGCACACAGATAGTGTCACTTTAGATAACTAGTATCCTATGTTTCTATGCAATCAATGGATTAAGATCCAGATTTGGGAGAGAATAGCTGCATAACATCATAGCCTGCCTGCCTGATCCCCAGTCCCTAAATTACCTTGCATAAAATTGTGTAAACTGGAAGAGTGGCTTGCTTTGTTTTCTGGTCTCAAAGTGCCTTCTTAATATGGAGGATACTTTACTTCCCTTCCTCCACTTCTAACACATCTGCTCACACACTTGCAGAGCCTCCTTCCTTATCAACATCCCCCACCAAAGTGGTACATTTTTAAGAGGTGATGAATCTACATTGATACCTCAAAATCACACAAAGTCCACTGTTGACATTATGGTTCATATAGTTTACATTATTGATGCTATACATTCTATGGTTTGGACAAATGTATCATGACATGTATCCATCACTATAATATCAGTCAGGGTATTTTCACAGCCTTAAAATTCCTCTGTGCTCCCTCTATTTATCCTTTGTTTCTCCCCAATCCATGGCAAGCACTTGTCTTTTTATTGTTTCTATAGTTTTGTTTTTTACTGTTTCCATAGTTTTTCTTTTCAGTTTTTCTTTTTTATATGGAATCATATAGTATATAGCCTTTTCAGATTGGATTCTTTCAGTTAAAAATATTCATTTAAGATTCCTCCATGTTTTTTCATGGCTTTGTAGCTCATTTCATTTTAGCACTGAATAATATTCCATTTGTCTAGATGTACTACAGTTTATTTATCCATTCACCTACTGAAGGACATCTTGGTTACTTACAAGTTTTATCAATTATAAATCAAGATATTATAAACACTAATATGTAAGTTTTTGTGTAGACATAAGTTTTCAATTCCTTTGGGTAAATACTAAGTAGTACAATTGCTGGGTTGTATGGTAAGAGTATGTTTGATTTAATAAGAAATTGCTAAACTGTCTTCCAAAATGGCTATACCATTTTGTACTGCCACTAGCAATGAATGAGAGTTCTGTTGCTACACGTTCCCACCAGCATTTGATGTTGTCAGTGTTGTGGATTTTGGCCATTTTAATAGATACGTAGTGGAATCTCACTGTTGTTTTAATTTTTATTTCCCTGATGCCATTTGATGTTGAGCATATTTTCACATACTTATTTGCTATCTATAGATCTTCTTTGTGAGGTGTCTATTAAGGTCTTTTATACATTTTTCATTTGGGTTGTTCATTTTCTTATCGTTGGGTTTTAAGACTTTTTTGTATATTTTGGATAAGTCCATTATCAGATGTGTCTTTTATAAATATTTTCTTCCAGTCTGTGGCTTGGTTTTCTCACTCTCCTGGCATTGTCTTTCAAAGAGCAGAAGTTTTTAATTATAATGAAGTCTAACTTATCAATTATTATGTTCATGGATTTTGCTTTTAATATTGTATCTAAAAGGTCATGGTCATGCCAAAAGTTGTCTTAGTTTTTTTTTTTTTTTTTCTATGTTATTTGAGTCTAATAGCTTTTCATTTTACATTTAGATCAATGATCCATTTTGAGTTGATTTTTCTGAAGGGTAAGATCATTGTCTAGATATGCTTTTTTTTTTTTTTGCACGTGGATGTTCAATTGTTCCATTGTTCAATGATTGTTGAAAAAACAATCTTTGCTTCATTGTATTACCTTTGCTACTTTATCCAAAATCAGTTGACTGTGTTTAGGTGAATCTATTTCTGCATTCTCTATTCCAATCTAGTGATCTGTTTGTCACTTCTTCTGCCAATACCACCCTGTCTTGATTACTGTAGCCTTATAGTAAGTCTCAAAGTCAGATAGTATCCTTCCTCCAGCTTTGCTAATCTCCTTCAATACTGTACTGGCTATTTCATGAAATACTTTTTAGAAGGGGTATCCCTGAAGACTTACCTTTGCAGTTTTAAATTTTTTGAAAACACTTGTGTTCTTCATGCATCTCCTTGAAAAGAGTGGGGTTACTCTGTACTTAATCATCTCAATCAATCTCTTCAGTAAGCCTTCGTCAAGTATGACAGGTATCTGGAGTACAAAAATGGAAAAGTTTGAAATCTTAGACTCAAAGAATTTATATTTTAATGAGGAAGCTACTTGTATAAACATATGTTGTGATATACCACGTGATAACTGATGGAGGGGGTATAAAGGAAGCTGAGGGCAAAGCACAAGCTAACAACATCCTCATCCCCCAAGTGGGGTGTGTGTGATATTCTTCAGCCACTCCTGGATGAACAAAGGACAGAAAACAGATGGCTAAACTGATAGAGTCTCCATCAGTTTACAAACATTTTAGTAAATTACAAGAAAAAGTCAATCTTATCAATAACCTAATCTCTAGGAACTCCTTACTCTTTTAATGATAATGCTTTGCTAGAGGGAAAAACAACCTTAGTTTGACATTAGCTAGGCCTCCAGTAATCTGTGAGTCGTCTTTAGCATATGGATCCCATTAAGAACCTTGCTCTTGACTTTATCTCCCCCAACTCCATAGCAGTCATTCTTCACAACCCCAATGCAGCATTTTCTGCCCACTGGTCATGCCCCAGTGCTCTAATAAAATTACCTTTTTTGCATCAAAGATGTACCCAAGAATTCTTTCTTTGCTGTCAGCTCCAAACCCCTGTCACTCCAAAACCCCATCAATAGCCGCAGAAATAATGATTACTCCAAGAGCGGTGTAGAGAAATGCTGAGTATCAGCTTCAGTGGAGGAGGTTAGGGAAGGCTTGATGGATAACAGAGATGATTGAATTGATTCTTGATGAAGGAGCTGAGGTGGTGGTGGCTGAGGAGGCAGTGGTGGCAGTGGTGGTGGTGGTGGCTCTGGAAGCCCTGGTCTGTGTCCTGGCTTCAGCCCCAGCCCCACCATGGTGATGCTTACTGAGAAGCTGGTGCTGCTGGCCACCCTTCAGGCCACAGCTTTGGGCTACTTCATCAGCATTGATGTGCATGTAGAGGGTTGCTCCTTGGAACAGGTCACCTCAGGCACCAACATGGGCATCATCTTCCAGGTGGCCAAGGGTGGCTTTCCGGACATTGGATGTGGAAATTACAGGGCCTGATAATAAAGGACTTTATTAAAGGAGACCGGGAGACCAGTGAGAAATACACATTCGGTGCTCATATGGATGGAACATATTAAGTTTTGTTTTAGGAACAGGATGTCTACCATGACTCCAAAGAATGATGTTCACCACTGATATTGGGGAAGCCCCCAGTGGACAAGGCATGAAAAGAGAAGCTCATGAGAACAAGCTAGAAGAAATGACTGATGAGCTGGCTGTGGCAATGACAAAGTGTAAAGCATGAGAAGGAGTGCATGCAAGTCCGAGAGAGAATACACAGAGCGATCAACAATAACACAAACAGCAGAGTGGCCCTTTGGTCCTTCCTTGAAGTTCTTGTTCTAGTTGCCATGACACTGGGACAGACCTACTACCTGAAGAGAGTTTTTTTGAAGTCTGGAAGATTGTTTAAAAAGCCTTTTTATGATGATCTCAAAATCATAATTCACTGTTTACCAAACATCTAGGTCATAATAATGTCATTAATTTCTACATTTTTATTTTTGGACCTATATATTCACAGCTTATGTTTCTTTGTGATTAATAGATATTGGGGGTGGGGTGCTTGTGTGGCTCAGTTGGTTAAGCATCTGATTCTTGATTTCAGCTCAGGTCATGCATGATCTCACAATTTGTGAGATTGAGCCCCATATGGGGCTCTGTGCTGACAGTGTGGAGCCTGCTTGGGATTCTCTCCCTTTCCTTGGCCCTCCCCTGCTCTCTCAAAATAAATAAGCTTAAAAAGAGATATTGGGCAAAAACACCTTTTTAGAAAAGTTACAGTGAAGATCTGACAATTGAATAGCATAATTTTTTATTTGAATTCTGGCTCCATTATATAGGTCTGTCAGAACTCAAACCCTGTACATGAAAGATAGGCATATAGTCCCAATTATATCTTCTTTTCCTTTTGTTTTCATCATAAAATGCAGTTTGTTTGGAATAGTACTTTACTGATAGTTCTTTAACTAAAAGGACTGCATTCTTTGGATCCCTTACCCTGCAGTTCAAGTCATTAAAGATTCATTTTGTTGAGTCCTTATGAGAAACAACAGTCTGAATCTTGACACTTTCCACCCAGCCTGTTGGCAGAGCTCTGACTGAAGTATGTTACCGGGTTGGTACTTTTATACTTGTCTTTCTTGTTTTTGCTTTAAAGATAAGACTTAACCCAACAACATATCCCCCCTACATTGGTATTTTGAACCTTGGGACTCAATCACTTCCAATTAAATTGATGACACAAGCAGCTAATAACCATTTATTGGTTTCTGCCTAACCTTGTAAGAAGTCTCTCCTAAAGCCAGTTCTCTCGATATTGCAACAAATAGTACCTCTTTCCTTGCTAAGTGGGTATGTCCACATTCTCTCCACATGTAGGAAATGTGCATTCATGAAATTGGGAAAATCTTGATTTCTGATTTTTCAGAATTAAAGGGTTAAAGCCTCTTGAATTTAATAGCCATGATATATAGCCACTATTTTATTTTTGATCAGTGGCATTTTGGCCTTTGTTTAATTAGGGTACCAAACATCACTGTCAGTACTAGGATTCTGTTTTTGTTTTTCTTGGGCCTTTCTTTTTTGGCACACATGTGCTTCAGATTCCATGTCTCCCTCTCTCTCTGCCTCTCTTCTGCTCAGTCTCTCTCTCTCTCTCTCTCTCTCTCAAAAACAAACATTAAAAAAAGATGTAAACTTAAAATTGATTGTTATCTAATCTGCCCCAGTTCAATAAATAACCAATTCTTTTTAAAAAGAAACAAATAAAATTGTTTCTTGATGGACAGTTAGGGATTAACACATGCAAAGAGAGGGGTATAGAAGGGAATGTACCCTGGTACAGTTGTATACTGTGAGGCAGGAAGGAAGAACAAAGGTGACACAGGCAGGTCAGATTATATGAAGTTTTGTGTGTCACGGAAAAGGATTTACTATAAATAGGAACTCCTTAAGATTCTGAGGTAAGAACATGGCATGAGCATACTTGCATTTTCAAAAGGATGTATCTTTCATATGCTATCCTAAAAGAGTTGTTTCCTATGCTGGTGGTGGGGCCCTGGGCACATGGAGTAGGATAATAAAAGATGTTATGTGAGGAGATGAGGATGGCAAGCATCTCCAAGAAGATGGAGAAATTCAGCAAAGCAATGCTTTGGGGTTTTGTCACAACTGCCTGGCAGGAGAGAAAGAAAAGTTTATGTGTTGCATAGATGTAGCCTTCTAATATGGCATCATTTTTTTCATCCCTTTTTCTAACACATGTTGAGACCCCCATCAAAGTGAAAATCTAGCAGAAGTTCTGTAAGTGGGCTCAAATGGAGTGAGGGGCAAAACAAGAGAAACAGTTAAGGATTACTGTATATCATCCACTTAACAATCTTATGCGCTTTATTTTAAAAAGCATAACAGACTTTCTCTTCTGGCAATAGCAGGGATGTGAGGAAAATGGCAGGATGAGTTGACGTACATAGTAGAGGTCAATCTAGCTGGTACCCGTATTTGAGAGGCTACTAGTAGAGGTACTTTGCAAACGCATGCTTGTCAATCATATCTATACTAAGTGAGTTAAGTCCGTCCTCACTACGTCTGAATTGCATCCTATCCCTGTCATTTGTTCTCCAGATTAAGGATTTTTTTGTTTGTTTGTTCCTTTTTGTTTCTTTTTAAATAAACATTGTGATAAAGGGTCTTCAATGTCATTTTTATTTTCTCCTTTTCCTAGGAAAAATCGCTGACTTACAACTATATATATCTGCTTACATCTCTGTGTGGGGGAGGGGAAAGAGAGTTAGAAATCTCCCCAATTTTCAAGTGAGCACAATTGAATATATAAATTGAATATGTAAGTTATGCCATGAATAAAAATACATTATCTACTTGCAATATTTATTAATCATACATACTATGTAAGAAATTTATATTTTTTGACAGTTTTAGAAATTCTCACATTTTGTGAAATAATTTAACCAAATGCGTCACATGCATTTTTTTTTATATCAATGTCTTTTTATTAGTTAAGTTCCCTTTAGCATATATAACAGGCTTTCTAGGCCATATGTTTCTTGTCTGTTTACATTGTCTGAATTACAGAACTTTTGAAATCTGTATATAATGTTGTCACAAAGAATTTCCTATTCCTTATTTAAGGGTTTAATCTCTCGACATGACAGTGAATCAAAATTTACTAAAAGGACATCTATCCAGAGTTCCCTGCCCTGGAGTCAAAGCTATTACCAATATCTTCTATATCCCACTGGAGTTAAACTTTTCATTTAAGTAATCATTAAAGTTGTATTTAATTGCAATTTTGATATCACATTATTAGGAATAATTATTGTCTTTGATGAATTAATTTTCCTCCTTCCTCCCACCCCCCTTTTTTTGGTAGCTTGACTCTGATGGGTCCCAAACTATCCTAATTGGGGTAAAGGAGCCAGGACTTTATATACCCATATTGGCCAGTCTTTGGATATAGGCTGTCTCTGTAAACCTGGTTAAAATGTTTTTATTCAACTGTGACGTTACTGCAAGGAGTCAGCTGTTAGCACTCATAGGAGCTGGGAGAGTGGTGCTTTAGTCCTGAAGAAGGCATCTGGGTGGCAGAGCATTTGGTAATGAAGAAGGCATTTGGTAAACAGAGCATGGGAATGGATGTAGTCAGGTATTTAGTTGACCATCTGTCCGCACAAGCTGCTCCTGGCCTCTCCTTTGTCCATTCCTGCAGGGCTTATTGAGGCCCACAAGCCCAATGTTGCTTCTTGCTCATATCTGGAGTGCAAAAATCCTCTCATGAGTATGCCTATGGCCCCTTCTGATTAAACACCATTGTAGCTTTTTTAAAAAAAAAATTCTGGGATCTTTACAACTTATAGGGTATTTCTAGGAAATTGCTTCTAGGTCTCTACTGCTGATCAAGGGACACTTCTGTTCTCCCCTCCTCTCAACCATGATGAGGGAATGTCGAAGTGCAGAGAGTGGATTTTTTCCTAACCTAGGGAAAATATGTCTCCTTTCACATTTGTACTTTTTCTCAATTATTAAAATATTTTTCTCCACCAGTTCCATGATTCTTTTAAATTCTCTCAAAGGCTTAAGTTTTTAGAAATTATAAGTCAGAAAGAATTGTAGGTTACTTACTATTCCTTTCCATAAAATGCTTTCTTTCCATTCCTCTAAGTCCGTGAGCCTTTGCTTCTAGAACTGGGAAGAAGACCTAGAAAAAATACAGGAAAAAAGTTAACATCACAAAAACACCACAGTCACTATATTTATAACTATAGGGTGTGATAAAATGAAAAGAAGGGAACAGTTTCAAAAGATATGGAGAGAAAATCCACAGAACATCCAGAGAACATTACAAACCCTTATCACGTTGCATTCAAATTGTCTATGGTATGATTTCTCCATTACAACTCAGTTCCTTAAGAGAAGGGATTAAATATTTTCATTAATACATGTCCAGCATCTAGGGGGTACTTAGCATATAATAAAATCCTGGTGTCTTATTCAAATATCAAGTGTCTCCGGTGTTAGGCTGCTTCCCCAGTTCTCTAAGGAAAAGCCAAGTACTTTTTCATCTATGCTTCCAACTGTAGTATTTACACCTGTACTGTAGCATTTGTGATTTTTCTTTGTAATTGTTTATATGACCTATTGCTTGCATTAGGCTAAGAGCTCTTCAAAGGCAGAAAATATGAACTATTTATCTTTCCACCAGTGATGCTTACGGATTAACTGACACTTCAATCTAGGGGTGACATTCATAGTTACAGTAACATAGAAGAGTTACTAAGTTCTATGATGTATGTCACTGACACCTCAGTGTGCAGCAAAATTAACTAATTTTTTAAAAGCAGAAAAGTGGGTCATATATATTGGAAATATATCTATTAATAAGAGTTAGTTAAATAATGAGATGGGTTTAAATTTCAACTCCCTGGAGTTGAAGCTTTAGCAGGAATGCTTCTATCATAAAACTAGCACATTTTCAAAAAAAAAAATAAAAAAAAAAATAAATAAATTTCAACTCCCTGGAACACCTACCTAATCAGAACAATTCATTACCTAAAATTGCCATATAAGCAAGATATTTTTAACAAAATAAATTTTTTAACAACCAAAAAAACTACATTGAGGTTTTTTTCTGTTTAATGCTATTATGAATTGGATTTTAGAGAGTATAAGGTCAAGTTTTACCAGTAAAGCATACAACACATTGTCACAAGAGGGCAGCCTTTTAACATGAATTGTTCCTCAATCTCCAGGCATTCCTTGAAATTTTAACACTGTTATTTAGATCCATACAACTAAATAATAAAATAATACAAAACATTCAAGCAGATACTTTGCTTTATGCATGTTGGGTTTTTTTCTTCATTACTGCTAACAAAAAATATTTTTTAATCTATAAAGAAAACAAGGGCTGAATTGTCTCATGTAACAAAATGGGTTTACATAGATTATACTTTTTAAACATCAAGTCAGTAGGTCAATGGCTGGGTTGACCGCACCAAAGTTCTATAAAACCAAATGTGTCTAACCAAACAAAGGCAAACTGGAAGTATCCAGACTGATATATTAGTCAAGGGTAAATTAATATCACTGGACTGCTTGTTTGTAGTTTTGAGACTTTTAAGTGTCTAAAGACACAATGCCATTGGATATATTGATAAAGAGTAAATTGTAAATTGCAAGATGTCTTGGTGTATCGATGGTTTGAGTCTATAACACAGCCGAATAGAGTTACTTCTCCCAAAGCCATGAGTCCTTTCCAGGAGTAGCACTGGGTGTTACAACTACCTGACCCCAACTTGTCCCACCCTTCTCCAGTTTAGGTTTCTCTTATTGATTTGGAGACTGTCCAAGCCATTTGTGGCTTTACAAGCCCTCCAGGTGATTCTGTTTGAGGACTATTCGCAGCTACTGACAGAGAGCAGCAAAGGACCAATTTCCCTTTATGGTTGAAAGACTGCATCTCGTTTTTCAGCCTTATTTAATATCTCTCTTCTATCCATGGTCTGGCCGATTAGGTGCCCTCCCCTTCCCATTTCCTACACCAACATACAAATATCTGTATACTATTACTGCATCTCTCTCTCTAGGACCAATCCCGACCTATGACAGAAGGAGTTAAAGAACTTCATTTTTTGAAGTTGTATTTGTGCATCACCTCTGACAGTTGTAGAGTATTCCAGTTATAACTATGCGCAAAGGAGCCTCTCTGTGACCACATCCTGGACACTGCTGTCAAAAAAGAGCAAGGTGCTTAGTCAAATTAATGGATTTCATGCAGTGGGTGGAGTGACAAGGGAACGTCATAATGATCCTGTGGACTTGAGCTAAGAAACCTGTCTTCTACAGATCTGGCAGATTTGGAGAGTGTTTGACTTGTGCTTGGGACAAAGTGGACACAGCAGTGATCTCCAGACTAATGAGTAAGTCTACCTCAGTGGTTAACATTTGGTGCTAACCCAATGCAAGATCTGAACAATATAGAAAACCCCTGCCTGGTCCCTAGAATCTACATGCAGTTCTGGGGAGAGGATGGAGGATAATCTGAATTGATAATTAAAATTTGCCACCTAGTGGCTTTGTACCTGACATGTACATATACCAGTCATTGTCATCCATTTGATGGCAACTTACAGCAATTTTCAGCCTTGTAACTAGGTGGGAATAACTTTTTTTAGTAAGAAGTAATCCTTTCCTTTATAAATTTATACAATGATGGGAACATCACACACCTATCAAGCCAGATATAAATATGGAACACACTATGATCTTTATCTCTAATGATTAATAACATGTACACAGCTAATCTTCATGTGAGATGGAGTGGAATGTATTTAAATTAGTGAGATTTAAAAAGATCTTTATTTTACCTTCTGATAATAAAAATCATAGTAACACATCAATTTTCAATCTAAAATATAAATTATTAATGCAGTTTGAATTTCATTAAACTTATATCAAGAGAGAAGCTCATTTAATTCTTTGGAAGAACTAAAGCAAAAGTTTAAAACAAATTACTAGGGAAATTAGTATATCAACAAAATATGTAAAATGGCATTGAAAACATTTTATATAATAAGGCACTGAATCTAATCACTGTAGGCCATTTTGGTCACAAGCTAGAAAAAGTCTGATTCAAGCTGAAGAGAATTACTAATGACAATATTTAAATAGATATTTAAATATGTATTTAATGATATAAAATTAAATATAAATACATATAAATATATATATAATGTATGATATGAACTTGGTTAGCTTTTCACATCCCTATAATTCAAAGCCTTATGCACCATTAATCAGCATTTTATGCATTGAATGTAATTAAATAAATTTATCAATTTGTGGCTTAAGGATTTTAGATGAGCAAACTCCAAAAAAAATACCTATAAGTTCAATATTTTTGAAAGGTTTTGATAGTAAGTTTTTGTTTGCTTGTTTTTTGAGAGAGTGCTTCCATGTGTACATGTGAGCACAATGGGGGAGGGACAGAGGGAGAAAGAGAATTTCAAGCAGGCTTCAAGCCCAGCACAGAGCCTGACACAGTGCATATCCCATGATTGTGAGATCATGACCCGAGCTGAAATCAAGAGTTGGACTCATAACCGACTGAGCCACCCAGACACCCTGATACTAAGTTTTTAAGACCAGAAGAATATTAACTTAAAAATTAAACCATTTCTATGTGATGTAGTATATTCATTTCCGTGTATTAGCAGGTTTTGAGCCTAAATGATAAAAGCAGTTAGGAATTCCTTGGAATGATGTAGTTTCACTCTTGATACATGAAATTTCTTTTTGATCTAGACTGAGTATACTTCTCTTCCTGTCTTTAAACAAAAAACAAAATTACTTGAGTAAGTTTCAACTATATTCCTGGGTCTAGTATCTAACTAAAAATAGAATCATTTATCAGCAAGTACTGTTGAATAAATAGATATGTTATGCTTTCTAGATAACTAAGTGGTCAAAAACTGGCTTTTATATAGAAAAAAATGTTTAGAGAAATTGAATGAGGTGGATGTGGTTGAACAAGGAAGAGGTTTGTAAGTCTGAGTGTGTGGCAGAATCACTGGGGACTTTAAAACAAAAAAAATTAGAAGCCTGAATATTACCCATTAAGATACTGATTCAGTTCTTATGGATATTTTAAATTTTTCAAGAAAGTCTACTGTGGTTTTTCAGTGATAGAAAAAGCAAATGGTATGACAATAAACATTCCAGCTAATTTAGAGAATTTAATTAAATTATATATTTAGAAAGTATATAATTTAAGCAGTTTTTCCCCTCTATATTCTTAATTTTGGAAATATTTCTCTTGATCTATTCAAGTTTATTGATATTTTCTTCTATCATGTCTGGTAAGCCTATCATGTCTGGTAAGCCTATAGGCTTACCAGACATGGATATAAAGTTTTCATATTGGATATTGTATTCATCTGTTCTAGAATTTCTATTTCTTTATTTCTATTATTTGTATTTATTCCTTGAAATTCACTATATATTCATATGTATGACCATGTATTTCTTTAATTCTTTAATACTTATACTAGCTAATTTAAAGTCCTTGCCTTCTAATCCCAAAATGTAGGTCATCTCAATGTGTCTCTCCATTGTCTACTTTTTTCCTATGTGTTATATATTTTCCTGTGGGACTTTTTATGTCTAGGTATTTTTAATTATATACTAGATGTGGGACTGATACATTGTAGAGACTCTGGGTTCTGTATTTTTCTTTGAAGAATGACTCTTATCTAGTATTACTCATCTATCTGTCCTCTAACACCAAACCTTCAAACCTTTACGGTATATAGTGGTTGAAATCTTTGCTCTGTTCTAGTCCCTCAGCTATTACTGCTTTCTGCTGGAATCTATGGAGTCCCCTCTAAGCATGTACAATTTAGGGTCACCCATAGTCTGAATAGAGTTTATATGAATATTTCAGATCTTCACTATCTGTGACATTCTCTTCTGTGACTTTCACTTGTATGGGAGTCTCTCCCACTCCACTCAATATCCCAGCTCTTGCATTTTGTTAGCATGGAACTCTGTACTCTTATTCCTCACAATATAACAGAATTGCTGCTTCATTTTTGTCATCCAGTTCCTCAAGACTGTCATATCATCAGGTGTAAATCTGTATTAAGGTACACTTAACTAGTGCAGGTATCTTCTTTCAATGGTCAAATACTTGATCATTGGTTGAATACTCTGATATTTCTGCCTATTTCCTATATTTTCCCTGAAACATCAAAATGTTTTGATTAGAGCTGGTGATTTTTCCTCTGCATTCAGGTTAGTCAGATATGAGCTACTATCACATTATTGTAATGTAAACTTTTGGTCATCATCTTTTGAAAAGCCTCTCTATATTTAAGGAATTTTCTAAGTTGTGAATTCCCCTGTAAACTGTATCAAGGCTCAAATTCCCTACTTCCTTTGTAGGCAGATGTTCACATGAAACTTAGAATCAGCTAATCAGACACACCCACACATTTGGAAGTGAGAAAAGTGGTAAAAGACACTGTTAGTGGATATTGTTTTATTGCTGCAGGGAAGAACAAAAATAACCAACTTTTACCAGAGAATTCTATCCTCAGCACTTGTTTTCCTGTTCTTCCTGGTATAGAATTAGAATTGGCATGGTGATAATGCTTGATTCTGATAATATTCTGGTTTTTTCTTTTTTTTTTATGTTACATCACCTTTGTTTCTGGTCCTGCTATCTCTACAGTACATAATTTCTCCTATACAATTTGATTCTAGTTTTTTGTTTCCCAGCATAAACTGGGTTTTGATGGGCAACATCCTCACTTTTGAATAAAAGAAAGACTTTGGTTGACATTAGACAGAAATAACAACTCAGAGGAAAATAAGGAAATAGATCATCTTAATAATGTTATATTAATGAAACATTGAAAACTCAACAATCCCCTTCTAAAAAATAGAAAGTTTCTACTGTTTCTCATTATCTTCAAAACAATATCATTAAATGTGATTTCTACCTCATGAAGGATTCCCAGATATATGAAATACTTAATAGCATCCAGATCATTAGGGGGGAAATTGATAGAAGATTGAAAGAGGTAAGCACTGTGCAGTAATCTAGATGGAACGCAGTGTGTGCATGGAGTCTTACTACTTTTTATCATGGTTTTATAAAATAAAAGTTAGGTTCCTGTGAACTTGCTAATTAATATGACTTTCATAGACATTTCATTAACCTAAACAGTTTAGGTTTCCTGTAGATAGACCACATGTATTCTCATCTTTAACCTTTCCATAATGTTTCCTAATTACAGATTCCATTGATTCTTAATAGCAATGGAACAGTACTGGTTTAAAAAGTTATGTTCTAATTTTTACACCATTTTTTACACTAATATGTAAAGTGATTTTGCCTTTCATTTCCCCTCTAGAGATAATTATGCATTCTAGGTTAACAAAAATTCCTGATCATGTTACTGTTGGCTTAAACTTTACAATGAACTCATTATTTCCATTTATTACTAGCCTGCATTATGGTGATGTGTGGCTAATGAGTTCTCAGAATGGTTTTTGAGAGGTTAAAGAGTACATCAAATAAATGCTAACATTATTTATCTGAATTTTTAAAAAAATTTCTTTTTAACCTCAAGGGGTACTAATGAAGTTAGGATATTAGTACTCTCTGGTTAATAAAATTGTAAAAGTTAAAATGGACTATTTCAACTTTTTGCAAAACAGTGAAAATGTTTACTTTTAAAAGGCTGTCTTGTGTCTGTTTTATTCAAAATATCTCCTTCATTTAGCTGGTTGTTGAAATTTGAGCAACCTTTATTTTAAGTTTATTTAAAGTGTATTTATTTATTTATTTATTTTGAGAGAAGAGCACAGTGGGGGAGGGGCAGAGAGAGAGAGAGAGAGAGAGAGAGAGAGAGAATCTCAAGGACAGGCCTTGAACTCAGGAACCATGAGATCATGACCTGAGCCAACATCAAGAGTCAGATGCTTAACCAACAGAACCCCAAGCAAACTTCTGTCTTCTGTTTATATAGTTACTGACTAGTTCAGGCCTCCAGCTTTACTGGTATATATGAAATTATGTAAAGAGTAATTAGACAAAATAAAGCAGATGCCTTTTATAACAACCTTTGGGTTTCTATTATAAATTCTGTACAACTGAATATTAATTGCTTCAATTTATGAATTGTAAAATACAAATGAAAGAACTATATAGTAACGGCAGCATATAATTTAAATTGTGCAAATTTTTTAAAGAAACTTCTTCTAAAAGTGTGTATAAATTAAGAGCATATGAAATCTATAAAAGTTGTCCATAAATGAATAGGAAAAAACACCTGTGAATGAAACAATATTTTACATAGATACTTTTTTTCTATATGTAATATCTTTATGTTGAAGAATTTCCAAAAACATGTAATGCTGCAAGTTACTGATCATAAGAAACAGACAAGAGACAAAGGATGGAATGGAGGTGAAAATTAAGCCTTTAAGTGGAATTGTTTTTATAAGAAAATTATCAGACGGGAGGTAATTTAAAAACTTGACTTTACCAGGTAGCATTTCTAAGTGTACCACATGAAATGATTGATCACTTGTTTATGTAAATTATGCCATAGAACACGCAATAAAAGCTATTTATTATAATCTTGAAAGTGGATGATAGTGGTTGAATTATTTATACTTATGTTAAAAACAATAATCTTGATTTTTAAGGGGTGTAATGACCTCCTGAAACTTCCCCCAGTAGATTTTCTGGAAGTGTCTCCCTGGCAAGAGCTCAGCCCAGAGGGCTAATCTCTATCAAAGTATATAGAACTTTTACTGTTTCATTTTCAGCAAGTTTCAAGTTTGCTGTCCATATAAGTTTATAAGATGATGCCTATCAGAATAAAATATTAAAGGGTATCCTACAAGTGAAAAGCTAGGTCACTATATTTTTCCTTCTTAATAATTGATTTTTATAGACCATTTTATTCATGCCCTTGTAGATGGAACAATACTCTCAAGATCTTCTTGTAAGACCCATTGCCACCAATATAACTGCAATTTACAACTAATTAGCCCATGTGCAGGGGCTGGTTAAATTTAACCAGAAGTAATATCCTAACTGGCATATCCTTGAATAAAAATATAATTATATATATATATACTGAGGCGTCTGGGTGGCTCAATTGGTTAAGCCTCTGACTTCAGCTCAGGTCATGATCTGACAGTTCTGAGTTCAAGTCCTGCTTAGGGTGAGCTAGTGAGCTCGTGCCCCACTTTGGGTGAGCTCCAGACCTGCATTTGGTGAGCATGAGCCCTGCTTCAGGTTAACATAAGCCCCTCTTTGGGTGAGCCCCGCTTCTCTCTCTCTCTCTCTCTCTCTCTGCCATTCAGGGGATTCTCTCTCTCTGCCCCTTGCTCACCTGTGCCCTCTCTCTCTCAAAAAAAATCTAATAGCATTTGATAGCATTTGTAAATAGTATAAGCTTAAAAATATTTTTTATTAAATAGTACATAATATAAAATATAAATTTTGATCTCTTGTTTTGAAGTTTGATAGCATGTATTGTACAATGAATGTGCCAACAGACAACATTCGCTTATTAAGCAAGTGTATTCAAAAGCTTTGAGACAGGTCCAGCTCTAGGTAACATTGTGAAGTATTTGATGCTTATGTTCAGTATTTCTTTCTCTCTTCCTAACATAACCCACATATCAAAAGATACATGGAACATGGGCAGAGCTTTCCAAAATTGCTGGTGGGAAATGTGCCATGCATAAGCAAACCTCACTAGACTGCATCTCCCATGAGCATATTAGGCAACAATTATAACACTGCTGGTCATTCTGTCTCCAACCACTCTTGCACATAGCAACCCCAAGGAACATACTTGGCTAAAATGTGTCTAGATTACAAGATATGTTTATTTGTTACCAGGAAGTTAATTATTCTCACTGTAGAATTCAGTAAATCAATTATTGATGTAGCAATAATCAAGAAATAAACAAAGTCTTAACAACTCTACTTCATCAAGGGAAGTAATCTTTAGGATGAACCCCAATTTAGATCACTGGAACATATAATTATGGATAAGGGCACTTAAAGTCACAAGACCAGTTTTTGGGGCACCTGGGTGGGTCAGTCAGTTAAGTATCCAACTTGGATCAGGTCATGATCTCACCGTTCATGAGTTCAAGCCCTGCTTCAGGCTCTGTGCCGACAGCTCAGAGCCTGGAGCTTACTTCCGGTTCTGTGTCTCCCTCTCTCTCTGCCCCTCCCCTGCTCGTTCTCTCTCTCTCTCTCTCTCTCTCTCGCAAAAATAAATAAACATAAAAAAATTTTTTTAAAAAGTCACGAGACCAGTTTTTAAATACAGTTGACCCTTGAATAGCATGGGTTTGAACTGCACAGGTCTATTTATATGCAGATTTGTTACAGTATAGACTGAAAATGTCTTTTCTCTTCCTTATGATTTACTTAATAACATTTTCTTTAGTGTACTTTACTATAAGAATACAGTGTATAATACATATAACTTACAAAATATGTGTTGATTGGCTGTTTATGTCACTGGCAAAGCTTCCAGTCAGCAGTAGGCTATTAGTAGGCAAGTTTTTGGGGAGTCAAAAGTTAAAAAGTGATCTTTCATTGCGTGGGTCTAGGGTCAATGCCTCTAACCCCTGCATTGTTTAAGAGTTAGCTATATTAAGGGCACCTGGGTGGCCTAGTTGGTTGAGCTTCGGACTCTTGATTTTAACTCAGGTCATTATTCTAGGATTGTAGGGTAATGCCCCGTGCTGGGCTCCATGCCTGCTTGGGATTCTTGCTCTCTCTCCCTCTGACCCTCTCCCCGACTCATGCTCTCTCTCTCTCTCAAAGAAGAAAAAAAAAGTCAGTTGTATTTATTTGTATTTCCTATACGTTTAGCAGTCTTAGCAGTGGAAGGTGCAGCCCAGAAAATCAATAGATTTTGAACTACTGAAGAGGCTTATAAATAGCACAAGCACTTTGAATGTATGCAGACTCTGATCAAGCAGCATTCTGGGTAGCCCATTTATCCTGCACCAATATTTCATCATTACCTTTTTATCTATAGATTTTCTCTTTTCAGTGTTCTCTAGATGGCTGTAGGTATGGCTGCTCTTGGTGTTGGTGGAAAATGGTGTCATACATCAGTAAGGCGTAACTGACCAGTGTCTATATCACCTCACTGAGTGAGCTCTATTTTTTATTGTTGGCAATGGTAACATAATATAAAGCAGTAGTTGGGAAATTAATGTAAGATGTTTCTGGAACAAGTGATTGAATGATGAAATCAAATGTGAACAAACAGATTCAATAAAGCTGTTCAGATTATTTGTAACCTGTGGTGATACTAAGTGAAATATCTGGAAGTTGTGACCTTGCAATTTTAAGTGGTTCTTGGTACAAGTAAGACCTTATTTCTGTTTGTGTTGGAGCTATAGTGTCCATTTCCCATGAAGTTCCCATGGTAATTTCTCATAATGAAAGAATTAATAAATGATAGTATTGAAGTACCCACCATGATTTCAATAAATTAAAAATGTGTTTGTTAAATTCTGATCATCTGAAATGGAAAGTGACTTCCTTCCTGCTCACGTGGCTATTCTCCTGAAATGCTGCAGCTGCCAGAGAATGTGGATCTGATAAATCCTGGAATTCTCTATTGCTGCATAATGAAAATCACATGGTATTACATGCAGCAAATTTTTACATTATAAAAACATGTATTTTCAGTGTGCCTGGCTGACTCAGTTGGTAGAGCATGTGACTCTTGATCTCAGGGTTATGAGTTCAAGACCCACGTTGAGTGTAGAGACTGCTTTCAGAAAAAAATATATAAAAAATACATGTACTTTCTTGTTAATTTCTAAACAGAGCAGGCATTGGTCTGTCTTGAATGTTTCTGCAGTTATTATGGACTAAACTTGGGTCATGATTTTCTGCCTATTTATCTCAGAAGACACTATTTAGTTTGGGAAGTGTTCCTTTTTGTTTTATTTGAGTATGGTTGATACACAATGCTACATTAGTTGCAGGCGTACAATTTAGTAATTTGACAAGTTTATACATTATGCTGTGTTCACTACTGGTGTAATTACCATCTGTCATGTTCTATCACTATCATAGTATCATTGACTACCCTTATACTGTGCCTTTTATTCCCATGACTTATCCATTCTATAACTGGATGTCTGTATCTCCCTCTCCCCTCCGCCCATTTTGCCCAATCCCACATTCCCATTCCCTTCTAGAAACCATCAGTTAGTTCTCTGTATTTATAGGTCTGATTCTGCTTTTGGTTCTGTTTTAAAATTCTACTTATGAATGAAATTATATGGTATTTGTTCTTTTTAATATGTGATATGAATTGTAAGTGCCATTTTAAGAGTCTACCTTCCAGTCATTTTAATTGTCAAATTACGTGTGGCTAAGAAGTATAGTTCAAGGCCTTCACTGACAACACTTTATAAATATAGATAGATTGGGAAGGACTTTGGCCTTTCTCTTAGATCTCTGAGCTGGGGAGCTGGGCATATGTATTTCTTTTACATGTCTTTCCAAATTATATAGACTCCCCATGGGTTTGCATTTGGGAACCATTGATGAAGATCATTTTTATTGCTATTCTCTGGAGTATTCCTCAGTTCTTCTATATATGCAATGGTAACTTTCCCAGAGCAATGTTCTGCTTTTGAAATTCTAAATTTTTAATATTGATTGATAAGTGTACTCCCATAAAATAACAAAGTTTGACTTAGGTTAGCTGTGTTTTATGCTAAAGTGGTATAGACTCTGAATCCCCATCCACTCCTCTTATGGTCTTCTGTTTTCTAAGTTTTAGGATAAGATTAAAGCCACACCCATATATTTTAGTCATGAAACAGAATTATTAAAGCCAACTATTCATTTATTAGAAACATGCACTCAAAACTCAGCACATAAGATGTAAGAGCCTTTGAAAAGACATCAATTTAATCTTCATAGCATTTGTAACTATATTTGCACTGATATTATTGGTGTTAATAATATTTAATTAAATTTTGCATGTACAATGATAACAGAAAATAGTGTATATACAATGAGGAACA
>CM053573.1:27679226-27749679 GCA_028646485.1 Cryptoprocta ferox
GATATCCATCATACCCATATCATCCTCTAATTTACTTTGATTTGTTTCTAATATTTTTCATATTCTTGGCACAGTGCAACCACTTTCAAAACATTTTCCCTCATATTCCCAGTCTAAATTAGGCACATGCACATGAACTTCTAGAGATTTTCTGTTATGCATTTTACTTGTTAGTACATTAGGCTGGAAACTAGCTCCTTGTAGGCAAGGGTTGGGATGTATTTATCCTTATTTCCAGAATGCCTAACATAGGATCTATGGTCATATACACATTACAGGACCATAATTCCTGAGAACATACATACATTTTAGGGACCAGTAAAGGCCCAGGATAAGTGAAAATGGGAGCAATTGGAGGAGTCAGTGAATTTGACATCTCTGTGCAGATAAAAAGAAAGAGTAGAAGAGGTGATAGGGGATATCTGAAACAGTGGGGAAGTCATAGCCAGAACATAAGAAATTGATTGTAGGTGCTTAGAAGAAGTTTGGAGAGAAATACTTGAAGATGTAGCTCAGGGAATGGAATGGGTGATAGAGCTCAGTAACCAGATTCAGTGCTAGCAATATAGTCAGAGTACTGCACTGGGGCAGAGAGCTGTCACAGGATAAAAAGAATTGGGGATTAAATGGAAGACTGAGTAAGAGGCTGATAGTCTGTGGATGGCAGACTGAAAAGATGCAGAGATACAGCTAGATATCACAGTCTTCAATGAAGATATTTTTGCACCAGGAAGAAGGAATAAGTTTGGAATGTGATAAAAGATAAATTGATAGTCATATTGTAATGTGATCTGAGGCTCACTAAAAGCAGAGGTGTTGATGGCAACCTATACTTTACTCACTGACAATACATTTTTCATATCTTAAAAACTGCATTTGAAGACATAATCAATTTCACCCAGTAGCTGTGAGGATCTGTTCAGCCGTGGACAGAGGTTGCTGATACCTCTGATTGGATGTTATTGGTATTCTCTGTGTCATGGGAAATTGATCTCACATGGCCAAGTAATGTGGCTGGAGTATATTAGCCAGGTAATGGTGATATTATATTCATAATAATTTACATATAACAGATTTTACATGTGTTACCCTTAAAAAACTCTTCAAATACATTATTACTTTATATTGTTTTCCTTTACTGTATTTGTCTTTTCTTGTTATTGAACTATCATACTTGCTGACTTCAGAAAATGCCTTTTCCCAACACTATTCAATCATCTCCTTCACTTTGTCAAAACTTTTTTAAGTCTTGGGATCTCCAACAGAATATTTCTGACAAGCCTCATCAGTTTCCAGCCACTGATTCACCCTTGTGATCTCACCCTTTCCTTTCTCAATTTAACAGAGCTTTCAAATATGCTTTCCAGCCAAGTAGACTTGTTTATATGGTTTTGCATTTCTTCCTGGTGCCTTTAAAACCATTTATTCATGTTCACATTGATTTCTATCAGACCATGAATTACTCAAGGTAAAGAAAATGGTACAAGATGGCTAGTATCTTTCAAAAGCCAAGTACTGTTCTAAATGCCCTACAACCATAAACCAGTGTAATACCAGCTCATAAGAGAGGCACAAGCTGATGCGTATCTAAAACTAAGACACAGTTACTAAAGAGATGAGCTAAAATTTCAATCCAGAGCCTATGTTTCAACTATCATTTCAGTGTTCTCTAAATCGTACTCTACTATCCTGTGACTTCAAATTCAACCATGTCACTGATCACCTGAGACTTCTTACAGCTTACTCTCTATATGACTCAATTTTCTTCTCTATAAAATTATAAAATCAGTATATACCTCATAAATTTATTGTGAGGATGGCATGAAATAACCCATGTAAAGGCTTTAGAAGGAATTGGAAGATGGTAAGCTCTTTTCTCAGTAGCATATCAATGTTGTATATGGTTGATGTTAAGTGAGTTTTGGCTCAATAAATGAATAAATGTCAATACTTAGTATTCAATTTTTATTAATATAACATAAATAAATGCAGTTATTTCACTATTGACTGATATTCACTTTATTTTTTAGTGTTTTTCTGTTTTGTTTTTTTTTGTCCAGAGACGACTTAAAATCTTATCAACAGTGTATACATTACTTAAGTTGATGGAAGGATTTTTATAGGCATTTTGTGTTATGCTTTCCTTAGTAAATGCTAAATTTAATCATGCAGGAGAAAGAGATTTTTGTTTTTGTTGGTATAATGGTTTAATATGTACCTGTATTCCCCTTGTGGTGGTTCTGATTTAATTGGTGTTTAGAATAAAGCTTACTACTTATTATATATTTTCATAATTGAAAATTTGTGTTTTAATACATTCTATACATATATTGTACCTTTCTTTATTTCCTTAAATCTTTTACTATTTCATAATCATGGCATTTGAAATCTCATAAGTTGTTATTTGATGGCTTGCTGGAAATGTCATTTACATAGTAATGGCTCAAGTTTGTAGCATCTTTAAAGCATAATAGAAGATAGAATTAATAGAAGAGTAATAAACATGTCTCTTTAGGGTATGTATTTGTTATTGGTATGACTTTGTTCCCAGAGGACAGTCAGCAATACAGCAATATGATTGTGAGTACAAGGATAAAAATAATAAGTAAAAACAAACAAAAACTCCTTTCACCTTCAACATAGAATTATTATTTTTTTGTCAGAATCTAAAGTCTGTGAATGCTAGACATGTGACCTCTTCATTTGGCTTTACAAGTGGCATAAATTAATAGGATTTTCAGAACATACCTAGGTGAATAATGTGAACCCAGCAGAACATTGGTTAGACACACCTTTAGAAAGTGCTCTCATTGAGCAGTATCAAGCAAAGAATCCCCGTTGGGTGTAGGACTCTCCATGTCTTCCCGCAGAAGTGGCTCTGGATTACAGCTCGAAAGTTAAGTGGATATAGATCACATACGACCTGCAAGGGAGACAGTTTTTTTTTTTTTTTATGTGCTAAATTTAATCGGAAGGAATGCCAAACCTAAAAACAATAAGCTTTCCATATGTTCGTTTCCTCACGGGGGCTACTCTCAAGATGGCTTAAATGCATTAGAATTCTATAAATAATTACAAAACTCTTCTTTAGTGATCACCAAGCAAGCTACATGTTCTTGCTCTGTGAGCCCAAGCACAAAAACACATAGTTTCCTTTGGATATCACAAAGGGAATATTTACCAGGTAATCAGTTGCTTTCCTCCATGATGTTCACATGTCTAAATCATAATTTAGAAAGGGACTACTCAGATAAAGTTCACTTGTTGTGTAAAGTCTCTCACAATCTGACAACCTGAGTGCTTTAATCTGCCTATAGTTTGCATGAAAAATCAGGATCTTTGCCTAGTTAGGAAAAGAAAAAAAAATATTCCCATTTCCAACTTAATCTAATCAGAAAATTGGACTAATTTAGCCTTCAAAATATTATGCAATTCTAGTAATAGCAGAATACAAGTATAAGATCTCAGGTAAATTCACAGAGAAGCAAGTAGAAATTATTTTTAAGACTAAGATTTATAAAAGATCTCTGGTATTAAAGGTAAGGACCTCAGAGATGATATAAAATGTGTAATTGTAAATTTAAGTTGGGGAGAGATAGCTAGATTCCCATTGCTATAAAAGTTCAAGTGTCAGATGAATACACTTGATCAAAGTCTTCTAGGAAAGACATTGGAACCAATGTTAGTGATTTTGAGAGAGCCACGGAGAGGGGTTGAGATGTCAGAACACAGAAGGTATGTAACTATCCCAGGTTTAAAAAAGAAGCAAATGGTGAATCCCAATGTCAATGAGCTTCTTATTGATCCTGAGCACAATTTCAGGAAGGGCCATTAAATGAGTGTTTTGAGAACACTTAGGAGAAAAAGCTGGCAGCAAACTTTCACTAAGAATGAGTCACTAAGTGATTCAGTAAGACCTGACTGATGGAAAAAAAATGTAGGCTTTAGATATAGACAATCTGGATATTTTCAGGGTAGAGTTACTGTGGGGTTACCACTGCCCTTAGTCTCTGCCCACAGCTTCTCCCAGCGAGGATTCCCCCAAAAAACGATGGCTGCTCTGTGATCTAGAAGTTTATGTTGGTTGGCAAATAAATAAATAAATAAATAATAAAATAAAATAAAATAAAACCATAAACTATCCTTTAGGCTGCTTTATGCTCAATTATTATTGCATTTAACATATGAATTGCATTTAACAGGAAGCACAGAAAGCCCATAATGCAGACACTATTAAAGAGATGACCTTCTTTAATTCTCTTTTGCTTAATGTCCTTCAAAAGACCTGTTACCTAACCTCAGCAATTACCCTGCCAATTACTTGAAAATAGAAACTATATGTTTTGTCTCAAAGTACTTATCAAGTGTTTTTCATATTATGGGGTCTAGCTTTTTAATTATTTAATTGCTAATTAATAAGACACTGCATAATGTTATAAACCACAGAAGACACACTTGTTACTTACATAAGAGAATTTCTCAGTTTCTCTAGTTAATAGAACTCCCATTTCATACATGAATTGGACACTGTGTTCTTTAGTAGGCCTCCTCAACCCTAAAATGAATAGTGATAAATCTAAGCCAGTGGTTTTCATTTTATCTGATCAGTTTATCTAAATCACAACACATAACACTTTCTTTTTTTTTAAATTTTTAAGGTTTATTTACTTTTTGAGAGAGAGACAGAGTGCGAGTAGGGGAGGGGCAGAGAGAGGAGACACAGAATCTGAAGCAGGCTCTAGGCTCTTAGCTGTCAGCCCAGAGCCCAATGTGGGGCTCGAATTCACGGCCTGTGAGATCATGACCTGAGCCGAAGTTGGACACTTAACTGACTGAGCCACCCAGGTGCCCTAATCATAACACATTCTTGAATGGTCCCTTAACTACACTAAAATGTTAGTGAAAAATATAATCTACATATTTGAGTCCTTAAGAAATGAATTTAATGCCCAAGTAATACAAAGGAGAAATGTTTTGAAATCAATTTATAATAAATAATGCATGTAGTTATATCAAAGTATTTAAATACTATGGAACGTAATAAAATATGTGTGCACTCATATCTTGAATCATTGTAAATGCAAAGGTACAATATGGTAATATGTGTAAGTTTTATTGGACAATTCAAACACTGGAATTGCCACTCCCATTGTTGACATCATTGATCTGGATGGGCAAATACCATAGATGTCTTCTATTTGTCACCTTCCCCAGTTCTACTGTACAGTTTTACCCTGCTTTTGTCCGTTAGAATGACCTATATTGGATATATCAGTAGGGTCCTTCCCTTTGGCTTCTATTTATGTTTAAAAGTTTAGAGGGAAGGAGGAGAGAGGGGTCAGGGATTATTCTCCAAGATCCCTCCCTAGTACGTCGTCTTGGCCAATCTGTGTCTTTCATAAGAAGTTCAGTGTTTCCTTCTCCTTTTAAGATGGTTTCTTCTACATGATTTTCTCTGCTGCTACTAACCCAGAGTTGCAGTGCTACTTACTGTGGTTTATATAATCCTATCCCCAATACCTTTGTAATTTAGTCTTTTATAAATAAACCTTTGTCAAATTATCTTAATTTGAGAATGGTTTCTTTTTTTTTCTTTTTTCCTTGTACTTATGGGGGTACAGATATCTCTTTGAGTTAATGATTTCATTCATGATCATGTAATTTGAACAGAAATTATCCCTATCCCACAATATCATTTCTTTTCTTTTATCTGCAAAACTATCCCATGATAATTGCTTCAAAGATCAATTAGAATGTTAGAAAAGCATTTTGTACAATGTCACATAAAACATCCCATGTTAGATTATATTAACTATATAAATACTGTTTAAATCTATGATACTCTTTAGTATTGACAGTGAAACAAAACACATTTACCTGTAATAATAGAGTCCTGCTGATTTTTAATTTTGGGCAAAATTATGGGTCTTAAACTTACTCTGAATTTTCAATTTTAGATACTAAGATTATGGAATCTCAAGAGGAAAATGAATCAGTGTCTGATTCTATTCTTGGAATCACGATTTGATCACTCATCCAACAATGTGTGTTAACGTTTCTTCACACTGCACACAGACATTATGCCGGGTTGACTAATATTGGAAACGGTGCATCTTTAGTAACATCTTCATGAAATGGTCAGTCTCATTACAGCTATGTATTTTCTTTTTAAGTCCTTATTTCTTTTCTGCTATCAATAAGTGTCATCCAAGAGAGAAACAAGCAGGAAAAATTAGAAAAGAACCTTAATCTAATTAAGTAACTAGCTCCCCTATCTCTTAAGAATTTTTGTTTTCAAATAACTTTCACTTTCCTTCCTTTTAAAGCTTTATTTTTCTTTACTCTTTCCAACACCAGACTTTCCTGTTTGTTTTCTCTACCTTTTTAAAATAGACACTTACAGTAAGGAAAGAAATAACGATGACATTTCCAATGCAACTACAAATTTTGCCTTGCTACAGAAAAGAAAGTATATCTGCTTATAAAGAAAAAAAAAACAATAAAAATATGAACCAAGAAAGCACAGAAGGTAGTAACCACATTTAGTTGTTTATCATGGAATCATCTTTATAATCCATCTGTTTCAACTCCTCAGAGCAAATTATGAATAATTAGGAAGTTTCTCCTCATTTTATAGATTTGAGCTTAAAAACTTGTAAGGCTAGTACAACACAAATTTTATTTACTTCTTTTGGTATTTGGATTTCAGTTTGGGTACATGGCTACCAGTGGATGATGGAGGCTTGTGGGACATACGGATGGTTTTTCTACAGCTTTGATCATGTCAATATTATATTTTCCTTTCTATTTTTATTAAAAAAGCATCCTTAAGTAAAAAGAGAATTATAACAAATAATAAATACTAAATAAAATAATATTTAAACAAATAATAAAATTTAAAAGACACAAAGAAAGCTACATATTAAAAAATTTCTTGTGTAAAATTAATTACCACTGTTGTCTTAAAATATTTTTAGCTTCCCTAAATGTACACCTAGTTCTATCACAGGTTTGTGGCCCTGATGATATTAATTTGAAGCATTAAAAAAAAAGATCTCTATTGGGCATTGCCTACATATCAGCTTTTTTACATGCCAAATTCCTTTTTTCAGTCACCATAATGGCAGCAGTCAGGTAGTCAGAAACTCCAGCCTCTGGTATGGTCTTGTTTGTTACAACTGAAGTTGGCTCTGATAAGGACTCTACTGAGATGCTTGATTGGGCAGATGGGCTGAAAGCTGACCTGCTGGGAGGTTGCCTGGAGATGTAACTCAACAAGGAGAGAGAAGGTTGGTTGCTAACAGTTTTGCACTGTGGGTTGTTATGAGTCGAGCTTCCAACACCATCAAGTATCTTGAGATGAAGAAACAAAGGATGATGAGTTTAGCGTTTAATTTGCTCCACTTGGTACTTAGATTAGGGAATTTGGGAATGAATAATTTCCTATTCTTTATTCCTCTACCTAACTCAGGGCCAATTTAGGACATGGAATCAATGGAAAACAGTGCTGAGATCCAGTGGAAACATCCATTTGAGCATAGGCGATAGTCATTCTAGTCCAAGTGATGTTCCTTTCTCCTTATCTTCTAGAGCATGACTTCTTGTTGTTTGTCCCTCTGTGAATAAATGTTGGAGGACATTGTTTATGAGAACAAGTTGGTTACACTGGAGGATACACTGACAGAGGTTCTATCAGAAGTGTAAAATAAATTGAGAGCCACAAAAGTAGCTGTGTGTGGACCAAGGGAGAGGGCTTTGGAAGGCAAAAGAAGAGGAGCCAAGTGGCCAAATAACCTTACTGCTTTCTCTATCTTGTGAGAATGAAATTGTCAGCAATACTTATTAATAATTAATTAGAGGCTTTTTAAAAAGTAAAGACTTCTAATAGATACCTTAATAGCTGAAGTCCCTCCTCAGTACTATACTGACCTGTGGACAGATTTTAGTCATCATCAATTATTCAACAAATAGCTAAGTTCAAGGCATAGTCCTAAACTATGCAGGAATTAAATCAAACAAACAAATGAAGGGTGTTCTCTGAGCTTATTAGGACATTAAAACCCTAGCTGCTAAGTGAGAAAAATAGGAATAGATTCCATGTCCTATACCTGGTTCCAGTTATAACTGGGACTCTGCTAATCTGTTCCCTTGTTCTTATTCTGGTGACCTGTCTATCATTTGGCATACTCCCTAACCCTGTCAGGGCCAACCCACCTGTGGGTAAACTTCCCTCACCATAACTACCTATGTAGATCTTCAATTTTTTTTTTTTTTAATGTCTGGTTACTTTACAGCTGAAACAGAATGTGATTTGGAATGAGACTCTGAGGATATATAATGGATGCAACTGTCTTGACTCAAAGACAAAGACCTTTTGGGGAAGGAATTTAGTAGCCAAATTTGAAAATTTTATGTTCTTCACCTCTGGGACTGAATATATTGTTTAATTTCTACATCAATGATATTCTAACATGATTCATGCACATCAATTCTGGTGTGAGTTTATTATCTTCCCCTGGTAACAAGTAATATATTCCTTACTTAAACTCAGTATAAATATAAATTCCATATGGTATGTAAAGCTATCTTTTTGAATTACTGCTATAGAATATATCAAATTGTGTGGGTTTCAGGACAGTTAAGATAATTTTCAACATTTAAAAATTTTTAGGCAAGTGTTCTTTTGTTTCAGTTTATACGACTTTAACTTAAAAGTTACCACCTACTAGTTGGGTCACTAACTTAATTCCGCATGCCAACATTTATTTTCCTATTTATCAAATTATCTAGATGTTTCCTCAAAGTCCTCCTATGGATTTTTGAAAGTAAAAGAGAAGTGACAATTTAAGAATTATGTTTAAAAACAGAATCATATAGTAAGAGAGGCTGTACATTCCTTTCAGGTGTCCAGATGGATGCATTTCTTTTTCTGTGTTGTAGCTTGTCATTAAAAATAGCTTATCAACCCTGATTTTCATTTAACAGTGTTTTATAAAGTGGGTTTAGGTAGTAAGTGGGTATATGACATTATGTATAGTTTATTAGAAGGCACCATCATCAACCTTGGATGTATATTCCTAACTGGGACATTTCTCCAGCTGCAGGGGGTGATCCCAAATTTTGAGATTGGAACAAAAGCCAATTTGGTATGTTTCTACCCATAATGATAAACCAATTTTGGCATTTCAACTGTAAAATATAAAATCTAGAAAGTCCAGAGAATTAGATAACTTCTGCCTCTCAAGAATGTGTATCATTTCAAGATACTTAAAGAGTCAACTGCCTTGGGGTGCCTGGGTGGCTCAGTCAGTTGAGTGTCCAACTTGGCTCAGGTCATGATCTCATGGCTTGTGAGTTTGAGCCCCACATCGGGCTCTGTGCTGACAGCTCAGAGCCAGGAGCCTGCTTCAGATTAGTGTCCCTCTCTTGCTCTGCCCTTCCCTCACTCACGCTCTGTCACCCTCTCTCTCTCAAGAATAATAAAACATTAAAAAAATTAAAAAAAAAAAGAGTCAACTGCCTTAAACACCAAAAGAATAACAATCTCCCAGAAGGCCTGCCTATCTCAGTGGAAGCTTCTTTAGAAGGCCAAACCTTTGAACCTCTAAATATTGTTTTTCAAGTCAGCATTAAGTAATAATTGTTAAATGTCTTATTTAAATACACATGGGATTTTACATCAGTCTTTTATCTCTACCACTTGCCTTTTTGATAATAATTGGTGGCAGCAATGATGGCCTTCACAGGGCAAATGGTTAACTAGGCTTTTTAGTGCCAAAGGTCCTCTTGGTACTCAGTTACCAGGATAGTCTTATGATAATGCCCACAACTGGCTTTCCAGTTGTCTACTTTCATTTTTTTAATTAAAGACAATTTTAAATGTAGAGGTTTTATGCTTTTGATTTACACATATGTGCTATTTATAAAATCATGCTTTGAATATTTTTCCTTTGATAACATAGAATTCAAGCTATTCATGTTGGGTATTTTGTGTGTGTGTGTCACAAAAATACCCAACCATAGCACCGTATCAACAAATGCCTAAAAAAAAATGCTTGATATAGGGCACGTGGGTGGCCCAGTCATTTAAGTGTCTAACTTCAGCTCAGGTCATGATCTCACAGTTAGTGGGTTCAAGCCCCTCATTGGGCTCTGTGCTGACAGCTCAGAGCCTGGACCCTGCTTTGATTCTCTCTCTCTCTCTCTCTCTCTCTCTCTCTCTCTCTCTCTCCCCCTCCCCCTCCCTCCCTCCTCACTCACGCTCTGTCTCAGTCTCTCAAAAATAAATAAATGCTAAAAAAATATTAGAAATGCCTGATATAATATTTATTCTTATATCCCTTGAATTCTTTCAATCTACATATTTAATTCACCTCTGGATAATTGTACATAACCATAATGGCTGTTCCTGCTAGTCAGAAACATTTGTGTCATTAATACTGATAAAGTGTGTTGTAAATCAAAATATGTTTGGGTAGAAATAGTATTCTGTAAATATTGCCCTTATTAGCACTGATTTTCCAAAGGATTGAAGATTCTTAAATCTGTCTGTATTGTTCAACTTTGGATCATAGGAACATCTCATTATAATAAGCGAAGAGCCTATTTGATAATTAATGAGAATAATTTTAACATGAATAACTGCTTAGGACACAGCTAATTTATAATAGGGTTTTGAAGTGCAAATTATACATTTCTCTTTAAGTAGAGGGAATTATGGACACTCTCGATTTACACTCCATATACACAACTAACTTCAATTATCCCTAAGAAAGATTTAATTTGTAAGTCTGATCCACAAAATAAGGTGCTAATAAGCTACATCTTTATTCTCACTTTTAAGTGCTTTCTTTTTAGTCATAGAACAACAGTACTACAGTTTGTATGGAAATAAAAACCTATTTCATGGTCAGGTTCTTTAAGGAGATCACTTACTTTCAGTCATTTATTCAGGATATATATGCTTTTATAGTAGGGACAAGAATTCATAAACATTTGTCAAATTATGTAACCCTCCTTTAAGATGTCTCAAAATTCCATTTCCCTTGTTATACAACTAGTTTTCATTTTTCACAAGTACGATGCTATGCTTTTACATTAATAATTATAATGTATATCTATAAAGTTTATAATATAAATAGTTTCACTTGGAAAGAACATAATGAATTATCAAAGTGATTTTATTGGTTCCCAGATTTCCAGAGAAGAAATAAAACATGGTTATGAAAATTTCCCAGCCACTTAAGTCCATTTAAGGTCTATTTCATATGCCCTTAAGTTCTTCAGATGCTATTGCCAGTAAAAGGACAGCACCTGATAATAAAACCATTCTCTCACATTCTTCTTATGTGTACACAGAATACTGTCTCCAACCAGGTGGGAACACTGTCTCTCTCTTTTCTTAGTTTGTGTGAGTGTGGGGAGAAAATGTTTGTTAATTTTGCTTCTTATAAAGTATGGCCTTAGTAATTGAAGATTCATCAACAACTTTTATTTTCATACTAATGTCTTGCAACTGCCAGCTGGTTTCTAGTTAGATGTTGTGACATTGTGACTTATGTATTTTGGTCTTTGTTCATGGTTCCTGGCCTACAGCTCCCAAAACCCTTGGAATTTCCTGAGCATTAAGAGCCATGGGAGCATCTTTTGTCATATTTGGTCTCTTGTCCTCTGTCCCTGAAATTGCTCAGAGCTATAAAGGTGAAATGAATGCTGTCTTATTCATAATAAGTACCTTTCAACTACACCTGAGTTTGCTAATGAGGTGACTTTTAGGAATCCCCTAAAGATGTGGGATTAGGGTTGCTGGCAGGTAGAGGAAACCACCATGAACAGTCCCTTTCCTTCATTTTCATGGAGGGAGAATCAATCACCAACAGTCACTGATTTAATCACTAATGCCTACATAATGAAGCCTCCACTAACCCCAAAATGGATGGGATTCATAGAGCTTCTGAGCTGCTTAATAAGTGGTGATTTGGGGAGAATACTGTACTCAGGGCATACAAGCTCCACACATTTTCCCATACACCTAACCCTCTGCATCCATCTCTCTCTCTCTGTCTCCCTCTCTCTCTTTCTCTCTTTTTCTCTCTCTTTTGGCTGTTGATTTGTATCCTTTAATATCCTTTGTAATAAACCTGCAATTAAGGGGATAAATTGGTTTCCTGAGTTCTGTGAGCTGCTGTAGCAAATTAATTGAACCTGAGTAGGGGGTCATGGGAACCTTTGCCTAGTCAGAAGCATAGGTGGCTTGAAATTGGCATCTGAAGGGGGGGGCAGCCATGTGGGACTGATAGGTAAAAATATCCAGGTAGATAGTGTCAGAATTGAGTGAAATTGTAGGACACTCAGTTGGTGTCAGAGAATTCCTTGGTGTTGGGGGAAAAGCCTCACATATCAGGGCTGGGGGCAGAATCATTAGATGTTGAATCAAAAATGAAGAAAGCTAACATTTATAAAATTTGACTATGTTCCAGATATTGTACTGGTACCATTTCTTCTACTTATCACACTCATTTTTCCAACTAATGCAATTGTGTCTATGCTCCGAAAGAGTTCATAACTTGCTATAGATTTCATAGCTTACAAGAGGAAGAAACCACAGCAGAACTCAGGCTTGTCTAAATCCAAAAGTCACATGCTTTTGTATTTTCATACTAAACAGAGAAACTAGACTCTTCTGCCCCCAGGGAACCAAATTTTTCAATCAGAGAAATGAATTATCTTTATACTTTGCAGTTAAAATAGGTAGCAAAACCTCAACTCAAGACTAGATTTAAAAGTAATGACTTGAGTAGCTAGGATATATGCCATGTAATATAAAGCCACTAGGATTACCTGATCAAAAATCTCCCTCATGATTCCCAAATCATATGCACAGTTACATTTAATAAGAGATACATGACTCAATTTCAGGCTCTCAGAACTGAATTATCAAAGGAAGACTAAGATTTTCAACAGCAAAGATCTTGTCTAAATAGTAAGAAAATGATGTTAAACAGAGAATTCTAATCACCAGACAGTTCTGTTTATAAAATATGAAAGCAAATAATTATAAAAGTTCTTCTAAACTTTTGTGTAATATAGTTGCCTATACTTCCTCCTGAGAATAAAAAAGACATATTTTCTGTCAAAGTTTCTTGCTATTGTTTTCTGATTTCCATTTCTAAAGAGATCTGAAATGGGCATGACTTAAAGTAGTAACTTTTCAATTTGTTATTTATTTATTTATTTATTTTTAGGTTTTTATTTAAATTCCAGTTAGTTAACATACAGTGTAATATTAGTTTTAGGTTTGCAACATTCCATACTTCCATACAGCACCTGATGCTCATCGCAAATGCCTACTTAATCCCTATTTAACCCATCCACCCACCCACTCCCTTCAGTAACCATCAGTTTATTCTCTATAGTTAAGTCTCTTTCTTGGTTTGCCTATTTTTTACCCCTATATTTGTTTGTTTTGTTAATTAAACTCCACATATGAGTGGAATCACATGGTATTTGTCTTTCTTTGACTTATTTTGATTAGGATAATACACTCTAGCTCCATCTATGTCACTACAAATGGAAAGATTTCATTCTTTTTTATGGCTGAGTAGTGTTCTGTTATATATTTTATATGTATTATATATACATATTCATCAGTCGATGGACACTTGTGCTGTTTCCATAATTTGGCTATTGTAGATAATGCTGCCATAAACATCAGGGTGCACAATGTATCCATTTGAATTAGTATTTTTTATATTGTTTGGGTAAATACCTAGTACTGCAACTGCTGGATTGTAGGGTAGGTCTGTTTTTAACCTTTGGAGGAAACTCCATACTGTTTTCCAGAGTGGCTGCACCAGTTTGCGTTCCCACCAACAGTCAGGAGGGTTTCCCTTTCTCCACATCCTCACCAACACCTGTTGTTTCTTGGGATGTTGATTTTAGCCATTCTGACAGTTTTGAAGTTATATCTCATTATAGTTTTGATTTGGATTTCCCTAATGATCAGCGATATTGAACATCTTTTCATGTATCTGTTCTGGCCATCTGTCTGTCATGTTTGGAATGTCTATTCATGTCTTCTGGTTATTTTTTAATTGGATTGTTTTTTGGGTGTTGAGTTTTAAAAGTTCTTTATAGATTTGGGATATAAACCCTTTATCAGACATGTCATTTGCAAATATCTTCTCCCATTTCATAGGTTGCCTTTTAGTTTTGTTGGTTGTTTCCTTCACTGTGTTTTTATTTTGATGTAGTCTCAATAGTTTATTTTTGCTTTTGGTTCCCTTGCCTCTGGAGACATATCCAGAAAGAAATTGCTATGGGTGATGTCAAAGAAATTACTGCCTGTGTTCTCTTCTAGGATTTTTATGGGTTCAGGCCTCACATTTGGGTTTTTAATTCATTTTGAACTTATTTTTGTGTATGATGTGAGTAAGTGGTGCAATTTTATTCTTTTGCATGTTGCTGTTCAGTTTTCCCAACATCATTTGTTTAAGATACTGTCTTTTTTTTTCTAATGGACATTCTTCCTCTCATTGTTGAAGATTAATGGACAGATTACCTAAACATCAATGACATCAATGGACATAAATGGATAGATTATCTAAACAGAAGATAAACAAAGAAACAATGGCTTTGAATGACACATTGGACCAGATGGACTTAACATTTATATTCAGAACATTCCATCCTAAAATAGCAGAATACACATTTCTTTTCAAGTGCACATAGAATATTCTCCAGAATAGATCACATATTAAGTCAAAAACTGGCCTCAACAAATACAAAAAAGTTGAAGTCATACCATGCACCTTTTCTGACCACAATTCTATGAAACTAGAAATCAACCACAGAAAAAAATCTGGAAAGACCACAAATATATGGAGCTTAAGCAATATGGTACTAAACAATGATTGGGTTTATCAGGATATCAAAGAAGAAATAAAGCAATACATGGAAATAAATGAAAATGAAAGTACAATGGTACAGAACCTTTGGGATGCAGCAACAACTGTCATGAGAGTCAGTTTTTATACATTTTAGATAGAAATGATAAATTCATGAGGAATTTACAGGATAAGGAAAACAGATGTTTGGGAGCCTTAATTAGTAAGGAATTCTAAGTGGAATTTGGGCTGAGGTAGTAGATTAGTGAAAAAGTTGCAAGATTTATTTCTATTGCCTAATCAACTTTAAAGTCACTATCTTTGACGCTAAAGATGTCTTTTCACTTAGTACATGTAGGGTGGTGTTTTCCATATGGGAGATTTGTTTCCCACTTTCCAGGAGACAGTGAGGATCTGTGTCCTTGTCTGGGTTGTTCCCCAAGTAGCTTCAATTCAAAATAATCTATATGCCATCATGGTACATTTTGGGGCTGCCCTGGGCCCCGACGCTAACCAAATCGCCACTCTCTAGACATCAAGTGGGTGTCCTACAATTCATTCAATTTTGAAACTATTTTCTTGCAGTTAGTGTTATATCCCACAAGTTAAGGACAGTCCCACCAGATACAAATCACAGTTTGGGCTTCCAGTTCTTGGGACCCACCACCCACCAGCTATAAATCAGAGTTCCTACAGCTCCCTGTGAAGGTTTGATAATACCCAGTACCCAGACTGGATGTGTCACCCTACTAGCTGCTGGGTTCACCAACCCAGAAGCTCTCCAAATTCTCATTTTTTCCCCAGAGTTTTTATAATTTTTATTATGTAGGCATAATTGATGAAGTTAATTGCCAATAGCTAATGAATTAATCTCTAGCCCTTCTGCCATCCCCAGAGATTGGGAATGAAACTTCCAACGTTTAATCCTGCCTTGGTCTTTCTGGTGAACAGCAACCACCCTGAGACTATCTAGGGGCCACCAGCCACACTAGTAATCTCATAAGCATAAACTCAAGATTCAATTGAAAGAGAGCTATTATGAATAACAAAAGATGCTTATGCCTCTTGCAATTAAGTGATTTTAGGAGCTCTGTCTCAAGGTTTGGGGCAAAGGACAAATATATATTTCTTTTATCACATTATCACACTGCACTACCTGTTCACTCTTCTCTACAGGACACATCCTAGACCTAATTACTGTGTACACCGAAATTGATTATTGGGATGTGCCCTTGGAGTTTCTGAATCAGTAGATCTGGTTTAGAGCCTGAAAATATGCAATTCTAGCAGTTTTCTAGGTGGTGCTGATGCTGCTGGTATAGAGACCACACTTTCTGAATGGCCAAGATCTTGTCATTATTTAGAATAGCAACTCCTCTGTGCCCACAATTTCATGCACCCAAGTCTCTAATCTCCTTTCATCATTTCCTTCCACACTCTGACTTTAAAACCTTTGAATCAATCTGGGGCCTCTATATTATTTCAAATCATGTTAACATTGAACCATATTCTTTTGAGGTCCTCTCTTAGCCTGTTTTCCTGCCCAAATTCCATGGTCAATCATACCCTTGCATGTAGCCTCAACTTTCTCATTTCCTTTTCACTTTGTTGAATCAGCTTGGAAGATAATCCTGGTTAGGTCCAAATTTCCATTTAATCATCATTTATTCTTGAGCAACTTGTTATATGAAACAAATCACAAAACACAGTCTTATCCCACTGCAAATTTGTACTGAGAATCTAGCAATGCCTAAATTAATCAATTAGTGCTGCATATGCCCCAATCCATTCACCAGCTAATTTGTCTAGATAGCAGTTTTGCATCTTCTCCCATCTTGTAAACCTTCAACACGTCCCCAGAAATCAGTCTCTTTTTGGTTGATACTTCTCTGAGAACAAATGAATCGAACACAAGAGAACTTTCATAACTCCTAAAACCATTTATACCCACTTTACTATGTCTGCATTCCCATAGTCTGCCTTCTCTCTATTATTACACATGAACTACCTGGCCCCTATCTATATGCATTCTCTGGTGATGCTTACTTCACAAATGAAGAAAAAGAGAATGGACTTAAAGTTAGTTTCTTATTATAACATAGCTTAGATCCAAACCCACAGAGTCTGTTTCCAGTGCTGGGGCTCAAAATCTGCATTTGGAATGGGGGAGCCCAGCAGAGAACCAGATTCTGGATGAAACTGCTGAGGAAACAGACACTTTTAGTACTATGAGCCCGTTGAAATATAGAACTTCAGCATTATCATCTGAACCCAAATCAGTCAATCCAGATTGCTGACTAGTGTTTGAGATTTTTAAGGGTAAATGAGCAAATATCCTCACTCAGCAATTAGATATGAAAGGCTTAACTGGAACATTATCATAAGAGCACTTAATTTATAACACATGTCATTGGTCAAACACAACTTTAGAAATAATCAGATAGCAGATAATTACAAATCTATATGAGTGGGAAGGGTGGAGAGAACCGGTAGCTTTCCCAGATGCCTGAAGTTAGGAAAATTTTTCTATTCCAGAGGAGAAAAGGATTCAGAAAGAGAAGGTTGAGGACATAGAAAATAAACTTCAAAAATTTTATTATTTTAATAAAATGTCAATTCAATTAAAGAAAAACAAATGAGTATGTGACAATAACTTTGTCATTCACATCTGTCAGTATGTTCAGCAATATTGTATAATGTGTACATTCTTTAACAGTAGTTTGTTAATAAAAACCTTTGTTTCTAAGGAATTTATTCATCAAAATATCTAAAAAAATTCTGAAAATGCTAAAATTTTCAATTTAAATATCAAAATGACTCTACATAAAGTAACTTTATACAAATGGACATGCTCTGTGAAAACAATGCTACTATTGATGTTGGCTGGTGATTTTGGTTTCATTTCATTTTGTAATGAAAAATCTAGTTAAAACTCAGATTCTGAACTGAATTTTAGAATAAATATCTAAAAAAGATCAATATATATGTAGTTCAATCTTTAAAAAAGAAAATATTTCCTGGTTGTTTCTTATGGTATTACATAGACTCTGACTTTGGTTACACCCTGGGAAAGTATTTAGATTTCTGTGCAGCTACTGCAAAGTGGGAGTTCTGAATATCTATTCTGTTTTGGTGGCTCTTTAGTCTAATTGCTGTAAAATGTTTAATAGATTAGTATACAAATGGAAACTTTGAACTTCATGCACTAAATTTTTCCTTTGTACTATCAGCTCTTGAGAAATATGGGCATAGAGAAAAGACATTCATTTAACTACATCATAATATATTTCAGGCTTTTTATCTTCAGCTACAGAAATCCCCCATCCCTTTAATTATGTTATCAGCCCTTACTCACCCAGCATTGCCTATCCACCACCTCCACTAAATTCAAAGATCTATTATATTTCTCCAGGGGATGCATTTCCATAGTTCTGCCTTGTAATAAGGTTTATTTTTTCTCCTTCTAGTTTCTTTTTGACTGCCATCCAAAATTTTTTTGGCTTTATCAGGGATTTTTACTTTGTTTGTTACTTCCTTTTTCCCATAACTTTTCATAATTTACTGGGGTTATATCTGCCTAGGCATTTAGTTCTCTTACAGATTTGTTTTTAAGACTTCAAACTTTTTCATTTTAATTTTAGCACATGATACTTGCAAAAGTCTGTACCCTTTTGATTTTCACTTGCTTCATCGACACAGTCTTATGTTTTGTTTTCATTTTAAAATACCAGAAAGTAAAATGTCTCAGCAGCTTGGTGAGTGGAATATTTATAATTCAAAAATTTTTTACTTTATTTGAGATATTTGCTTATAAGTTAAAATCTTATTTATAAATTCCTGGGAAAAAATCTTAGATTTTCAATGGAGTTGATATTCATTGTTATCATTTAATAAAATCATTCTGTGATATTTTATATCTGCTGCAATATTTGTATTTCCCACCAAGGGGAAATAACTAACAAAGATTTGTTATTAATGACATTTAAATGTTGATGTATTAAATTAGATATTATTAAAACACTATTAAGCAGTGACATGGGAAAGTATAAAAGTAAAAAAGTAAATAATATACTTTTATTCATAATAGACCTTTTTTCTCTTGTGAAAACAGAGTAACCTGGTGTTATTCTGACATACTGACTAGGGAAGGAGAGTGAGGAAGGGAGGAAAGCCTGATTTGTAGCATTTTCCCATGTCTATGGTGTGAATACGATCACCATGACCAATTTCAAGCTACCAGCAGTTTCACAACCAGCTCACAAAATTCCTGAAAATTTAATAATCAGCTCCCACAAGTTGGTATAGGCCAGTGCAAGCCAGCTCCAGCACGAAGTTGAAAATATTGATTAATTTTCACTAGGTCATAGATATCTTTGAACATACATTAATCTCAATAACTTTTAAACAAACAAAAAGCTTACATACAGATTTTGATAAAACTTTGCAATTCGCACCTTGGATCCCTGTAGAAAAATCTCCTTTCTAAATGTACTTGTAATTTAAAAGGTTCAAAATTTATGATTCACAGGTGAGAATTTAGCTTTTATTTTTTAGGGTTTTTTTTAGTTTTTTTTTAAGTTTTTTTAAAGTTTTTATTTAAATTCCAGTTAGTAAACATACAGTGTAATATTAGTTTCAGGTGTGCAGTATAGTGATTCAGCACTTCCATACAACACCCAGTCCTCATCACAGCAAGTGCCCTCCTTAATTCCCATCACCAATTTAACCCATCTCCCCATCCATATCCCTTCTGGTAACCATCTGTTGTTCTCTAAGTTTAAGAGTCTTTTTCTCTTGGTGTGCCCCTCTCTTTCTCTCTTTTCCTGTATACTTATGTGTTTTGTTTCTTAAACTCCACATAGGAGTGAAATCATATGTATCTGTCTTTCTCTGACTGACTTCTTTCCCTTAGCATAACACTCTCTATCTCCATGCAAGTTGTTGCAAATGACAAGATTTCATCCTGTTTTATGGTTGAGTAATATTCCATTGTGTGTGTGTGTGTGTGTGTGTGTGTGTACCACTTCTCCTTTTTCCATTCACCAGTCGATGCACACCTGGGCTGTTTCCATAATGCGGCTATTGTTGATAATGTTGCTATAAACATTGGGGTGCATGTATTCCTTTGAATTAGTATTTTTGTATCCTTTGGGTGATAATTTATCTTTTAATTTTAACACTTTGGTTTTCATAATTTGGGAGACAGATATATAACTGCAGCATTAAAAACTGGAATTCCTCAGAGAAACTTAAGAACTATTGGGAAAAGGTGATTTGGTCTCCTAATGACATGCTTCTCTTTCTGAAGTATACCATGTAGAAAGCTAATTTTGTTTCAGGGATAATATATGATTTGTGTACTTCCAATTACTAGTTATCTACTTTGGGATTCTTTGTTTCTATATTTCCATCAGAAAATGTGAATAAAGAACAACTCTTACTTGTTGGTATATCACAACAGTAAATTTTCTTTTCATATTTTGATGATTTTGTCAAAATACAAAATCAGAAGTTAAATTTAGTGAATACCTGAATTTCTGCTCTCTTGTTATAAAAAAATCTAGATGCTGCTTTTTTTTAAAAAGAACTTATTCTTTGATTTTCAGTTGTTGCTTCAATGATTCTTGGATTTTTTTTATAGTTTATCTAATTAAAAGGCAGAACTCTCAATTTCAAGTTTTATATGCACCAATTGCCTGATTGTAAAGCAAATTCTCTAACCCATATAGTCCAAAGTCAAGAAACTTGTAAAAAAAATTACTTTAATTTCATTGCTGACAAGTTTGTGAATTTAAATCTCAGCTTCCTGTGATGAATTTATTTACTTTGTGCTGACAAGACAGTATCTTGGGGCTTTGTTTTCCAAGTCCGTTCTAAATCTGCAGTGTATCAAAGTCTCCTCATTATGCTTTGGATGTTATGGTAGATAAATGGTATCTTCACAAAGATACATTCATTCTGGTATTGAAAATGCCTACTTAACATTCTGTATGAATAGTTTTATTGAAAAAATATGTAGACAAGCCATTAATTATACACAAAGACTTGGAACAAATTCTTATAAGAAGCATAGCATGGCTTCCATTAAATGTACACATTTTATACAAAGTTACTGAAAGTCTTCCTGAGGTTAAACAATAAATCTTAGAAATTTAATCACTCTGCTCCCCAAAAGGTAATTTTTTTTCCTCTATGACATACTTAGGGCATATGCACTCAGATCTTAGGCTAGTTTAAATAATCAGGGAGTATTTTCAGAGCATTTTTGTTTCTTAAATATCCAGTTGCTGAGATTAGGTTGTTCAATTATCTTTCTCAATCTCTTTTTGTTTTATTTTGTAATTATTATTCTATTTTGGTTCTCCTTTAGAATTGTGAAATATCTTGAATAGAAAATGCAGAGAATGAGAGTGCATCCTATCATAAAACTGAATCTTGAAAAAGTATTTTGTTTTAGATTATACCTTGAATTCAAAGCACAATTTTATTCAAAATGTTTTTTTTTGTTCCTATATTCCACAAGAGCATAGAATTTATTGTTCCTTTATTTGTAAGGAGATTCAGCAGATAAATGATCACTTTATTTCCTACATTTTTAACTTTGACATTCTAAACTTGTGAAATCATATGGATTAATGAAGAGTCTTTACAAGTAAAATTCACATCCTTCTCTGTTCCAGTTAAAAAATGCAAACAGATAGTGAGTACACATACAGAAACAGGAAAATAAAAGTAAATACAATTAATTGGCCAAAAAAGAAACCTATAAACATGACTTAAAATTTCTGCTATCTTGAGAAACAAAATGGATTGAAAACAAACATTAGGGAAAAAAAAGTCTAAAAAGGTAAAATATATGATAAGTAAATTCCTCATTGCTATCCAATATATGACTACCCTGGCATTTCAATAAATGCTAAATTTTTCCTGAAAATGTACTTGATGATAGAATTTCAAAATGGCATTCTACAAATGCCATTCTTGTAACTGGTAAAGAGAATTGTCCTGTTAACTCTTAAGTAGACTCAAATTAAGAAATTAGTTGAATCCTTACCAACAAGTCTTAGAGCAGTATGTGTATATAAAAGTATGAGCCATATTGCTTATTCAAAAATTTGATTAGAAAATTCTCTTTACGTCCTCTTCCACATGACAAATGCAAGGTACTTTGCAATCTAGGTAAGTAAATGTTATTTACTATCACTTCCGATATCCAAGACCAGAACTACATTATTCCTTAGCTGAAATTAAAGAAGTTTCTCAGGACAAAAGAATAAGTATTACATCAATAGCTCATTGTGTTGGTACTTTGGATCTCTTCTTTCGGCCATTTCATTCTGCCAATAAAATGTTATAGAACTGTATTAGTCACTCACCATAAGTCAGATATTGTGGTATATATTGAGTGAGTAGGAATACAGATGTAAGTAAGCCACAGTCAGTGGCCTCAGTTTTTTTGAGGTTGATCATATGTGTACTGTATATAAATTCATGGTAATGCATGGGACAGTCCCACGTGTCCCTCCCAAGATGCCTAGTGCTCATCTCAAAATATGTGCCTAACTTCACTATTAGCTCCTTTGATTTAGAAACTTGAATTACTATTCTTATTTTTGTATGTTTTTATTAAGTAAATAAATGAATGTTGGCCACTCATTTATTTTTTTATTTAAATTTTTTAAAATTTTTATTTATTATTTTGAGAGAGAGAGAGAGAGAGAGCAAGCAGGGAAGACACAGAAAGAGAGAGGGAGACACAGAAACCAAAGCAGGGTCCAGGCTCTGAGCTGTCAGCATAGAGCCCAACCAACATGGGGCTTGAACTCAAAGACCTTGAGATCATGACCTGAGCCAAGTGGATGCTTAACCAACTGAGCCACCCAGGTGCCCCATGTTGGCCACTCATTTAAATTCTCTCATTTTTAAGCTTCTGTGATGCCATTTTGCTTGTTTATGCCTCTGAAGTTACACATTATTTTCCTTTTTAGTCTTTTCTAACCTCAACTGCTCTTAAATTCTGATTGCCCTCTCCTCGCCTTGCCACCCCCTAGGCCCTCCATTCTCTAGTCATATACACTTCCTTTGAGTGACTTTATTTACAGTCACATCAGAAATACTTGTAATTTTATGGCTCTTGGATCTGTACCCATATTTTCAACATTTCTTTTAGCTAGAGAGCCATGTGAGACTCCCTTCTAATACTCTCAGTGCCCATTACCAAACATTTCTCCTCCATCTCTTGTTCCATTCACACACCCTCAGTGCCAAACTGCATCTCTTTCTGCTTTCCATATGCTGGTTATGGAGCTCACACACTTGGTCATCAGTGTCAGACACTCCAAATTCATGGTCCCCTCCATCCATCTTACCTTCTGCCCCAATCACATCCAGTGAGTCACCACCATGCCTCTGAAATCTTTCATACCTTTCCATCTTCATTTCTCTTTCTTGTTGTTCTATCGGTACAACCGTGACCTGGACTGAATAATATACTAGACTTCCCACATCCAATTTTGCTCCTCTACAGTTGATCTCATTTATACTGCCAGGTCTTTCATATTTTCAGAATGAAACCGAGGTTCTTATCCTGAAATGCAAGCTCTTTAGGATTTAGAGATAGCAACTATCAGGCTTGGCTTTTCATCCAAAACACCAAGGACACTTTGCTCCCAAGCCACTATCCCTGAAATTGATTTGGTGCATCTGGGGTATGATCCAAGTAAAAGTGTTTCTAAAATACCCAAGGGATCCAAATACAAAGAGCAGAAGATCTCTGATTCTATCCTTTTTACCTTTTCCATATGCCCCCCTTAGGGACCTGAATACTCTTCCTCCACTTGCTCAGGACCCTATGCCTTTGCACATCTGACTATTGACCAGCACACCTTTTTGTCTTGGTTTTCCTCCCCATCTTTAATCCCTCTTCCTCAGTAATCTGCTTAAACTGTATTCGAATCAGCTGAAAAGTCAATTCCACTAACACACCTCCAAATGAAGTGACAGAGGACCCTCAACTTCTCTAATTTTTTATTATTGAAGCATGTACACTTACTATAATTGTTATGCTTGTTCTGCTTCTGCTCAGCTGTGAGCTCCTTTAAGAAGGGAATGTGTCGCTCTGAAGTTCTCACTCTATCCCACTGCGTAGGACAAAACAGGTGCACATTAAAAGATTTTGCAATTGACTTAAAGGTATTCTACACGATAGAATTCTGTGTCTAATATTATTTAAGTTCGGATGATAACAAAATAATTCAAAAGTCCAACGCATTTCTCACTACTTCCCCAGCCTGCCATAGAGTTTGTCATAGACTCGTAACTGGTCTCTTTGCTCTCAGATTCTTGTCTTTCCACACCCTTTCTTGATACAATGGCAGAGTGATCTTTTAAAAAGAAACATTCCTATTTCCCGGGAGGATTCCCTTGTTCATTGAACTACAACCTCTCTAACTTCCTTTGATTCTTCTCTGTGCTGATTGTACTGCATTGGCTCCTTTCCCCCATATATCTTATTTTTTTCCTTCTCTGTCCTGTTGGCTGTACTTTATGGTCTAGTCCCCTGGGATCCTTTGCTCTCTGGCTTTTTCTTGAGTTTAGCAAATAGGAGGCCAGGGCAAGAGATTGGAGAACTGGACAAGAGATAGCCTGGAGTATCTATCCCTTATTCTTCCTCCTTAAGATCATCCTGGCAAGGCTGCATTTCTTTATAGCTATAGTTCTTAGAGGGAAATTTTCTTCTAAGCTATTCTCTCACCAAGTTCCAGTGACATTGTTTCTCCTTTTTGCCCCATTAGATGTAGAATATTATATATTTCCTGTAGTTCTTAGTTTCTGGGAGTCCTTCACCAACCCACATTGTTAGTTTCAAATAATCCTTCCATTAAATTCCTTTAGGTTAACCCTTTTGTGTGTGTGTGCCAGCTGTTTTCTGGCAGCACATTGATATGTACACATACCAATTGCACTTGCATCTCAAGGCCTTTGGACTTGCTATTCCTGATAACTCATAGTTACTCTCATTCATGCACATGATTTATATCTCTGTTCAAACGTAAACTCAAAGAGGCTTTCCCTGGCCACCTTATAGAAAATAGCCCCTTAGCCCAGCTCCTTCCACTTTCTTTGTATTCTATTTCCACTTTCTATGTATTCTATTCTATGAAATATCTTACTACTTTAAGTTACCTTATTTATATTGTTTCCCCATTCATTCATTCATTCATTCATTGACTTCTACTCTAGAATGTAAACTTGAGAACAATGCTGACCCCAAAATAGGTTGCTCAAGAAATTTTTCAATATTATTTTAAATGAATAAAAGTGACTTTTATTACTGAAATTTCAGGACATCAGTTCTCTTAATTCTAATCATGTTCATTGGTTACATTAATAAGATTTTTGCACATTTTTATCTATACTGTATGCATTATAAGTCATTTTATTCTTTGGCAAGATTTATATGATATTTTGATTTAAACTAAGCTATTCATGTAAATATCAATTGTCTATAGCTCTTATTTTTCAAAATATTTCAATGTATTTCATTACGCTTCCCAGGGATTTAAATGCCTTTAAACTTCTAGAATGTGTCCTCAGGAGGTCAGCATTGCTTCTTTTGTAGACTAGAAAAAAGTTAGGCAGGTGAAAATAAAATGATTTATGTCATCTGCTTAGTATGCCTAATTATTCCCTTCTTTTAGATATCCTTAACCTCTGCTTCCTCACCATTGCATTTCCCTTGTTCTACTCTCTGCTCTTATTTTTTTTGACTGAACTCTGAGCCATCTCGTTTTGTTATAACCAAGGATGATATTAACATGCATTTACTGTCATCATTTTACAGAATTCTGGCCCTGGTTTCCTGATAAACTCTATATCACACTCTCCCAGGCACTGTCAATACTACCTGGAGAGTGACTGACTTTTTCAGCTTCATCTTTAGACTGTCGCTCTAGCCAATCTCCAGGCATTCTCTGTATTTACCTTAATGCCCTTGAGCAGATGAGGCCTAACATTGTGAATATTGAGCAGGGAAATTATATCCGTTTTACCACTTACTAGTGACAATACCAGTGTTTTTATTTTTTTTCAGCTTGGTTAGTTGGATTTTGTGTGCTTTTTATTCTATTGTTTCTAACTTATTTTCTCTCTTAAACCTTCACTTTCAATCAATATTTTTTTGTTTTTCTTTATATATAGAGTTTATTCTTATCTTTGCTTTTTCTATTATCACTATTCTAATCTTGGTCACCTATTTCTTGAAGCATTACAATAATGTAATAGGGACAGCTAATACTTTGAGTACTTACTGTGTGCCATTCAGTATCCTTAGCATTTTGCATATCATTTCAGATACAATAAAAGCTTTATACTTTTCTGAATAACCCAATCAATAATTCATGTTGGTGAGGGGTGGAAGAACGAACATTCCCATTTGCTGTCGTTAGAGGTGGGGAAAAAAAGCTTTATATTTTTCTGAAAATCTTAGCCCAATGAAATTTATCAATCCTTATTTGACCTTTAGAATGTACTGAATAAAATTAGTCAACTGTAATATGAAGCTACTAAAAAAATTTCAGACTTGCCAGTTGAAATCATTATCTTTATATCATTTGACTCAGCTGGTATGCATTCTCCTTACCCACGTAGAACTATACTTTTCAACAATGTTAGCCCCATGCTATGTTCAAAATATTCCGACAAGATATGGTCACTACTGCTTCATTTTCTACCTCCGCCTGCCTTCCTGTTAGTCCTGACCATCCAGAGTTAATAGAATAGTTTTAATATTTTACCATTTACCACTCACAATTTTATCATTTAAAAAATATAGCACTCCCAAGTTTATTAACTTGTCCACATCTCTGTGTAAAATCCTGTATCTCTGACCTCACATGATTATTTAGATACTCATAACACTATTCTTACCCATGACTTTCCCTTACATTAAAAAATTACCTCCCAACAGCTTTTAAGCCATGTTCTGTTACTTACTGTATCCACACCAACTTCCCCTTGTGTGTTCATCTCACAGTATGTGAGTACCAAAATTAACCACAGGCTGTAGAAGAAATTCATTAGGATTCTGTATAATTATTTAGACCATGAAATCACATAACCTTGAATATAGAATTGTGAAGCCCTTAGTGGTTATTCAGTAGAAAACAGACCTTCTTTGACATTTGTGAATGGTGGTCTGCTTGAATCCTATTAAATAAAAAGTACACACTTTGTGAAGCAGCCAATGTAATTACTACTAATAACTTTAAAAATGGCTTTCATTTTTTCAGGTAATTGTCTTTTATGAAATTTTTCCTCTTCTGGAAAAACAGAATTTCTAACCTATATTTGAACAGCTTGCAAGTATGTAAGGAAAATTTTCTTATTTTTTTCTTTGAATTAAATTTTAGGTATCCTAAAGTTATCTAAATTTTTCATGAATTTCAAAGATCTCCCCATATTTTGAAGGATATTCTTGATACTCTGCATTATGTTAATGTATCCTTTGAAATAAGAGTCTCAGAAAATATCAATATATTAATTTCTTAATCACTCTTTTATGATATAATACTTTTTAAAATCAAACTTAGTATAGTTTTAACCTAAGTTTTAGTGTTAGCAGAAATTTAGCTTATAATGAACTAATTCATTCTGATCTTAGCAAAATAAAATACTTTTAAATTTTCCTTCTTATATTCATTTATTCATTAATCCATCTAACATTTATTATAGGATAAATTCTAGGTAACAAATACCATTAAATCTGCTAAAGATACTGAAAAACAAATAAAAATATTATACTTGCTATAAATAGGGAGCGCAAGACAAACAAACCAAAGTTTATATGATGCCATGATATGTTTTCAAGTTTGGGTATCTCAAAAAACTACTTACATTTCATAAACCTAAATATAGAACTTGATACTTGCTTCTACTATATTTAGTTTTATAAATGTAGGCATCTTATTTTTGAATTTTGAGTTAAATAATCCAACATATGTTTACATCCATATCTTTATCCATGCCATTGATAAAAATGAGTAAGCAAAGTCTAAATGAGAGTGATACCCTAAGATATTACTAGAAACCTCTCTCCAAGATGAAAAAGGAATAAAAAGAAGGGTATTTAAGACATTGATCACCAATAAGGCAGGTGAATTTGGGTTCTCCAGAGAAACAAACCATTAGGATATATAAAATAGGATATATTAAGAGATTTGTTATGGAATTAGCTCACATGATTATGGAGGCTGAGAAATCCCACCATCTGTTGTTTGCAAACTGGAGATCCAGGAAAACCAGTGGTGTAATTGCAGTCTGAGTCTGAAGGCCTGAGAACCAGGGAAGTTGATGGTATAAATTCTAGTCTAAGGGCAGCAGAATAAGTGAGCTCAATTAGACATGCTGGAAGGGAATGAATGCTACTTTTCTCTGCTTTTTGTTTCAGTCAGATCATCATCAGATTAGATGATGCTTATCCCCTTTGGGAGGGCAATCAGAGGCCACTGATTCAAATATTAATCTTATGTAGCAACATCCTCACAGACATATCCGGCAATAAATGTTTAATCTAGGCACTCAATGTCCCAATCAAGTTGACACATCAAAATAATAATCATGGCGGGTACAATCATGCTATGAACTTGAAATCCTTTTTTCTATGCAGTCCACCTATATCATTCTGCTATTCAGATACAATCAAAATATTTCTTTTAGTAACAATACTTACTGAATTTTCCTTTATTATGTCTTTTGTGATAAAATTATGCCATCTCTCTCCAATCCTTACTGATATTCAAGGAAATTTGGTATAGTGATCAAGAGTGTAGGTTATATTTTGGGCCCAACCTGATGGTTACCAAACAGAATTCTTAGGACACAAAATGAGACAAAAAAGAAGGCAATATCTGTGGCTAAGACAGAAAGCATTTACTATCAGTGGGTACCCTAAAGCTATTTCACAAATTACAATTTAGAGATCTAATTCCTACAAATGTTGTTTGCCTGCCAATCTGAATTAGGAATCAGTTATCTGATATCAGACAGATTACTTAACTAGCAATGATCAGGAGATTTCTTTTTTTTTTAAGGTACATTTTTAAAATGTATTTATTGTTTAATTTACATCCAAGTTAGTTAGATTATGGTGCGACAATGATTTCAGGAGTAGATTCCTTAATGTCCCTTACCCATTTAGACCATCCCCCCTCCCACAACCCCTCCAGCAACCCTCAGTCTTTATTCTCTATATTTAAGAGTCTTTTATGTTTTGTCCCCCTCTCTGTTTTTATATTATTTTTGCTTCCCTTCCCTTATGTTCATCTGTTTTATATCTTAAATTCCTTATATGAGTGAACTCATATGATATTTATCTTTCTCTGACTAATTTTGCTTAGCATAATACCCTCCAGTTCCATTTACGTAGTTGCAAATGGTAAGATTTTATTCTTTTTGATTGCCAAGTAATATTCCATATATTATATATATACAACTTCTTTATCCATTCATCTGTCAGTGGACATTTGAACTCTTTCCATACTTCGGCTATTGTTGATAGTGCTGCTCTAAACATTGGGGTGCATGTGCCCCTTCAAAATAGCACACCTGTATGTATCCCTTGGATAAATACGTAGTAGTGCAATTGCTGGGTCATAGGGTAGGTCTATTTTGAATTTTTTGAGGAACCTCCATACTGTTTTCCAGAGTGGCTGCACCAGTTTGCATTCCCACTAGCAGTGCAAAAGAGGTCCTCTTTCTCTGCATCCTTGCCAACATCTGTTGTTGCCTAAGTTGTTAATGTTACTCATTCTGACAGGTGTGAGGTGGTATCTCCTTGTGGTTTTGATTTGTATGTCCCTGATGATGAGTGATGTTAAGAACTTTTTCATGTGCCTTTTTGCCATCTGGATGTCTTCTTTGGAGAAGTGTCTATTCATATCTTTGGCCCTTTTCTTCACTGGATTATTTGTTTTTTGGGTGTTGAGTTTAATAAGTTCTTTATAGATTTTGAATACTAACCCTTTATCTGATATGTTATTTGCAAATATTTTCTCATTTTGCAAATGTAATTTGCAAATATCATTGTTTCCTTTGCTGTGGAGAAGCTTTTTATTTTGATGAGGTCCCAATAGTTCACTTTTGCTTTTGTTTCCCTTACCTCCGGAGACGCGTTGAGTAAGAAGTTGCTGAGGCAGAGGTCGAAGAGGTTTTTGCCTGCTTTCTCCTCTAAGATTTTGATGGCTTCCTATCTTACATTTAGGTCTTTCATCCATTTTGAGTTTATTTTTGTGTATGGTGTAAGAAAGTGGTCTAGGTTCATTTTTCTACATGTCACTGTCCAGATTTCCCAGCACCATTTGCTGAAGAGACTCTCTTTTTTCCTTTGGATATTATTTCCTGGTTTGTCAAAGATTAGTTGGCCATACATTTGTGGGTCCACTTCTGGGTTCTCTATTCTGTTCCACTGATCTTTCTGTTCTGGGTCAGTTCCAAACTGTCTTGATGAATACAGCTTTGTAATACATCTTGAAGTCCAGGAGTGTGATGCCTCCAGCTTCGGTTTTCATTTTCAAGACTGTTTTGGCTATTCAGGGTCTTTTCTGGTTCCATACAAATTTTAGGATTGTTTGTTCTAGCTCTGTGAAGAATGCTGTTGTTATTTTGATAGGTATTGCATTGAATATGTAGACTACTTGGGGTAGTATCAACATTTTAACAATTTTGTTCTTCCAATCCAGGAGCATGGAATAATTTTCCGTTTTGTGTGTGTGTGTGTGTGTGTGTGTGTGTGTGTCTTCTTCAATTTCTTTCATAAGCTTTCTATAATTTTCACTGTATAGATTTTTGACCTCTTTGGTTATGTTTATTTCTAGGTATTTTATGGTTTTCATTACAGTTGTAAATGGGATTGCTTCCTTGATTTCTCTTTCTGATGCTTCATTACTGGTGTATAGGAATGCAACCGATTTCTGTGCATTGATTTTATATCCTGCGACTTTGCTGAAGTCAGGGATCAGTTCTAGCGTTTTTTGGTGGAAACTTTTGGGTTTTCCATATAGAGTATCATGTCATCTGTGACGAGTGAAAGTTTGACTTCCTCCTGGCTGACTTGGATGCTTTTATTCCTTTGTGTTGTCTGATTGCTGATGATAAGACTTCCAATACTATGTTGAATAACAGTGGAGAGAGTGGACATCCCTGTTGTATTCCTGATCTTAGGGGAAAAGCTCTCAGTTTTTCCCCATTGAGCATGATATTAGCAGTGGATCTTTCATATGCGGGTTTTATGATCTTGAGGTATGATCCTTCTATCCCTACTTTCTTGAGGGTTTTTATCAAGAAATGATGCTGTATTTTGTCAAATGCTTTCTCTGCATCTGATGACAGGATCATGAGGCTCTTGTCCTTTATTTTATTGATGTGATGTATCACATTGTTTTGTGGATATTGAACCAGCCCTGATCCCAGGTATAAATCCCACCTGGTCGTGGGGAATAATTCTTTTAATGTATTGTTGGATCCGGTTGGTTAGTATCTTGCTGAGAATTTTTGCATCCATGTTCATCAGAGAAATTGATCTGTAGTTTTCCTTTTTAGTGGGATCTTTGTCTTGTTTTGCAATCAAGGTAATGCTGGCCTCGTAGAATGAATGGGAGTTTTTCTTCCGTTTCTATTTTTTGAGCAAAAGAATAGTGTTAACTCTTCTTTAATTGTTTGGTAGAATTCCGCTGTCCATCTAGCACTGGACTCTTATTTTCTGGGAGATTGTTGATTACAAATTCTATTTCTTTACTGGTTATGGGACTGTTAAAATTCTCTATTTCTTCCTATTTCAGTTTTGATAGTTTATATGTTTCTAGGAATGTGTCCATTTCTTCCAGATTGCTCATTTTATTGGCGTATAATTGCTCATAATATTCCCTTATTATTGTTTGTATTTCTGCAGTGTTGGTTGTGATTTCTTCTTTTTCATTCTTGATTTCATTTATTTGGGTCATTTCTTTTTTCTTTTTGACCCCACTGGCTAGGGGTTTATCAATTTTCTTAATTCTTTCAAAGAACTAGCTCCTGGTTTCATTGATCTGTTCTACTGTTTTTGTTTTTGTTCTTTCCTTCCTTCTTTCTTTCTTTCTTTCTTTCTTTCTTTCTTTGGGTTTGATAGCATTGATTTCTGCTTTAATCTTTATTATTTCCTGCCTTCTGTTGGTTTTGGGTTTTATTTGTTGTTCTTTTTCCAACTCTTTGAGGTGTAAGGTTAAGTTGTGTATCTGAGAACTTTCTTCCTTCTTTAGGAAGGCCTGGATTGCTATATAGTTCCCTCTTATGACTGCCTTTGCTGCATCCCAGAAGTGTTGGGCTGTGGTGTTATCATTTTCATTGGCTTCAATGTACTTTTTAATTTCCTCTTTAATTTCTTGGTTAGCCCATTCATTCTTTAGTAGGATGAAAATATGCACAGTATGATCTCGATCTTTTTGTACTTGGTGAGGGCTGATTTGTGTCCCATTATGTGATCTATTCTGGAGAATGTCCCATATGCACTTGAGAAGAATGTATATTTTGCTGCTTTAGGATGAAATGCTCTGAATATATCTGTTAAGTCCATCCAGTCCAGTGTGTTATTCATAGCCATTGTTTCCTTGTTGATTTTCTGTTTAAATGATCTGTCCATTGCTGTAAGTGGGGTATTGAATTCCCCTACTATTATGGTATTATTATCAATGAGTTTCTTTATGTTTATGATTGATTTATATATTTGGGTGTTCCACGTTTGGAGCATAAATGTTTACAATTGTTAAGTCTTCTTGGTGGATAGACTCCTTAATTATGACCCCATATACATCTCTTGTTACGGTCTTTATTTTAAAATCTAGATTGCCTGATATAAATATGGCTACTCCAGCTTTCTTTTGCTGATTATTAGCATGATAGATGGTTCTCCATCTATTTCCAATATGAAGGTGTCTTTAGGTCTAAAGTGTGTCTCTTGTAAACAGCATATAGATGGATCTCGTTTTCTTATCCATTCTTACCCTATGTCATTTGATTGGAGTGTTTAGACCATTCAAATTTATAGTGAGTGCTGAAAGATATGAATTTATTGCCATTATGTCACTTGTAGAGTTGGAGTTTCTGGTGGTGTTCTCTGGTCCTTTCTAGTCTTTGTTGCTTTTGGTTTTTTTTTTTTTTTTTTTCATCTTCTCTCCCCTCAGAGAGCACCCCTTATAATTTCTTGCAGGGCTGGTTTAGTGGTCATGAACTTCTTTAGTTTTCGTTTGTCTGGTAAACTTTTTACCTCTCCTTCTATTTTGAATGACAGCCTTGCTGGATAAAGAATTCTTGGCCAAATATTTTTCTGATTCAGCACATTGAATATATCCTGCCAAGTTTCTGTGGATAGGTCTGCTGCAAACCTGATCTCTTTTCCTTGTAGGTTAAGGACTTTTATTCCCTTGCTGCTTTCATGATTCTTTCCTTGCCTGAGTATTTTGTGAATTTGACTATGATATGCTTTGTTGATGGTCGGTTTTTGTTGAATCTAATGGGAGTCCTCTGTGCTTCCTGGATTTTGATGTCTGTGTCTTTGCAGGTTAGGAAAGTTTTCCACTATGATTTGCTCATATAAATTTTCTATCCCTTTTTTACTCTCCTCATCTTCTGGGATCCCTATGATTCTGATGTTATTCCTTTTTAATGAGTCACTTATTTTTATTTATTTTATTTAATGAGTTTTCTTATTTTTTATTTCGTGCTCTTTTGCATTAGTTTCCATCCTTTTTTCCTGCTTCATTATTCTCCATAAGTTTGTCTTCTATATTGCTGATTTGCTGCTCTCATCCATCCTTGCTGCTTTGGCATACACTCGAGATTGTAGCTCAGTTACAGCATTTTTTAAATTTTATCCTGACCAGCTTTTACTTCTTTTATCCTCACAGAAATGGATTCTAATCCCTTTTCAACCCCAGTTAGTATGCTTATTATCCTGATTCTAAATTCTGGTTCAGATATCTTGCTTGTATCTGTGTTGATTAAGTCCCTGGCTGTCGTTTCTTCCTGCTCTTTCTTTTGGGGTGAATTACTTTGTTTCATCATTTTGGAGGAAGAAAAGGAATTAATAAAGTAAAAAAAATTTAAAATTAAAAACAACACAAAGAAATCAAATAAAAGATGATAGATCCTAGGTGTGTTTTGGTCTGGTTGTTGAAAGAAGCTTGATAGATTAGAGAGAAAAGGGAAATATAAGAATAAAAAGAAAGAAAAAATGGGGGAAGAAAAAAAGGAAAATGTTTGAAAATTTGAAAAAATGAATACAATAAAATAGAATAAAATGAAATGATGAAAGTAAAATAGAATTTAAAAAATATAAAAAAATAAAAATATAGTAGAAAAAATTAAAGAGAAGTCTTTTTAATAAAAATGGAAAATAAAAACAGATTTTTTTTCTCTTTCTGTACTCAAGAATAAGAAAAGAAAAGAAAAAGAAAAAAAATGGAATAAAGGGATCTGCGAACAGAATGAAGTATGGTTGAAGTTACACCTGGTTTCCGGTAGAAGCCAAGCAATGAAGCACTTTAGTGCGTGAACTAAGCAGGTGGAGAGACTTGTGTTTGTCAAGAGTGCTTTTGGCCCAGTTGGGCTGGGATTTTTGTAATGGCTCGATTCTCCACTAGATGGCGCGGCTTTATCTTATTGGGGTGGATTGCTGTAGCACGTGTAGGCCTATATGCGAATGCGCGGGAGGGGTGAAAATGGCGTCACTCACCCTGTCTCTCCTTTTAGAACTCTGTTCTCTGTGATCAGCAGTCGCAAGCCCATCCTTTGTCTCCAGCTTCTATCCACTCCACGCTTTTCCACTGTCCGTGACCAAGCCGTCAGGTTGCCTCGTGGCACCTTCCTCCTGAGTTTTATCTCTGATTCGGCTGTGTTTCCTGACCCCTCACTTCTGAGGAACTGCGGCTTTGACCCGAAATGACCCTCTGTGGGAGCGTCTCACTGAGCAATGGCCAGGTGCCGGCCACACCCAGGAATGTTTTTGGGACCGTGATGCTGCCAATGCCCAGAGACTGCGGCTGAGTCTCAGTCCGCCCCAGAAAAAGTTCGCATGATCTTGAAGCAGCAGCCTTTCAAGTTTTATGGAAAATCACAACACATATCTGTCACTAGTCTTCACCCTTCACGTCCTTGTTCCAACATCAGCGAACGTGGTTGTTCTCCGGGGCTGCTGGGGTTGCTTTGCCTGTGGGATGGAGCACAGACTCTACCAAATGTCCTCCAAAAACCCCTGAAGACCTCACTCTCTGCTCCTGGAGATTCACCCTTCCCACCAGAGCACTGCCAGGTATGGAGCTGCAGAGTTGCAGACTCTGTGCCCCCCCCTGATTATAGAGTCTTAATGAAGTTTAAAACCTCTCCTTTCTCCCTTTTTTGTTCAGTCCCTGGGGCTGTTTCCACTTCTCCACTTTCTCTCCAGCTGCTTTGTGTGTGTGTGGGTGCTTTTCCTGTACTCTCCCCCATCTCCATCCTCTTTCTGCAAGCAAAAACAGCTCCCTGCCCTCCGAGGCTTCTCTCTCCCCCATTTATCTCTCCACGCCGCACACCTGCAGAGTTCTGTGGTTCGGGTTGTGCATATTGTTGTGTTAACCCTCAAATCAGTTTTCTAGGTGTACAAGATGGTTTAGTGTTGATTTGGATGCATTTTAGGGATGAGAGATGCCAAAAAAAACCTTCCATGCTGTTCTGTCATCTTGGCCTCTCAGGAGATTCTTGATTAACTAGTTTAAGATTCCTATCTGGGGGTGCTGAAATGATAGTTAAGTTTGTTTTGATGATGTGGGGCTTAGCATACGTGATCAGTTTTGGGCCTGTTGTCTTTCTTTTTTCCTTTTTAATGATTATTTCCTTAACCCCTGCAATGAAATGAGGTGCAGGAGACGTTGAATCAAGAAAAGTCTAGAATAGAGTGAAGTTGGATCCCGTGAGGTAAAGAGTCATGATTTAGCAAAAAAAATCCAGAAGTAGAATCTAGCTCCTCAAAATTTACTTCCCGAGCAAAGAGATGATGAAAGCAGGAAATGTCATAAAATTATCCAGTAAGTCTAGTGAGTTTTCTTCCATGTCCATATCTCAAAAGCAACGAAAGGAATTAAGTCTTTTCTTTGTATAGGTATCTTTCTGTGAAGTTAAGCCATTCTGGGTACAAATTCCTTTGACTTTTGAGCTGATTATGATACTATTTACTCAGTATTTTTTTCCAGGTCCACACAGTCTTATTTCAGCTCCTCAGATTAAAATCAGTGTCTGGAAATATAAAACAATATGTTTTGTGGTTGCCCCAAACCTAATTTTCAGCACTATGGAATAAGTACTTGCATATGTGGTCCTTTATATACTTGTTTTTATGAGTAATATACCTCATAGCCTGCTTTTTTTTACTTTTTAGTCTACACTAAAAATCAAACTGCTATGACAGGGTCATACATAATCAATCAAATAGACCAAAAAACTATTTGAAGTAATTTTCTATCACTAAGCTGCCTTTTGGGAACTGTATAATTGGTGTGCTTCACTAGATAGTCAAATGGATGCAAATGTGTTTAATGCTCATGACTTTCTTCCAGGTAGTCTCTTGGGTTCATACTACCCATCCTTTTTCCTTTGTAGGTAGGTGACTTTATATATTTTTAAGCTTTCATTGTATAATAATAGTGACAAGAAAAATAAACGTTCACCAAGGAGTCAAAGATAATTACTAGGCCACTATTTTAAATGATACTTAACCATAGGCCTCTACCATTTGGGGATGAGTATAGGAAATATTTTGAACAAATCCTTTTTCTTCAAGAACACTTTGAGGGGTTGAATGCACTTTTTCTTTGTAAGTATCTGTTAAAATATAATTTGCATTCTCTCTGATCTTGGGGTTTTGATGTTGCGTGCAATGAACTGAGACATTGCATTACAAAAAGAAATCTTTAGACACTTGACAGCTTTTAGGTCTCCAAGGAATCTATTCAATTAGTGTCATGTCCTGGTTCCCCATGGTATGAAAATACACACAGAATTGCAGATGTTTTAGAAATTGTATCTAATAAACCAGGGAAAACATCATAAAATTCTTGTATTAAAATAAAAGAAGACAATAAAAATGGGTTCCTGCATAACATATGTAAAAGCAGTTGTGTAGAACCCAGCATTTAGTTCGTTCTGAATGAAGGTGTGTTATCTGAATCAGCTAAGCTAAGATTATATAGCTATCATTTTAATTAGATATATCAAAACCTATTTACACAGGCTGAGTCAAAGCCACATTTTTTCTCAGGGGCAGCTGGGAAATCCCATTTCTGGGGGAAGAGATGCCATTAATTAGATATTATAGATTGGAGTCTCCAGGATTAAGGTCCTGTAGGATAGATAGGACAGATTCCCAGAGTGGATATGAATGAATAGAACTTTTAGTGAGTGTCAACCTTTATCTATGGAAGGTATAGAAATTGAAGACTAGAGAACTTGAATCTATTATTAAAGTCAAATGATTAGCAAAGTGCTATGATAGGATTAAAATGTCAAATAAAAAAAAGGATTATAGTTAAACACAGACATAAAGTAGGGAATAGGAGCAAAGGAGAGGCAATCAAGAAAAAATTTTTTGACTTCCCCAAACTCACTTTCATGGTTGCTGATTGTGTGGTATATGATTGAAAAGGCTTGGTATAAAGGCACAGTTTCTGTGAGTACAGTTTCTTTCTTAAGCTGAAGTGATTGCATATATGCTTCCCCCTGCTTGATGTAGGCTCCTGCTCCAGCAGAATGTCAAGTACTTGGTTGTTGCTCACAGTGCCATTAATGCCCAGATGGCTTGGGTAGTTTCTGAGCTCTGCCTTCAACTGCCATATGACTTCTAGAGATCCTTTGGTCTTTCCTTCCCATACCTATGTCCTTCCAGTTTTCCTGATTTTTTTTTTACATAATTAGATATACTTCTTTGTCTCTACTTTCATTTCTGGTATAACCTCTGTTTCTGGTTATATACTTGCCTTTTATCCAGCCATGTCTTGATCTCTGGTCTGTGTATTGATTCTGACTCTGAACTATTACAGTGGTCACAATTGTGTACAATCTCCATGGGTTAATATCTCGATATTTTGTTCATTCCTGGATTTTCATTCATTTAAAGGCCTACTATGTGCCAAATTTTGTTTTTACCCTAGTATCTAACTAGGAAGTACATAGTTAAGCAGCAGGGATGAAATACATTCTCTCTCTTTATTGAAGTTTGATCAATGAGAGAGAAAGTAACAAAATCAAAACTGGTTGTAAACATACTAATGACAGACATCCTGACAAACAAATTGATTGCATTTTCTGTCAAAAGAATCCTTAACCTTGCAAATGCTTTCAGTAAGAATTGCATGATTTTCTATAATTACCAATGTAAAATAATATGGAATCCATGGATTTATCAAGCATGATCATCTGAATACAAAATGGTGAAGTTTCATACCCAAAGTGGCTCCCTCTGTGTAGTTGATGTGGTTACATATATGTTCTGGAGACCACATATTTTAATCTGTGCTTAGTGTACATTCTGATGTGATAAGAAAATCCCTGGACAATAATAAGACCTGCACAGTTATATTGGCGGTCTTGAACCCCTCACTGTTTATCTTTGTCTCAAGGTTGTTTCCTTGAAATTAGTAAATCTTGAAATGGATAATTTGTTTCATAGGAGACTGAATAAACAATTTAATCCTTTTTGCATTATTGCAATCATCCAGTATCCTTTTGCTATTACTCATCAGTCCCCACAGATCTGGGGCAATTCAATGTATTTAAAATCTCAAGGAGTCAGATATTTTCATTATAAAGTTTTTATTATGAGGAAAAAAGAAATCACTATGGATATACGAAGTTACTTATTTTAAATACTGAAAGTTAGATTATGGTTTTTAAAGTTATTTATTTTTAATATACAAATTCTATCATCTCTTTCATAAACATTCATTGAGAAGAACTACTTTCATTAATATAGTTACTAAAAATCTACACTTATTCTAGAATTAATAGTAAAGTTGTAAAACAAAAATCTTTAAAAAATCCTATGTGCAACGTAACATATATCGTAAACATTTAAAACTTCTTAATCCAAAAGAAAGTAAATTAGTTATGACTAACAATTACAGAATATCTGCTAAATACTAAGACCATCTGCTGTTTTACATATATTAATTAAATCTCATAAGTCTCAAGAATTTTTCAAGTAGCAATTATTACTTGAAGAAGCAGATTCAGAGAAATTATCAGTGGTCTTTCTCAGAGTATATTGAGTAAATGACAGAAGTCAAAGTCAAAATCAGGGCTGATTAATACAGTAGTCACATTCCTTTTGCTATAGCATGCCACCTAATATAAAACTGATGTAAAGTACACATTATCATAGAGTTAACTTGTAAAGAAGTTGCTTTGGATTCTATACCATTAGTAGAATACTTAATTTTATAATAACTGACTTAATTTCTGGTTTAAAATTCAAAACAATTGTTTCACTTTTAATATTTTAAATATATATAGCTATATCTGTTCATAACTGACTAGTTCACTGTCAAATTAGTTTCAATAAACATTATTCACTAGATTAAATTTATGTTATTAATTTTATTATGTGGTTATATGTATATTGAATTTGTTTTGTAATTTCTTAAGAGCTATAAGAATAATGAATTTGATAGAGTTTGATATATATGGATACATAAAGGAATTTAAATATATACTAGGAGTCCATGCAAATTTTTTTTCTTTTTGAATGGTTGACACCTTGAAAACTTTTAGAAACAGAGATGGAAATTCCCTGTGTTTTGATGTTGACCAAAGTTAAATGGTTATATTTGAAAGAGAATAGAGTGCTAAAGAATTTTAATTCTTAAAATGATTATTTCTCAGTAGAAATCAATTTTGCCATTAAGATATCTTCCCCAAATTTGCATACATGTCTGTTGGTGTGAGTTACTTAGGGCCTAAGTAGCTCTGGGCCGTCACTTGAAAAGTGAAAGATCAGGTAATAGAAAACAATTATCTGATATTGCTATTAATAGCTCACCTTCATTTTAAAGCTTTTATAAAAAATAAAATAATCATCCTATATGATTTAGATGGGAAAGTGAGGCATAAAAAGTTTACTAAGATCGGGGAATATAGTGAAGACCAACGTTACTACAATGTATGTGGGTAAAGAAGGAAAGGATGGGGAGGTAAGGACAAATAGAAGAATGTATCTTAAAATATGACTTGGAGGAGAAGATGATATTTAAGAAATAGGATTCCAAATTCAGTGCCTTTAACTAGTAAGAGTTTAAGTTAATCAGCTATTAACTGCATTCAGCCTTCATTCAACCTTCCAAGTCTGATCATGTTCACCTGAATGTTTTTTCCTATTGACATGAATTAGTCTGAGGAAAGCTACTGCCTGCCATTCAGAGCTGACTTATCATTTTGATACTAATTCCATTCATAGTAGTAAGGACTAAGTAGTAGTAGTACTTAAAAATTCTTGAGTTTTTAACTCTGTAATAACACAATGCTTCAGAGAGGTAGGTGCTGAAACTGTGCCCATTTTACAGACAGGAAAAGTAGAGGAGTATGTAATTCAAACAGGCTGTGTAACTTAAACAGGCAGTTTAAACAAACTGGCAATCTGACCCTCTACATGTTCTTAGCCAGTATAATGTACAGTCTTTTGATGACCTGGTAAATAATCTTTACCAGCCCACAGTTTGGCTTTATAAACATCTCATTAGCAAAAATATTTATGGATGGTTTAGATTTAGAGGCAAAATCTATTATGGTTGCTATTAAGGTGAATTGATTGTCTGATGGCTGTGTCATGGCCAACTCTTACTCAGCAACTAAAGCTCGTCTGTGATGCCAAGGATTGAGCAAATAGTGCAGTTCCACCAGTGACCTATTTATAATATTCTTAGGGCTGTACATAAATATTTTATACTCTATTATGGTTTTTATGTTGAATGTGTGATGAGATATCTTACCTCTAATATATTCTAAATTAAACTTACTTTACACTGAAAATATCTTAAATTATATTTTTCAAACTTTGCATGTTTTAGATTAAAAATCTTAACATTGATTTTGATGAGTAAAAATAATGACTATTTAATTTGAAGTTGAGTTTAATTGGGAACATGTACACACCAAGGCAGGTTTGCCCTCAATATTATCATAAATTAGTTGATAGATTTAGCTTTTGACATGATTGGGGGTGTTAGCACCACATTAAGTATTGACTAAATCTGCATCTTTATTATAATTAAAAATGTATGAAATTTTATGTATGGAAATCTAATCATGTTGTATTTATTTTATGTCTATTTTATTTTGATTTGATTCATATTTATAATTTTATCAATTCATGCTACTTAAAAACAATTACCATATTTCTTAACTAATATGAAAGGAAAAGCCTAATCATATGTTAATTATAATTTTTGGTGGTAAATATTTCAAAGCACTTTGTGTTTACGACAGATACTCAAATGTACCAGTATATTCCTTACCTGCTAATTTTCATGGTGGAGTTATCCAGTTAAGCTCCATTCTACTGAATTTTTTTTTGTGGCAGGTAACCAGATGTATCTTTTTCAATGCATTGAGGAGTAGCAGATAGTCACCCATTCTCTTAACATGATGATATAGCAAGAGAACTTATAAAAAGCATCATGTGTAGTATCATGATCAGATTCTTAAAAACTATAATGCCAGTGAGAAACTCAAACTTAAAAATGTCCTCACATTTAATATATTTCCAAACGTAAGTATATTTCATTCCTCCATAAAAGTGTCATATTATGGCTATGTTTTCACCACACCAATAGCTGGCAAACACTTACTTCTGAGTAAACTCAGTAGTTCCATCTGTAGCCAGTTATTTCTATATCAGCTGCTTGGTTGTCAAAATTACTTAACTGATGTTGAAACAGATTATGTTCCTCATTCTGTTAAATAAGTTAATATATGTAAAGCATTTCGACCAGTGCCTGGCATACAGTAAGCAATATAGAATGTTATGTGTTACTTTTTTTTTCTTCACAAATTTAAGCTTGGTTCTTTGGCAGATTTTGGGATGAGACCATGTAGCTAAGTTTCTAGATTTAAAATATTATATATACCCTAACACACATCATTTAAATGTTTCTGTCAAAGTAATAACCATGAATTTATTCCAGATTTCAGCAAAGTTGTTTATATACATTTTAAAAACACTTCTCCATAGGAAAATCTCATTACAAATTTTACTCTTATTTTACTAGAAATAAACAAACTCATGTGCTATCCCTTTATGTAAATTTCATAGACCATAATTGTGTACTTTAGTGCTACTTCTGTTACAGCATACTTTAGGGGAGTGTTTGCTTTGTAAACCTAAAAGTAACTTTGAAAACTTTTTTTAACACTTGCTAGATGTCTTCCTTAAAATGAATATCTTAAATATCTTTATATAACATTTCCCTTCTTCTGGCAATCATCTTCTTTCCCCAAAATAGATATGATTTTAGGTGTGAGTGTGTGTGCATAAGTGTTGGAGTGCTACACATTGTAATCTATGGGGATTTGAAAAGACCCACCTGGAAACTTTAAGTACTGATGAATTGAAGGAATGCTGCTTTGTGCTAGTTAAATTATGTCCCAAGCAGCTAAGAGAAAGGCTGTATTTAAAGTTTGACCCTAAACTCTATGTATAATGGAAAACTACTGTTAAACTTCATGTCAGGAGAAACCACCTCTAATTTTTAAAAAATGTTCTTTTTCTGAAAACAGTCTATAATTTTCAGATTAAAATTGTAACCCTCAAAATAGTTTCAAAAGTTCAGTCCTAATAAACTTTGATTAGTACCTGCTAAAGCCAATTAAACCATCATTACACACAGAAAGAGAAATTTAACATGGCATTTTTATTCATCCTTATTTTAAAAAATGGTTATTTTTTAGTCACAACACTTTAGAGGAATAAGGGTGGGATACCCTTGTTTATTGCTAATCTAGGCTATGCTTTTAAAGTAAATGACTCATTTGTGATTTGAGACCATTTTAAGGTTAGCTGGGCTTCAATAATAAATGCTAATAAACAAAAAGCCATTACAGCTACATTTTACCTTTACTTTTTTCTTCCTGTATCATGATGCATGAATTTACAAGATTAACAAAGTACAGTGTAGAATTTGTGGTTAATGGGTAGACTTCTACAGACCCAGAAATAGATGGATTCAAAGCTCTAAAAAAAATCAATACGTAAGGAAAAAGACATGAAGATATGAGCATACCAAACTCAGCTCTTTCAGTCTATATAGTCCCACATGGGATGGGATTTGTTGACCTTAAGGAAACATCTCAGGGGTGGAAACTGAATATAGACTCTCATTTAATAAATTAAGGAAAATTCCCAAAGGGCCGCAGGTAACAGGCAACCTAAAAATCAATCAATATGATATGAACTAAATTGTAAACTCTGAAAATTGACATCTGCTTTGTAAGTGTGTTAAAATAAAGTGGGGGGAAAATGTCATTGTGAAAAAATAATAGTTCTGATGTCAGCACAATCATTAAAACTTGGGCCTGCATCTCCACGGGGTGTAAACTGTAACTTCCTACCTGTGTGATGTTGGCCACATTTTTAAACCTCTCTGAGCTTCAGTTGCCTCCGTTATAAAACTGAGATAATAAAATTCACCTCACTGTGTTGGTATAAGAAACAAACAAGGAAGTACTTCGGTAAGTCTTGGGAACCAAATTTTTACTCAAAAAATCAAAATTGCAATTGTTATCATTTTCATTATAACTAAAGCTGGACATTGAGCATTTCTTTTTTTTTTTTCATCCACTTAACATAATACTTTTTTTTTTTAATTTATTTTCAAGTTTGTGAACATACAGTGTAGTCTAGGTTTCAGGAGTAGAACCCAGTGATTCATCTCTTATATATGACACCCAGTGCTCCTCCCAAAAAGTACTTTCCTTTATGTGCATCACCCATTTAACCCAACTCCTGAACTTTTTTTTCCACTGTGACTCTAATGATGCTCAATCATCTCTGACAATGGTTAAGGCTGCAGTAATTTAAGTGTCAGATTTTACATAATCTTTTAGTCTGTGAAGTTTGACTATTCTTTCTCTCCTTAAATGTATACTTTGGCTCTTGGTGGCACTCTTGCCACAGTCTCTAAGATCTCCCTGTGTCCTTTTCAGTCTCCTTTAAATGTGTTCCCATTCTGAAAGAGATGGCTATTTAAAAATGCTTCAATGGTTCCTCTTTATTATGAGGTAAGAGAACTCTGCTTATGGCTGGGACAAGGCAGCCCTTTCTCCTCTGGCACTGTGGACACTGTCCCTTGACCTATGAGGTCTTATTTCCTCTGTCTGGAGCTCTCTTTTCTCCTTTCCCTTTCTCTTCACCCTCAGGACAACTGCATCTGGCTCTGGGTTTTGTGCAACCTCAGCATTTCCACATCTCTTTCCAAAATGCATATTTGGAAAATATTTAAAGGTGTTTGTTTCATGGTACAACATGTCTTTTATCGAGATGGACATATAATTGGTGAGGTATAAAACTAGGAAATTCAGTTCTTCAGGGTCCAAATTCCATCTCTTTTCATTCCTCTCCACTCCATTTCATTTTTGGCAAATGCTAGTTTATTTTATGCTTGATATTTCAGAGTTGCCTCCTATAACCAATACCTAATGCTATCAAAGCTTTAAGAACATTCATTGCAAACTTTTGTATCTACTTCCATACACTTGAATGTAGCTTTTATTACTCTATTCCAGGACTTATCTAAGAACATCTTAATTCCGTCCCTACATCCCAAATTCCCAGCAATACATACCACACATGCTTTTAGAATAATCTTCCTAACTTTCAGATCTGATAGTGTCTCTCCTTGCTCTTCAGAAAACTTAGAGGCTAAACTTGTGTATATCTTTGATAGACTAGCTACCGTGTCAGATCTATATGCAAATAACTCTCCATGTCTCTCCCCACCTCCCACAAGACTGCAGGAACTGAATCTTGTTTGCTTTTGAACCAGCCCCTTACCCCCAAATGAAAGAACAACCATCCAACCCCTAACAATGTGGCACTTAACTAAGTATGATGCTTAACTTCATGATCACGCAGAACTATGACATAGACCAAATAGCCTCTGTCAAGTTCCAAGGAAAACTTATAATGCATATTCATCCTTGAAATATTTTAGCCTTTAGAAAAAGATATATTCTTAACCGCCACATAAGCTGTGAGGCACACTTTTCAAATAAGCAAACTAAGAGCTACTGTTAACAAAGAGAAGAAAGCATTTGAATGAAAGCAATTCCTGTATCATCTGTTTGGCGAAAACATAGGGAATGAAGCATCAGATCTGGTGCCATTTTCAAGCAGCAGGTTGACTCAGAAAAGAATAATTTAAGGAAACTTATTTGTGGCTTTAATATTTTTAGTAGACCATTAAAGTGTACCCTTCACTGCTGCCCATTGTGTCCCCCATTCATCTTGAACAACAAAGTTCTACATCAAAGTGATTAGCTGCTGGACATTTCAGCATATTAATATGACATTCCAATTAATTCAAATAAGGAGCACCATTGCTCTTAGAAGCTAATGATCATAGGAAAGCCATGATTAGTCATGTCAGGTTGAAAATTTCATCAGCCTCATGCTACTTACATAACTAAATTGTCACAAAGCTACAGTACTTGAAAGAGAAGGCTGCTGTTTACCACCATGTCAGGTAGAATTGAAACAAATAGAAATGGCACAAAACAGATGAATGAAAATGAGCGTAATTCAAAACATGAGAAAAAAGAACTTATTTAGCTACTACTTTGTGTCCTGTGGTAGCTGTTCAACATTCCAAGTCTAAAAATGTTCTACGGCATCCAAGAGAACTCTTTACCAGTTGGCAACATTTCCACCATATGCTTATCATTTCAGCTTTTTCCTGTCACTGGAGAATAAGTTGAAATTAGCCAATCACACCAAATGTGCCTTTCAGAAGTGAGTCCTCTAGCTCACTATAATAGGAAAATGAACATAGTTAAAAGATAATGAAAAGAGTATCAGCAAATTTCAAATTACCTTGTAAAAAAGAGAAGTAAGGGTTTTATGCAACTATACTTTTAGTAACTATTTTAAAACATGAAAGCCTCAAACTTTATATTTTCACTAATAAAAATATATTGACATGTGTCACATGGAATGTATAATTTTACTGTGCTAAATGAATTGTCAAAATCTGGAAAGGTCTTCCATGTTTTAGTATGATATATGACATTATAACTGGCAGACATTAAAGAAATCAGTGAAATTCAGAGTACAGCCCTTAATTTCTTACAAATTTCTATTTGTAAGTACATGGAGTGGATGTTAAGGCCCTGCAGATAGTACATATAATGTGACTAGACATAATTTTCACTGCCTAAATTTACAGAGAAAAAAGTCTTAAATGAAAAAATGTAAAACCTACATTTAGAGAATAAACATGTATCTTCTTAAAGCAGCTTGAATTTACTTCTACCTGGCTTAAAATCAGGAATCATATTTTCTAGGACTGACTTGGTCAAACTTCTAGTAGCTGTGGTGGCTGAGAAGTGTTCTCACCTGGTAGCAGAATGCTCCTAAGTGGTCGTTCCAGCAAGTGCTGAAAATGATCGGCTTGTTTGACCTACAGTGGAGAATAGGATGTGGGACATCTTATGAATTGGCCTGTGCACATTCTCCAAAACTTTTCACATTGAAAGGTGGGGTCTATTACCCCCCATCCATGGAAATCTTGGTGCACTTGTGATGACTAAGATGGATGTGACACCATATGTCTTCTAAGGCTAGGTTGCAAAAAGTCCGTACAACTTCTGCGTGGTTCTTCTGGATGCCTTGCTTTTGGAATAGTTTTTGGTGAACCTTCTTGGGAGCCAAAGGTTGTGCTGGTGGAAATCCATGCCACACGAAGACACATGTAGATGCTTCAGGTGATAGTTTCAGTCTCTGGGTGATTCCACCCCAGGTGCTAAATAAGTGAGTAAAGAAATCTCCAGATGAGTCTGCCTACTTGGCTTTTCTCAGCTAAGGCCCCAGAGTTTGCAGGCAGGGTCAAGGCTTCCCCTCTGTACTCTTTTCCTACTCCTGACCCACAGATTCATAAGCATTATAAAATATTTGCTATTTTATGCCACTAAGATTAGGGTGTTATATAGGAATAATGAGGAAAAAACCCTAATAAATATCAAGGTGATTTCATATATTAGTGTATTTAAAATTTTACATATAGTTCACTTTATCTTTACTACAAACTAGGAGACATATATTTTTAGTTTGCTTACACATGAAAAACTGGAGTTCAGAGAAGTTTCCTGAGATTACTCTTAACTGGTGGAGTTGAAACTGAAAACCAGGTTTGCCATGTCTGAAGGCCATTTTTCTTAAATACTGATTTTTTTCCCTGCCATGTTTATAAAAGCTGAACAAAGGAGCCATCCTGTTTAATGGTTATTTTAATGTTTCTGAAATGCAATATCCTAGACACTGTCAAACATGATTCAAATGAACATTCCATCATTTCAGTCAAAAAATACTTTTGCAGAACATACTATGGAGGGAGGGGGGCAGTTGCTGAGTTAATATGTCAGTGTGATACTGACTTTTAGTAGATGCTTTTGACACGCTTTTTCAAAGGATAAATGAAAGAATGAATGAATTAACTAGGTCATAGTAACTTAGTAGAGTTCCTTGAGGAACTTTCTAAAAGAGTGATTGATGCCTTCATAGAACAATGTAATAAACTTCCATTATCATATTTGTTTCATTTCTGCTCTATCATAAGAGGGATAAATACTCCTCTCATTACTTCAAACTAGTAAGATTCCTTGTTTAAGTGGATACTTAATACCTGTTGATAATGCCTTAAGTTGGAATGCATAGAATGGGGATGCAGAATGAATAAGGATTCATGAACTATTTCAACAAAATGAACTTTAAATGACTACAATAAAAAAAGGTATCTTATAGATCTCATTGAGCTACTGTAAAATTTAGAAAGGCAAATCACAGGGAACATTTTTAATAGTTTGGAAGTTAATTTAAAAAGGGACTTTTTTATGCAGAATTTTAGCAAAATATTGCCACCTTTAAAGAAACAGTACTTGTGTTGATTTAAGTCTTTTATATTGATATTTCTTTCTATGACATTAAAAATAAGGTAGGTAAATAAAAAGAGGGGAATGTAATTCAATACAACTAGTTCAATACATCTTATTGCTAAATTATTAGGTTAATGATGCTTTTAAGTGAAAAGTAGCTTCAGGAAGTCATGGGGGCTAGTAGGTTAAGCACTTAAACTGATGGGAAACTGACCCATTCATATCAGATCCATCATGACCCAATCTCATATTGATTTTATTTCATAATGGATTATCTCCATGTTGTGAAATATTTTATAGAGGAAATTTCACTATAAATATATGGGCAAAAAATAAATGGAAAAAATTTGGTAGGTAATGAAAAGTTTTTTTTTATTAAAGTATACTTGATATACAATATCCTATTAGTTTCAGGAGTGTATTATAGTGACTCAGTTTTATGCATTATGAAATGATCTCCACCCCAAGTCTAGTTACCATCTGTAACCACACAGTTAGTTATTACAATATTATTGACTGTATTCCCTATGCTGTAACTACATCCTCATGACTTATTTATTTTGTAACTGGAAGTCTATACCTCTTAATCCTCTTCACCTATTTTGCCTTTCCTCCCAACCCCACCCCCCTCAGGCAACCAACAGTTCATTTCCTGTATCTGTGAGTCTGTTTCTGTTTTGTTTTGTTTATTCATTTGTTTTGATTTAAAATTCCACATGTAAATGAAATCATGTGGTATTAATCTTTTCCTGTTTGACTTATTTCACTTAGCCTAATATTCTCTAGGTCTAGCCATGCTTTGCAAATGTCAAAATTTCATTCTTTTTTATGGCTGAGCAATATTTCAGAGTGTGTGTATATATGTGTGTGTGTGTGATGCATGTTTATAATATATATTATATATATTCATCTATTATATTCAGCTAATATATATTTCTTTAGTTGAGACTTAGGTTGTATTCATATGTTGGCAATTGTGAAGAATGCTGCAATGAACAGAGGGATGCATATATCTCATTAGATCGGTGTTTTCATATTTGGATAGATACACAGAAATGCAATTGCTGGATCGTATGATAGTTCAATTTTTTAAGTTTTTTAAAATTTATTTATATTGAGAGAGAGAGAGAGAGTCAGTCACTCAGCAAGCAGGTGAGGGGCAGAGAGAGAGAGGGAGGAAGAGACAATCCCATGCAGACTCTGTACTACGGTCAGCATGGAGAGCCCAGTGCAGGGCTCTAACTCACAAACCATGAAATCCTGACCTCAGCCAAAATCAAGAATTGGATCCTTAACTGACTAAGCCACCCAGGGCCCAATTACATTTTTAATTTTTTGAGGAACTTCTCTCTACTGTTTTTATAGTATCTGCACCAATTTGCATTCTTATCATCAGTGATTTATAGATTTTCATAAAACAAACACTATTCCCTTAATTTTGAATTTGTGTCTACCTCTTGCTAAATTGAAATTAAAATGGTTCTTTAAATATTTATTTCTTCTCCAGATTCTACTCATCATGATTCAAAAGTCTCAATGATAAATTTGAGCCAGAGTACCCATTGCCATTTACAAAATTATAAGTTGTGGTTACTGTCTTAAGGAGGAGATAACTGATGAACATTTTGTAAATTGAGTTCCGTGTAACAATACATTGAGTTGCAAAATAAAATTCTGAACTATAGACCTTTAAGTTTCTGTGTATATAACAATTTTTGTATATTTGTGTTGGGAGAAATAGGAATCAAGATAGTTAAAGTCATTGATTTATTCTTTTCATATTTTTATTTAGGCACTGTAGATAAGACATTATCTCATCTTAAGGTGTTTATAATATAATTGATGAGTAGATATTTTAAGAAGTACACACTATTACAGGTGTCAGAAAATTATATAGGCGTTAGGGTGAGAGCACCAAATAGGGAGCTGGTAATTCTTCTTGGGCTTCAGGTCTGAGCGGCATGATAAATTAATTGAGATGGTTTTAAATAAAACAATTTTTAATTAAAATTTCTTATTCATATATTACCAACAGTTTTTTTTTCAGTATTGAAAATACATATTAAATTCCTCTTTAGTATACTCCTTCTTAACTCTTCACTGGTTTCCCTCTGCTACGCTTACACATTAGCAGCTCCTTTACCAACATTTTCTGCCTACACAGTGAAGCTCATCTTAATTTTAGCATGGCTGAAACAAAATAAGGATGATGAATTAACTACCAGAAGGTCACATCAAGATATTCTAGAAGCAAATTAAAGTGACATTTGGTTAATAAACTCCTTTTTTATATTCATGTACTGGCTTTCCTCCATTAAAAATAAATATTCAGAGACACTATGATTTAACTAAAAAATAACAGTAACATTTTGAGTTCTCTCAATTTAGTCTTATGTCTAAACACATTAGGTTTCACATTTTCCTCATTTTCAATGAAGACTATTTTCTCTATTTTCTGCCAATGTCTTTTCATAAAGTATAAAAGGCACATTACTAATGATTTTTCTATTCTGCTGTGTAATTGTTTTTAAAAATGAAATTCAGCATTGCCAGTAATATGCATGTCTTAATTATTCCCCCCATATAAGTGTGTCACTCAGAATTTCAGAACTTGCTATAGTGGTTCAGGGCAGTGGGGGAGTCTTGACGTCGTCTCCTATGAAAACTGTCTTAGAAGAGATGAGACTACCTGGACCATAGCAATGGCTGTGATTTGTAACTCTGCATATTATCATTGCCCAGTGTTTCTGCCTTGGCACAGCAGTTTCTAGAAGAGGAGGGGTGTTTCTTCCTTCAGCCTTACATTTCATTAAAGGGACTCCATGCCACAGCTGATCTCCCAGTGTTAATTTGGTTGAAGTCTTTGAGTTCACTTGATGTCCATTTTCCAGGCATACAACACTGCCAATAAGATGGTTGAACTAGAAGAGATTGTGGTGTCAGTTGCTTTGCACATATCAAACTAGAATCAACTCTCCATCCAGGTTTTGAAGCATAGAAGCCATTGACAAATTCATCATTTTCCTAATTTTACAATGACTTCTCTAAGAGGCCCATTTTCTCTTGGACAGGCATCATAGCCTAGGTATTCAAATAAGTTATAACTAAAAAAAAAATTCTTGGCCCTCTCTTAAGTGAATTTGTGGGCACACACAGAAATCTGCTCTTAATGACTGCACCATAATTCTATGTTCTACACATGTGCTTGCTTATTCAGGGATCTTACTGAAGTTTCCTTGTGGCCCAATATAGGGTAAGTTTCATAATTATGCTATCAGCACTTAGAAAGAAAATGTACGTCCTATAAAGTACAGAGTTCAGTATATGGGTATTTGATATTATCTACTGATGCATTATTCAGGGATCCATCTGACTTTTCTACTTAATATGTCAAAAGGTTAAATTTCTCTAAACTGTTTCTTTATTTCTTCCTTTGTTTCAGTGTTTGTCTTATTTGAAACATAAAGATTAATTATGTATATATATTTTAAAGATGTATTTATTTTGCCTATTTTGTTTTATTTTATTTTACTTTATTTTATTTTAGAGAGCGTATGTGTGGGAGAATGGCAGAGAGAGAGAGAATCTTAAGCAGCTCCATGCTGATCCCAGAGCCTGACACTTGGCTGGATCCCACAACCCTGGGATCATGACCTGAGCTGAAATCAAGGGCCAGATGCTCAACCAACTGAGCTATCTAGACACCCCTAACTTTATATTTATTATAGATTTTATCTTTCAACATTTCAGATTTTCTGAATCAGCTCTTTCTGATACTATTGTTTTAATCCTGTTTTCTTCCTTTATTTCCCATGTCATCTTGTTCCCCACCATTTTGTTTGTAGCTGTTGTGACCGTTATTGGATTCACATCACATAGTTATTTGTGTATCTTCATGTGCTTTTACAATATACTTTAATGGCCTATTTTTCATGAGATTTTCTTTTTTTTTTGTTATAAGTATTTTTGCCAAATTTTGGGCATATGAGTTTGTGTTTACTTCTAAAGCTTTCTGTTTTGACTCCATTTATGCTATAATATTTCATGCTATGCCATATATATATATATATATATATATATATATATATTTCACCATTCTGCAGGAATTTGAAAGGATAGATTAAAAAATAATGTTTATGTTTACACTTCTAAATTCTGTATTTAAACATATGTTTCTCAAATTTCAACATAAGACTGAAACACTATTTTGTAAAATGAAGAATGCTTAAACATACACTTTTTTTGCTTTTAGTTGGGGGTAAATATGTATTGAAATGTTAATCATATATTATTGATCTTGTTAAGCTGCATTTCATTTTGTTGCTCTTGAGCACAATCTTTTTTTTAAGACTTAATCCTATTTGCTAATACAATTTTAAGATCAATATTTCCCCCAATACATTTATTTGTGAATTTTTTATTTTGTTCTGTCCCATCTTCAAATGAACCTTTTCTTTCTTTCTTTCTTTGTTTTTTCCTTTGTTCCTTTCTTTTTCTTTCTTTCTTTCTTTCTTTCTTTCTTTCGTTTCTTTTCTTTTCTTTCTTTTTCTTTCTTTCTTTCTTTCTTTCTTTCTTTCTTTCTTTCTTTCTTTCTTTCTTTCTTTCTTAGAGAGAGATAGAAGAGTGGACAGAGGAGAGGGAGAGAGAGAATCTTAAGCAGGCTGCATGCTTAGCTCAGAGTCCGATGTTGAGCTTGATCCCATGACCCTGGGACCATGACCTGAGCTAAAATAAAGAGTTGATCAACCAATTGAGCTACCTGGGTGCCCCATGGACTTTTTCTTTTTTAATGGATTTTTTAAAGGAGGAAGGTATATGGGTGATATCCATCTTGAGTTTTATTCTTACTAAGAAATCCTTTTCTATGATCTGGGAATACATAAATGACAAATGCACTGGGTGTATATGTATATATACATATATATTATATATAAATATATATATAATATATATAATATATAATATATGTATAATATATGTAATATATATATAATATATAATATATATAATATATACATACTATATATATGTTGTTCTCAGATTAAAACTTTGTAGAGATTTTTCTTTACTTGCCTTTTGGTTTGAGGATTCTGAGAGGAAACCTAAAAACAGCTACAATGACAAATTCCAGTATATTTATTAAATGTCAAGGTTAAGGAAAACATCTTAAAAACCATCTAAAACATCCAGGGAGAAGAATGAAATCACTAGCAAAGGTTTCTGCATCCCACTTCTGCTTTCTCGTTTGTCCAAGTTGTTTGCATTTGGTCACTAATTTTGGAGTTTATATGAAGTTATTTTCTTTTTCTGAATAAAATTGTTTTGTTGATTTGGTGAATATTTTAGTTCATTTGGTGCTACTCAGGTAAAGACGATCTATGGAAAGACACACCACCATTCTTCTCAAGAGTTATATTTTCCTCCTTTAATACAAATATAGAATAATTAAAACATAACATTTGGCTAAGTTTATTCACAAAAAGCTGTCTGCAAAAGTATTTTTTCTAAAACTGCAACTTCAAGCAACTAAAATTCAACTTGTCTGAGCTCCTGGAGTTTTTAGATGGGCAAACAGACCCAGAGATTAACCTCTGTATTACATATATTGCCTAGGTATTTAATGTCAATGCCAGGAATATAACAGGGTTTTTATGTCAACACTCACAGTTTTATCTTCCACTTTATGTTCTTTCTCAAATGGACTTGTGAGCTAATATGGGTAGTAGAAAAAAAAAAACCAATTCTGAATGAATTATGACTTAAATGTAAGTGGAACTTATTGTGATTATACTGGATTCTGATATTTTGCACTGGATGTTGTCACCAGTTGCTAGAAGTATTGTAGATAGAGCTCTTAGTTGTCAGTCTTCTAGAATTTCTCTGGCTGCAGCAGAGAGCTGACTCATCCATGGGCACGTCCCTTCCCAGGGCAACCTCACCCAAAGACTAACTGATGTATGGAGTGTTAAGGCCCATTCATCTATTTCCAATTCATACCCCTCTAAAGGGTAATCTGAGCTCCAGAACTTCCTGTAGTTTCAGCGGAGGGCTTTGTTGTGATTGCCATCACTGTTCATCATCTCCCTCTGCCCAGGATTGCTTCCTCTTTTTTTCCCCTTTTTCACCTCTAGGACACTGCCTAATAAACTTTCTGTACCCTAATCTTCATTTCAGATTTTTGGATAATCCAACCCAATTGGAGGATTAAAAAAATAATCCTCTTTAGTACTAATACAGTTAGATATTTTTTATAGCCTGTATCTATTTTCATCTTCAGCATAGGAGTACAAAAGAACATGCCTTCAATCCATGAGGTTTATTTGATTTTATCTTTGTGACACTTGTTTGTCCAGTCAATAAGCATTTGTTGTATCAGATTCTATGCCCAGTGCTGGTGATTGAGTTTATGGACAAAGGTATTGAAACTTGACCTACTGAAAAATTATTAAAACGTGTTTCCTAGATAAGAATCAGAAATCACATAAATAGACAAGATATGTTCATATTATAACTCATATAGTACTTAACTGTGAATGGAAACAAGAGATATAAAAAAGGGGTTGAAGATAGAGTAAAATAAGCTAGGATTAAGAAAGGTCATTTTGATGAAATAACATACAAGCTGAGGACTAAGAGATGAAAAGATGATAAGACAATTCCAAGAAATGCAAAGAGCACATGCCAAGGCTCTATGACATGAGGATACTTCGTGTGTATGGATACTGGAAGTTCAGTATGGCTATAGCATGATAAACAGGGGAGGGATGCATGATATGAGGTTGTAGACATGGTTAGGGTTAGGGGCTCTGATGTATGGTGTGGACCTCTTCCATAAATGTTGGGACACTGCTGAAAGGTTTATTTAAGGCAGTGATATGATGTAATTACTTTAAAATATTCTCTTTGCCATGTGGACAAAACATAATGGTGAGGGGGGGCGCTGGAAATATGCAGGTATGTTGGGGACCCATTGGAATATTGAACTTAGGAGTTGACAATGATTTGAAATAGCATGGTTCTTACTGAGAAGGAGTTGCATGATTTCATTAGAGACATAGTTTCAAGTTTGAAATGTAGGACCACAGATTTTATATGCATAGGAAGATAGTGACAGGAGGGATGACTATGAGTTTATTTCATGTGAGGGGTTGAGAAGACAGGTGCATGGTGGGGTCATTCATGAAAAGGCTCTAGGACAGCAAGAGGACTTCTGAATTCTTTGGGAAAGTAGGACAGGCTGGGCTCTGGACTCCATTGAAGGGGCTTACAGTAGGAACAGAGACAGTTCTATTATATAGAGTAGGGAGGAGAAGGATACAAATACAAATTTTTAAATAGCTTTACATAGCTTAACAGAACATGAAGCAATATCTGGCCCAATCTTTAGATTATAGAGAATAGCAAACTGAGGCTCAGAAACTATAAAAACCTGTCAAAATCATCTAGCAAGCCAAGGAACATTTTGCCCATTAGACTATACATTATTTATTAAAATAGTTCTAATTATTTAACAAAAGCTTTTTAAAGTTTATTTATTTATTTTAAGAGATACAGAGACAGCATGGGTAGGAGAAGAGCAGAAAGAGAGGGAAAGATAGAGAATCCCAAGCAGGCTCCACACCGTCAGCGCAGAGCCTGACACTGTCTCAAGCTCAAACCGTGAGATCATGACTTGAGCTGAAACCCAGAGCTGGATGCTTAAGGGTCAGAGCCACCCAGGCGCTGCAATATTTCTAATTATTTAAAACATTTTATTTTCTTCCTCAATCTTACAGTCATAAATAAGGTTTTGTTTAAAAATTCTTCCCCTTTTCACTTTGCTTTAGCATAACTTTATGTAAAATACAGTTCAAAAATTAAATTGAAAATGAGCTCACTGAATTTTACATTGACAATGCATCCGAAATGAAATTCCAAATGATGATGTGTAGAAAAGTCATTTTGATAAGGATAATTTTAATTAGTTGAAAATTTAAAGGTTTATAATATTTGCATATCAATATCATTTTTTAAAAGTCCATTTAAATTATATATGCTGTCAGACTTCTAATTGTATACATATTGTGGAAATATTTTTCAAGTAAAATGAAATTGGAAATGTTAGAGGATTATGTGAAAAAAAATCTTTGCAAGAAAAAAAATCTATCCTCTTGTAAAGGATTTCTTTAACCACTTTGGCAGGTGGAGTTGAAAAAGAAGTTAAACACATATCAATGTGATAAGGAAATGTGTGCTCAGAATTATCTTATAGTTGAAAACAGAATTGTATTACTACCTTTGTAGGGTTTATTCTTTTTCTTCCATATTTATGTGACTTTGTCATCTCTGGTGATTATGGGAATTTGAAAAATAGCTGAGAGTAAGAAACACCACCATAGCATACTGAATGTATAATAAAATATTTTCATCTTCACTAAAAACCTTTTAAAAATATGTACCATTATCAGTATAGCTAGGAGAGGGTGCTTTATGTTCAAGTTTTCCTGATAATTCAGGATGAGAATTCTTTTATGATCTTCTGAGGATGGCACTGTGATTTATTTTTAGCTTTATTATTTTTTATTTACTCTTTCATTCCTCATCTATATGTATTTACATTTTGTGTGTTGAAATGCTCTTTTTTCTAATATTTTATACTGAAATATAAAAAGTAAAACTATTTAAATGAGACTAAATTGTCATTTATGTCACGTGGACGTTTAAATATTATTTTGTCTGGTGTTTACTTTTTAGTTGCTGAGGTTCTCATCATTGATATTTCATACAATTTTTCTAAGTGTACTTAAAATATCCAAATACTGCTAATTATTTCTTTTAATATTCTTAGGGGATATTAATGAAGATTAAAAGAAATTCACAGAAAATGTTAGTTCCCCGAATTGGAGATTGTGTCCCCAATACGGACTAAAAAGGGTAATACATGTTAGAGAGGAATAATGATAATATATATTTTAGAGGAACAAAAAATAGGCTGCAGCCTAGCTAGCTACATGACCTTGGGCAAATTCCATAGTGTGCCCAGATCTTATCTCTTTTATCTCTAATAAGAAACTTTATGATAAATACCATTTATTAGGTCTTCTAAAGTCTTTCTACTTTTAAGATTCTAGGATGTCTACTTTACGTGGTAGATGGCAGTATCTTTATTTACGTATTGATTTATATGAAAATGTTGAAATGAAATTTTTCTGTTCTAAGTAATATTTTGCATTTTTCTCAATCTCCTTTAGGGGATTTATGCAGTTTCCTCAGAAACTAACTGATAGAATGGGAGAAGGGTCATGTGATAGGAGCCAGGGATCAAGGAAAAACAACACAAGGGTACTTAGGGGAAAATGCAGTAAGGCTAGGGGATACTTCTCTCCAACAATAACAACAACAACAACAAAACAGGGTCACAACTCTACACCTTTACAAGCCAGTCTTTCCTTTAAAATGTCTGGCTACACAGAGGTCCCACTCATTGCTGGGTTTAAAGTAAATCCTTCTCATGTGCACCCTCCTCTGGGAAAATAAGAATATTGGGGGAGGTGCAATCTAAGAAATGAGTAATAATATCTAGTAGACATTTCTAGACTGTAAATCTTAACATACCTCAGAGCCTAATGAGGTGATTTATTGTCCCATAATGCACAGTGAATCATATAGACACTTCTTTGTGATCACACTGCAGGATGGAACTAAATACTAAATACCAAATAGAACTCCCATGATTCTTACAGATGTCATTCATGTGACATATTTATACTCTTTTTTTCCTTATACAGCAATTCATATTCTCTGCTTTTAGGCTGTTTATGAAATGTTGGGGGTCATTTAAATAATATTATTCCACTGAGAAATGCCAGGTAGAAATTGAAAGTAGAAACACTACCTTGTTTTATACTAAGTAGCTTTACCTTAAGAATTTTGAAAAATTAACACAGACTCTTTTTAGTAGTTGAATATTTTTGGAGCTATTTCATCAGTTTTTCATGGATGATATTTGGTATTGCCTTTATCAGTCTATAATACATGTTTTCCAAAAATTGTTGGAGAGGCTTAAAAAATCAGTAATGCATAAATAAAGTTAATGAAATAGAAAGGAAACCACAGTCAGGAAATGGAAGGTGGAAGCAAATGTTTTAACCATGAGTTAAACAGGGTTTAGGCTTTGGAGTGAGGTGGCCAGAGTTTAAAAGTCTTGTCTGTGATTTACTAGCTCTGTGACCTTGGGTAAGTTACTTAAAATTTCTCAATCTCAGTTTAGTTGATGCTATTACTGGCAACTTCGTAGAATTATAACAAATATTATGGAAAAGACTTTATCTTGTATCTGGAGGATCAATATTATATGATTTATAAGATTATTAAATGTTAGTTATGTTTTGTTAACATTATCATTATTATTTATAATAATTTTGGTATATTCACTCATTGATAATGAAATTTGGACATAAAGGCAATTATAAAACAGGGCTCTCAATCTTAAATGTGTATATGAATCACTTGGGTCTTGTTAAAGTGCAGATTCAGATTCAGTAGGTATGGTTTCTGAGAAGCACCAGAGGATGCTGATGCTGATGCTGATGTTGCTGGTTCACAGACCACACTTTGTGCACTAGTGAATCCATATATATAGAATGTCCTGATTTCATCAGAAATAAAAGTATGTCAGTTTCTCAAATAAAATAGAATTATAGACTCAAAGACTAATCCCGATGCTTTCCCTGTTTATCATTTATCTTTCACTTCTATAGGTATAATGCAGACTAAAACCAAAGAAAAAATCTGAAATAATCTTCCCATGTTTATTCACTCAACCAACACTGGTTTACTACTACTGGTTACTTGCTGTGGGAGATAGAAAGATGACTTTGACAAACCTCTCAAGGCATCTATCTCCTTACAAGTTTATTTTCAGAAGAATCCAAAAAAATCACATAAATAATCATAAATCAAGAGAGAAACTGAAAAGTGCAATAAAATATCTAGACAAAGTTATTGAGGTGTTCAGAATATGTGGAAATGATCCCCAAATAATATGCACATGTAATATTAATTTAGCTATTTTTTCCCTCTTTTTTATTTCAGAGAGAGAGAGTGAGTGCAAATGCAAGTGGGGGGAGGGACAGGGACAGAGAGAGAGAGAGAGAGAGAGAGAGAGAGAATCTTAAGTAGGCTTCATGCTTAGAATGGAGCCCAATGTGGGGCTCAATCCCACAACCCCTAGGATCATAACCCAAGTCACAATCAAGAGTCAGATTCTCAGCTGACTTGACTGAGCCACCCAGGCTTCCCAGCTTAGCTATTTTTTTCTAGGTAGCCCTCAGCCAATTGTCAAAGTGAATTTGGAGCCTTCCTTATATCTTACCTTAGGTAGCCATATCTTACTATTTCTTGAAGTTCTCAGTTTCTTAATAAAAGCAAACACTTATGTATCAGGAACTATTCTGTGTGCTTTATTTATGTAGATTGATTAATAGTTAGTGTTATTTCCCTTATTTTACAGATGAGGAAGCTAAGAATTAGAATCATGAAATTAACTCAAGCTCTGAAATAGTCCTCACCAGGCTTATTTATCCCCTCCCAAATTGTAATGATCCGTTGGAGCCTATGCTTTTTGAAGTCATCTCCTGCTATGCTCTCATTTTCTCATTCTTGCCATCACAGTATACCTCTCAGTTTCTTCAAGTAACCTCATTTTACAAGATGATTCCATCTTGCATAGCAGATCCTTGGATATATTTGTCATATGAAGCAAATGGACTGAATATATAAATGCATGCTAAATTTTAGTGAATAATAGTCTTAAAGATTTATCTATTCCTCTGCCAAATATATTTATTTTTAGTAGCAAACCCCTGATACATTCAAAGGCATGACTTCAGGGGTGATAATTTCGCCTGTGGAGAAGATATTAGGCTGTAGTATGTTCTACATACTGCATACTGCATACGACATACGTGGTTCCAGGGATGACTCACTTTTATAGCACTGAGGCATCCTCCTCTGTCTCCTACATGTTGATCAACACATGCATTTCATTGTTTGAGTTGTAAATGAATCCCTCTCTTAGTTGTGAAAATAAAAAGTATGGGAAACATAAAGGTGGTTCCTATAGAGGTCCTTTGCTAATTTATCTGTTATTTTTATGTTATACTTTAAGTCTATGGACAAGGTATGGAGTTATGAATTATGAGCTTTTTCAGATCCATTCGGAAAAAGCAGGTTGGTTTTTTCCTCTTTTAGAAACTTTCTGATTTTTATGCAATATTTTTTCTCCTAACTGCTTATTTATACTCCTTTCCCAGCTCCACTTCATGAATACCTGTACACAAATAAAATTGATTTCATAAATTAAAACCATTTTAGGAGATAATTTTGGTCATCCAAAATGATTGGGTGTGAGCTGCCTCAGTCATTCCAAGGCCTGGCTGTGGTCCCATCTCTAATATTTCAGAAAGATCCTGATCTGAGATGCTATGAAAGCCTCTCGGATATTTTTCCAAACATATTTTCCCTTGTTCCCTCTTCTCTTTTCTGATATAAAAGTGAATACTTGCAAGCTGAAATGTAATCAAATGTGGATGCATGTGTTGCTGTGTGATGGTTCCCAGTAAAAGTAGATAAGGGATTTTATCATAAACCAAAGGCAAACAGGCATTGCAGAAATGAACTAGAGTATGAGATTGGCACATGGTAAGAAGACTTCACTGGAGAGTTATTTGGTACAAACATTTTCACTAGAAAATCCATTAGACTCCACTAAAAATTAAAATCACTTTAAGGAAAAATAGAATGAAGTATGTGAAAATGTTACACTCTCTGCTAAGATTAATACTATTCACGGTGTTGAAAGGTTTGTGGTCTTGCCTTTGAGGAAGCTAAAAGGTCAGAAACCACAAAGATGCATGTGTGCTGTCGTTTGCACAGTTACTAATTGTTCTCGTTATTTCCATAATGAGATGTACTATTTCAACAGAGAGATCCTCTTGAGAGTTCCGTTTACTGTTTTCAGGCAGGCAGCTCTTTTGCTTTGATGTTATGGCCTTGGCCAAGAAGTTCAGATAGACTTTCCATTTATTCAGTAAGAATGCATAAATATGTTATTCTATTATTAGACTGTAAACTCCATAAAGTCAAGGACCATATCAAGTTTGAACACCATTGTACCCTGCACATTTTGTACAAGGTTTGCACATATTTTTAGAATAATTGAAGGAAAACATAAATTTAAGTGAATACTTTACTCCCATCTCTGGTGCAGAGCTTTAGATTGATAATATATGAAAAACATAACATTCAGACAAAATCCTTCTCCTTTAAAAGCTTATTGTCTAGTTGAACAGATGAAACATATAAACAACAAATTTTAAGGAGAAATAATTAGGTTTTTATAAGTATATGAAAACTTAGCATAAATCCATTCAACAATTTTTATAAAAAAGTTCTCTTATCTATATAGTGTGATAGGACAGTTTATAGCTGGACAGAACTATAAAAAATTGAGGGTAAGCATGTTGTTACATGTTGAACAAATAGCATGTTGTTAACATTGAATGGAAGAAAATATACTTGCAAGGCAAATCAGAGAAAAATTTATGGGTACATGTACACTGAGTATTGAAGGATAGATGATTTTATGCCAATATCTATATTTAAGTAGGATAAAAATATAAGTATATATTTGTATGTTCAATTAGGAGTAGTAAAATTAATAAAGTAGAATGCAGAGCTAGTCATACCTTGATAATAGTTTTTTATGACTGAGCAAAATTTAGTTTAAAAAAATTTTTAAATTATATTTTAATGTTTACTTTTGAGAGAGAGACAGAATGAGCGGGGGAGGGGCAGAGAGAGACATACACACACACACACACACACACACACACACACACACACACACAGAATCCAAAGCAGGCTCCAGTCTGTGAGCTGTCAACACAGAGCCTGATGTGGGGCTCAAATCCATGACCTCTGAGATCATGACCTGAGGCAAAGTTGGATGCTTAACAGACTGAGCCACCCAGATGCTCTTGAGCAAAATTTATTCTTAATTAGTTATTGGTTGGTGTTGACATAGTTTCTTTAAGATTGCTCACCTGCTGGGGCACTTGGGTGGCTCAGTCAATTAAGAATAGACTTTGGCTCAGGTCATGATCTGGTTCATGGGTATAAGCCCTAAGTCGGGCTCTATGCTGACAGCTGGAACATGTAGCCTGCTTTGGATTCTGTCTCCATCTCTCTCTGCCCCTCCACCACTTTGCTGTGTCTCTCACTGTCTCAAAAACAAATAAACATTAAAAAAAAAAAGATTTGAGAAAAGATTTCTCACTTCTTAAGAACCAGTGATCTATCTTTTATCATATACATTTCCTTGAAAATAAGAAGAAATAAATCCCTCCTTGAATAATTTCTGGAATGGAGCCTAGTATGAATAATCAGGATAGATTTGGCTATAAGAAATCTGACTGTACTTCTTAATACTTCTATCTCTACAAAGAAAAACATAGAACTCATATTATAGTATTTTGTACTATAGGAGGAATTATTATTCTTTGCCTGAGGAAGAAATACATCATGACATATTAGTCAAGAAGTCATTTGAATTACCTACTTTATTAACTCTATATTTCTATAGGTTCAAGTAAATTTAACTTTCAATGCTATCTCATATACTGGAAGCTTGAATGGGTAATGGATTCTTCATATAAGTTAGTTGAAATGAACGACTACTGATAATATTAAAATCTTAAGTAATAATTGCATATTCTAAATGGGAAACATGCATGTTGTTGGTTTACCAGGCCTTTTTCCTTTGCAAAAAGACCATGCCCATTACAGGCTTCTTGGAAGAGACAATATCTGGCCTCTTTTTTTTTTTTTTTTAGGGCAGAAAATTCAACTCACATGTGGCTGACCATTGATTCTGAAGAATTTGAACATAATTTACCTTTTCTAATTCTGTTATAAGTAATCACTTGGTTAGTATGCATCTTTGCTGTTGTTATTTGGAGTATTTGACTATTCACAAGTCCCACTGTGATTCAAGGTATTTGTTAGGCTCCTGGTGTGTATTTTGTTAATAGTTCCATTATCTTCACTTGCACAGTATTACCTGAGATGTTGCAAGACATTTTACATGGGGTATGGATTGTGGGACATACAGATTTCAGTTATTATTTAGATTCAGAAACACAGAATATCTGTGACCTTGAGCAAGTTAATCTGTCTCTAATTCTTAAAATATAAAATAGAGCTGATAATACTGCTTCATAGAATTGTGGTAAAGATTAAATAAGGGGAAAAGGGAGGCTATTAAACAAAGAGCCTGGCATTTAATAAATATCCATTGACTTCCGTTAGGAATCTGTGTGACTAGGTGATTGCTTGTTTGGATTAGAGAGCCCCAAGTACCCCCCCCCCCAAATATATTAAAATAACCACACTGAACCTTATACCACTTCTTGGACTTTTCAGTCTTAGAATTCAGCCAAGTTATTGTCTCTGTATAGAGAATAATGTTAATACAGATGTGTTCTCAAATCCCTTTTTTACTTTTTGGCACTTGGGAATTACTGGAGATATTTAGGAAGAAGTCTGAGGGTATTGATTATTTAAACCGGTAACGGGGTGTTAGATACTAGCGGATACAGCTGGTCGCCTCTTCCAGCCCATTACTCCCGTGGCCACTGGAGGCAAATCTGCAGCCCTGTTCCTGGGACTCCAGTGTCACAGGAGAAGGCTTTCGTGCACCGCCTGCCCCGGAGGAGGCTGGAGCCTCTTCATTAGCACTACGGACAGCTCGTGCGCCTGGAGGAGGGAGGCTGGGAGGACGATTCTCTGCGCCACCGCAAGGAAGAGGGAGTGCAGTAGCGGCAGGCGGGGAGGAGGAGGAGAAAGGAAGGACGGCTCCGGGTGGGGAGTGGAAGAAATCTGGGAGCAGCTAGAGCAGCAGGTCCGGGGAGAGCTGCTCAGCTGCACTGCTTCCATTATTCAGGCGGACTCTTTCCAGGGCTGCTTCCCAGTCCCCCCGGGCGGAGGCTGCCGTCTAGACCTGACTCCAGGTGAGTTAAGCAGACAGATGTACTGAGGGGTCTCGAACTAAAGGCTTCGAATTGGCGAGTTTGCTCAGCTTCCCAAATACTGCTGGCTTTACAAATTATCCAAAGTCATGACAGACTGATTTTGGCGTGGCTGCAAAGCCTGGTGGTGAGTGGGCGGTGGGCAGTTGCGATCCTCACAGCAAGGGTGAGGGGATTCTGATGGAATTCAGCTGAAGTGACTGGATTTTAGGAAATGTCCCTAAATGCATGCGTTTTGTGTGTTTTATATATAAGCTTTCTAGACAGTCATTTGTTTTTCTGTCTGCCTATTTTGTCCTCTGTCCCTCCTTCTTCTTGGCTCGTGCCCAATTTTCCAAGTCCAGTCAAAGGATTGGAAAGGTGTGGAAGTAAGGAGTCTTAGTATACGTTGGGACAGGGTAACCTTGCTCGTTAAGTGGCGAGCGCTATTGCTTTCACCCTGATTGACCAGAGGGTGAAGCTTTGAGGAACTGGAGGTTCTTTGACTCAGTAGTCTCCATAAGCTTATTAAAAGGCGGAGAACTTCAGGCTCTCTAGACAGGCTCTGAAATTGATGGCAATTTAGCTTAAAAGCCATGTTGATTCATTTCCTCTTCAGCCTTTGTTCCAAAATTATTACCATATTAGTACCATATTGTTCCAAAATTATTACCAATAGTTCTTTAATAGCACAACTTTTAAAGGGTCTGACTGATAGGAAGTCTATTTCTTATTCTGAAAATGCTATGGGAAAAGTAATGAGTTCACATTAAAAGGAGAGCAACTCTATTTTCCTGAAAGGACTTTAGGGAAAGGGATGGAACAAATTCTGGGAATGAAATTATGGACATTTCCCACAGAACTTTAATTTTTTTCATATTTTCTTTTTTACTTCCTTTCTTTCTCCCTTTCTTACTTCTTTCCTTCCTTACTTTTCTCTCTTTCTCTTCTCTTTTCTTTTCTTTTCTCTTTCCTGTGTGGGAGGCAAGATTCCTGAGGTGTATTATGAGTTTATTTAGTTTAGAAGTTGCTTTCTTGCTACTAGCACTAACTTTTAATCATCATGGTCATAAGAGGTTTTTCTTTTCTTTTTTTCTTTTTTTTTGTTTTTTTTGTTTTTTGTTTTTGTTTTTTTGGATCCAATACTTACTTCATGGACCTTGCTGGACACTTTTCAGTATAATTGGTGGGCATACAATTAGTCATATGGGCTACCATGCATGTTAATAGTAGTGAAGTATATAAAGTATAGTTTTGCAAATTAATATCAGAACCCAAATTGGGAGATGAAATCTATATATCTTTCAAATATTTACTAAATTTTCTGCAAGGGCCTAGTGTCATTTTATGCTTAAGAGAGCTTACTGGTTTTTCAAATTGAGATATATGGAGCTACAGTTTTATCAATTAAGATGTAATATTTTATTTTTTCTCTCCCTTTAATGTCAATTTGGATTCAGTAAATCCAACCAGTCTGCTACCATGAGTCCAATTCTTTCTCATCTCTTCCGTTTCTAATTTCTTACAGAAGTTTAGAAAGATCAGTAATATTAGTTCTACCTTTCAGGTGAAAAGACTATGACATAGAGGGATTGAATTCCCTAAATGTCTACAAGTATTATGTTATAAACTAGAAATGAAAGCCTAGACTATTTATCTTCAAGTTCAATTCTTTTCCCAAAAAGTGCATGCCTGCTTTTAGTTAAAACTATGACAATAGTGGTATATGAATATCCCTTATGTAAAAATACCTAATGTATTGCTTGTTGTTTTCTGATTATTTATTAAAACTGGTTTTAGTTTTTACATAAAAGAAAATTTAATTGTATAGAGTTATACTTATATGCTCCTCATCTTCAAATAACTCCTAAACTCCTAACAGCTGACCTTGTGTCCTCCTTCATAAGAGTGGATTTGAAAGGCAGACTCAATATTTACTAAGAGTAGTCTTGGAATAATTTATGTCTTATAATCAAGATGGAAGACAGTCCACATTTAGATGGATTTTAAAATTGCTTAGTGTTTACTTGAAACACAGCTACAACTTGCTTTCAGAGTAAACTGCCAGACTTCACAGGAACTCATCTTTGAGATTCCTTGAACATTGACAGGTAATTTATGCCTGTAGAGGATATGGGGGAAGAGGAAGTTAGAAACTGAACCATTTTATTTTTTGATAGATAACCACATTTGTAAAAATATATCCAAGTTTTATATATGCCATGAGTGCTTTGCCTGATATAAACTAATTTAAAGTAAACCTAATTTTAACCCTTGAGAGAGAAAAGAAATTTAATTTGTTTCAGTTTTTTATTCATTTTCATTCTTAAGTAGTAATATTCTGCTATATTTGGGCTCTTAAAAGTTGAGTTACAAAGACAGTTTGTGAGTTTTGGGGAAATGATGCAATTGTGTGTATATGCATGTTTAGTAGAGTCTTTTGGGGTATGGGAAGAAAGCGAGCAAGAGAAATAAATACTAGACAGGAAACTTATTGGAGTCTCAAACACTTTGAAACTATTTTTTTTTCCTCTGATAGACCTAACACACATAGTTATGTATGGGAACTAAGTATATGATATGCAACTTTGCATCTGATCACAGGATCCCAGGCACACTCATGGCTCCAATATTCTTAAATGAACCAGGATAATAGTTCCTATGGTCCTTGACGATCCAACCAATTCCCTGCAGGTCTTGGTATTAAATGGGTGACTTACAATGATTTTTTCTGGAATCTCAAAATCGTCTCTCAGTTCCTATAAAGTAGCTCTAACAGGGTGTGTGTGAAGCTCATCATTGTATAACAGCTCAGAGAATAAGTCCTCTTGAGAATGCTGACTAAAGCCTTATTTGTCTTCCTGTGCAGTTCTTCCAGGTAGATGGTTAGCTGAGTGAGGAAGGAGGGAGCGAGGAGGATAAGAAAAAAAGATATATTATATTTTTCCTTATGAAGGAATGGGGACCATTATACATCTTTATCTAGAAATATTTATCTACAGACATTCCTCAACAAGAGTCATTTGCATCATTAAGGGCTGCTCCAGAGACTGGGGACATTGTTGCCCTCGAATTTCCAGACAACCCTGTGCACAGGCTGAGACAGTTCTGGTGACGAACACTCCTACCCCACCCCTCTCCAAAAATTCCTTTTGGTAGAGTCCACTGCTTAACCCTGGATGTTGTCTGACCCATGTGCTTGAGAATAGAGAGTGCTGAGGGGGAGCAAGTGGAGCAGCAATGGTTCTTGCTACAGGAGAATCATGAACATTCATTGATGAAAATGATTTCTTTTTTTCATACCTAGGATGTCCATAGAGTCATGCCTTCTCAGATAAAAATTTGAGAGGTACGAATTTAATTTTGGACTTTGCTTTTCTAAAAGTGTGCTGTTAGCGGCGCCTGGGTGGCTTAGTTAAGTATTTGTCTCTTGATTTTGGCTGAGGTCTCATGGTGGTGCAATCAAGCCCTGTGTCTGGGCACTAGGAGTGGTTTCTGCTTGGGATTCTGTCCCTACCTCCCCCTTTGTCCCTCACTTGTGCGCTCTCTCTCTCTCTCTCTCTCTCTCTCTCTCTGTCTCTCAAAAAAATTAAAATAAAGTGCCATGTTCACTTAGTTGCTCATTTTAACATGAATAGTTCAGAGTAGGCATGGGATATTAAGAGGACTAAACATTTTAAGTTTTACATTATGATATCCATGCCTTATCTCCTTTTGTGGACACTTATAGCATAGGGAGTATTAGAGGAGATTTAGTGCAGAACAATATGGAGATATAGGAACAGCAGACATGATTGATAACCACAATTTGGCACTTGTGCCAATGCCAAGGTAACTTTAGATAAACACACTTTATTCACTACTTTAGAGAAACTAAGAAAAAGTAGAGAAACTGGGAAAGGGTTAGTAGGTTGACCTTAAGACAAATTTATGATTCTTAAAATGAGCTACATGATAGGAAAGAAAAAGCAGAAGACACTGAACAAAAGTTTTGCCTAATATATTTCATGAATTATTCTGCTTTGTTGAAGCAATTCTGTAAATGTATTATTTAAGCATAGGAAGAATTATAGGAAATTATGTTTTTAATACAAATATACATTTAATGAGCTATACTGTAGGTAAAAGAATAAACACTCCAATTATTTTTTACTAAATTAAAACTTTCCTTTTTTTTCATTCCTAACTTATACTAACAGTTTAGTGTGATGTATTACTTGAGCTCCAAAATTTGCAGCCAAAAAGGATTCATATGCTGAACTTTACTTTTCATGGATAACTGTAATATGGATGAGTACTGAGATTGCAGAAGCCAAGTGAAAAAGTTTAATAATTCTCATACTAAATAAGAATAAAGATAAATTGTAGTGCACTTACTGTCAGACACTCATTTAGGGTTAACAAGAATTATCACAATTAATCCTGGAAATAATGCACCTGCATCTTGGAGTAATAAAGTGTCTTGCAGACGTGGGTTTGCAATTGCCTCTTGCCAGCTGTATGAGTTTGAAACAATGAGGTAGCAGCCTCTCTTCACCTTAGACGCTTCTTCTGTGAAATGGGGAGATTACTATTTCCCCCATTAGTATCTAACTTAAAGGTTCTTTGTCCATGTTTTGCTTTTTAGTGTAGTTACAGTTTCAAGTAGAATGAGACTGTTATTTTATTCTTGCTGTTATATTCACCCTAATTCTACCTGTTTACAGCTGTGTGGCTTTGATCAAGATCCCTTTTTATGATCTTTTCTTTATAATGCCTGTTTTGAAGAGTTGTTAGTAAATTCAAGAAATTTGATAAAAATCATTTAGGTAAAGGACTTAATACATGGTAGACAATTCGTATTTTTCTTGTGCTCCACTTCTGTGGAGATAGTCTACATATTATTAGCAATTTTTAAAATTTACTTCTTCAAATTCAGTGTCAGTCTTGCACTAAACATTCCCATCTCCTACTTCTCTTCTGATTAAACTCTAGAAAAGTAGGAGTGTTCTTATAATTTTTATTGTGCTTAGGCATGTGAAAAGAAGCAAGCCAGGTCTCAGGACAAGTTTTGATAAGGAAAGGAACATATTTATCTTGGTAAACACTTATTCTTTTCCATTCTTGACAGTTTTGTACTGTCATTTTGTCAGCATTAGGTGAGAATTTTCTATTTAAATGGTTTCCTATTTGTGGTAGCATAATTTATGACTGGACTTAATCCAATTAGCATAAACAAAATGGAGAGTTGGCCAATAATTTATTTTTAACAAGAGGAAAGAACGGGCACAATTTTTTAGTATTGCTTTGAAAATCTTTCAAATTAACTTCCATTCTGCTGGTGAAGGTAGCATCACAAACTCAGTCCTAATGGTGTTCTTAGTAATATTTCAATATTCTACATATTGTCTGCAGATTGGCATAATAGTATTTAATTTCAGATAACTTCTCTGGTAAACAGGAAGATTCTTACATGAAGATATTTGGTCTCTCAGAGATAAGGTTGCTCAAGGCTATCTGCATAGGACTAAAGGAAAAGTAAAACTTTTCATCTCTATATTAGACATACTGGTGGATTCATATCAATTGAATGGTTATGATTATATGAATAATGTGGCTTAAGGGTAAAGAAGTAAATAGTTACCAAGATAAATCCAGTTATTAAGTTTAACACTCCATATTTTTTCCCTTGGATCTCTCAAGTTCATTACTATTTCATCTGCTTTCCTTTGCTTATTATAATGGTATATTAGTTTTCCATGGCTGCTCTAACAAATTATCATAAACTTAATGGCTTAAAACAACACAAATATATTGTCTTACCATTTTGGAGTTCAAAATTCTAAAAGCAGTTTCACTGGGCTAAAGTCAAGATGTCTGCAAAGCTGATTCCTTCTGGAGGCTCTGAGGGGAGAATCCATTTTCTTGCCTTTTCTTGTTCCTAGGCCATCTGAATTCATTGGCCTATGGCCCCTTGCTCTGTTTTCAACATGCACTGTTCCTATTCTTTCTGTCTCTACATTGCCTCTTCCTCTAACTTCCCTTAACTCCTCCATTTCTCTTTCAAGGACTCTTGTGATTACACTGGGCTCACCTGGATGATCCGGGATTTCCATCTCAGTATTTTTAACTCAATCACGTTTAAAAGTCCCAAAGAGCCTAAATGTCCATCAACGGATGAATGGATTAGGAAGATGTGGTTCATCTATACAATGGAATACTACATGGCAATGAGAAAGAATGAAATCTGGCCATTTGTAGCAAAGTGGATGGACCTCGAGGGTGTCATGCTCAGCGAAATAAGTCAGGCGGAGAAGGACAGATACCATATGTTCGCACTCATAGGTCTAA
>CM053573.1:27750179-27766428 GCA_028646485.1 Cryptoprocta ferox
GATATGACATCAAAAGCACAAGAACAAAAGAAAAATTAAACCAGTGGGACTACATTAAACATGTTTCTACACTGAAAAAAAAAAAGTCAACAAAATGAAAAGGCAACCTATGGAATAGGAGAAAATATTTGCAAAGCATATGCCTGATAAGGAGTTACTATCCAAAACATATAAGAAACTCCTACAACTCAACAGCAAAAAAAAAAAAAAAAAAAAAAAAAAATCATTAAAATATCAATTGAATGATACAGTTAATCTCTTAAAGAATCAACCCTATCCAGAGAAATTTGGGGTATCCAGAACAAATATTCACCCCCTCCCAACACACATTAGCATTACTAATAATTTTACATTGAAGAATAAGATGAATAATATTACAAAAGAGCAAAGGTGATGCTTGGTTATTTGCTTAGGGAGCAGGATAGGAGATTATTACCAAAGACCAATCCTAGTGATGTGTGTGTGCGTGTGTGTGTGTGTGTGTGTGTGTGTGTACGTACATTTACACATTCTTTTAGCCATGAATTTGTAGTATTTGTCCCCTTCTAATCACTGCATAACCATTTTTATCTGGCATCAGCAATGTCAAAATTCCAATTTAAATCACCCTTCAATGGATTGCTTTGGCAAATTTATTCTTATTTAATATTTCCTAAACTTCTGCTAGCCTACACACAGTACTCAATTTAAATGGTGTATATATATATATATATATATATATATATATACACACACACACTCTATATAGAAGTGAGGCAGTATTTTAAAAATCCAAAAACAGTCTTCAGAAAGGATTGGCATATAAAACACCAGTTCCACTATATATTTTAGTAAAATTTTAAAGAACAGATGGCTTTCAAATTGTTATTGTAATCAAAATAGAATGTAACCTTCCTCTCTGAGTTGATGTTTATGGAAAACTAATATATTATAAATGCCAAGTTACTATGACATGTTATCTATATACTATTCCTGCCATTCTGTGAATACAAAAATCATAACTTTCTATGAAACTTTTATATAAGCCAACAACTATGCTCATATAACATAAAATCAATACTTTTTTGTTTTTATGAAAAACAAAATAACTAAAAAAGAGCATGCTAGATGAACCAGAAAATAAAGTAACATTTACCATAAACACATGCCATGGACTTCTCTAAATCTTTTTTGTAACATTCTTTTCATGCATTTGATAATAAAAAGTAGATGAGCAGTATCAGTGTTAAGTACTTTTACTTGTGCCCGTTACTCTTTAAAGATTGAAAGAAGTCCTAAAACATGAAAAATTGGGTCCATTGTTCTTTTCTGTCTTAAAATAGATTTGATATTCTCTAAGCAGAGAATAAATTAAGACTTCATATTGGTAATGACTATACAAAACACCTGACTCAATAGTGTTCCTGTGACTCTCTTCAAGCTCACCAAAGGAAAAAAAATAGATGTTGAGAATGTATTGTGTATTATTTCTTGTTACATGTAATAGAAAAATTAGTTAGATTGTGCAAGGATTTTGGAGCAAACAGCACTATGGGATTGTGTCCTGGAGTATGGAGACTCCAAGGTATACTTATTTACAAGATGTTGCTCTGTCGGATGATACCCACAATGATACTACCTGGTCTGAGGGAGGTTTCACACCAACTAGGGAGGGCAGTCCTGGCCTATAGAACACCTACCATCAACACAAGTGGAAGTTTCCATTACAGATCATCTCTGCATTATCGCTGTAACTTCTAAAATTCTTCTGCCCTCTCTCAGTAGTTCCATTTCTCACATGGATTTTCTAGATGTTCTCTTCCACCCCAGCCAGCAGACCTGACCAGCCTCCTTGGTTGTATGTATGTATGAAACTGGTTCTTAAATGAAATCTATTTCTGAATCCAGATAAGTAATGCCCCTGGACTTATCATTACATTGTAATCTCTAGGCTGTAGCTCCAGCCAGTTTCTCATTTAAGATTTACAGCAACTTCTTCAAAGAAAAAATCTCCTCTGGAAGAGTTTCCTTGCAAGACCCTATCTTGGCAATAGTCTTCTTTATTGAAGTGTTTCTCCACTGAGAGAGTTGGGCTGTGCCAACAAGCCTCCAGGTTGATGCTTCTTTAGCTTAACTTCTCCATTAAAAGGCAACCTCTCTGATCACCCTTTTAAAACTAGAGACCAAAAAAATCAAATGGGATCAGGAAGTGACCATAGCTCACAGGTCATCAATTCCTCTTCTTAGCATATTATAGGAACACAATCTAAGCCAGAAAAAACATAGAGCCCATTACAGCTCTCGAGTTCCAGTTATTAACACTGATTTCTTTCAATGGGAAATTTTTAATAGAAGCCATCACATGACTTGCATTCAGTAATAACTTGGATTAAGATATATATTGGAGCCTCACTTTAATATTGTCCTTGGACTGGGTGCCAGATTCATTTTTAAAAGGATCCTTTTTGATATTAGTAAATTCTTGTAGGTAGGATCTCTCTCAGTCCAAAATATATCTGGTATGTAATGATGATGGCCAAAGTTCTGAACAATCCAAATTAATATTGTAATATGTATAAATTTAAGTATATATATATTAATACATTTATATTTATTTTATTTTTCAACAAGATAAAACTGTGAAGCTGAAAATATTACTGTAGGCCACTATGCTTTAGAATAAAGCAGGCAGTGAAAAGAAACTTCGACGCTAACCCTTTTTAATATCTTGACAAATTAATTAATCTTTTTAAGATTCAGTCTCTTCATATGTGACAAATGAAAAAAATCTCTAAAATCTTGTAAGCTATAAAGTATTAAAATTATACTATGTCATTAGTTCAGGGGAGACTGATAAATCATTGGCCATTGGCATTTTTAAAAAAACAAACATCGTGAAATATAACATAGCATGAAATTCTGTCCCAAAATGTGGTCCACAAATGTTCTGCTTCAGAATAATCTAGGATAGCTGGTAAAATGTATAGTCCTTTGTATCACTGTGGACACACTGAATCAGAACCTCTGGAGATGAAGCCTGGGAATATACATCATAATAAATCCCCTGAATAGTTTTTAGTCATAAAGATAGGAATTTGTGGTTTATACCATCCCACTTAAAAATTATACATAGATTTAATAGAAATCCATAGTCTTTCTAATCTTAACAATAGAAAGCTCTATATTCAGACTGACTTATCAGAAAAACACAACATAAGTAGTAACTAGTCATCTATGTCTAATTTTAAATAAATATGACTAAGAGACCTAAAACAAGTTTAGTAGTAATCTTTCTATTGTTTGAGATCCCAAAGGAACCACAAGAGCCTAACATCTCTCCAGAGAGGCAGAGTGATTTATCTTCCTAAAAACGGTGGAATTACTGAAGTAGCATAAGATCATTCCTGCATATCCTGACATCCTCTCAAATGGACTTAAGGATAAGTCATCTCCAGGGGTGCCTGGGTGGCTCAGTTGGTTGAGCATCCAACTTTGGCTCAGGTCATGATCTCACATTCGTGGGTTCGAGCCCCACGCCGGGCTCTATGCTAACCGCTAGCTCAGAGCCTGGAGCCTGCTTCAGATTCTGTGTCTCTTTCTCTCTCTGCCCCTCCCCTGTTCACGCTCTGTCTCTGTCTCTCAAAAATAAATAAATGGAAAAAAAAAAAGGATAGATTTCCTGACCTAATTAAAATAGGACAAGGAGACTCTGAGCTTTGGAAACTGGAAACTAAAGGAAGTGAATAGTCTGTGGACACCACCAGACATGGCAGACACCAATTTAAGAACTGATTAATTCACTCAACAGATAGATGTCAGATAGTATACTAGTTACTAAGCTATGTAGTAAACAAGAAAGCCAGAGTCCCTGTGCTCATAGGGCTTGAATTCTACAGAGAAAGTCAGGTGTGGAAACTCAATTAAATGAAGAAAATAAATCATTGTAAAATGTGTTCATAAGCAAAATCAAACCAAGAACTGGGTGACAAACAAGAGTGGGGTGGGTGGGGGGATATCTGACTTCAACGGCTTCTTCAGGTGATATGCTTAGATCTGTAAACAACAAGAGCTAGCTTTGCATACAATGGGAAAAGAGTCTCTTAGGAAATGAAACCAGAGTTTTCAAGAGCTCTGATATGAGAACGATCTTGGCATATAGAAGTAATTGAAAGCTATGAATCTCATTGGAGTGAAGCAAGAAGACTGATGTGATGTAACTAAAAAATATGATATGAAACTATACAGAGCCATTATTGTTAATGGCATAGAAAGTGGGTTTTAGTCCAAGTACACTGAAAGAGTAGGAAGAGATATGAACTGATAAACACTTTAAGATATCACTTTGGTTTCCATGTGGCTAATAGAGTATAGGGAGTTAAGAATAAAATTAGGTAGACTAATGAGGCAGGATAACAGAGAAGGTAAGAAAGATCCAAATTTGGCTAGATTGTACATTAGAAATAAAAATCCATGGGAAAATTCTAAATATATTTAGAAACAAAATAGTTTTTAAATGAATGTTGGATTGGGTATTGTGAGAATACAGAGGCAAAACACAAAAGTTGCCATTAAACTTCTGGATTATTTATCTGAATGGTTAGTGGTGCCATTTTCTAGGACATGTTTTCTCTCAAGTATCCATATGCTTCTGTCAAAGGAGGTAAGGACTTTCAGAGGTAAAATCTGGGTCAGTCTCTAAAACTGTAAATCACTAGCTCTATAGTACAGAAATGGTGTTTAGAGCTTAGAGGGTATGTATGTGTATGGAGAGCAGAGAGATTAGGATGAAACCCAAAGAAATATCAATATTTAGTAGCAATGAGTAGAGGCCTAGAAACGCATTTTCCTATTAATGGTTGGGAAATGGACCTTACAAAATTTGCAATGGAGTACCACAAATAAACCATGATACGTGAACTCAAAATGGTAGAAAATGAAGACAGCAGAGTACTGATAAATTGTGAATGAACAACAAAAGCTATGGTGTAGGATGAATGTCAGTGAAGATGAAGAATTGTAGGAATGAGTTAATGAGTTATGAGCAAATGAATTAGAGGAGGAATGAAGTCCATTTGGTGGAATATTTGCCATTAAAATCTTGGTGGTACAAGCACTGATGTGGAATAGGTAGATTTGACCATGAATTGGTAACTAAAGTAGAAGAAGAGAATAAAAAAGCAATGGAGATAAGGATGTCAAGAAGCTGAGTGAACAGGGCACTCTGATGATTCTTCCATTTGGTTGTCGAAATTATTAAAAATGACAACAGGACTTAGATGAAGTAGATTTTGAAAAAGGATTAAATAAAGTCTTAAATAAATGACAGGAGTGACCCAGAGATCTGCTGTTATCAACAATTCACAAAGAACATGACTAATGTTTCCAAAGCATTTTCATTTCAAATGAACAGTATGATTTGCAACAAGGAAAGAAATTAGCAATATGAAAACTATAATGAAGAACAAGAACAGCTTCTGGCCATAACGTATGTGGATGCTGAGAAAAAAAAAAAACAATCTCTATTTGTGAAGGCTACCAAGAAAGTTACCCTTTGGTGTCAACCAAGTTTTATTTTAAGAGAATTAAAGAGGTAATGTAGAACTTAGGAACAATCATTTTAACAGTTTCTAGTAGATTAGTATACTACATAAGGCTAAGAGTTAACACAAAAGTATAACTTCCAATGTCATATATCTCAAAATCTCCCAAACCAGATAATTCCTTGTTGTTCTGAGTTTCTCCTTATACTATGAAAGTTACTTTGTCTTATTCGGTGAACAGTATTAGTGCACTAACACACACTCCCACTGTGTACTCAAAAGTACATATCTTATTTAGCTGCAGATCTCATTTTGAAACTACATTCAAAGTAAATAAATCATTTTATAACCTTCAAGCATGGAGATTTTGAGAAAATAGAACATGGCTTTTTATAAAAGAAGTTAACCGGAGTACAATAAAACAGAGAGTCCAACTTTGGAAGCTGACTTAGCTGAGTATCCTGTGCTACCTTGGCTACCACCAAGACATCTAAAAGTAAAACAGTGCTGGCAGTCTTTTAAAGGAAGTGGAAGCCACCTAACTGAGGTTCAACTCTTAAATGCCTGGTCAAGATATTGCACCTATATAGGAGTTCACAGGTTCAAATTTTATAAAGATGAATACTTGTTAAACTAAAAGATGTATTTAAGGAGAAATAGGAAGATATACTGTCTATAATATTGGGTAGAGGTAAAATGCTGTCTATGAAAATAGCTTACATCTTTGAATTGTTTTTTCCTTGACAGAGCTAACTTAGAAATAAAAACCACAAGGTGCTTGGGTGGCTGAGTTGGTTAAGCATCCAGCTTGGATTCTGTTCAGGTCATGATCTCATGGTTTCATGAGTTCAAGCCCCACACTGGGCTCCATGCTGACAGCGAGGAGCCTGCTTGGAATTCTCTGTCTCCCTCGCTCTCTGCCCCTCTCCTGTCTCTGTCTCTGTCATGTTGTCTCCGTCTCTAAATAACTCATGCTGTCTCTGTCTCTAAATAAATAAATAAACTTTAAAGGAAAGAAATAGAAATAATAAAATTAGAAAAAAAAAGCTATGAGATGTGCCTGTGTGTGTGTGTGTGTGTGTGTGTATGCATTTGCCATAGATCTTCTAACTATGGAATTCAGATGCAACAAATACATTGCAATTTGCTTCGGGGCAAGCTGAGTGAAAAAAATGAGAATTTGTTAAATCAATATAGAATGTCCTTGCTTTCCATAGTTCTGAGTATCTATAGTCTAGAAAAGACTAAGTAATCAATCTCTCTGCTACATACAGCCATCATGGAATTTAGGAAATTCCACAAGACATTCTTTACATGTGAATTTGGAAAAGAGAACAGGAAAAAAATGTTTTGTTGTGCTAGTATTCCATGTACAACATACATTTTGTGCTACATGCTAGTGTTACATTGTGATTACCCATAACTCTATGTGGAAGAGGTAGTTTAATGAGCAATAGTCTTAATAAGTCTGACACTGGTTGGCTCAGTTAATAATAGGATTAATAACCTTGTACAAGTTATTTAACCTTTCTAAGGTAAATTATATTCAGCAATAAATTGAAGAAGCTGGGTTCCTCCTACAGGAATCCTACGCTTACATTGATTTCAGTCGACTTATCCTGTTAAACAGTAAATTGAACAATGTAGAACTTTTTTTCTAGACTTTACAATTTCATAAGACCCCTAAATTTGTCTTTCCCAACCTCAAGAAATACAGAGGAATAAAAATAGTTTCTCTTCCTATTCACCAGGAACTATCTGAACCAAATGAATTTATGTGGTGTTCATTTTTTAAAGTATATAAGCTACATCCAACCAGTTGCATAAAGTTCTAAGCTCTTTAGAGGGTCTTGATAGAGAATGTAGAAAGGATGATCATCTCCCTCCATTCCCATCTTCCAGCTTTATAAATACCTTGAAGTTTATTTACCCTAAAATTAGAATCCTATCTGATAGAGCTTACCTAAAAAAGAAATCAGGCTAATGTCTCAATAAACGTGTTCTAGAATAAAAAATGCATTTCTAGTCAAAGCACTGGGATTCTGGTAATGATCGTTTTCCTAATGAGGCACAGGAATTGTGACTGTAAAAAGTCGGTGTGTGATATCTGCCAAGTTCAAATGAGCTTCATTTTTATGGGCCTTTTACTAAGGTCAAGTATAATGACTCAAATTAGTGAACTTAAAAATTGTTTTAAAATGCTTGATGGAGACATTGCAGATTATGATCTGAGATTTATCTGTTACGTTTGCTGAATTCAATGTGCACCAAGATTTAATCAGATTAATCAAATACCATAAACTGTGAAACATACTACTCCTTACAATCAATCACCATAAGAACTTTTTTAAACAGGTCAAACCTAGAAGATATGCATTTAGTAATAATTTACTGGACTGAATAAATTTTATTTAATGTAATTGTTTAGAGTTGTTTTTAACAAAGGAAACTTGGGAAATCAAGACACAATTGTTTTAAAGAAATCTTCTTGGGGGAGTTATTTAAATTATTAAAGATAATTTCAATTTATGAAACTTATGCCATTGTAAAACTTCATGAGAATATTTGTTATAAAGTTGTATTATTAATTTCAACTGGATACATTCCATATTACTGGGAAATATTAAGAATTTCATTCCTTAGTTAGCAAAGCCTTTATTCCCTTGATGAGCATCATACTCCCTGAAGATATAATGTTCAACATATTTGTCAGATTTGTTTTCTGGTTTCCTGTAAGCAGTTTACAAAAGATAAAGGAAAAGAAAAAAATCAGGTGCACTATATTTAAACCTTTCATCAAAAAGAGCATACTTTGAGTTTTAAAACAACTAACTTAGTTTTGGGAACTATTATCAAGTTGGAGATGGTGAGCAAATACAACCTTCCATGATCTTATTTTTCTTCTAATCCTGTTGTTCTTAAAAACTATCAGGCAGCTCCAGTTTTCCAAAGTTGCTTCTCCTTAGCAGCTTATCTATCACTATTGTCACACTTTTCGTCTGTTTCCACCACTGGACTATGACTTTATTACTTAACATAATGTTCTATACATACCTGGTTGGTGAATGTATTGTTAGAATGGATAGTAGAAATTGAATTATCAATGGGATATCCTATTTCCCCTTATTCTGGTCTTCGATTCAAATAACTCAAGCTGTCTTTATCATCCTAATCCTCATCAGAGGCATTGGTCCAAGTGACCTTGGATTATAGTACTCTTAAACTAAAATTATTAATGATTTTATAGTGCCAGAAAAATTATAGGATTATCCAACACAACCTTGAATGCGCCATCCAAGCCTCACATAATCAAAGAACATGTTTATGTGTTTATTAGCCTTCAAGAGATACCCCTTTTCTAAACCTACATATTGTTTGTATACATAAACAGAACAATTCATCTCTATACATTCTCAATATCCTGACATAAAGAATTTTCTTAAGAAAATGAGTTCTCAATTTTTTCCTGAAATGTCTACTCAGTTCTACAGCCATCATCTATACCAAAATAATATGGTTTAAATGTGTTAGTTTCTTATTGCTATCACAAATTAACACAAACTCAGTGGCTTAAAACAAAATAAACATATTTACTAATGATTCTAGAGGTCAGAAGTCCAAAACAAGTCTTAGTGGGCTAAAATCAAGTCATCATCCAGGGCTATGTTACTTCTAGAGGCTCTTAGGAAGAACCATTCTAGAAGTTGAGTGTATCCTTTATCTCTATCCACAAAACTTATTACTCCAACCTCATCTCCTAATATGATCTTTTGTCCTCCCTATTATAGAGTCTCTGTGATTACACTGGACCTACACAAATAATGAAAGATAATCTCTGTATTTTAAGGTCAGATGATTAACAATTTTCATTTCACCTGCAACCTTAACTCCCCCTTGCTATGTAACATATTCACAAATTCTGGGGATTAGGATGTGGACCTCTTTGGTAAGACACTATTCTACTACCATACTAAATAATTAGAAAAAGATAAAATAAGGTATAATGCACTGCTCACTCTGGCAATGAAATTCTATATTATATAACGATCCATCACAAATTATTTTAAAAGGTTTTAGCTACTAGATTATTGATCAGTTTTAGTATACTCTAGAAAAATCTCATATCCTTGATGTTAACCCATCATACACAAATAAATGGTCTTTTTAAAAGGAAAAAGGAATATTCAAGGCTACCTAAAGAATAGAAAAGGAAGTATAGCTGCTGTACCTCAAGGGCCCTGATTTCTGCATATGATAACCCTAGCAATACGGGTGCACACATGCCAAATTCCTTTCTGACACAGTCTGGATGCCATTTCCCCCATGCTTACCAAATGCCTTTATTCTCATCACTGTTTACATTGAGTCCTATTTTTTGAAAGCTTACCTTCATTAGCTTTTTCCCCCTCTGCTTCGCCTTATTTTTCTCCTTTGAACTGGATTTCCTTTCTTATGTGTTCCATATGCTCACACACTTGACTATGCTCTGTTTCACAGGATAATCTCGTTTTATGCATACACCCCTCCACAACACACATGCATAAATTGCTTTGTCAGCCTCAATTACCACCTTAGTACACAGTAGTAACATCTCCTGCTCAGGGTCTGTCACCAGCCTGAAACTCAGTATTTTTCATCTTGTAGCCTAACTTCAGCTTCATAATTAAGCAAAGCCCCTATTTGAAGGAATAGTAGGATTTCTGCCCCTAAAAGTCTGAGTAATGCACAGAAACACATTTGGGAATACAATTGACTTTTATGTACAGAAGCCAGATGCATTTCATGCCTACGTGAGCTTAGGGAAGCAAGTTCATCTCATATATCACAATAAACATCTGTTCCACTAAATTTCACTGCCGGATACTCATCATACTTAGGCAACAAAACACTTAAGGAAATAAAAGCTCTTTTCAATATAAAAAGAGTACATCAGAAAGCTTTGTTTAGAAAAAAAAAAAGTCTTCCTCTAGCAGTTAAGCCCAAAGTAGGAACTACTAAAAACAAAATAATTATTGAAACATAGTTTCTGATAAGGCATCTTGGCCCCTCCCCCATAAAATTTAGAGAAAGCGATGTATGAGTTTATATTTGAAAGGCTGCTTTCAACAGCAAAGAGTATATTCTGATGTTTGAATATATTTTGGAAAATGCAAAAATTTAAAAGAACTAACAGAAAACAATTGGCATGGACATGAACCTGCATATAGTTTTACAGATAGTTTTATAGTTTTATTTGTAGCATGAATAAATCCATACACTTTTGTTAAAATATCACAAATATATAAAAAATTTCCTCCATGTTTTTTTGTATTTTACTAGCAATGCTAGTAAATGCTAATACATTTAGTGTTCATTTGAGTCTCAATGTTTCCTGCCACTGTACTTTGTGTTTATCTTTTAAATTTTTAAAATTTTTATTTATTATTTTTTAGAGAGAGAGAGAGAGAGAGACAAAACCTTAGTGGGGAAGGGGCAGAGAGAGAAGGAGGTACAGAATCTGAAGCAGACACCAGGCTCCAAGCTGTCAGCACAGAGCCTGTAGCGGGGCTCGAACTCACGTACCATGAAATCTTGCCCTAAGCTGAAGTCAGAAGCTCAGCCAACTGAGCCACCACGGTGTCCCTGTCCTTTTTTCTATTGGACCATTCTTAAAGGTTTATTGAACTATTTGTATGTCAAATATGTTAAATGAATTGCAAATACTCTTTCCTGATTTGGCATTTTCGTTTTATATCTAGTGATGGTATCATTTGAAATATTAGAGGTTTAACAAAGTCCAATCCATCAATCTTTATTAGTTTCTGTCTTTGGTTGGGCTATACTTTGGAAAGTTAATTTAGCCCTAATATTACAAATGACATTTGCCGATAAGTTTTTTTCTTTATATTTGGAGGAGTGTAGTCAATGCCTACTGTGAAATTAATGTGGTGTATTATAACTTTTTACAATCATGTAACACAGAGCCAATTACTTGAACATCATTTTATGAATCATTTATCATTTTCCCACTGATTTGAAAGGCCATTTTTATCATATGTCAGATTTTAAGTTTATTGACATCATATAACACTACGTAGTTATAAAATTATGTAAATTCAAACATAGCAGCTAGTTTACTTCATTATTCCCTGAAGGGATGGATGGAGGAACTGCTTTCTTATGGTTTCAGTGTATAACATAACATGGTTTAAATGACATTCAAACAACACAGAAACTTTAATTTCTGGTTCTGAACTGTTTCAGCCTGACCAATCTGTTCTGCAAATTGCCTGTGAAGGTAGAGACTGAATTTTGTGATGACCACATTTCTATTACTTAAAATTGTGTCAGGTACTGAGTAGGTGTTCAAAAACATCTGTTTGATGATTATATTGATGGATGTCTGGTTTTCCATTGCAGTGGTGCTACCACACTCTGAATAATTTTAACTGGCTTTTCGCTGTCAAATATCAAACATTCATCACAGTTTTGCATGTGCTCATGTACATGCATATGTACCCTTTACAGAGACACATTGCTTTCCAAATATCAACAAAGAATATAAGATATTTGTTAGTTCTAAAGGTCTGGTCACAAAGAAAATAACAATATAAACCCATAAATATAAGACAGGAAAGAACAGAATATGGAAGATCAAATTACCAAATGAAAATTTCTTTTTTAGTTTATTGTTAATTAGGTGAAAAAGTAATGAATATAAAAATATAAGTCCACAAAATATGTATATATCACATGCACTCATTTTCATGATGGATATATGCATACAGATAAGTATGGATATTTGTGCTAAATAATTTGCCATCTCTTTTATATTTATAATACACATAATGTACATACATGCACAACAAATATGAATAATTTGCATAAAATTTCAATTCTATTCATTTCCTCAGCTAAAAACTGAAAAGCATTTAAATCAAAATCAATTCATTTGGAAGTGTTTTTAACCAATATCTCCCGTTTATCCTCATTTTTATGGCTCCTTATGTTGCCATTTTTTGTTGATTTTACCATAATGGATACATATATGAAAGAGTCACCCTCAGAAACTGACCCTTTGGCTAGGATCTCTAAAACTGAATTTGCATCAATTATATGTGTGTGTCCAAATACTTAACATAGAAAGGTCAATTGTAAAAATATGCATGCATATATGAAAAAGACTTAATTTAATTCAGAGATTTTATGTAATCTATGCATTTTTTGTTAATAAAATCATTATTTTATATATCTTGATAGTAAACCTGCTTGTTTTAACTCACTTGCTTCCATCTGAACTGCCACATTGCTATAACACACTGAGAATTTGATATTTTACCACAGCACACACAAAGTGATCAAAAAAATTAAAATTAAATAAATGAGATGCAAGAAAAAATATTTTTTGATGAATCAAATAATTTAAACTTGTTAGCCAGTGGTAAAGCAAGGTGATAATGGATGAAAGCCAAAGTTCTCAAGGCCAGTAAATAACAATAATGATACTACTGTATTCTGAGCATCAATCATCATCACCACAAATCTCTGATACCCACATTGCTAAATATTTCACATACAGCTTTAATAGTGATTAACAGAAGTGCCAAAGTATTGAAACTGGAATGAGACTGTAGAAAAAGTGATATTCAAAAGCATTTTGACAATTCATCATTTCTACCTCTGAAAATACTGCTTTTGTCAATGTTAGCTATACAGATCTTGATTTTATTTACCTAATATTTAGCAAATACAGCTTTAGTAAAAATGTTCAGATTTACAGAATAAAGTGTGTGAAATTACTGAGTGATTATAAAAGAAATCTACAGCAAATCCTGATTATACAACTTTGTCAGTAGTGGCAACATAAGGTAACTTACGGTGTCATCTTCTTTCCCATAATTCTCAGCAGCACCTCTCATTCTTCTCCTTAGATAATTGATGTACATCATCGAAAGTCCTATGCACCTGCCACCTCAGCACACACCCTCTAGCCTTGCCTTCCCATCAGACTACATTTTAAAAGCCTTTCTATGTAGGAGTTCTAGAGCCACCACTAAAAATAAATACTCGTTGCAGCTATTGAAATTCCTCCCTTTGAAAATTCAGAACTCACTGTACTGAAAAAACAAATCTAATTTTCAAACTTTGCTTTAAAATAAATAAACTTTTAAAAAAAGGTGGTGGAGGGCTCCTTAGTGGCTCAGTTAGTTAAACATCAGACTTCAGCTCAGGTCGTGATCTCCCAGTTCCTGAGCTCGAGCTCAGCTTTGGGCTCTGCGCTGACAATGCGTGTGAAGCCTGTGTGGGATTCTCTCTCTCTCTCTCTCTGCACTTGCTCACTCATGCTCTCTCTTTCTCAAAAATAAACATATAAATGTAAAAAAAATTGTTTTAGAATACTGTGAACTCTATGAAATAAATTGTGCTGGAATTAGATGGCTTTCTTCATTTCAGCCCATCTCATCTGTTTTCTCATTATATTTTTCTGATAGTCACAGCTAACAATAGATTCATTGTTAAATTTCACTAACTGATTATTCTACAACATAAATTGCTTCAAACATATTTCTGATGCCTCTACTGTCCTGGTTCTAGATAATCCTGTATTTTTTAATAAGTTAGCTTTTGATTAAAAAATCCCTGACTTTTATTCTTGAAAAAGCCATAATTTCTTCTTATAAGCATTATAATGGAAAACATCCACTAAGTCTTGTGATCAACCTAGCGAGAAACTTAATTGTATTATTTTCATATCAGTTAATAAGAAGAACTATGTCATTTATTGTCCTCAAATATAGTGCTATGGATAATAAGTTTTCAACCTAGAGACAGTTGGTTGCATGAGCAACAAGAGAAAGACACCAGCAGTCTTATACCCACACTGAGACATGTCCACACACACTTGCTTCCACAGCCAAAGTAACGCCATATGTCTTCAGTGATGTGGGTGGGCAAAAGTAACAGTTGGCCCGCTAAAGAGAGCCATATGTACAGGCAGCCTATCACACCATCCTTTTTACTTATGGTTGCTGAAAGCTTAGTTGAAGCTCTTGCCCTCATGAATAGCATGGCTGGAGAAGATGCTTCCATAGTAGAAAAATACCACTTATTGTGCAATTACTCTGTCTCTGGACATGAAAGCGAAAAATATGCTTGTACATTACTCTCCTTATTATCAGCTACTTATCAACAGTGTACTCTCATCCAGTCTTACGTTCCCTCACTAAAATGTTTTGCATTTATGTGAAAAGGGACAAATGTGCAGTCTTTTATCAAACATGACCATTTGTAATCATCCTTGTTTAATTCCATGTTATACCAACCTCTATTTGTAGCTATTCATACAATTATATTGTTGGATATTAAAAATATTAGAGAAAGAAAACTATTTAAAAACTTAGAAGTGCTTGAATTAGTTCTGGAAAGTAAGGAGATAGCAACAAGCAAAACTGCATCCCATACACATTACCTTCTACAAGGTAAAAGAGAAACGTGGGTTTTGGATTTTTATAACAGCTTTGTACCTTAACAAGGCTTTCTCTGGAATCTCCATAACTGCAAAGACAATTCAGCTATTGTACTAATAAAAAAATTATAGTTTTAAGGTCATTCTTAATACTGTGATCAGATAAGATAATTTACTTTTCTCTTAATGGCTTCTTTTTGACAAATGAAAGAGCTTTTAGGAAGGACAATGCTCCCTGCACAACAACCAGTAAAGCATGTCACATTCATTTACAACATAATTTTAAGAAAAATGAAGGACAAACTTGTGAGACAGTAAGAATTCATTTGCATTAAATTAATTTGAACAGGGCACTTCATGCTCCCTTTGGCAACAAGGGGATAGAGAAGAAAATGAATCCATCTTATACAACAGTTTTCCCTTGGATTACAGAAAGATTTGAAAAGCTGACATGACCATCATTAAATTTCTCCTGGAAGTCTACAATTGTCCATAACTCATGAGATTAAATATTAACAATAAATATTTGTGAAAAGTACCAATAATTATGGAACTACTATATGACATTCCCTTGAATATGTCCTGAAAATTTTAAGACAGCACCAAGCTTTCTGTGGTTTCTTATATTGATTTGGCTTTGTAAACAATGGCTAACTTCATAAACAATAACTATCAGATATTGTGCTATGTAATTTAAAGATAAATTATCCAGATGTTGGCCTTGACAGATAATGGGTGTAATTAATATTTTTGACCCTAGAAGTGCAAATGATTTCACTCACACTTTACTAAAATTACACCTAATAAATGTAAGGGATCAGCATCTGTTGTTGGAAAATTATCAATCAATATCTTCTAAAATATCTAAAAATCCCCAAATTTACAATTTTTCCACAAGAAAGCAAGCACATTAATTTCAGGGTCTCAAAGCACACAAATATTACTACTGTATGTGGGCTGAATAATGGCCCCCAAAGATATTCTCGTCCTAAATCCCACACTCTGTGGATGTATTACCTCACATAATCAAAGGGACTTTTATTTTTTTATTTTTTTTTTAATTTTTTTTGACTTTATTTTTTTTTATTTATTTATTTTTTTTAAACTTTATAGTTTATTGTCAGGTTAGTTTCCATATAACACCCAGTGCTCTTCCCCACAAGTGACCTCCACCAAGACCATCACCCCGCTTTACCTTTTCCCCTTCCCCTTCCCCCCTCAGTTTGTTTTCAGGATTCAAGAGTCTCTTGTGTTTTTTCTCCCTCCCTCTCCCTAACTCTTTTTC
>CM053573.1:27766928-27810940 GCA_028646485.1 Cryptoprocta ferox
GTAGTAGGATAATGCTAGCCTTCTAAAACTGAATTTAGAAGTCTTTTCTCCTCTTAATTTTTTTGGAAATGTTTGGGACGGATTGGTATTCTTCTTTATTTTTTTTTTTTATTTATTTTTTTTATTTTTTATTTTTTATTTTTTTATTTTTTTTATTTTAATATTTTAATGATTTTCAATTTGAAGATGTTTATTTGGAATGAATTCATGAGTTTCTATATGCAGATTTCCTTTTTCCTTCTCAGTATTCTTTTTGTAATTATTGATGGGATGTGGTTAGATTTAGAGCTACATTTCTGCTTAGTAATCTGTTGTTCAAAGCCTCGGCTCTGAAGTCACTCTGTTTTGGCTCAAGTCACGATGATACCTACTAATCATATGACTTGGGAATTGTGTGGCTTTTCTCTAAGCCTCTGTTTTCTCAACTATGAAATGGTGATTTTTGAAATTGCTTAGTTCATAGTGAACTACATGAGACAAGAAATACAAGGTATTTAGCACAGTAAAATAACCTGGAATATAAAACATTTTCAAGGAATATTAGTACTAACACTATCATTGTCTGTCACCATTGTATTGTTACACTTGAGCTGGAAGATGTCACTGCAGCCTTCATGGACTGTTTGCTCTTTTAAAATAAGGAGGACAAGTTAGATGGTCCTTCAATTTCCCTTTAGTTCTGATATCGTGAGTATGAAATGAAGTAATACAAAATGAATAATTAAATCCCATTCTTTCTTGATGTGGGAGAAAGGGATAAGGCAAAGTTCTGGGTGCCTAGATTTCCTTCCAAGTTTGCTAGAATTATGATTATGTAGCATTTTGAATAGGGGTTTTATTCTGGAAATCATTAAATTTACTTGCCTTAGCTCCATAATTTGTCACCTATGGAAAAATTGGGATTTGGGGTAATCTTTGAGTGAAATTTCCTCTTGATAACTATTTAAATTGTAATCTTGTAATTTCTTGTAATTTGGGCAATGGAGGTGTTTACCATTCTTATGCATTATCATGTTAAAGTAAATATTTATGCGTATATAAAAATATATGATTTTAACAACTTTATATTACTAAGAAAATATATAGTATTATAATATTGAAACTATTATTCTGCGACTTGCTATTTTTGCTCAACTTTTTATTTTTGACATTTATCCATGTTGGTACATGTGGTTTAACTATTCATTTTAGTTACTATATATCATTCAGTTATAAGAATAAATAATATCTATTTGATGGACATATAAACATTTAAAATTTTCATTACTAACCAGGGTCAAAATAAGCATTCAAGTATATTTTATGTGAGATATCATATTTTATCTCTGAGTATATGAGAGTTCCTGGTTTATATACAGATATCTGAAATTGGAGTTGCAAATGTTTTGTTGTTTCTATAATGTTACTCTCAATTTTAAGTATATAATATTAGTTTTGTGGATATGATTAATCTCTTTATATAGTGAAAGCTACTGATATAACTGATTAAATTTAAAATTCAAGATATTTTAGGAGATACTTAGGTTAAACTTACATAAATGTGTCAAAAAGTCATTTTTGTTTGTGTGCATTTAAGATGAGATGGTGTATCAATTTACCTCAAATAACAAGTTATAACTAGTGTCCCAGTACAGTTTTTTGCCTGATTTCCAGTAGGTATTTCAGTAATACTTTTTAAGTATTCACAGGTTTAATGGCTGATTTTGCAAACTGCCATTGAAAAATACCATTTAGATGAATGTTTGGAATATGAGGTTGAGGATGAATGAGTTCTCATATTAGTCATCATTATGAGAATCCCAGAGACACATGATTTTCAAATATATCTCCTTGTAAGCAGAATAGTTTTTAAATACACATTGCATATTAGATATAGGATTTGAGTGGTAAATCATTTTTTAAGGTTGTAATTTATTATACTTTTCATGCCCATCCCACTGAATATGCAGAGTTTAAAATGCAATGGCCAGAAGACAAGGAAGTGTTACTAGAAGGATGTGGACATGGACTCCAAAATTGCTAATGATGACCGTGATCTTTTGGAGTCAGCAAGGGAATGGACAAGGTCAAGGTAGGTGTGAGCATGTTTTAGTATTTTGAGAGCTGGATATGAGTTTCACTTTACTTTGAAGTTATGTGAATCTTCAGTTTGATGTTTTAAGCTATTTGTTATAGTCTTTCTCCAATGTTTTTGTTAAAGTGTATTATAATACTTCTATTAGTTAAGCTGAGCTAGAACTAGGTATGTGTTGGTGTATCACATTTGAAGCCACTGCTCCAAAACTGACTTCACTATGTTGTAGTAGATTTTAGAGATATAGAAATGTTTGTGTGTGTGCATTTGTGTGTGTGTGTGTGTGTGTGTGTGTAATTTTACAAAAGCATATGACTTGAAGATTTCATATTTTTTAAGAGAAGTTTATGGATCTCTGTGTCTTTCCTTAAGTGGATTTTGTTTTAGCTTTTTAAATTTCAAGAACATATTCTCTAAAGGGTGTGTTTGTTCTTTAGAAATTAAGTGAAAAATTTGATGTTTCTCATTGCTCTGCCAAATGTATTTGGAAGAAATTAATGGTAGAGCAGAGTTGTGAGGTTGTGGTGCCCTGAAGTGTCATTTGCAGAGTAGGAAAGGACCAAAGATTTTCTAATAAGATTTTTCAGTGTACTGAATAGTGAATAAAATAGTGTGAATAGCTGTGTGGAGTGGTTTATGCCAAAACTAGTGTCTATGATATGTGTTTGTGGTAAGTGTTGTGTATTTTTGAGTGTTTTGCTGCTCAGTCACAAGTTGCAATTTAATGTTTTATGTGAAAAAATTCCTGACTGCCGTGACATTTTTTTCCCTTGGAGGAGAATCTATTTTGACCTTGTTTCTACTTTTGTTAAGACTTGAAATGAGTAGGAAAGGTATACAGGCAGGTATATTACCCTAGATGGAATTGAAAGTTTATAGTGGTGTTATATAATTGTGGTAGAGTTGTTGAGCTTTTCATAATTTGATTTCCGAAATAATCAATAAATATTGTGTACATGAAAGTAAATTTAGTAATTCTTTCAAAAAGATGATTCAAAAAGGACATTGTTTGCTTACCATATGTAATGGAGTTTAATGAATTTTTGAAGTGAAATAGAATGATGCTTTTCAAAAATAGAAATGCATGTGTCTTTGTGTGATAATAGGTATATACATACATATATACAGATAAAAAGTTTTAATAATGAAATAGGTTTTGAGTTTTAGAGTGTTTCTTTCATGCCATTAAGAATATAATTTAATTCTTATTTTGTTTTTCTTTTTTGATAAAAAATAATGGAAGGAAATGATATTTAATACACATTGTATTTTTTTTCACTAAAGATCTAAAACAAGAATGTGTAGGCAGCAGCTACATCACATTTCTGTTGGCTAAAAGAGTTGTTTATTCCTCTGGCAATGTGTCAGATCACTAAAATGCAGCAGGACAACTGTTTTTCTGCAATAGTGATCCAACAGTACATTTAGTATTACACAAGACTGCCAAAACTCTTTCAGAGGCAATCATTTCCAGGGATTATAGCTTTTCTTAATGGATAATAGCTTATTGGATATTTAAAATGTTAGAGGAAAAATAAGTATCATCTCTTTTATTTCTCCAAGCCCTTTATTCTTTCTTCAATATTGATTGCTTGGATACTCTTTTCTATGATAGTGACCACATTTGTAAAAAAAAAAAAAAAAAACCACTCCCTGAAATCAATTGTATGCTTAGCTATAGTTAAGCTTGTGATGATAAATGCAGGTTAAGTAATTGTGTTTCTTTTTAAAAGAATAAATTAAAATAGACAGTGATTCAAGTGGCAAAACAACTTAATAGAAAGCATAATGGAATGCTTTAATTTTATTATTCAGGGAATTTTTGCTTCCTTTAGGTACCTAGATTGAATGAAGGAGGTTTCATAGGCATGATAAGAAATCTTATTTCAAATACAACCCAAGCAGCATATTATCATTTAGATCAATAAAGCTCATTAAATATATTTTTTTTTTTACCTTCGGACATGCAATTAAGCAGAATTTAAAGATAAAAGTTTTAAAATGAAACACTATTACTGGATATCTTTTTAAATAAAAATTTCATGGCACTTTATTATCGGTAAGAAAATAATAAATTAAAATATATAAATGAAGTTTTCTCTACACTAAGTTTACATCTTTGTCTTAACCTTTGATCTTTGGGACTTCCAGGGTTGTGATTACATATCAATGAAGTATAATTCTTACAGCAAATATGCATGCAAAAAGTATTAAAATTATTTTCCCTTAAAGTTAAATTTCTTAGAGATGAGAACAAAGCTAAATTATATTTACATAAAAGCTTTCCATATTTATCAGTATTTATATACTAATGATTTGTAAATCATTGGGAAACTTGGATGTTCTTTCCCATAAAAACCATGTTAGAAATAGTAATTAACCATGTTAGAAGAAATAGTAATTAAGTTGTGGAGACAGAAGACAAAAATGTATATATTCTATAATGTACAAAAAGCATCATACTCAGTATTAATTCTACTGTGTGCAACCACCACTTAAAACAAACATGTCATAGGAAATGCATCCTGGATTCTAAGCAAGAATGTTGGCTAGCGATCTCTCTAGGGGCATCATGGTTAAGTGGGAAGGAAAGAATGGACAATGGGCTCCAGTCAGGTAGATGTTAGTTGTCAATTTTTTATATCTCTCAAGAAAAGCATCTGCTTGACTAATCTGTTTCCCTGACTTCTGACTTATGGAATAAGAGATGCACATCAGTGAAGTAGCATTCCCAGACTTGTACTCTGCCCATTTCTATGCTGCTTAGGTGGTTTGTACATTAGAAACTCCTTAGTAAATGAAAATAAAGCCAACCTTAAGGTAAGTGGTATATATGTGACTTTTTAAAAAAGAAAATAAAGCAAGTAACATAATTGTTCAAGTTTATTTTGTCTCGAAAAGGACTATCACAGATGTTAGTACAAGAAATTGAGTGTGGAGTATGTGGGAGCTTTCTGAACTATCTTTACAAATTTTCTGTAAATCTAAAACTATTCTAAAATAAAATGTTTATTAAAAAATAAAAAAAAAAACTATCACAGATAGTTGTAAATATACACATTTCCAAACACACTACATTGACTTTTGGGATAATCTAGATAAAACTGAACTGACATCTACTATGTATAGGTATAATTGGTAACATAACAGTTTTAGCCATGGGAAAGCTGCCCAGAGGGACTGTATAGAGGCATCGGGGAGCCCAACTGACTTATACGGTTCTAGGAGGTGTAGGCAGCAGTTATTGTGTTTAGAACTGAGAAATTACTTCTAAGCTCAGCAATTTAGTTTCTTTCTACAACAATAAATTCAAGTAATAATATGAGATGTATATTAAGGTAAGGATGTAATTTATGTAAAAATTTAAGAGAAGAATCAGTCACTGAGATGTATGTGAATATAAAGGTAGTATGAAGCAATTTGGGATTAAGGTAAATTCTTGTTAAAAGTAAAGATATGATTTTGACTTTAAAAAACAAAGCATTCAGAGATATTGTTTGGCAGATCTTAAAAATATATTCCTATTTTAATGACTTTAATAAAGGAGTGCTATGTTTTCTGGTATATAATAAGAAAAAGAATAAGAAGAATGGAATATATATGTCCCTGTTTCTAATGACAAGTTTGTCATAGTTTTTGCATTAGTGCTAGTTTCCTGATTTTTGTAAACAATATAGGATTTAAATATAGTAATATTTTTAATATTTTATCATGACTAAATGGAACATTTTAATAAATTTGGTTTACATGATTATTTATGTGCTGAAAGTCCAACTTTGATGCTATCTGTGAGAAAGTTTGAAATTTTGAAGAAGGCAGTGGATATTATATAGCAAACTTAAATTTTGAGAACAAATCAATTTCTCTTTGTTTTCATGACCAGATTTTGGGTTCGATATAATATAATATAATATTATATATATATAATATAATATTTTGGGTTCTGATAATATTCAGAAGGAATTATGATCTTTAGTTTCATGATCTCCATTGTAAAATGATATTTGAGTTGAGGGATAAACTTTTGAAAAAATAAATTATTTGATTGTCCTATTTTGCAAGTTGTTAAGGATTGATAGGTAGGTAGATAGGTGGATGGAAGGATAGATAGAGTTGTCTTTCTATCTCTTTTTCTTTTTCTCTCTCTCCCTTGAAATCTTTTCCAGTGTGTGCCAAAGGTATTATTTTTGTTTCCCTCATTTTTTAAATTTATTTAAGAAATTTAAGTTATTATATCCTTTTTTTCAGTAAATGAAAATAGTATTCATCTTTGAGTGAAGGTTTATAGCTAGTGCTTTTCTATTAGATTATATCGGGTCATATGATATATGAGTTTTAATATTTTAGAATCACTGTGAGTGAGAAGGAATCACCTTGAAGGATCTTAATGTCAGCAGAGTTTATGTTTTTCCAAGTTGCTTGGGTAAATTGTTTTCATCTTATAATTGAATATTGTTTTAAGAGAAGTGAGCTCAAACATTTGGCCATCAATATCGAATGATGATTATTTGTGTATCCCAGGAGACCTGACCTTAAAATATCATCAAGCTAAGTACTGGTGAAATTGAAGTACTTAATTTTTTGTCATTCCTTATCAAATGTAGAGTTTTCCTTTGTGCTAGTTAAGAATATATATCTGTGTATGTTTATAAGTTGGTCTGTAGCAGAATTATTTATGTCCAGTTTTAGTTTTAGTTTTAAACTCATAAATATATAAATGCAAATATCCAATTCTTAAAACTCCCATAAATATCCACCACAGTAACATTTAAATTCTTTTTTTTTTTGTTCCCAGAATATCTTTTATTTATTTTATTTTATTTTATTTATTTTATTAAACTTTATAGTTTATTGTCAGGTTGGTTTCCATATAACACCCAGTGCTCTTCCCCACAAGTGTAAATTCTAACAATAATTTCTAACAGCTTCTTGAAACTAACAACATCAACAAAAACCTAGCCATTCGTAGCATTATATACTTTACACTATTTCCATAGCTTAAAAATTCATATTATATGTTAAGCAGAGAAAGTAGTGATATAAGAACACAAGTGGATTTACTCTAAAGAGAATAACATTTATTGAGATCTTGCCCTTAAAATTTGGATTTCTGAGAAAACTATGCATTTTAAATTCTTTCCAGACATCTGAAGGTTATAGACCTAAATGAAGTCAGTTCATGTTCTTTTATGCAATCTGCATGGGATCCCATGAAGTAAGGCAGATGATGCCATAAATATCTAATTATAAAGACTTGCTTTGGAATGCTCTCTTAAAAATATACTTTTTTATACAGAAAGGGATTTCTCTTCACAACTTAGATGGTTTAAAATGAAATCATCACATGGTATTTTGTTTTAGTGTTTTAAGGTGTCTTCCTGATCATCAAAGCCTTGCCATAGAAAAAAGGGCTAGTTGTAGAATATTTCATTTTTATGGGAGAAGAACATGGTAATTGATACCACTTTCAACTGAAATTATATAGTATTATCTAACCTTTAGGTGGCATTCATTCACAATATTCTACATAAAGTGTGTATTTTATTTCCCATTTAATTTATTTCATTTTTTTGTAAGGGAAATCTCATTTTAATGAGATTTAATGAGGGTTCTCTTAACCTTTAAAACTTGAATATATTTAGGTAAAAATATTTTAAACATTGTTCCAAGTGACCTTGATTTTTTTATATCAAGCTTTAATGCTCTATTTTTATGTATTTGGACACTGTGAAGGCACTTGGTTTAGAATTAAAATTTCATTTGGAGATTTTTGTTGTGTTTGGAATTTGTTAGGAAATTCAACTTCAAGAAGATGTAGGTTTATTTAATATTGTCTTCTATGGGATATACTAGTTTCATCTCTCTCCTCAGCCACGTGTGTGTGTGTATGTATGTATATATATGTGTGTATATAATAAATATGTTAAATTTAGAGTAAAGAGGCCATAATAGCTGAAGAGATAGAAAGAGGAATAGAAATGGTATAAATAGGGGAAAAAAGAGAAGTGATAGAAGCAGGTATGAGAAATAGATAAAGAAGGATATTATGACATATGTTAATAAAAATAAAATATAATGTAAATTAAAAAATTAACCTGTGAAATTATTAGAGGTACTTTACCTACCAAAAAATAGAAATAAAGTAGTAAGTAATTGATTAGGCTTAGCTTACTCCCCCTAACTTTGTAGTCTTTGTAGTCAGCCCTATAGCCATCTCATGCTATGAAGTATTAAAATTGTGCTTTTAGTGAGTGCAAGTTAAGGTTTTTTGTACACAAACTGAAGAACAAACAAACTAAAGAGCCTAGACACTGGAGTCAAGAAATTCAAAATAGTCACATGCTTGAGAATGTATATCCTGGTCTTTGGCAGAAATTACTGCTTACTCTTAATTCTGTTTGTTTCTTTCTACCTCTTCAACCTATAATGCCCATATATACCTCAGCTTAAAGACACACTTGAGAATCACTTTTCTGTCACTTATTATATTACCTTTAAAAGCTCATGAATTACACATGATTTTCAGAGTTGCCAACTTAGATTTCAAGAGACTTCAAATAAATTAATCTGGCACCTTTCCATTATGAAGGCTGTACACAATGTTCACAAGCTAGTGCTGGTCTTTAAGGGACATGTGCTTTGTCCATCAACAGCTTTCTTCTCTAAATCACCAAAATCTTGTCTGAAGACTTTTTCTCAAAAGTTAGGAAGCACTGAGATTTCTATTTGGTTATGTATGTCACATGGTGATCTACTTTTCAACCATAGTTTTATCAAAGCATAAAGTATTTTTGTTTTTATAGTTAATTGTATGTGAAATAATAATTGAGATGTAATGTGTATTATGCTTTTGTTATGACGATTTTTTAAAACTTATTTTTCCTGAAGTAACTTCTAGTGCTCCTTTGCTAGATCTTCCTTTTTCTTTTTTCTTCAGCTGACTATCTTCTTTTTGTCCCTTAACTCAGATATCCCCTACTTTGTCTCTGCTCAGATTCCACATTATTATTTTGGTGTTGTTCTCTGTAGTTTTCAAAGGTCCTCATAACAATCCTATCAGTATTTCTCAATATGCACTGTGATTGTTCATTTGTGTATTTTCTTTATTTATAAGCTCCTTGATGGCTCAGACTATATCAATGTCTACTCAACAGAAGCTGATAAAGGGTATATGTTGAGCCAGGAGCTACTCTGGGTAGTTAAGAAAATTGACAAACAGTCCTGCCATCTGGAGCTTGCATTCCAATAGGGGGAGACAGGTGACAATGGGCAACATAAATATGTAAAATACGACAGGGTTGATGGTGAAAAACAATGCTGTGATGGGGAGCAGAGAATTCTGAGAAGACAGTTTTTAACTGGATAATCTGGAATGATCTCATGGAGAAGATGGTGATTGAAAGCCCAAGGTAGTTAGGGCCTGAGCCACACAGAGATTTGGGGCAAGAACATTTCTTTCAGGGAATTTACACAGCAAATGTGTAAATCTTGAGCAAGGTCATGCCTGGAGTTTTGTAGGAACAGCAAAGAAACTAATGTGTCTGGAGCAAAGCACATGTGGTGGGGGTTGGTAGGAGATCTGAGTGTAACAATAAAGAGGAAGGGACTATGTAGAGTCTCACTTGCCATGTTAATGACTTTGGCTTTAATGTGGAGTGAAGTGGGAAGCTATTGAAGGATTTTGAAAATTTTTTTTGGTAATTCATTTTGACTTTTCAGATTATATAATGGTCACTACTTAAGACACAATAATTTTGCTTTATTATTCTTGTAGTCAACTACCAACTAGTGTATTAAAGTAATGTTAAATTCTAATTTAAATTGATTAAAACAAGCTTTTATCTCTTTCTCTTTTCCATTACTGAATATCTTGTTTTTAATTAATTTGAAAGCTTTCTAGAATAGTGAGCCAGTGAAAATTTAGCATAATGTATAACTTATTCTTCATTAGATTCAGGTACTTAATTGAAGATGCTAATTAGAAAAGACATTTGTTCTGTTGGAAGATGTTGATAAAACTGATTTTAAATTACTATCACATAAATTGATAACACATTAAGCTGTATTTCTGGAATCTAAATGTAGACAGTGATAATAAGTTTTGGCAGTAAGTAGATGCCTTTCATCCCTATGGTCAAGGATGCTTAAAAGTGGAAAAAAAAACTTACTGGCTTCAAATCTGGGAACCAGGAATAACTTGGAAGTGCTTTTGTTTGTTTGTTTCTTGGTGGAATTGTCTTCCTGGTAGTGATGTGTCTACTTATGCCAAACAAACATTTACTGTATTCTATCTTGCCTTATGGTATTTTTTTGCCAAAAATAATGTCTGTTTGTTTTTTGAGGAAATTAGTCTTTCACAATATAATCAGGAAATTCCGAGGACACAAAATAATATAAAATTTAAAAATGGGTAGAAAGCCAGAAGACAGATAAGAAGAAAAAAGAGTACAAATTGGTAGAAGAGAATTAGTGTAACAAAAATTAGTCAAAAGGATAAGTATATTCAGAGTGGTCAACAAGGCAATCAGAACAGAGTACCTACTACATGCCGGGCACTGGTCATATAGCAATGAAAGCAGAGACTCAAGTGGTTTTATAACCACTCCATTATTGTAATAGAAAGGGACAGAGGAAAAGGCACCCAAATATACAACCTAATCAATGTTATGGCTGGCTATGAATTGTACTGCTATGAAGAAGATGAAATGTGATAGTGTAGTTGAGTATAACTGGTATGTGGAGAGGCAGTGATCCAGCTATGGGAAGGTCAGAGAATTTTCTCTTTGAGGAGGTGATGTTTCATTTAAGACTGAAATGAAAATACAAAGTCATGTACTTCGAGGATCCCAGGTGTTCCAATCAGAAGGAATAGCAAATACAAAAGTTCTAAACTAGAAATCAGCTTGATAGTTTTGGATAGTGCTGGCCAGTTTGGCTGGAATAAAGGAAGGGCATGGGAGAGACATGAGATCAGGGACTGTAATGGATGAGGATTTTGTAGTCAATGTTTATATAGAAAACAAATCAATTAAAAGCTTTAAGATAGGATGGTGATATGATTAGACTTACTCTTAACACCATTCCTTCCACCGGTAGTATCAAAAGTATACTCCTCAGTATATGAGGAGTACAGTGGTGGGGGAAGAGGGATTATTCACTTGACCATTACATTTTTTCAGGTGAAGGATGATGGAAGTTGCGATTATGATTGTAGCAAAAAAGTTGCTCAAAGTTTTAGCAATAAAGTTGTAAAATTGGTTGGAATTGGAAATTGTTTTGAAGATAGACCCAGTGGAACTTACTGATCAAAAGTCACATCAAATGTTTGGATTTAGGGATATAGTTACAGTCTTTTATTGAAATGGGGGCGGTTTGATGACATGGGATAGATTCTAAGTGACAGAAGTGTACGTGGAGTCATGTGTGTTATTGATTTTACTCTTTTTCCCCTACATTAAATTGAGATGCCTTTTAGAATTCAAATGAATATATCCAGTAGGCAAAAAGATTACGTGGCTAGAGATGTTAAGTATGAAAACCATAGGCCTATAGATCATGTTTAAAGTCATGTATCTAGGTCAAGCATTGATAAACTACCAAAATGAACCAAATCTTTTCTACTGCCTGATTTGGTGTGGGCTATAAATATTTTTTACATTTTTTAAATGTAAAATATAAGATATACAAAAGAAAGACTGTCTTGTGATAAGGACAGTTGCTGTTTTTCCTCTTGGCACACAAAGCCTACGTTGTTCACTTTTGGTTCTTTACAAAACATTTTGCTGATTTTTGGTCTAGATGAAACTGTAGAGAGTGTTGATAAGCAAGAGGATATAATTGTGGAAATTATGCCAAGTACAGTGTACACTGTGGAAAATTTAAGTCTGGGTATAATAGATGGTAAGGCTTTAAAACAACAGTTTTATTATCAGCATGGTCAGTGAAAACTTTTGTGGCAAAAAGAAAATATTATCATCAGACTGTTCATTGGATCATAACAGGATATGTTCTGTGTTCTGTGTTTGAGGAACTAAGAAAAGGCTAATACAGTTTGAACAAAGAAAGCAAATGGGAGGATGATGTTAGATCTGTCTGGATATTTTAGGTAGGGCCAAATACTTCAGTCTATTTAAAGTGATTTTTAGAGAAAGAGGAAGTCATTAAAGCATTCTGAAGGGGGAAGAGCAAATCATAGATGTGGAAAGAGATCACTTTGGTGATATGTGCATCCAGAATGAAAGGAAGCCAGTATGGATGAGAGACTAACATTGTCCATTGGTATTAGTGAAGTGAAGACCCCAGGTAACCTTGGCAAAGAGAGGTTTGTACAAAGTCCACATTGGAATGGGCTTAAGGAGTGAATGGGATCAGGACCTAGGAGTAAGTTTTAGTGAAATTTTATTAATCTTCTCACTATGTAGAATATGTAGATTGTCAAAATAAGGAACTCCCATGTGGTGTGTGTGTGTGTGTGTGTGTGTATGTGCGCGTGTGTGTTTTGTAACTTAGATTTGTGGATTCAATTCCTAAAGATTGTGGGTTAATAAGTATAGAGTAAGCCAGAAGTTTTCTTTTTTCTTTTTAACTCTCCTAATGAATAGAATGGTAATCATGACTCTGATGATACTGAAAACCTTTTCTGACACTTTGGCTTTTTTTATATCTTCATTATTTATGCACATCCAATAAAGGCATTTATGCATAGCCTTTATTGTTATTTTAAAAATGATTAATGTTTAGTTTGTAATGGCTCATCATGAGGATGGGAATGAGAAATAACTTACACAATGATAATCTTTTTGAATTTTTATATTAAAAACTACATATCAAAAGAAAAAAACAAGTGTCATGTGTTTCTTCTGAATTGATTTTAAGTCATATTTTCAGTTTGAATGTGTTCATTTACTTTTCTTGAAATAATAGCAATGTCTTAGGATACGTTTTTTTTCCTTAATATCTTTGTGTCTTTCTCTTTCTTTGATATCTGTACTTTGGTGAGTCTTCTATTTTGGGTTCTGTTGGTTTATAATAATTGCTACTACTCTTAGATATACATAGATGTTCTTTTCCATTTTGCTTATGCATTTGCTTAAGAAGCTCCTCAGAAGTCACTTTTAATGATACTGATTTTACATATCATCTGCTATAAAGCTTCAAAGACATGATGTCTGATGACTTTTGCTTTGACATAGATTGAAATGTTCACTCAACATGGACTGATGGAAAGTGTTTCTTTTCTTCTCTTAAATGTTACATCACCTTAAAAACAAACAAATAGAAATGAATATTTAGTTTTGGTGTCCTTGGTTGAAGTGGTCCCTTTCTCAACAAAATAGGTTTTGTCATCTAACTTTTGGTGTCAATGTTGAACACACGGGGTACTGGAAAATGTTGCTGTGACAAACCACTGGAAAAAAATAAATTCTGGTTTTTCTTCACATTCCAGAGCTAATGCTTCTGAAAGCTATTTAAATTCATTATAAATTACAGTTGTTATTGTTATAATTATTAAAGTTGAACTTTGATTTGTTATCTGGATTTTCGGTATAATGTGTTCTCATGTTTAATCATTTTTTTAGGCTAAATCATTTGTAAACAGACATAAACAAATTAAAAACAAATGGCTTGTCCTTGAGAAAGAGTTTTAGAGTGAAGGTACATTAAGTCCATGTAGGATCTATGTCAGCAGCTTTATCCATATATATGGATGTGTGTGTGTGTGTGTATGCGTGTATCACCCAATTTCATCAAAAAGATTATTTGACAAAATGCATTCAGAGTCATCCCCCCAAACTAAAATTTTTATCCCAAGATTAGTAGTTCCCTTTGTAAAACTAGACGTTCTCATTTGTGTAACAAAAGGGAAAAAAGTAGGACAAATAATGAATTCAAGAAACAATTAGAGGTCATATTTCTCTTGCAGAAGTTTAGTTCCTTTCTTCCCTCTTTATCCTCCCCACATATCCACATCCCCACATCTTGACATTTAAACATTTAATTTCAGAACACATTTAAGGAGAAAACATGTTAGCCATGCTGAAGAACTGAAGTTTTACATGCACAGTGATATATCTCTCCTAATAAGTAAATATGAGTAAAGAATAAAGATTCAAATAGAATACGAAATTCTATTTATTATGTAGTTCTATTCCACTGTGCTTTCTGGATTGGGTAAGAGCATGTTAGTGACACGTCTTATTGGGAGACATACCATACTTAATAGAATAAAAATATCTCAATCCAAAATGTTTGGAAATGAGTAGTCTTGGGAAGATATGCAAGGTTTTGTCAGGATTCAAAAATTTTTTCTGTGAAAAACTAAACTGTAAATATTTTAGGCTTTGCCAGCCATATTTATTCTCTCTTCATTTCTTTCTCTTCCTCCTCCTCCTTAAATTTGTTAAAACCATTCTTAGCCATGAGGTATACAAAATTAACCATAAACCAAATTTAGTCTGTTGTCCTATGTTTGGTAGTCCCCTCTATATCATAAGATTACCACTTTTTTTTTTTTTAACATATTAGAATTCAGTGTGCCTCTAGCAGTGGGAATTGGACTTACTTTGAGCTTTGGAATACAGGCAGATGACATGAAAGCAAATGTTCTGCTACTAAAACAAGTTATACACTATTTCTGATATTAGAAATATATGGAAACTACTTGTTTAAGGGCCTTACTTAAGTTTTTAATGTGATGACTCACAAATAGTGGAAAGAAACAATTTCCCTTTCCACTTGAATTTTTACGCAATGAAAAGTTCCGAATCCTATTTTTTCCTTGAATAATTGCTGATACCTCTACAGTACTTTGTGTGCATTTTGCAGTTTTTTTTTTCAGTAACTTCAATGGTTCAGTCTCAGTGTATTTTGCTTTTTCAAGCAAATTAAAATAAGAACATTAGCTAATATTTGTATTAAGCTGAAGTGCAAGATAATATGAAAAAGAGAAAAAGGAAACACAATAAATTGACCTTTTGGTAACTGCAAAGGAAGCAGATCAAACACAGACTGGAGTTTAATGTCTTATATTTTCAGATCTGTCCCAGTGAGTCCACAGTGCCCTAAAAATAGGTCTTAATCCGAAATTGCAATGCCTCACAAATCTGTCATAACATGGGGTTTGGTGGAGAAAGTGGTTAACGTATCCCTCAACTTGTTTCTCTTTGTATGAAACCAGGTTAAAATCCATTATAAAATAAGCTATTCGGTTCTAAACAGCAGATTCTGACTTTGGAGGTGAAAGTGTTTTACTACAATCATTAAAATAAGTTTCTCTAGATATTTTATTTTATTCTATTTTACAGTGTAAAGAGTGAAATCATAATGAAAAAGAATCTCGAAAAGCAGTATAGGCACATTGTCAGTCACTTTCCCAACCTGTGTCTGTTTGTTCAATTAAGGGAAAACCATTCTCTGTCCTGCTTGATTTAATAGACTTAAGCAGTTTCAGGTTACAGAAAAAAATTGAGTGAAAAAGACAGCATTTTTGGCTGCACCTCACACCATCCTAATTTCTCTTATTTTTAACATCTTTCATAAGTGTGGTAAATTTGATAATAATTGATAAGCCTGTATTTATACATTATTAGTAATTAAAGTCTGTAGTTTATATTAGGGATCATTCTTTGTGTTTTACATTCTATGGGCTTGGCCTAAAGTATGATGACATGTATTCACCATTATAGTATCATATAGAATAATTTTCACTGCCCTAAAAATTCTCTGTCTTCCATCTATTCATGCCTCCATCCCCTGGCCCTCAATCCTTGACAAACACTGTCTTACTGTCTTCACAGTTTTGCCTTCTCCTAAATGTCAGATAGTTGAAATCATAGGGTAGGTAGGTATGTAGTTTTCTAGATTAGCTTCTTCCACTTAATAATCAGCATTTAAGTCCCCGTCATCCCTTTTCATGGCTTAATAGATCATTTCTTGTTAATACTGAATAACATTCGATTATCTGGATGTACCATGCTTTGTTGATTCATTTGTTTATGAAGAACATCTTCATTGCTTCCACATTTTGGCTATGCTGAGTAAAGCTGCTATACCCATTTATTGGCAGGTTTTTGTGTAGATGTGTGTTTTCAACTCATTTGACTACATATCAAGGAATGTGATTACTGGATCATATGGTAAGAGTATGTTTAATTTTGTAAGAAATGGCCAACCTGTTTTCCAAAGTGGCTGTACCATTTTGCCTTCCCACTGGCAATGAGTGAGAATTTCTGTTGCTCCACAACTTTGTCAGCATTTATCATTGTCAGTGTTCTGGATTTTGGTCACTCTAATAGATATCTCATTGTTTTAATTTGAGTTTCTTGAAGATATCATGGTGTCTCATTTATACAATAGAATCTCATTGTTTTATTTTGCATTTCTTGATGACATATGTTGAACATCTGTTCAATATATTTATTTGTCATCTGTGTATCTTATTGGTGAAGTGGCTGTTCAGGCCTTTGCCTATTTTTTTTAACTGGGTTGTTTGTTGTATTTTTAAAGTTCTTTGTATATTTTACATACCAGTCCTTTCTATTTGAAAATTACTTTAAAAATTATTTGAGTATAGCTGATACACAGTGTTCATTAGTTTCATGTGTACACTGTAGTGATTTAAGGTCTCTATACGTCATGCTATGCTCATAAGTGTAGCTACTATCTGTCACCATACAATGCTATTAGAGTATCATTGACCATCTTCTCTATGCTCTGGCTTTCGTTCCCATGATTTTTGCATTCCATAACTGAAAGCCTGTATTTCCCACTCCTCTTCACACATTTTGCCCATCTCCCATACTCCTTCCCTATGGCAACCATGAGTTTGTTCTCTGTATTTATAGGTTTGATTCCACTTTTTGTTTGTTTATTCATTTGTTTTTGTTTTAGATTCTACATGAGTGAAACCCTATGGTATTTGTCTTTTTCATTCTGACTTATTTCACTTAGCATAATACCACTTAGTTCCATCCATATTGTTGCTAAGGGCATTATCTTTATAGCTGAATAATATTCTCGCATGCGCCCGCGCGTGTGTGTGTGCGTGCGTGCCAAATCATCTTTATCCATATATCTATTGATGGGTAGTTAGGTGCTTCCATATCTTGGCTATTTAAACGTAGGCTCACATATTTCTTTCAAATTAGTGTTTTTGTTTTCTTTGGGTAAATACTTAATAGTGGAGGTATTGAATCATATGGATTTTCTATTTTTTAATTTTTTGGTTATTGTCCATACTGTTTTCCACAGTAATGGTGGCTCTACCATTTTACAATCCCAGTAACAGTGAATGAAGAGTTCTTTCTTCTCCACATCCTCATCAACACTTGTTATTTCATTTTTTTATTTTAACCATTCGGACAGGTGTAAGGTGATACCTTATTGTGTTTTTGATCAACATTTTCCTTATGACTAGTGATGTTGAGCATCTTTTCATGTGTTTGTTGGATATCTGTATGTTTTCTTTGGAAAAATTCTATTCAGGTCCATCCCAAATTTTTAATTGGCTTGATTGTGGAGTTTTTGTTTTATTATTATTATTATTATTATTTGTTGTTTTGGTGTTGACTTGTATAGCTACCAGGCATTTATCTAGTATGTGTTTTGAAAGACTTTCTCTTGTGTGTCTTTTATTTTTTTCTTTATAGTTTTATTGAGAAATAAGAAATAATTAACATATATCACTGAAAAAGTTTAAGGAATACAACACAGTTTGATTTAAAACCAATGCAAAGTAATTATTGTGATAGGTTCAGCTATTTTCATTTTCCTAAGTGTCTTTTGTGGAACAGAATTTTTTTCTTTTAATAATGCTAAATTATCAATTTTTTCTTTGAAAAATTTCTAAGTCTGGAAATGTAGAAAGCTTTCCATCATTTAAGACAACTCGACATTCAGACAAACATAACGTAGACCTTCTTGAAATAGTCATAGCTCTCAAACCAAAAAATAAAAAATGAAAATAAAGACGAAGACTCTGATCCAGATTCTGTTAGTTTTTTTTTTTTCAATTCAAGAACATTACTGAGCAGTATAATCAATGTTTATATAACATCATTTTTAATGAAATGACTTATGACAATATCAAATCACCTTGATTCTGATCTACATTATTGTTATTAAACCAGTTGTAGTTAGCCATAAATGAGAAACATTTTGTAGTATATCTTATTCAATCAGGTATATATTTTAGCTTTTTCAGTTTTCCCTTGCAGTTTTTCTATTATGGTCAGTGTTATTATTTACATGCACTTGTTAATATCAACCACTATATAAATACAGTTATTTTCCTCAAACCCTATGATACCCTTCTCTCTATGCAGCCAACATAAAGGAAGCATGTCAAGAGGAAATCATGTGCCACATGATTTGCTAGATTGAAGGAAAAATTATTAAATTTATTTATTATGTCTGAGCTCTTTCTGTGGTCTTTTCTCTCTTTGATACATGTACGTTTTCTCTTCTTCAGCCTCACTTGCCCTTTGACATTCAGAAATGCTAAATACAATACGTATCATATCCCTTTGGGCTGCCAGGCCAAGGGTGGGACGTAGAGAGGGAGTGCTTGCATCTTTATTACACGGGACACAGGGCAGAAACATAAAAAAGGCTGGGCTGCGAATGTGTCTCCTCTTTGCCCCCAAATCATCCATACCTTCAACTCCTCCTACTTAAAGGACAACACCAGATTCATGATTGACCTTCATCTAAAAGATTATATTAAGGACAAGGAAAGAAACCTGTATTATTGTTCCCATTTTCTCCTCAAACTTGCTTTATCATAAATGTTCCCAAACTATAATTATCTGCAGTCCAAACACTGTTTTCTAAGAAAAAGATAAATTTAGGAAAAGGTGTGTATTATATCTCTGCTTTAAAGTTCATCATTTTCTGTGGATAGTAAAGTTCCAAGAGGAAATTTTAAAAAAGGAGTTTAATAGTTTTTACTCAGTATTTTCCAAACGTTTATGAGGAAAATTGCAGTTAATGTTTCAGGAAAAATCTTAGCAGAAAACCAGGTGTTCTACATAGTAATGCAGCCAAATGGAAAATTTAAATATAATTATATAAGGGAATTTTAAAAAAAGTATGAGTAATAGATCCATTTGTTTTGTTGTTGTTTAGGAGAGGCAATTAGACAGAAAATTAAGAGCATAGAACAAACTCCAAGGTAGAGGGATGCCACTGAGTGTTGTCAGCAGAAGGAAATACTGGAGAAATACAACAAATTCACCCTTTTGCCCTCTCCCTATTTAGATTTTCCTGGTACAAACAAAAACAAATTCATTTCATGGTTTTGTCAGTATGAATGTATAACAGCAGTAGCTAGAGCAGGCAGTCAGTATGTACAACAAAAGATTAGATGTAGGTTTAACATCATTATTTTATTTGCATGAATGCCAGTGAGGAATTTCCACTTATGCTCTTGTTTTCAAGATGAGTGTTTAATTGAATTCTGGGATTCATTTTGCAGTAGGACTCTGAGTAGAATACAAATTTCTTTGCAAGAAAGACAGTTTGTACACATGAGTCTGAGAGCAGTTTCATGTTGATGTAACCCCATTCCGTCCTTCCATGTCCTATTTTTTAAAAGAGCACAATCTGATAGTGATTGTGAAGGCTGTAAAAGATAATTCTTGTTGTGAAGATACTCTGTTCACTTAAAATGTGTTCCATAAACTTCATTATTGTTGACATCTTGGGTTTACAAGGCTACCATTTGATAGCAGTTCAAATCTGACTCTTAGTTAGGCCCTTTGGAATAGGAGGCCATGTTTATAGGGGTTTAGGGCACAGGCCTACAACTAGACAATCCTAGCTTCCCATCCCGTGCCACTAAACCTCACTGTGCCTATTTTTAACTGCTTAGAACAGCTTTGTTCATTCACAAGAGGCACTATGACCTCATATAGATGTCTTAGGGAAGATTAATATATAAAAAGGACTTGCAACAGTGCTGGATACAGTGGTGTTGACCAAAGATATTGATTGCTCTGGTTTGGTGTTTGCCCACCATAGAATCCATCACACTGTATCCTGCATACTCACTGCTTACCATAGTTCCCAGCACATAGTAGGTACTTATCAATCAGTTTCAGTCATTCAGGTGTTAATTATATCATATTCATCTCCCTTCAAGTGAGAACATATCCCAAGATACCTTGTGTAGCTCAGCAAAAGTTGGCCCTTGTTGGGACACCTGCGTGGCTTAGTCGGTTGAGCTTCTGACTTCAACTCAGGTCACTATCTCACAGCTTGTGAGTTTGATCTCACAGCTTGGGGGTTCAAGCCCCATGTCAGGCTCTGTGCTCTCAGCTGGGAGCCTGGAGTCTGCTTTGGATTCTGTGTCTCCCTATCTCTCTGCCCCACCCCTGCTCACCATCTGTCTCTGTCTCTCAAAAATAAACAAATGTTAAAAATTTTTTTTTAAAAGTTGGCACTTGTTACAAATGTAAATTTGATCTTTGAATTGTCCCCTGTTATCTCAGAGCTTTGGGAGTCCCCTTTCTCAGAACTAAATCATAATCAGTTAGTAAACTATAGACTTTGCTGTTCATCCTACTAGGCTTCATACTGTTGGAGTCTGACAAATAATTTGTGTGATTTTCTGCAATGCCTTCCCCCTCAACAAAATTCATAAGAACTATTCTCTGAATTGTTAGGCTTTCAAGTTGCAAATAGAAACATCTTGCCCTAATGGCATTGGAAAGACTTTTGAAGTGACCCATTTTTTGTGTCCTGTGAATAATTTTTTTATGTCAATCATAATTATTGTGAGAATTACGTTTTAATTTGGGGATGTTCAAATCTATTAGCATTTTCACAGATATATTGTAAAAATCACATGGAATCATTGAGATAAGTCTGGAAATATACATCATTTGAGATGGTCTTAGTGGAATGTATATTAATATTTCTGGGATTTTATTCCTCATATGTTCGCCAGTAGAATGTAATGTGACAAAAATATCAACTTCATGTGGGCAAGGATTCTTGTTGTATTTGCTTAATAACCAATGACCACACATAGCAGGCACTCCATTAATATCCATTGTTTGAATGCATGTTGAGTGAAAGATCTTCTATTTACCACCAAAGACTGTCAACTAGGCTTCGCCTGCTTTGTGGAGAAAAATAAATTGGACAAATATCTACTGAGTTGTTTTGTGTGTGTGCGTGTGGGGGGAAATAGGTTTTTCTTTCCTTTCTTCTTTACAGTTATAACTCTGGGAAGGTTGATAGACATCATGACCTTAATATACTTTAGGCCACAGAATGGAGGATATTATACAGTTTGCAGTTTATTTAATAATATGAAGCTTTGAGTTTTCATTTCACCCTTAAATAATGTATTTTATGATACAGTTGATTACCGTAACTGGTGTTCAAGAACTACATGTAAATATAATAAACATCTCATAACCTAATTTGAAAGCAATACAAGCATTTTTTTTTTACTAAAGTATTTTTAAATGGAGCATATTTAAGTTAGAATCACAGGTAATCAATTTACATATATTATACATATAAATAATGTATATATCTGTTTTTCATTTAGTTTCTTTGTTTCTGTGATTCAAATTCCTACGCTAATAACCTTATCTGTTTATAAGATTCATTTTCAGAAGAAAAGAAAAAGCTTAAAACATAAATAGTTTGCCTTAGCATTTTTCCCCTAATTTATAATTTAATAATTTAATACAATGTGCAAGGGCAATTTTGTATGAATATTTATGCCAAACTCCCCATATAATTTCCTGCATATACTCCTAAGTAGAAAGTTGTTTTTTTTTTTTTTACTTCAGTGTCCATGATAAAATCAATGATGCTGAGTGTTTTTATTTTACAATTCTAAGCTACTTAATGCTTAAAAAGAAAGCCTTCTGGCTTTTAAGGCAATAACCAATTTGATCATTGTCTATAATCTAATTAAAGTCTTCCTCAATAAAGTTATTATTCCTGTCAATATTACTGTCAATATGGATAAAACCAGGGTTTGTTGGAACATAGACTATTCTGGTCTTAGCATTTACATGCAATTTCTTTTTCAGATAATGTTAGAGGAGAGGTATGTGGCATCACATGCAAAATAAAAACATCAGAAAATGTGTATATATTAGTACAACATAATGATACTGATTATTTGATATGGTTCTGAAAGTAGATTTGAAAGAGAAATTGGTATAAAGATATTTTTATTCCATGTTTGGAGGGCAACTTGTGATAAGTGATTACATTTTATCTTTGCCTTCCTCTCTGTCCTCAACTCTCTATCTTAGACGGTTTATAAAACTTTCTTCCTGAGTTTATTATTCTGTCTTCCCTTTTTCATCTAAATTCCTAGCTACTACTTTGGTCTGGTGCTCCCTTCGGCAGCACATATACTTTGTTTGGTCTATGTACTACACCTAGAAAATCTCAGCTCAACTTTTTAATTTTTTATTTATTAACAGATTTGTTTTCCTTGAAAGTTGTACTCATTTAGGAGAGTATTTCTATTAGGAATATAAGAATTTTACTTTGTATGCAATTTTTAAGACAAAGATAATTAAAAAAAACATTGCATTGATGGCTTGTATGTATCATCCTGATTGAGAGCAGCTAAGACTAGAAAAGGTGACATGGGAATTTCTGAAAATAAATAGTGTTTAATTTAGAAATTAGACTGTAAACTAATTTTAGTACCTTGTTGTCACAAAGCCTATAGATTTCCAGTGTGATTTTTATACAGTGTGATTAACTTCCCTGTTCAGGCCTAGGATCTCATTCACAAATTGAGTAATCACAAAAATACATATGATTTGTTTAATCACACATTTCATTCCTTTCTTTAGTCAATCAATACTTACCATTACTATTATAGACCATCACTCTTATAAGCATGGGATATACAATGTTAACTCAGGTCTGATAACTGCATTTGTGGGACTTCTCGTGGAGGAAAAAGACAATGTGGTCAAAAAACAAAACTAAATTATAAATGAGGTATGTGCTCATGAAGGAAAATTTGGCACTAAAAAAAAATAAATGGGGGAGATGAAGGATGATTAGGAGTTTGCTAGATGAAGTTTGTCACGGGCAGAGGAAACAACGAGGAAAGAAAGAGGGTGGCTTTTGGGGTCAGAAAACTAGGAAGGCATATCCAAACTGCTGAATGAAAAAGTGAGTGTTTTGTTCCATCTGTTTTACTGATGTTATAACCAGTGTATGACTCATATGTAAGGGGAGAAAACAGTACATTTTAAAATAAGGGGGATAAGACATGGCCATCAGAAAGAATATAACCAGTGCAAGGTTCTGGCTTGGTTAGATAGAACATATTTAACTTTGGGTAGTTCATAAATTCTCTGTAAATCTTTGTTTCTTTGCACAATAATTGAGCTGGAGTCACCACTAAAATGTTTGAATTCTATATATTTTATATTTCTGGGATTCCAAGTCAGTATATGTTATAAGCTTCCTTCCTTATATTTTTCTTTTTTTTTTTAATTTATTTAATGTTTATTTATCTTTTTGAAGGAGAGACAGAGTATGAGCGGGGGAGGGGCAGAGACAGAGAGGGAGACACAGAATCCCAAGCAGGCTCCGGGCTGGGCTCTGAGTTACTAGCACAGAGCCCTACGCGGGGCTCAAACTCAAGCTGTTAGGTCATGACCTGAGCCGAAGTCAGATGCTCAACCAAATTACCTACCCAGGTGCCAAATTTTTCTTATTTTGTTCTGTATAGTGTGAACATTTTTCCTTCTCATGAATCTGTGGCAGTCATGTTCCAGGTGTGAAAATATTTCTATTGTGCTTTGTGGAGATATATATATATTGTCTTATTTTGGCTGTTAGACAAAATGTGTTATTTCAAGTGGAAGGTCTGTGGTCTTTTACTTCTAGGTAGCTTGTTTGAATCACAAAGCTCAGTAAAGATCATTCTTTCTAAACCTATCTCATTTTCCTTTTAGTCAGTCAGTTGGCACTAGAAAATTCTATAATCTTATACAAATATAAGATTGGTATCGTACCTAAATAGGCCTGATTTTTACATTTTCAAAGGGAAAGTTGATGTAGCCTCACATAATTCTATATTTAAAACCAAAAAGTGAGAACAAAATGTTGTTGGCAGTTTTCTGACTTGAAAAATGTCATTCTAATACTCGCTAAAATACAATTTAAAAAATAGACACCTGGAAACAATGGTAACATAATTGGGTGTTGAGTTTGGGGAAATCCATTAAGTTCTTTAGGCCACAAAAGTTATACTGATTGAATTAGTTTGTGATGGCTACCATATCAAAATACCATGAGCTGGGTGTCTTAAACAACAAAATCTTATTTTCTCACAGTCTGGAGACTGGGAGTCCAAGGTCAACATACTGGAAGAGCTAGTTTCCTTTGAGGGAGATGATGTTCCAGGCCTCCCTCATTTGCATATAGATGGAGACTTGTCACTACTTTGTCCCCATCTGGTTGTCCTTCTGTGCATGCCTGCCCTTGCTGACCCTGCAAAGAAATTTGCAGATCCGAATTTCTTCATAGGAGGACACCAGTCAGATAGGATTAGAACCCACTTGGGCCACCTGGGTGGCTCAGTCAGTTAACCGTTTGTCTTTAGCTCAGGTCATGATCTCATAGTTCATGAATTCGAGCCCATCAGGCTCTGTGCAGATAGCTCAGAGCCTGGAGCCTGCTTCAGATTCTGTATCTCTCTCTCTGCCCCTGCCCCACTCATACACAGTCTCTCTCTTTTGCAAGTATAAATAAATTAAAAAATAAAGTAATAAAAGAACCCACTTAATGGCCTCAGTTGAACTGAATCATCTCTTAAACACCCTATCTCCAAATACAGTTACATTCTGAGGTACTAAGGGTTTAGGACTTTAACATATACATTTTGTGGAGACATAATTGAGCTGATAACACTAATACACAGTGAGGAGCTATTTACCAAATTACTCAAAATGATTAAAAGAAGATGATTTGTCTTGTTTATAGAAAACCTTTTTTATTTTTTAGTCATTTCTTAGCAGTAGGTCAGGCCAAAGTAGGTTTCAAACAGAGGTAGCATTTTGATGTATGGTAAGAGATACAGCTGAGCTCTCAATACAGGAAACAGTATGATGGTTTCCTACCTTTCAGATCCTCTTTGCCTATATTCAGGTGTTTTTGCAGAATATTGAAAACAATCTGATGAACTAATTGGAAGGTATATAAACAAGAAAGGTAGTTGTATATATTAAGTAAAATTGTTACATAATTATTTTAAAAATGTAGCTGTTTTATTTACCCCATTCCTCATATAGACATTGGGCATATTTTGTTTTATTATTTTTGATTCTTTGATCATTCTGATGATAGTTCACAAAAATAATTGTATTATATTTTGCTAAATTATATTACACATGTAATCTCAAAGTTTATAATTTGTGTCTATACATATTTTCATTATAAAATCATGTTCCTAAATATTTCCATTCTAAGAATATCCTTCTCAAAATGGGGACTATAAGAAGTCAAACTTCTACAGTTCATACTTTCAAATTGCTAACTTATTTTTCATCAGTACTCACATGGTCAGCATTACTTACTCTTATCTTAAGCAATTGACATTTTCACCTCAGACATTTTCACTGGACTAAAGCTTTAGTCCAGTTAGAAATATATTCTTTTACAATTTAAAGTACAAACTGTCAAGTTCACCACTTTCTACAACATACATATGTGTTCACTCCTGCACAACCCACACCTTTCAAACCTATGTCTTCTATATTATTCTGAAAAATGAAGGGTCAAGACATTAAATATGTGAAGTAGATTATTCTATACAACTGCATGGCACTTTGAAGAAAACCTGAATTCTCTTTTGACATAGAACTAATAAAGTGAGTTTATTTTGAAATCTAGTAAGATAATGGCATTAATAATTATAGTTAGTAATTATTAGTGAGGATGTTAGGAGCTATGTCCTCAAAGTTTGTTGCCCTTTAAATTATAGAATCTTATTTTTCCAAGAGGTCACAAATCTGTACATCTTAACTTGGCTATTAAAGAGGCAGGAGTTTAATTAGTTCATCTTAAGAGTCAGTCACACTATTCATTTCATGACTGGGTAATTAAGTAATCCTATTAAAATAGAGAGATCATGCCTAAAATTGGCTGGGTAGAACCATAAGACATAACTTCAGGAATGTGAATCGCTCCTTATTAGCACTCTGCCTAAAGAATACATTTTTTTTAAAGTCTCACACGCAAAAAGAATATGAATGCATAATTGATTAATTTGTGCATGGTTCCTTATAAGTCACAATAACAACTAAAATAATAATAAATTAATAGTTGTGAAATTGTATGGTATTATGCCATTTTCTTTTAATGCTGATTTATTTTCCTGGACTTGTATCCAGCCTTTACAATGTTTCCTATATAGATTTATCTGCAGTTGGAAAACAGTGGTTGTATAATGGATGGCATATAGACTGTGTAAGTGGCATATCTGGATTTGAATCATGCCTCAACCACTACCCATCATGGCATAAGTGAAGTAAAGTCTTAGAACCTTAGTTTTCTCACATTAAAAATAGACCAGAAACATCAATCTCATCATGTTGAGAACTAGATAATTTATATAAAATGCAAAACAGTGCCTGACAGATAACAGGCACTCAAATATTGGTGCCCACTTCCTACACCCTGCAGGACTTACTTTTCTACCTCCCAAATGATAAAAGAAGCTTTATTAAGAAACAGTTTTACACTCCATGCTTCCTATTGAGGAAAAATAAATAGAGGAATTGACATTTTCCTATCTGGTAATTTGTATCTATCTTTTTGAGTTTCTGGAGTTAGATATTATCAAGTATACAGTTAATTTGACCTCTTATCTCTACAGATGATTTTTAAATCCACATATTGTTCACTATTATTGAATTTTGGCACATGAACTCATATATTTGATTTCTGTGGGATGTGTGTGTGTGTGTGTGTGTGTGTGTGTTTATTCATGTTTTATTTTTTGCCTGAATAGATGGACGAAAGGGGGAAGAAGTCATAACTAAAGATTTGACTCAAAAATAGTGTCCTACCCTTCCTCTGAAAAAATATAACAATATAATCTTTTAAATTTGAAACCCACTGAACTATCCATTTTTTTTCTTTTCTGTAAGGATCTCAGAAAATGAAATGACTGTCAGCAGGATGAGGCACATGCCAGTGTACACTGCCAGCTTGAGATAGTTCTTAAACCAGGACTTTTTTTTTTTTAGAATTGTCTATATGCCAATCTTGGGGAAAAACTCAGTCACTTGCAGAGTTTTGCTTTGTATAGAAGTGAATTTAGTTCAGATATTTTGATGTGACTACTAGAAGTACGTACATCAATTGTGTAAATAAGTTGGGCTATGCGACTTATCTTTTCAAATAATTCTAGGTGTCTCTCGACTTATTTTTTATGTATACATACATGTATATATCCAAAAAATGTTATAGTAACTATAATAATTAAAATGACATTTAAAATTACAAATGAATGAATACACACAGATTAGCAGGCATTGTGTCTAACTACACAAGTTACATACTTCTTCAATCTTGTACCTTGTTCTAAAGGCAAAGAGGTGCCCAAGTACAAATAGTGCATTTAAAATGCATGAGGGAATATTGTACTTTCCATTATCTTAGTCCATTATCTTATAAAAATAAGCTTACATTAAAAAGCAAGCTTATTTTTAGCCTCTCAGGCAGGGTGGCAGAGATTTTAAGGAATTACTAAGTAAGGTGCCCATTTCTAAGAGTGATGGGAGGAAGATAGATACTAATGAAACAATATTTAGGATCCCATAACTGCCTTGACGTAATCCTGATGAAGTATCCTGTAGCACTGAGAAGTGTTCCTGGAATGGAGAAAATACTCATTTAAACTGTATTGAAAATTTTGAAAAGCTTTTTTTTTTTTTTTAACAAGCCAAGAGAGCCAAAATTTTGAATAACTTGAACTATAAATGTCATGGGACATTTCCATATATACAAGAAACTGTGTTTTGTTTTGGTTTGTTTTGCTCTAATACTGGTGACCAGGGTGGTACATGCATGATCACAAAGGTAGCCATTTAGAACAGTAGATACTGAAAAATAGCCGTTGCTCTGTTTTTGTTTCATGTTTGCCGACAGTAACATATTTAAGCCAAACTCTTTGATTATTTGACTGTTAACTCTATGAATTTTACTTTTGTGCCCACAGACTTCACAGGTGAGTCTACATTTATTAGATTATCTCCTTCCTCTTTTTTATCTTCAATCATTCCCATGCTCATAGTATTGAAGCAATTGTAAATCCCTCCTATTAAGAAAAATACCTCTTATTTTCCCTCTTAATAATAAGGTTGATAATAATATATAAATAACTATCATTTTTAAATGCATTTAATGCTTTCTTTTTTCATGAACTGTGCTATTATTTTACATATATTGTTTTATAAATTTGCACAATAAAATTTGAAGTTACGTTTGTTACCAACATTTACAACTAAAGAGACTGAGGTTTAGAGAGAGAAAGTGACTTTCTGATGAATAAGCAGTGAGTTAATGGAGAGGGTTCGGTACCCACGTCAGTTCTATTTTTCTTTGAGTTCCTTCCTGCTTTGTCTTTACTCTCTTACCATCATCATGGCACCTTCATCTGATTCCCTCCTCTGAAACCTCCAGTTTTTAAAGCATTCCACAGAAACTGCCCTTCCCAAGACTTTAATGGTGTCAGTGCTGTTAAAGGATGACATTTGTCAGTCTGTGTTTAGACTATTTGATCCCACCTCTCATCTAGAATACTCTTTTGTTCATCTACTGAACACCCACAGTCTCCTAGCTGTTGTTTTCCATGAATGACCAATGCTTTCTCAGCACATTTTTATGTTGGTCTTCATCCAAAACTTTATTAGGGCTTAAATTATACCCTCCGCCTAAGAAATCTCTGTTCCCATAGCTTCAACCAGCACGTAGTCAAGAGTAATTGTCAGCCAGATCCTCACTGTTAGATCTTCACAGGGACGGTTCCCTATTCTTTGCTCCATTTTATGCAAAGTAGCTCCTCCTACTTACCCTTCAAGTCTAAATGCAGATGCTCCTTTCTTGAAAAGGCCTTAGAAGACTCCCAGGTTCAGTTAATTGCTTTGCAATTCATTCTTCAATTGGCTTTTATTTTCTTTCTCACTCAAAATTCCACCTTAAAAGATATATCCAATAGAATATTGGATATGCTTTACAAGAACAAGAAGAAAGCTTATCTTGCTCCATAACTATTCATGAAGCATAGGAATACTCTTGACATCTAATAAATGCTGAGAAGCTCACTGAATTCAATGAAAACCTGCAACTCATATTTGTTTTTTAGTTGTGTGAGGTGTGGATACCGAGCATTTTCATGACAAGGTTTGGTTCTCTACATTTTCAATGATGCTGAAGACATGCCAATAGAGTGTCATATTTAGCTAAAATGAAACATTCCGAAGAGAATATATGGTTTATTTGAAGCATTTGTGGGGGAAGGAAAGACAATTTTCTGGAGGATGTTTCTTCTAAATTCTGTTGTAAAGCTGTTTGTAAGTAGAAAATTGAGTTTATTTTGCATTAGAAGATACTATATAGACTTTATTAAATTCACTGTGCAATCTTTAATCAAATAAGTAAATGCATTATTTATTTCCAAGGTTAAAGCACACATTCTCTTTGTCTGGAATGCCAATTCTTGAGGAAAACATGTCTAATAATGGATGAAACTGAAGGCCAATTTTACTTTTCATTATTCTTAAAGCATTCAAAGACCTAAAGTCTGTCTTCTATGTTGTTGCATATTTTCAGCTTTTATAAATTAGATATTCTAATGGATATGAAATTAACTTCAATAAATAATTTATTTTGAATACTTAATCCACGCTAATGAAAAATCTTTGAAGCATTTTTAAATCTTTAAATACTATTCTACAAGCAACTTTGACAATAAATTGAAAGTTTTAATGGAGAATATTCAAATGATCGTGAGATTAAAAACTTTTAAAAACTTTCATTTTTGTTTGGTCAAAGAATCCCTATGATTCCTAATGCTTAAGACATGAAAATATAGATATGGTTTTGACCCCTAAATAACAAAGTGTAATATACATTCTTAGAATTGGGGGATTTAGAAAAAAGAGCTTGTAAGAATTTCTTGGTGAGATCAAGTTTATTGGGTCATGAGCCTAAATTTAAAAAAGAAAACAGATTATTATACTATACATAAAAATATAATAATAAGCTGTAATCTTATCAGAGGCCATTGAACTCTACCATAAAGCATCAACATAGTCATTTTTAGTAATATTTGAATGAGAAAAGCTATCCCAAACTCATAGCAAAAGAAGAGCTTAAAGTAGAACAGTAACTGGAAAAAGAAAAAAACAACAACTTAGGCTTGAAGCCTAGCTGACTTGCTTAGATAAGCAATTAACCTCAAATTTTCTCATTTTCTTCATCTGTGAAGAATGAATAACTGAACTCATCTTACTTTGATAAACTTTTTTTGTGAGGAACCTGCTTAGCTGAAATTTTGTGGTGGCATAGAGTTATTTTACCATCTAGATTAATGAAAATTCCTTAAAAATAACTCTGTATTTTGAAATAAAAACTCTAATTCCATAAATCTACTTGTCTAATTTTTGAAAATTTCAGATGATATGGCCAAATCATGGGGGAATACAGCATATATTACTGACATATTAATTTTTCTTATAAACATTTAGAGGTTAAGTTTATAGAGGATTTAATTACAAAAAAGGGTTGCTACATATAAAAATAGGAATTTTTCATCCTCTTCTATTAACTGGGAAAAATATATAATTGAAAATTCTCACTTGTTCGGAGAATGTAATAGGAGATAGCAACTTGAAATAAATATTTTTGTTATTTTTCTATTGCTTATGTTTTGAAGTAAGGTTTATTGCAGGGCAAATGAAGAAAAAAATCCTGTTCATAAAAAGTGGTATTTCTGCCCAATTTTATATGATTCAATTTCCTCATAGAATTGGAAAATGGTGCTGAGTCAGCTGTATGTTCTTTCTCCCCAATTCCCTGTGGGTCCAATAAATGCTTATTGAATAAGTGCTCATCAAAAGGCTATTCTGAGTAAGATACTTTAGAAGCAAAAATTAAGACACACTTAGCCATCTGTAAGAGAGTTATGAAATATGCATACAAACGATCAATAAAAAGCAAAATGTGCTAAGTACCACAAAAGTTGTATACCAGATTACTATGGGAGCCCAAAATTAAGAAGTTATTCTGGGGTAAAGGTGGAGTTCTGGAAAGGGTTTTTGGCCAGTAATCAGAACTGTGGTTTGGTGGAGGAAACAAGAGAGTGGTAGCAGAGCAGGAACACTGGACATCATGTTGACGTAAAGTAAAAAAAAAAAAAACCCAAATGCCAGAAAATGAAAGTCCTCTTGAGAGGAAAGCAAGTTGTACGTGTGCTACCAGTTTGATTTTATTACTCTTTTATAAGCAAATTCTAAAGAAATGAAACTCCATGTGATGTGTTAGGGATTACTTGGACAGGAATTTGAACTTTAAAGACACTTTAGGGAGGGCCTCTCATAATTTTCCTGAAGCTAAATCTTAGAGATTGGTGATACTCAAGGTGTATTTCCTAGACCAACAGCATATCAATGATACATTATGATAAAAATTCTTGAACACTTTCCCACACCTACGGAAGGAAACTCAGGAGATGGATCCCAGCAATCCATTTTGTAACAAGTCCTTCAAGTAACTCCATTGCACACGTGAGCTGGAGACTCACTGATGTAGACAAATAACCCAACTTTCTAAGACCCTCTGGTAGCCCATTAAGTGTAACTCCTATAAGCCTATCCTTGTTCATCTTATCTAAAACTCAATGACAGATGAAAAGATGATAAATGAGAGGATACAGGTTTGTATATAAAACAAAATCCATGGGATAATCTGTTTTCAGTTCTTCTGACTAGAAGATACAACTTGATGTTTTAAAAACACAAACATTTTATTGATTTGAGAAAAACCACTTTGTGTTAAGTATTACTCTGAGTACTTTACGTGTACCATATCATGGAGCATGCCTAAATTTTCAAAAATCAAGAAAAATGATCTTAAATCCACATGATACTATACTATAGAGATATAAAAACTGTAAAATCAAAAAGCTATATGTTGGGGTGCCTGCATGGCTCCTTCGGTTAAGCGTCCGATTTCGGCTCAGGTCATGATCTTGCAGTCGGTGAGTTCAAGCCCCACATCAGGCTCTTTGCTGACAGCTCAGAGCCGGGAGCCTGCTCAGATTCTGTGTCTCCTTCTCCCCCTTCCCCTCCCCGCTCTCACTCTGTCTCTATCTCTGTCTCTGTCTCTCTCAAAAATAAACATTAAAAAAATTTAAAAAAGAAATATGTAAAATTGTACATAGAATGAATTATTAACTTTTTAAAATAAATACATGAATAGAAAAATGTAAAGCTCATCATCTCACACTGGAGAGTTTAAGGGAAATTACATAGCCACAGCAGCAGTAGTACTTAGAGTGGAGAGTAGCATATGAGGTTTTAACAGAGTAGTCTCTAGAGCCTGACTACTTGGTATAAATCTTACCCAAGTCTCATTTTGACTGTGTGAACTTGAGTAAATATTTGACCCTTTCAGAACCTTTGCTTCTTCATCTATAAAATGGTAATAAAATAGTGTTTATTTTAAATGAAAACTAAGTGAGATAAATTGTTTATAGAGGTTAAAAGGGCGATTGGTGTTATAATTACTCAATACATGTTATATCCAGTAAAACTAGTTCACTTTCATTAAAATATGAAAAAATATTAAGGTTTATAATCATGAAAATATTTCAGTCTAAAAATGTTTGGAATATAATAAAATAATTCTCTATTAAAAATAATAACATGCAGTTCAGATAGTGCTCTATGTCCAGTAACAACGTATAGCTGACATAAAGAGCCTCAAGGTGTCAAATTCCATAAGAGCTACAGGAGGTGAATTTGCATTCCATTATGACTAGGGAATGCTTTATAGAGGCAAGTTCAGTGTCTTTCTTGGATGATATATCATGGGCCCTATGATAGTTTGTAATAAGACTGAGAGAGAGGATGTTTAAATGTTGAGATATGGTCTATGCAAAGCAAGAAAATATAGTGGCTTGTTCAAACATTGATGTGTAGAATTGTGGCCACTTAAAATGGCAGAGACTTCTGTGCTTGCCGGTTCTAGCTGATGGTCTTCAAAGGTTTATCTTGGCCATGCTGTCAAGGGATTTGGTGATGTGGGCTAGGGAATGTAGAGTTGGAGTGTAAAGACAGTGGGGCTTCTGGGAATATGAGTATGGCAATACTATGTGTAGCAAGCAACAAGAAAGTGTACTTGGACTATACAAGGCCTAGAAGTACAGAAACTAAAAGCGGGGTAATGATGATTGAAAGAATACAAGAGAGAGATGTGAGACTTAATTAAAAAAAAAAAAAAACAGCTGATAGAATCTATTTCCTGAATATGAATATAAGGGAAAATTAGTAGTCAAAATGAAGACTAGAAAAAAAGGTAGAAATTTTGAAAAGCAGAGTAAGACAAGAGAACTAGTTTTATAGGGGGAATATTAAGTTTGATTTTAGATTAGTTTGAAATAAGAACAGGATATGAAATGAAAGCCCCTATGCTGTAGGTGGAAATGCTGATATAAAGTGATAGAGATGTATTTGACTCATCACCTAGAAATAATATTTGAGATCAAAGAGGTAGATGAAAAAAGGAAATCTAAAGGTAGAAGATTAAACCAAAGTGCACAGGTTTAGAAAAGGAAGTAGTGAAAGAGAAACCAATAAAGAGGGTTGGAGTGGGCTGGTAAGTAGGTATAGTAGGAGTAGGTAGAGAAAAATCATGGTAATATGGTAGTATACCATGAGGCAAGTTTAGGGGAGCAAGAACTTTTTTTTAAAGGAGAAAGTGAGGGAGAAGATCAACGTGTGATAACGAGTATACTCTTCATATGCTTCTGAGAGCTCATTTTTTCTAAAACTCAAAGGCTATCAGTTAACCATTGTGAGGCCATTACTATTGTAAAATATAAAGTAAGTGGTGAATGTAAAATATAGAAGGTGAAAAGAAGAGTATAAATTTTTGTAAATCCAAGAGATAAGTTCAGGCATTTCGTATAGAATGGGGTGGGTGAAAAAGATGTATGAAAGTGAAAGGTGTGTGGAAGAAAGAAAATAGGTTCAGGATAAGTATTTTTGGTTCAAAGGCAATCAATTAGAAAGGAATATCATGGTTACTATGCAACTATTATCAGCATAATAAGAACATTTGAATATTGAATGGTAGGTATATTTGAAGAATTGAGATTAACAGTACTTTGAAGTGGGAGTTTTATTGGGGGTATAAAATCCATTAATAGGGATGCCTTGGTGGTTCAGTCAGTTGAATGTCCGACTTTAGTTCAGGTCATGATCTCATGGTTCCTGAGTTCGAGCCCCGCATTGAACTCTCTGCTGTCAGCATAGAACCTTCTTCAGATCCTCTGTCTCCCTCTCCTTCTGCCCTTCCACTACTTCTTCATACCTGCACACACACATGCTCTCTCACTCTCTCAAAAATAAGCATAGAAAAAAAATCCATTAGTGAAAAATTTATTGAAAATGAGTCAAGGTACTGTTGACATCAACAATCAATTTAATTTTCAAATGCTATGCCTTGCCCTAGTAATCCTGTGTAATAATACATATGTAATTTGGGATAACATTTTGAATTTTACTGTGATAGTAATTATTAGGTATGTTATGTAAATATTTATAATACTTTCAGTCCTTTGAGCTTAATTTCACAGTGACTTCTTGAAAAGTCTTATATTTCAATTTTGTACAATAGGAATTAGTATTGAGAAACTAATATTGAAGGTATAATTGCTTTCAAAAACGTTTTAGTCTTAAGTTGCAGGATATCTATCCAATAACAATAAGAAAGAACTTATCATGTAAAAATACACAGATGTGAGTTTGTGTAGATAAAATATCTGATAAATTAACAACAGCTTATCTTTGTGATGCTTTAGCATGTCAAAGCATATATTTTCAGCATGTCCTCAAAATATAAAGACTAACAATTGAAACAAGTGTATGCTAATCTATTTCACAATAGCTGAAACATTGAGTTATTTTAAGAGTTTTGGCGTATACTTTACATTGGGAAAAAGATCCATACTTTTGGTTTAGAACTAGCCAGATTAAAATGTACAGTAGATATTCAGAGGAATATCCCTATCTTAGTCTGTTCATGCTGCTATAACAGAATACCACAGGCTACATAGCTTATAAAACAACAGACTTTTATTGCTCAGTTATAGAGCCTGGAAATCCAAGATCATGGAACTGGTATGGTTGGGTGAGGGGTTAGGGCCCTCTTCCAGGTCACAGATGTCTCATTATAGCCTCACATAGTGGAAGGGGATAGGGAGCTCTCTGGAGACTTTAATAAGGGTGCCAAGGTGACTCAGTTGTTTGGGCATCAGAGTCTTGATTTCAGCTCAAGTCATGGTATCACGGTTCTGTTCATGGGATTGAGCCCTGTTTTGGGCTCTGTGCTCACAGCAGAGACCCTGCTTAGGATTCTCTCTCTCTCTGTCTCTGCTCCTTTCCCACCCATTCTCTCTCTCAAAATATATAAATAAACATTAAAAAATAAGTACATAAAATAAGGATACTAGTCTCATTCAAGTAGGCTCCACCCTGATGACTTAAGTACCTCCCAAAGGCCACACCTATTAACAGGGGGTAGGATTAGTTTAAGGGGTTAGGATTTCAACATATGAATTTGGGGCAGATATATTCATACCATAGCACTGTCCCAGATTGTTTTGTTTTCTAATTGGGTATGATAAATTTATACTGGCAAATTAGGTAAATAAGATCTGGCATAGATAGAAATATGAAGAATATTTATACCACCTTAATGGTTTTCTGGCTTTCTCTAGATATTTTTGCAAGGAGCTACTTACTAATGTTTATTTCTTCAAGTATTATGTCCCTTAGTGTCAACAGCTATAACATTTAATTTAAAATGTGGCTTAGAACATTACTTGCTCTCTCTGACTTGTTCTCCTCAATAACAAGGGAAACCTAATATGACTATATAATGTTGGTGTGTGACAATAAATTAAATATTGTGTATGAATCTGTGGTTCACAATTCATTAGCATGAAATAACAAAACAGCAAATTTCCACCTATTATTGGAAGAAATAAATACAAAAATGAGACAGGAAATAGTATTAATCTGATTTCTATATAACTGGAGAGGCATTTTTCTTATTGAGCATAAGCTGGAGGTTGTGCTAACGAATTGTGATAAAGACCTTCTAAATAACTGGGGGCCATAAAATGCTAAGTACTGCTATGCAGTCTGGAAATCAGTACTGAATAGAAACTCTGAATGTATATCACCCGGAAGCACCATTGCCAAGGTGATGGAGGTATTTTGCTGTTGCCTGTGTGTCTTCATTGGAGAAGTGGGGATAAGTCTGAAGATCTGTACAAATGGGAATAATGGAAACAGAATTGTAAATGCTAAATAACTTAAAAAATAGCAACTCTACCCTTAAAGATTATATGATGATACGTATATGCTATGACCTCACACTCCAACAGAAATGTGTACATGTGTTCAAAATAAAAATGTACTGGAATGTTTGTGTAAGCAATATTCATAATAGCCACCCATTGGAAACTAACCAAATGCCCAACCAAAGTAGGATAGATAAATTAATCATTGCATATTCATGCAATGTAATACTATAGAGCAATAAGAATGAACTACAGCCACAGGCAGCAATATGAATGACTCTCACAAATAGAATACTGAGTAGGAGAAACCAGACAAAAAAGGCACACCCTGTATAATTTTATTTGTATAAAGCAGGAAAGTAGGAGGTCATTAGTGACTGGAAGTGGTAGAAGGGGAGCTTCTAGGACACTGGTAATATTTTAATTTTTGATTTAAACGTTGACTGCATGGGTGTGTTTAGTTTATGAGATTCATTCAGCTGTATTTATATGTTTACTTTTCTGAAAATATATTGCATATTGATAAAATTCAGAAATCAGTTTTGTTACAAAGAAAGAATTTCAATAATTCATAGTAAAAACTCACATCTTCTGAAGTTTCTGTTGTGACAGAGAATTTCTAAGACTGTGTAATATACAGAGAGAAATTAGAAACAAAAAAGAGGAGCAAAAAAGAAGTCCAAAAATCAACATATGACCAATGTTAAGGTATGTTTCCTAGCCCCACATCTGTAGAAGGGTTCCTTCACCCCATAAAATAAAGTGACAAGACTTATTAGCCATATGTTGTATTTTGATTTTAGTTGTTTCCATCTAAAGTTATATTTCCTTTAAGACAAATTGTTTAGAGTTCTCATCCCATAGTTCAGGTATTTTTATTATCCTCCTTTCTTTATAGAATGTTACATTAAATAACTCATTCATGTACTATTAATTGATTCTTATTATATTTGTGCCTTTTCTGCAGAATTAAAATTGTGTGGTATAAATAGCAACCATTTAAAAAAAAAACTAACAAACAGATCAGAAGCCTCATGAAGCTAATTCTTGAGTGACATCACTGTATCTCACAATAATGCCTGGAAATACAATGTACTCTTCAGTCCTGATGGACCCAGAGCACAGATAAAAAGAGAGGTCCAAACATACAGTAAACAGATAGCTAAACAATGATTTTGAAAAAAATATGCATATATATTCATACTTTGTACTTGTTAGAATCAGTGACCTCAAACTACTTCTAGAATATTTAATGAAAGGTTAAGTTGTTACATACAGAAGTGTTGACCTGTGTATCTGTAGTTTGTCGTCACTTGATTAGAGAGAGAACCAAACTTTTTTAACTCATTGTAGGAACTCCTATCTTTCGAAAATGTTTAAAAATATTTTTTACCATCAGCAAGTATCTGTGTACCATATTTTATACCACTTAGACACTTTTTTAAAGTCACTAAAATTTTTTAAAATTATTTTTTATGTTTTTTATTTATTTTTGAGAGACAGAGAGAGACAGCATGAGCAAGGGAGGGTCAGAGAGTGAGGGAGACACAAAATCTGAAGATAGGCTCCAGGCTCTGAGCTGTCAGCACAGAGCCCGATGCGGGGCTCGAACCCACGAACTGTGAGATCATGACCTGAGCTGAAGCCAGATGCTTAACCGACTGAGCCACCCAGGCGCCCCTAAAGTCACTAAAATTTAAGGAAGCAAATTTATCTGAAGAAATGAATAGAGGTATCCTAGCTGCAATTTAACTAGGATAAATAAATATACATGATGAAGACATTTGAAATAGTAAGATCTTCATATTGATATGTACACTTCAGCATGTGCTTTGGTTTCTTTTCAAAAATCTAAAAAAGAGTGACAAAGATGGATCACATTACATATTATTTTCTACTAAATAATCAAATAGTTGATTATTTCCACTATTTCCTACTATTTGTAGTTTTGATAAGTGATGAGACATAATTATATACAGCCAGAAAGATTCTGAAATCTGTTAGTAAATTATAGTTATTTTAATATTTTCTCATTAATTGTCAGTTCAGAGATACTATCTTAATATCATCATTGTGGAAAAATGACTATAGTGTAAAGGAATCATAAAAGGAAAACAATATGACATTATGTGGCATGTTTTCCAATTTTTGAAAACTTTGATATACATACAGTTTGTAAGGCTATACACAAAATCAGCAATAGTAGTTTTAGCTAAGGCTAATGAAACAAAATGGGCAAAGAGGAAGCAAATGGGTGATATTCAGATAATATTTCAAGAGGAAGAAAGTAAACTACTAGGTCAGGTCTTTTGTTGAAGATAAATCCAGTAATATGAGGACTAGGAAGTGATACAGGATTTGGCAGTGTAGTTATCTTTGGTAATGGTGATAAAATAAATTTCAACAGAGTGAGGGAAATTAAGGCAAATTGGAGCTATGGGTTCAAGACAATCAGAGCTAAGGGGACAGAGCTATGAATAGAGATAATACTTTGTAAAAATGTAAAGATAGAAAAGTTGTAGGATAGTAACTGGAGCAGGGTAAAGGGATGAGTGAGAATTTTTTTAAAGTGGAGGTATATGTGTATATATAATCATATATAATAAAGGTTTTGCATATTGAGAGGTAGGCTAATTATCTCATCCATTAGAAAAGAAAGACAGGTGAAATGCTGAAACAGTTTCCTTGAACAGGCAAGAGGGAATAGGAGCCAAGACCCAAGCTGAGATAAGCACAGGTGGCATATGGATGACGCTGAAATCCATGAGATTGGATAAGTTCATCCAGTAAGTGACTATAAATGAAGAATAGTTCGGAGGACAGTTTCCTGCATATCCTAATCTAATGGGAGCATGTTGAAATTCTCTTTTGATATATAATCTAGTTTTTAATGAAGACTGAGGAATAACATGTATGAAAATGCCTTGACTATTGGATCTCTAAAATAAAGTGGGTGCTTCCTATGTTAATTTGTTCCTTTCAACTTCTATAAGTTTTAACCTCCAAAAATTCAAATCATGATCATTAGCACACATCTTTTACTTCTTTCTAAGCCTTGAAAGCTATGTTATTTTTTGATAAATTCCTAATTGCTTCTCATGTAGACATTTGGCAGAGATTGGTGTTGGTAGCTTTCGGTCTGATATGTCATTTAATCCTATCTTGAGTTGCAGAGCTTTATTTTTCACACTGTTTTTTAAGAAATCCTATTTCCTAAAAATATTCATGGGAACTTTAGGGAAGCCTATAAATATTCAATTGAATTAATAATAAAAATAAAAATTATTAAAATCAAGAGACAAATTTTTAGTTTTTATAACCTTTTCTAACATTTGCAAGAGATATTTTTAAATTACATTAGCTAGATGAAAATTCATATCAATTGAAATCTCTTTCCAAATTACAAAATGACATAGGGCAAAGGCCTTTATCATCATAGACTTAAGATTTTATAGTGAGAGTACTTCTATTTCTCCTACACATTAAAATATAAGAATCATAAAATATATAAACTTTAGGAGTTCCCCTCCCTCTTTTGCTTTCAGAATAATGTCATTCTTTGGGGGCACTTGGGTGGCTCAGTTGGTTGAGCATCTGACGCTTAATTTTGGCTCATGGTTCGTGGGTTTGAGTCCTGCATTGGGCTCTGCCCTGACAGCATGGAACCTGCTTGGGATTCTCTCTCCCTCTATCTGTACCTCCCCTGCTCTCTCTCTTTAAATAAATAAAGAAAGAAAGAAAAAAAAGAAAGAAAGAAAGAAAGAAAGAAAGAAAGAAAGAAAGAAAGAAAGAAAGAAAGAAACACTAAAAAAAGAATAATGTCATTCTTTAAAAAATATTTTTAAAAAGCATATATGTTGTCCAAATTTCCAAACTGTTATTTATTCCATTAATCTTCTTTAAAAGCTTCCTTGAGAAGTTTTGAATTTGGTTTTCAGTAGAAGTCAAATGTTTATGACTTTAAATTTTTTCCCCTGCTTCGTATGCATTGCATATTTGTTCTTGAACTTAAAAACAACATGGTGCGACAAGTAATAATGGATAAAAAAAAAAAAAAGTTTTCTCAGCTCTTCCTCATGCTTATTTTTGAGTATATTCCAAGTGTTAATATCCACAACTGTAGAAGAAGTGGTGGTTTATTTTCATATGAAATATAGTGAATTTCTCTAGTCAAAGATATACAAAGCTGAGCTGCATCTAACTACTGATATGGATTATATATAGCACATTTACAATGATAAACTGGAAGACTAAAAGCATTGCTATTTACTTAATTTGGATCTGGCTGAACATGTACATTTCTGACAAAAAAAAAAGTCCTAGTGCTAGATAGATATTTGTATTAGTTCTCTTTGATTACATGTCAGTAACTGCTCCTTTTCTCTTTCTGTCAACTCTTTCAAGAAAGGTAAGCTATAATTGGACAAACAAACATTACTCATGAGACAGAATAACAAACCTATGTTATAGGGTATTCACTGATATGAAAATATATTAATGTTTACATTTTCATTTTATGTGGAATTTTTATAACTTCACTATGTGAAGTATTCAAATAAAATACTACTTTGTACAGTAGAAATAAGTTGGTTAATATTTTTATTATAACATTAAACTAACTCAAATAATAGCCAAGTCTTTCAATCCGAATATCAGAAATGAATGAAAAGATTATATCTACCATAATAGAGTGTATTTTTAGTGGAACATAAGATCACTAAAGGCAAGGGCCCATGTGTTTTTCAACAACATTTCATGGAGAATCAGCATCTCACAGTGGTGAGGAACTTGTGGAAAGGAATCACACAATCAGACTTGAAATAAATTATTTAATTCTCTTTCTCAATTTCCCCATTTGTAAGGAGGGAATATCTACATATTATATCCTGTTTCTATGTCATAGAGTTACTATTAAAATTAAAATATGCACATAAACCTTAAAAGGTAGTGTCAGTTCCATAGTGGGTATTTAACAAATGCGTTTTTAAATATTATTTACAGACAGTAGTTCATCAGACTCTAGGCATTGAGTACCTATTATATGTGAGAGACTTGGGCTACTTTTATATAAATTATTTATTTTCATTATTAAATTCTAATATTAATATTAAATACTGTAACAATCATATAAAAAAGTTTACTTCTGAATTCTTAAAATATAAATCTTTAGTACTAGAATGTAGGTTTCAGGATTTTGCTCTCACCTTTGTAATTTCAACCACACTTTGTGTTTTACATAATAAATTGCTGGTATTATTGTCTTCTTTCTAGGATGAATGCAAAAGTTTGATCACACTTTTAACACTTGACTGTAGAGTTGTCTGTTAGTCACCTTTCAACCTTGCCAACAAATTCAATCAGCTTAAGAGCATTTTAATGTACCTATGCAACTCCTCAGAATTTAAGATTAGGAGAGAAAAGTAGGTCATATGACCTTTATAAGTAGTATTTAATGGTTACTCTAGAAATGATAGAATTAGTTTAATTTAAGCTGCAATTTGATTGAAATGTTTTCCAGCTTAAAATCAGATACTCAACTAGCGCCTACAATGTGAGGAAGGTTATGTGCAGTGCATTTCTAATGCAGTAGAAATGCAGTCAAGTCAAATAAAACTATTTTGTCCTCAGTAATCAAGAAGAGGTTGCCCTAGATGTTTTAGATTCCAATTTTTAATTTAACGAGAAAGCTTAAGTGTACAATAGTGTAGAGTATATACGACTCAGCTCTTTTTACTTAGAAGAAAAGTGCAATATTTCACTTCACTCTGACCTTGAGTCAAAGCTTTGCAAAGAATCTGATTCTGAGTGGATTGGGGGTGAAATGAAAAGAAAAGAAAAAAGGAAGAGCTGCTTTTATCATGACCAGATGGTAATTTTTACTAGTTGGCAGTGAATTAAAACACATTTTTTGAAAGGAAAGTATACATTATAGACTGGCACAACTAAATGTGTGAAAGCATCCCAAAAATAGATAAAAATATTCTTTAGCTTTGAAATAAAGTTATAATAAACTTGTCTAAGTGATGGTTATCTGTAGGGTACAGGTAGCAATAAAGACTAACTATACAGTCAAAGGTCATAAAGGAATTAGAACTGAGTCAACAAGATCTAATTTCTGACATTATATCCTCAAAAACCTGAACTGTGTTCCTCATGTGCTAGTTCTAGCATAAACTGGGTATATAATTTAATATTAACTTCTCCCTTGCCCCAGTGAAACCCCAGCCAGTCTCACCATTGCACACCATAGATTTCTCAACTAAATTTTTGAAATCAACTGAATTCCTTTATAGGGTTATACAACTTGAAATCTGCTAAATTATTCATTAAATAGCTTTTTTTTTTTAGCTCTTTAAGTACACCAGGAAAGTTGCCATGACATAACCTGAAAGCCATTAAAACTCACTTGCCAAAAGCCTAGAAAACACAAATATTTAATTACTTATTGCTAATCATTCTGTAGTTAGTTTCATTTGTCTTATTATTGGCATGACTTTTTGCTTAGACACAGTGACTCTGCCTAATCCTTAGATGGTTGATATGGTGGAACTGATGAACTCTTTAAACATATTAGTAATCTTAAACCTTTCGAGTAGTGGAATATCTGAATATTTTACTTGGAAATAAGTGAAATAGCATTTCAACACACCAGTGCAAGTGAAAATTTGAACACTTTCCCCGGACAACACTTTTACCTGAACTCAGGCCCTGAGTTCAGGCCCATTTTGCTGCCCTACCAAGGCAGGGAAGTAAGTTGATAGCCCCATCTACTGTTGAACATAGGGTCGAGTCCTGATCATCCAGTAAAGCAGACAAGATGTCTTGTCTATGAAGCCCATCCTATAGCCTCACTTCAATAAAAAAGTAAGGCAACAGGATTGTTCAACTGATAATCAGTAGCACATCTCCCCATGCCTATCCTCAGAGTTCAAAAATTGCCTTGCCCAAAACTAGACCATAATAGCAGGCCCCACTTGCTAAGAACATTATAAGTAGAGGCACTCAGACACCCAAACTGAGCTGACTGGTGGAAACCTGTCTCTGCCTAAGCAAACCTGTAGTGTCTGAAAAAGGAGCACAATTACTCAAATGCACAGATACAAATGTAAGGAATCAAGAATTACAAAAAATAAGCTAAATATGACACCTCCAAAGGTAACTAATAACCAAAAAATTCCACAAAAGTGCCTAAGAAAAATGGAGAATTTATGAACTGTCAAAGAATTCAGAATAATCCTCTTAAAAAAGTTGAGTGAACTATAAGAAAACACAGACAACGAAACAAAATTAGGAAAACAATGCATGAAAAAATGAGAAGTTCAATAAAGAAATAGCAATCTT